>JBAMJR010000205.1:0-600000 GCA_038501785.1 Myoxocephalus aenaeus | reverse complement strand
GCTTTTAAGGGTTGGCTGCACCTTCTGTAGTTATTCGATTCAGCTTGAACCTGGAGACTGTTGTGAGTTTAGGAGAACCTAAAAACAAATATAATTCCTATCAGAATAGATAATGACTGTTACAATGCAATGTAATTGTCACTGCTAAAATGTGCAGTGACAATTGATCATATTCCTCCTCTCTATACACGTAGGTATTCTTGAGGTGCTGTACTGTGTGCTAATTGAAAGCCCTGAGGTTCTGAACATCATCCAGGAGAACCACATCAAATCCATCATCTCTCTCCTTGACAAGCATGGAAGGAACCATAAGGTTTGTCTCTTCTCACTGCCAGGAAGGTGAGGAGGAACGTTGCTGGCACGGTTGCTCACTTTTTGCAGGCGGGGTTTGGAACGTTTTAGCATCCTGAAAGCGTATTTGGCTCTTAAAAAAATGCTTCTTGGTTATGGAAATCCTGCAGGAATCGTAGCCAGTGGACACTCTGCTCTGCCACATTTAAACATGGAGGTGATTGTCACGTCTGTCTCGCCTTCAGGTCCTGGATGTCCTGCGCTCTCTTTGTGTGTGTAATGGTGTCGCTGTGAGGTCCAACCAGAACCTCATCACTGAAAACCTGCTGCCGTGTCGTGACCTCTTGCTGCAGACCAACATTGTAAACTATGTCACCAGGTACTTGAACGGCTATAAAGGGACAAACTGTTAGTTTTCGGAATCTTTTTCATTTGTTAACTCCAAATGGCTGTTGTCTTTTCTCCTCTGTGCTCAGTTTGAGACCCAACATCTTCCTGGGTACATGCGAGGGGTCCACGCAGTATAAGAAATGGTACTTTGAGATGATGGTAGACTACGTGGAACCCTATGTGACGGCGCAGGCCAGCCACCTGCGTGTGGGCTGGGCTATGACCGAGGGCTACAGCCCCTACCCTGGAGGAGGAGAAGGCTGGGGAGGCAACGGTGTGGGAGATGACCTGTACTCCTATGGCTTCGATGGACTGGATCTCTGGTCAGGTGAGATGATTCCCGATACGTGTTTACTGTACTGTTTCCCATGATGCTGTACGTCTTGTTCTGTGACTTGCTCGTCCTCTGCCCTGCCGTTCAGGCACCGTACCCCGCCAGGTGGCTTCGCCCAGCGCACACGCCCTGGCTGCAGACGACGTCGTCAGCTGCTGCCTGGACCTGAGCGTGCCCAGCATCTCCTTCCGTATTAACGGCCACCCGGTTCAGGGCATGTTTGAAAACTTCAATGTGGACGGACTCTTCTTCCCTGTCATCAGCTTCTCTGCTGGAGTCAAGTAAGTACAAAATAAAGATAAGTTGCCACTCACATGTTAATGTCTTTATTTAAACAGTAAACCAATGCAACAAATATTAATGCAATGTATGTATTATGCTGGTGCAGAGGCAGATTTAACAGTCTCTCAGGTTGTCAGCATGCGCCTGACTAATGGAGGGATACACCTACAAAATGAAGAAATAAAATATTAAAATGTATCATGACTTCTATTAATGTCCTTAAATCTTCTAAATTACCTCTCAAATGATCCCTAAAAAAACTATGGTGTCTTGAGATTTCACAACTGCTGTGTGTGCGTGTGCGTGTGTGTGTGTGTGTGTGTGTGTGTGTGTGTGTGTGTGTGTGTGTGTGTGTGTGTGAGGATCCTCACAGTGCTGAGATGGGGCTATTGGTGAATTGGCTGACAGGGAGGGAGACAGGCTCAGGAATTGGCACAGAGATTAAATCAATTATTTCTTCATTATGAGTCTTGTGAAGATCAGGGCACTGTTGCCATAAAGGATTTAAGTAGCCCATAAAGATCCGCTTCTGTCGCCTCAGGGCTCGGTTCCTCCTTGGAGGTCGTCATGGCGACTTCAAGTTCATGCCCCCGCCTGGCTATGCCCCGTGCTACGAGGCTCTGCTGCCCAGAGATAGGATGCGTATTGAACCCATCAAGGAGTACAAGCACGACTATCAAGGGGTGCGCAACCTGCTGGGTCCCACGCTGTCCCTCACCCACACCTCGTTCACCCCCTGCCCCGTGGACACTGTTCAGGTAGGAGCCCCAAACCTCATGAGAGTATCTGCTGTATTGGTTTCTTTGCGTTTGCTGACTTTCCTTTTGCCGTTTAGATTGTGTTGCCACCCCACTTGGAGCGTATCCGAGAGAAGCTGGCAGAGAATATTCACGAGCTCTGGGCTGTCACCCGCATCGAGCAGGGCTGGACCTACGGGAGCGTGAGTACCGAGCCAGCACTGCAGCACGGACGCAACAGAATAGAAGTATTGATTTTACAACCTCAGATTCAGATGATTCGGAGCACTTGATTAATGTGTTTGAATAGTTTGAAATGCTGCTGTGTGTATTCATTTTACAATAATGATCAGACTGTAAGTAATTGTTTATAATCTATGTGTGACTTATGTACTTAAAAAAGACTTTTGGGTTATTTCCTTTAATTCCAGCATACCGTAAAATTTCAATTTAAAGTTGAGCTCAGATTAAACGGCGGAGTTTAGACACCTGGTCTGATTGCCATAGACGCTGCGAAGCCTTTTAGTTTTATAAGTCCTTTGGATGTATATCATTTAAAAAATCTTTAGTGATTAGTGTCTTCAGCACTAAACACACCTACATCCACCCCTTTTTTTAAGGCTTAACTGATGTATCAACCAGATGTAACACAAGGATTTTTGTTTGAGGCAATCAAAGCTTGAATTAATTATAAATTAGGTGTTGTTTTGTTGTCTAGTGAGTAATCTACGGTCATCTTCCTCCACAGTTCAGAGACGACAACAAGAAACTCCATCCTTGTCTGGTGGACTTCCAGAGTCTCCCTGAACCAGAGAGGAACTACAACCTGCAGATGTCCGGCGAGACTCTCAAGTGAGTTTGGGGTTTCTCTGAGAGAGATGTGTCCAAGGATATAAAGTTCCTCCTCTTACCCTTAGTGTTGTTGTTGATGACCGTGTCCTTGTTTTCCCACAGGACTCTCCTGGCGCTGGGTTGCCACGTCGGTATGGGTGACGAGAAAGCAGAGGAGAATCTCAAGAAGATCAAGCTGCCCAAGACGTACGACGACAGACATTTCTGGTTGCATAAACGTTCAACGTGGTCTTTTATGTATGTCTGAATATGCACTTTTGTCTGTCCTCTAGCTATGTGATGAGCAATGCATACAAGCCTGCCCCCCTTGACCTCAACCATGTCAAACTGACACCAAACCAGAACCAGCTTGTAGAAAAACTGGCAGAAAATGGGCATAACGTTTGGGCAAGGGACCGGGTACGACAAGGATGGACCTACAGTATTGTGCAGGTATCAATTTCACATTTTGAATCACCTCAATTCTCATAATTCTCTTATCTTAAGACCATGACCATTTATATAATGCAATTTAGGCTCAAGTCGTATTCTGTTGCTCTTCTCAGGACATCATGAATAAGCGAAACCCTCGTCTGGTACCTTACAACCTGTTGGACGAGAAAACTAAGAAAACCAACCGAGACAGCGTCAACAACGCTGTCCGCACCCTCATCGGCTACGGCTACAACATCGAGCCTCCGGATCAGGAGAGCAGTAAGTCGACGTGTGTTTATTTATCCCAGAATCTCAAACATCTCCATCCTTCTTCATCGTATCCGTTATCTTTGCCCCACAGCTGGCCATGGCCTGGAGAACACCCGCGGGGACAAGGTGCGGATCTTCAGGGCCGAGAGGTCGTACGCTGTCACCCAAGGGAAGTGGTACTTTGAGTTTGAGGCTGTGACTACGGGGGAGATGCGAGTGGGCTGGGCGCGGCCTAGTGTCCGCTCTGACACTGAACTGGGAGCAGATGAACTGGCCTACGTCTTTAACGGCAACAAGGTCGGTCCGCAACTTTTACCCAAATTAAATCCCTGTAATATAATGCAATATTTAAAGTTGGTAAATCAAAAACCTAGGTAATAAGCTGTGTAAATGTATCTCCAAAACCTTCCAAAACTGTGATGAAGTTAATAGTGGATTTCCTGGAAAGGATCCACATCTCATATGTTCAAACTAAAAATAGAATTTTGAAAGACACTTTGATATGTGCAGTCTTTTAAATTGTAGGTGGGGCTTGAAAATAAACCAAAATTAAGATAAGATAATCCTTTACTAGTCCCGCAGTGGGGAAATTACAGGATTACAGCAGCATTGCTCACAAGTGAATAAAAGATAAAAATCAAGTAATAGAAATAAACAGTAATAGAAAACAATAAAAAAGAAGAATATTAAATATACAGACTGAATAAAATAAAAAAAAGTATATAAAAGTACTTAAACGTATTGCACGTGTTGGATATTGCACCAGGTGAATGGTTAAAGTGTTCAGAAGTGTCCAAGTTCAAAAGTGTTCAAAGTGATCAAAGTGTCAAAGTGTTCGTCGTCTAGTGATATCATAACTTTTTATTTTTATTTTTTAATGGCAAGAAAAGACTCAAGTCAACATTCATTTGGGCAACACCAAGACAGGTTTAAGTACCCATAAAGGATCACTGGAGTCCACCGTAGCCTGACAGTGATTTATTTTTAGTATGTAAGTAAGTAGTATTTTTATGAACCCTTTCCAGGCTCAAAGATGGCATGTTGGCAATGATCCCTTCGGTCGCCAGTGGCTGTCTGGCGATGTGGTCGGCTGTATGATTGACCTGGTTGAGATGAACATCATGTTCACACTCAACGGAGAAATGCTGATCAGTGACTCAGGCTCGGACATGGCGTTCAAAGACATTGAAATTGGGGAAGGTAAGAGTCACTATGTGATCAGAATTAGCAGCAGTTGACATAAAACGTACAGGATATAAGCACAACTTCACAGTAATTAGTAAATACTTTTACCAATAACGATCCTGTGTTTATACCCCTCAGGTTTTATTCCGGTGTGTGCCCTGGGCCTGTCTCAGGTTGGAAGGATTAATCTCGGGCAGAACGTCAGCAGCCTGCGCTACTTTGCCATCTGTGGCCTGCAGGAAGGATTCGAACCTTTTGCCATCAACATGAAGCGAGACATTACCATGTGGTTCAGTAAAAGTTTGCCCCAGTTCGTGCCTCTACCCACCGATCACAACCATGTTGAGGTAATTACTCCGTGACTCTTTCTACAGGGTTCTTGCGGTCATGGAAAACCTGGAAAAGTCATGGAATTTTAAAATGGTTATTTCCAGGCCTGGAAAAGTCTTTTAAAAAAATTAAATCCCAAATGTTTTGAAAAAGTCATGGAAATTTGTTGTATTCATGTGTTCGTGTCGTTCATTTATGCTGAGTTTGAAATAATTAATATGCTTTTAAAAGAAAGACGCTCAAAATATAAGCAGGCATTCATACAGGCATCTATATAAATGTGTATTATTTTAATCAAACTATTGTCTCATTCATTTGAGTCATTTAAGGTTTACTGTATGCTTTGTATTCTCATTGTTAGTTTAAATACTACATTTTCTTACTTTTTCATGTTTACACCCAGATTTCACAAAATGTTTGGTCATGGAAGTTTGGTTTAAAGTCATGGAAAAGTCATGGAAAAGTCACGGAAAACCATTGGTCAAAATGTGTATGAACCCTGTTTCTATGCTGAATGAATAATTAAAACCAGATAATTTATTCATCTTTAAACGCTCTCTCCCAGGTCTCCCGCGTGGACGGGACTGTGGACACCGCCCCCTGCCTGAAGCTGACCCACAGGACCTTTGGCTCGCAGAACGCCAACACGGATATGATGTTCCTCCGACTCAGCATGCCCGTCCAGTTCCACGAGATCTTCAAGTTCCCGGCAGGCACGACCCCTCTCACCCGTGCCCTCACCATACCCGAGGAGGAAGTGGTAGTGGTGGAGCCCGACTCCGAGTTTGAGGTTCTGAAGAAGTCGGCCGGCCGCAAGGAGCAGGACGATGATAAGAAGGAGCCGTCCGTACCGAAGGAGCTCACTTTGGAAAATGAGAAAGACTCTGTGTCAGAAAAGGGAAAGAAAAAAGGGTAAATATAGAGGAGCGGAACAAGCCTGCAGAGCATTTCAGGTGCAGCTTATTATGTAAATAATTCATCCATCTTCTCTGGCCAAAACATGGGCCAGAGAAGAGCATCCTTCTCCACTAATTGAGACTCTGTTAAGGTGCTCAAGTTTCCATTAATTCAAAACTAGATACAAAATGACAAAATCAACAATGTACAGTTTTTCCTCTTTTGTCCCTTAGTTTTGCTTGTGATACATGCAGTTTGCTGATGTTGCATTATGTGGTCTCAGATCAGTTCATCAAGCAAATATCATAAAAATATACGTTATCCTCTTTGCACATTAGATTCTTCTTCAAGGCCAAGAAGGTTGCCATGACGCCTCTTGCCCCTCCTCCTGCTCCTCCGATGGTGCCCCGTTTGGTGGAAGATGTGGTCCCTGATGACAGAGATGACCCTGAGTTCATCTTGAATACCACCACTGTGAGCTGAACACTAGCCACTGCTAATGCCTGATTTAGAGCACATGTTAAAATTGTTCCTCCAGTTTTGTGCAATGTCCCTGAATAAGGCCTGCTCATTGGGAGTTAACTGTATATTAGGTTATCATGCTATTTTAAGTCATCTTAGTATCTCTAGATAATCTAATATTACTACTCCTAAATGTCTCACTCAGCCGTCTCCTTGTCTTATTTTCTATTTCCAGTATTACTACTCGTTGAGGATCTTTGCTGGGCAGGAGCCGTCCGGTGTGTGGGTCGGCTGGGTCACTCCTGACTACCACCAGTATGATCCGACCTTCGACCTCTCCAAAGTGCGCAGTGTCACCGTTACTGTGGGAGATGACAGAGGCAACATACACGACAGGTAAGTCTTTCCCTCTTTCTAACGGTATTCTATTAACAAGAGCAGTGCCAGTTCTTGGAGGTTTGTCTCCCGGAGCTGCAGCAATACGTTGTTTTATAACTGCTGATTTAAAAAGTTTGGACTGTATGGACCTCTGTATGGACCTCTATATAGAGGCGAGAGGATGCCCCTATTTGGCCATGTGTCATGTGATTTAGGCTCGCTGTGTAATTCCAGTCCATCATGTGTGTGGACAAGAAAGTGAATAGTAAATTCACTGTTAACTAAATACAGTTTAAGAGAGAGAATTAGGGTTTATGGTTAAAAAAGGGAGGTTATAAGCTTTTATTTGCATCTACCTTTTGAAATACCTGATTCATTTGCAGCCTTTAAATAGTGCTCCAGTCTTTACTTTTCCATCTGAAGTTGCTTCTCATTTAGCAGCTTGCTGCTGTTTTGTTATTGTCTATCTCTATATCTCTATCTATATTATTGTTTCTGTATAATGTGTCAACTGACATATAAAAGAAAACAAGATGAGTTTTAATGTCGGGTGTTATTTCTCTGCAGTATGAAGCACAGTAACTGTTACATGGTGTGGGGCGGGGACCTAGTCAGCAATCAGCAGACCCGCTTCAGCCAGGAGGACATGGTGATTGGCTGCTTGGTCGACCTGGCAACAGGCCTCATGACCTTTACAGCCAACGGAAAAGAGATTAACACCTTCTACCAGGTAAGGAAAGGCTACACAGTAGGTGTGGGGGAAAAAATCGATACAGTATAATATCGCGGTATTTTGCGTGGCGATATTGTTTCGATACACAGAAGCCAAGTATCGGTCTTTTATTATATCAATTTTAAACTTTTCGGTCCTAGAAAAATATGATGATCAAATATGTTGACAAAAGGTTTCCTTTGGGGACAATTTGCGGTTGAAAAAAGGTAATGTATCGCAATACTCAATATACCGCTGTATCGTGATAATATCGCAGTATCGTGATAATATTGTATTGGGACTTAAGTATCGTGATAAAATCGTATCGTGGGACCTCTGGTGATTCCCACCCCTACTACACAGTATAGTGTGTGTGTGTGTGTGTTTTCAGGCTCCCCTTCAAATGAGTTGGATGAGGTATTTTACATGTGGAGCTGTAAAACCAGAGATGTTTTGTTTCAGGTGGAGCCCAACACCAAGCTGTTCCCTGCCATCTTCGTTCAGCCCTCCAGTCAGAACATGGTGCAGCTGGAGCTGGGAAAACTCAAGGTACAACACTACTTTTGCTCACACTACAGAAACACGAAACCCTTGACCTTGGTTTAACACGATGGACCATGCAATTCATTAATGTAAACGTATAGTTTTAGACGTAGCTGGAAAGATATGAAAACGCAGGGAATCAAGGTAAATGAGGTTTATCGGTAGTATGGAACTACACGGCTGACGAGTCTCTGCTCACCATAAATTATGGGTTGAACCTACATCCCATGCACGTCTGCTGTATGGAGAGCCCCATTCGTTTGTTTTAATTGGCACGTTTCCCTTTTTAAAGTCTCATTGTGTTGTTTTTTATGTCTATGATCATCTATACCTCCGAACCCTCTTTCTCTTTCTCTTTCTCTCCCTCTCAGAACATCATGCCCATCTCGGCCGCCATGTTCCACAGCGAGCGCAACAACCCGGTCCCTCAGTGCCCTCCAAGGCTGGATGTCCAGATGCTGACCCCGGTTATCTGGAGTCGTATGCCCAATCACTTCCTCAAACCGGAGGTGGGCAAAGTGAGCGAGAGGCTGGGCTGGATGGTGGAGTGCACTGAGCCTCTCATCATGATGGCTCTTCACATCCCAGAGGAGAACAGGTCAGAGACAGTAGCCCCAGCAGAGTTAGTTATGGGGGGAACAATGTGCGGGTTAGCAGCAGGTAATCAAACTGCACTTTAGCCTCTGATTTTATTACCATAATCTTGTCGGATTTACTTGCAGTTCAGGATTTTGATAATTGCTCTCCATGATCAGTTTTAATCCCTGAGTCTGTCTTTTGTCTCTCAGGTGTATTGACATCCTGGAGTTGTCGGAGCGTCTGGATCTGATGAAGTTCCACTACCACACCCTCATGCTCTACTGCGCCGTGTGTGCACTCGGCAACAACCGGGTGGCCCACGCCCTGTGCAGCCACGTGGATGAGTCCCAGCTTTTCTACTCCACAGAGAACACATACCTGCCCGGACCCCTCCGCAGCGGCTACTACGACCTGCTCATCAGCATTCACCTGGAGTCTGCCAAGCGGGCACGCCTGGGCACCAACAGGGAGTTTATCGTCCCCATGACTGCGGAGACGCTCAGCATCCACCTCTATCCCGATGCAAAGAAGGCCCACTCTCTCCCCGGCGTCGGCCTAACCACCTGCTTGCGGCCCAAGCTGCATTTCTCCTCCATCAACTTTGTCGGCACGGATCCTGACTTATACACCATGAGTCCCGTTTTCCCCCTGCAGGTAAGAGACAAGAGACAGGTTGCGTTGGAAAAATTTAATGAAACTTTCGTTGCATTTTGCTTATTTTGTTATCGTTCCCCCTCAGGAGCTGAAGACCAGGGCGATTAGCATGTTAACAGAGGCTGTGCTGGATGGGAGCCAGGCCATGCGGGATCCAGTAGGAGGCAGCGTGGAGTTCCACTTCGTCCCAATCCTGAAGCTGATCAGTACACTACTCATGATGGGAATCTTTAACGACGAGGACACAAAGCACATCCTCAAGATGATCGATCCAAACGTTTTCAGTGGAAAGGAGGAGGAGGAGGAGGAGGAGAAAGCTGAGGAGTGTGGAGCTGCTGAGGAAGCAAAAAAGGGGGAGGATACAGAGGAGGAAGCTGAGACCGATCTTGAGGATGAAGGGGTCGGTGATGAGGAAGAGGAGCTGAAAGATTTGGGAGGAGAGCATAAGGAGGAAGATGCTGAGCCTAAGGAGGAAGGAGAGGTGGAGGAGAAGGAGGAGGGAGAGGCCAAAGGAGTAAAGGTGGATGGAGAGAATGCAGAGGAAGAGAAGGAGGCCGAGGCAGTGGAGGCAGAAGTGAAAGATGAAGAGGAAGGTCTAGAGGAGGGATTGCTCCAGATGAAGCTACCAGAGTCTGTCAAACTGCAGGTCATTATATTTTATATCCAAACACTGCCATTCATCTGTATGCATCTGCACAGTATTCATATCCTTACAATATCTGGTAAATGTGTACGTATTCTACATCTTAAACTCTTCCTCCTATCTCCTCTACCTCTCTCAGATGTGCACACTGCTGCAGTACTTCTGCGACTGCGAGCTGCGACACAGAGTGGAGGGCATCGTGGCCTATTCCGACCAGTTTGTCAACGATATTCAGAAGGACCAACGCGTGCGCTACAACCTGTTAATGAGAGCCTTCACCATGTCGGCTGCTGAGACCGCACGCAAGACCCGCGAGTTCCGTTCACCCCCGCATGACCAGGTACCGATGAACCAGGATTACCGATTGTGAGCCATGGGGTTTGAATTTAAATTGGATTTCCAACTAGAGTTTTACTTTTGACAGCTTATTTCTAAGGAGATGGGCTTGTATACAAAAATCTTGTTTGACGCCTTATTTTTAAGGCTTAATATCATATTGGTTCATTCTGTCACATGTATGATGGAGAACACAAGAACAAATACGTTCCGTATTGCAAGAAAAACGAAAAACATCCCTGGGAATGTGTTACGTCCCCTTTTCCGTCTAGGGGATAAGGGGGGAACGAACACAGGTCAGCCAAAGAATAAGGGAAAGAAAGTCAGAAAATAGGAGTAACGTGTGTAAACTATATTTATTCACCGCTGGCGGTTAACAACACAAAAAGGTTCTCTATCAAGTGGGAGAGATTGGGGACAGTTTGTGGTCGTACCAAACAAATAGAAATCAAGAAAACAAAACTAGGCCTGGCTATCTACCTCTGGAAATAAAACAAAGAAAATGGCTTCTCTAGCTTCTCTAAAAAAGATTGACCAAAACTAGGGTGACCAGATTTGAGTTTGTGGGGGGTAGTGTATAGCATGCAGCATATGAATATATGTGAATGCATACAAATGTCACGAATGACAAAAATGACACAAATGACTATATGAACATCTGTTTATTGAACTTGTGCAAATGTAAAACAAATCTTTTTTTGTGGCATTTAGTCCAGTGCTTCTTTAATGTGTCTTGTCCATATATTGAAGCAATAATGATAACAAATAAAAAATTCTAAATAATAAATACTTTCTATAGCCACATATTAAAATAAGAAAATTAAGACACTTTTCAGTCTTCCTCATATATTAAAGCAATAATGATAACAAATACAATATTCTAAATAATAAATAATAAATTCTTAATATGGCCACATATTAAAATGAGAAAATGAAGACACTTTTCAGTCCTCCTCATATATTAAAGCAATAATGATAACAAATACAATATTCTAAATAATAAATAATAAATACTTTATATAGCCATATATTAAAATAAGAAAATGAAGACACTTTTCAGTCCTCCTCATATATTAAAGCAATAATGATAACAAATACAATATTCTAAATAATAAATAATAAATTCTTAATATGGCCACATATTAAAATAAGAAAATGAAGACACTGTTCAGTCCTCCTCATATATTAAAGCAATAATGATAACAAATCAAATACAATATTCTAAATAATAAATAAAAAACATGGGTATTTTTTATTGAGTTCGTCCGTGAACTTACATTTACGTTTGGGCATGGCTGCAGATGTCATGTGCTGTTGTAAACAATGCAACTAGTGGAGGTGGCAAGGTGCTCAGTGTTGCCAGATTGGAAATGGCGAAGTATCGTACCAAAGGCTCAAAATGGTCGTATTTGGAGGATAAATATCGTGCATCTGGCAACACTGAGATCGGTCGACCGATGACAGTTCTCTCTACAGTCAGAGCTCGCGCAAGAAGGTGGAACGTAAGGGAGATACCATTTCCAAAACTTGTAAGGGCGTAATAACTAGTTTGTGAAAAAGACCCAGAGAAACACAAATATCCAACGAGGCAAAATCCCGGACGTTTTTGGAATCCCTGCTGGACGCATTTTTTAGGTCTCGAAAAGAGGACGTGTCCGGGAAAAAGAGGACGTCTGGTCACCCTACCAAAACAGATACTGAGGGAGCACCAACCAATAACCTAGTGTTTCTAGACACAAAGTACCTACGTGTCTGTACCAAGTGTACAGGGTACCGCAAACTTACCTACTGCCCTCAACCTCTCACCACAAACCTTCAACCTAACAGTGTCAGTGTGCATCAAGAAAGACCGCCCCGAACTCTTCTGACTTCCTCCTTTAAAAATGTCTGACCGTGTGATTGGCCTTCACAGGTGGCAACCAATTAGCAGGTTGGAACCTGTGGGGGAAAACAAGAGGGGAGGGGAGAACACAACACCGACACGTAACATGGGAATGTTTGAAAGGAAATGTCTTGTTCAAAACGAGAAGACACAAACCATGCCGATGGGGTTATCTGACTGTGTTCCTCCTCAAGGTTCTCTTGCTGACCAACTTCAAGCACAGTCCAGAGGATGAGAACAGTCCAGTGCCCGAGGAGGTGCGGGACACTCTGGCAGAGTTCCACGTTGACCTCCTGCTTCACTGCGGTGAGAAATCCTTTAAAGATCCTGCGTGTTTATTTAACTCTGCAGGTGTGTTCGCTTTCATGTTCGAATTCCCATTTCACTCACAGGTATACATATCGAGGAGGAGGCGGAGGAGGAGGAGGTGGACTCCTCGCTGAGGGGCAGACTCATCAGTCTGGTCGATAAGATCAAGAGCTTGCGCAAGAAGAAGGTGGAGGAGGAGAAGCCGGAGGTGGAGGAGGAAACGAAGCCCAGTAAGAGGAGCAGCCGAATGATATTCGAATAGCACATTTAACCTTTATGAATCCATAACAATATAACACATGATATTACATAACAGACACACTGTACCTCTTTGTGTGTCCTCCACCAAGGCTCCCTTCAGGAACTGATCTCCCACACCATGATCCACTGGGCCCAGGAGGCGTTCATTCAGAACCCTGAGCTGGTGCGCTTGATGTTCAGCTTGCTCCACCGGCAGTACGACGGCCTCGGCGAGCTGATCCGAGCGCTGCCCAAAGCCTACGCCATCAACGCCGTGTCCGTCCAGGACACCATGGACCTACTCGAGTGCTTGGGACAGATCCGTTCGCTGCTCATCGTCCAGATGGGCCCAGAGGAGGAGCGGCTCATGATCCAGAGCATCGGGTCAGTACGTGTTGAGATAAAGAAGGGACATTTGCCTTATAACAAAAAAACAAAACATCCCACACTGCAAATGTGTTATAGCAAATTGGGAACGAGAAGGTAACCTCTCAATATCAAATGAGGACTGGTTGGATGTGTTGACATTTCAGTGGAAGTGCACCAACTCTCAACTATGGCGGGAATTTGGGTGGAAGTGCGTTCTTCGTTTCTTTATTACACTGAAGCAGAAAGCACATTTTGCTGGAGGCAAACGTTGGAGACGATGTGGCAATCGGGAAGCAAATCATTGGTATATATTTTGGGAGTGTCCAGTGATACAATCTTTCTGGGCAGAGTTTCACAAAGCATGACAAAGCATACTTAACACTGACCTGCGCACTGCTATTTTCCACATTACCTTTAGGAAAATTGATTTTCAAACAAGGCGTCCAGATGAACACATGTTTTCGCACACAAGGCGCTAGCTGCTTCCTGAACCAACCCCCCGATGACACTAGAGTGGATAGACATAGTAAATGACAATGTTATGGGAACATTTTCTCTTTGTCTTCAAAAAAGTATGTTTAATCAAATCTAGAACAAGTGGATCAGATATGTAAAACCCTTCCAGTCAGATTTTGTGGAGATATCGAATGAATGACCCTGTAGCATTGTTTTAGCTCAGCAAACCTCATCGACTTCTATTCCATTCTCTTTTATGTCCCCCCCTTTTTCATTGCTTATGCGTGCACACTCTCCTAAAATATACAAAGTTACCCAATTTTGAAGAATTGTGGACAGCAGAAGAAAGAATATTGCTCAATCTGCAATTGTTTTCCAATTCGTCACCCGAACTTAACCAGTGACTTATATTTGTTTTATTCTTTTAGGAACATCATGAACAACAAGGTGTTCTACCAACACCCCAATCTGATGAGAGCTCTTGGTATGCACGAGACTGTCATGGAAGTGATGGTCAATGTGCTGGGAGGAGGAGGAGACTCCAAGGTAACTGTGATGATTTTCACTCTTAGTTTATCTTCTTATTCAGTCCAACCGGAATAATTGTCCTGTTGGACACTTGAATTAATTACAGTCCAGAGTAGACTAACCCTATCTTTTCACTCTTTCTCTCCAGGAGATTCGATTCCCCCAAATGGTGACCAACTGCTGCCGCTTCCTGTGCTACTTCTGTCGCATCAGCCGACAGAACCAGCGCTCCATGTTTGACCATCTGAGCTACCTGCTGCAGAACAGCGGCATCGGCTTGGGTCAGTATCCGCTACGATTACACTGTTACACTATGCTGTACATGAAATAATTTCCCCCCAGATTTAATTTTGAAATTTAGATTCATTTGTTTGTTGAATATTTTAAAACTATGTTAAAAGATTAGATTCTAAACTCGATAATCGATAATCAGAGGTCCTGTGAAATGTTTTCCCTGACAGCAGAAAACATATAGCAGGGTTCTTACGGTCATGGAAAACCTGGAAAAGTCATGGAATTTTAAAATGGTTATTTCCAGGCCTGGAAAAGTCCTTGAAAAAAATAAAATCCCAAAAGTTTTGTAAAAGTCATGTAAATGTGTTATATTCATGTGTTCATGACGTTCATTTACGCTGAGTTTGAAATAATTAATATGCTTTTAAAAGAAAGACGCTCAGAATATAAGCAGTCATACATACAGGCATCTATATAAATGTTTATTCTTTTAATCAAACTATTGTCTCTCATTCATTTGTGTCATTTAAGGTTTACGGTATGCTTTGGAATTCTCTTTGTTAGTTTAAATACTACATTTTCTCACTTTTTCATGTTTACACCCAGATTTCACAACATGTTTGGTCATGGAAATTTGGTTTAAAGTCCTGGAAAAGTCCTGGAAAAGTCCTGGAAATCCATTGGTCAAAATGTGTATGAACCCTGATATAGGACACTATGAATGACTGCCTGTATCTTAGGCAAAGAACAAACAAATGCGGACTTGTCTTACATTTCCAGGCATGCGCGGGTCCACACCTCTGGATGTGGCTGCGGCTTCTTGCATTGACAACAATGAGCTGGCCTTGGCTCTACAAGAGCAGGACCTGGAAATGGTATGAGAAAATAAAATAAAAGATGAGGAGAAGGAAACGCATGGATGGGTTCAGTGGCCTTGTTAGCTCATAGTCTCTCTTGGTGTCTCCTCACATGCGTGGTGATGCAGGTGGTGACATACCTGGCGGGCTGCGGCCTCCAGATGTGTCCAATGCTCCTCTCGAAGGGCTACCCTGACATCGGCTGGAACCCCTGTGGAGGAGAGCGATACCTGGACTTCCTCCGCTTTGCTGTCTTTGTTAACGGTCAGCACCCTCCCATGTGCTGTTTACATTTGCTGTTTTGAGTTGACCGTATCCGTCACTAACATTCACACCCTCTCACAGGGGAGAGCGTGGAGGAGAACGCCAACGTCGTGGTGCGTTTGCTCATCCGGCGGCCCGAGTGCTTCGGCCCGGCCCTGAGAGGAGAGGGCGGGAATGGTCTGCTGGCTGCCATGGAGGAGGCTATCAAGATCTCAGAGGATCCGGCGAGGGATGGACCCACGGTCAAGAAAGACAGACGCTTCATGTAAGTGTTGACCTTTACACAGTGAAGCCCCGGAGTAAAGTAACCGGTTAGTCACCGGTTAATTAGTGTCGGGTAGAAAAAAGCTAAATTAATGTGATGCAGGTTGCACCGTTTGACTAAATGACTTAATGGACATTATTATAAAGCTATGTTAACCCTAGAACACTAACGTACGGGTGATTTTCACCCGAGCGATTGTTGTTACGTTATTTTCATTGTGTTGCTTTTGTCTGAGGCACCTGTTCGGGTGATTTTCACCCGACGTTAGTGATAGTGTGACTATTTTTTCCGGATGGGTTTTAACATTGACTTTTAACATTAATTAATTTTTCCTTCACAGAACAAAACTCACATGTCCCAGGAACATGTGGACCAAATAACAAGTCCATAGCTCCTTTATTTATATTTTTTGTCATTTTTTATTGACGATTCCCTAATTTTTCACCGGATTTTTAGCCTTTTTTCAGGGTCTCCCCGTGATACCTGTTTATCGTTTTATGAGAAGTTCTATAGGGTAAAATAAAAGAAGAGTACTTCAACTTGCCTTGTATTGTTGTATTTGAATATATTTCGATGAGAAGTATATTTTATCAGGGACATTAAATCGGGTGAAATTCACCTGACGTTAGTGATAGTGTAACTATTTTTAACGTTCGTGTTCTAGGGTTAACGTGTTGTCTTGATTGACAGGTTCGGTGGTGAGGAACAGCACGAGGAGAACCGTGTACATCTGGGAAATGCAATCATGTCCTTCTACTCGGCCCTCATCGATCTGCTGGGTCGCTGCGCCCCCGAGATGCACGTGAGTAGAGCGGCTTTTCACAATATTGATTTTTTTTCTCGAGCCTCCAGGCCCTTTTGGCTCAGAGTGGCGGTTGGTCTCACACAGTGTGTCGCAAATGTTCATGTCGACAGCTGATCCAAGCGGGCAAGGGTGAAGCTCTCAGGATCAGGGCTATCCTGAGGTCTCTGGTTCCCATAGAGGATCTGGTGGGAGTCATCAGCTTATCCGTCCAGATTCCTGCCTACGGAAAAGGTGAGACACTAAGTCGGAATCATGTATGGACGCGCTTGCGCAAGCGTGCAATATTTGGGATTTTTTTTTTTGGTCATTGTCCTGCATTTGATTTCTTCTGTCCGAAGCCACGGATGGGCAGATCCTTGAGCCGAAGATGTCCGCCAGTTTTGTGCCGGACCACAAGGCCTCCATGGTGCTGTTCCTCGACAGAGTGTACGGCATCGACAACCAGGACTTCTTGCTTCATGTGCTGGAGGTCGGCTTCCTGCCTGACATGAGAGCCGCAGCCTCTCTGGACACGGTAACTAGCAAAAGACAAAGCGAAACAGCAAAGACACGTCACTTACCACTCCATCCGTCTCCAAAGTATGATACTGTGTACAAATATTCTCCCTCCCTCTGTGATTCTAGTTGTCATTCAGTACGACTGAAATGGCCCTGGCGCTGAACCGCTACCTCTGTTCGGCTGTGCTGCCTCTGCTCACCAAGTGTGCCCCGTTGTTTGCCGGGACGGACCACCGGGCCATCATGATCGACTCCATGCTCCACACCATCTACCGGCTGTCCCGCGGCCGAGCCCTCACCAAGGCTCAGAGGGACGTCATTGAGGAGTGCCTCGTGTCGCTCTGCAAGTCAGTACCAACCCCCGTCTTTCTATTTGGAAACATGCGAATGATAATTGGGCATCTGAATGGTTGTACTAGTTGGGGTCGGGTACCGAATTCTACTAAACTTACACCAAAATAAACTTTTTCGGTATCGTAGAGAGTAAAGTACTGTAGCACCAATGGATAGGGGTACCGAATTTCAGATAGCGGTTCAAATGTGAACGGTATTCAACTCTTTTAATAATAAAAATATTTAATTTGCAACATATTTTGCGATAATTTAGGACACCGAAAGAACATGAAAGAAATAGCATCCACTTTTAAACAGCTGGATTCCTCATGAAGCATTTTGATGACATTCACAGGTACCTTCGACCCTCCATGCTGCAGCATCTGCTGAGACGGCTGGTGTTTGATGTGCCCATCCTCAACGAATATGCAAAGATGCCTCTCAAGGTTGGTCTTAACTTAACATTCAGGGTTCTTACGGTCATGGTAAGTAAATGATGGTTATTTCCAGGCCTGGAAAAGTCCTTGAAAAAATGAAATCCCAAAAGTTTTGTAAAAGTCATGTAAATGTGTTATATTCATGTGTTCATGACGTTCATTTACGGCGAGTTTGAAATAATTAATATGCTTTTAAAAGAAAGACGCTCAAAATATAAGCAGGCATACATACAGGCATCTATATAAATGTGTATTCTTTTAATCAAACTATTGTCTCTCATTCATTTGTGTCATTTAAGGTTTACTGTATGCTTTGGAATTCTCATTGTTAGTTTAAATACTAAATTTTCTCACTTTTTCATGTTTACACCCATATTTCACTAAATGTTTGGTCATGGAAATTTGGTTCAAAGTCATGGAAAAGTCATGGAAATCCATTGGTCACCATGTGTATGAACTCTGACATTACTAAAACTTATATTTTATTGAAACAAAAACAAATGCAACATATGTACACCCAGTCTGTGTTTAACACACAACCAATTCAAACACGGAAATGTATCTCCAGCAGTGATTATTGCATTTTCTTGTTCAGTTGTTACACACAGTAATTACCAGTGAATTGCTTTCTTGGGAATACCATGCATTAAAAATATATATTATTTCGATCTGTTATTTAATTGTTTCAGCTGTTGACCAATCACTACGAGCGCTGCTGGAAGTACTACTGCTTGCCAAACGGATGGGCTAATTTCGGGGTGACCTCAGAGGAAGAGCTACATCTGTCTCGTAAACTCTTTTGGGGAATCTTTGAATCTCTGGCGCACAAGGTGAGAGCGGAATCTCTTGGTGTTCAAGCTGTGTGATCACACAGGTTTAATGCTCGCGTCATTATCAACGTGACTTCTCCGCTGTCATCCGAATAACAGAAATACGACGCAGAGCTCTTCAAGATCGCCATGCCGTGCCTCTGCGCTATAGGAGGAGCCATCCCGCCCGACTATGTGGATGCCACCTACTCTCACGTGGAGAAGAAGGCCTCTGTGGATGCTGAAGGCAACTTTGACCCCAAACCAGTGGAGACCACCAAGTGAGCAGAGAAATACAAGACAGTACAAGTTCCAGTACACACAATGAGCATTTGTATAATCAAATACTCACCGCATGTTACCTTGAAGAACACTTTTTTTGAGCAATTTGATGTGATTTCCCACGTCTTGAGTGTACACCTCATTGTCAAAATAGAAAATAAAAAGCAGTGACTGTGAGGAAGGCAGGTGTCGTGACCTGAGCACAAACAGGGAATTACATACGTAATCCACAGGTCATGCCAAGTTTAATAAATAGTGGACGGTATTCATGACCTCACACTAAAGATGAATATAACTTATTCACAGCACCATCATCCCCGAGAGGCTGGATGCCTTCATCAACAAGTTTGCAGAGCACACTCATGACAGATGGGCTTTTGAGAAGGTCGGTTACGAAAAATCTAAATCACCAGATATAAAAGTGCCTGTTTTTCTTTTTTAAATCGTTTTGTACTTTGTAGTAATCGCAATGGTTAATTACATTTTCAGATTCAGAACAACTGGACCTACGGAGAGGTGTTGGATGAGAACGCAAAGTCTCACCCAATGCTGCGGCCCTACAAAACCTTCTCTGAAAAGGTAATGTTTCTTCTGTCAGGTCTGAACACAGGAATAAACGAGCATTCCTGAGCCATCGACGTCTGACATTTTGAATACGGTGTGTCGTTGACAGGCTCACTGTTCATTTCTAAATCCTCTTGTTTCTCAGGACAAGGAGATTTATCGTTGGCCCATCAAAGAGTCCGTCAAAGCCATGCTGGCCTGGGAGTGGACCTTGGATAAAGCCAGGGACGGGGAGGGAGAAGTGGAGAAGAAGGCCGCCGCCACACGCAAAATCTCCCAAACCGCTCAGGTAAAAGAGAGAGGAGTGAAAACACTCGGTGTAACAGGCCATAGTATACCCCCAGTCCGGACCATACCCGGGGTTAAAGGGGCCGAAGATAGATTATACCCCGGGGATATTATGGCCTAGGCCAATTTATACCCCTCAGGCCAGATTATACCCCCATGATATCAGTAGTGTTGAGTGATATACACAAGAATTACTTAATTTTTCAATATTTTACTGGGGTTTCAGCTTTGTCAGGTACGTTATGTGAGAAAGGTAACTGACTTAAATCTTAAAACTCTAAAACATAGACTTTTATTACTTCAACCAGAAAAACTGAAAAAATATTAGACTTCCACAAAGATCAAAGATTACTACGTTTTCTAACTCCTTGGCCATCTTATTTAGTTATTAAGCATTTTGGTGTATTTGGACAGCCTGGCATACTTTTTTAATTCCACGATAGCTGTTGATTAGTTGAATCAGATCTGATTAAACTGCCTAGCTCGCTACACCAATACTAACGTCGTTATTATTAGTCAAATTTCAACTTTCTCATCAAATTTTCAACCATGACACAATGAAAATGCCGCAAAAAATAGCCTGAGGACAGTTTGGACTGAATGGCAATAACGAACGTCACACCCCTTCACTGGCTAGCTAACTATCAACATTAGATTCAAGATTCAAGATAAGACAGTTACTCTGTACAATGAAAAGCTTATTTTGCTGGGTCCCCCTAACACACAGAATTACAATAAACTTAAGGTAAAAAAATTCAATAAAAAATAACGCACAAAATATAGTAACAGTATTGCACAAAAATGAGGCACAGGAATATTTGCGCGATTTTTGTTTGCGCTTTGAATTCATAAGTAGTAAGTGTCTCTGGAGAGTCACATCTGTTTGTGTAGCACAGTGGTTCTCAAACTTTGTTTGTCACACCCCACTTTAGAGGAAGAAACATGTTCATGCCCCACTTCAAAAACAATGCCTATTGTGGCTGCAATTAACCTGTTTAGCACTGAATATCTTTTCAAGATAATAAGTGCAAAACAAAACAGAATGAGTGCAGATGTGTGAGCCATCAGGTTGTATCAGTATCAGTTGCTGCAGTGAGCTGCTTTCCTCTACAAATATTTTTAAAACAGGGTTGTAGATTTGATACCACCACTCTCAATTCATGTTCAATGTTGAGCTTAGATCTGTTTTCTGTTTTGAGAGACGCAACAGCAGAAAAGCCGATCTCACGGAGATCGTCTTTTGGCAAAACGCCAAGAATCGGCAAGTCGCGTAAGCAAGCATAACCTGTTAACGCCGTAAAGACGTTTTATGTCCGTGTACTTTTATACTATGTGAAGTTCTCATGTAGCTCATGGAGAGTGGTCGTCCTGAAACCACAAGGTCGCCGGTTCGATCCCTGGTCCCCATAGTTTTCATGTTGAAGTGTCCTTGAGCAAGACACTGAAGCCCCAGTGCTTCACATCAGCACACTGCTCCTTAATCCTTAATTACAAGGATGGGTAAAATGCAGACAATAATTTCTCCACTGTGGGATTAATAAAGGATTATAAAAAATATATATATATATATATTTAAAAAAGAAGAAAAAAACAGCATCTCCCCCCCGCGCCCCACAGTCTGAGAACCGCTGGTGTAGCCTGTCCTCCTTCCAGGTTGCATGGCGGTGAGGAGGTCTGTTTGGTGACACCAGGAAGCTGCTTAACATCCTCCTGTATTATCTTTTGTCATACATGTTCTTACATCTGTGTCATTTGTCAAATCATTTTGCACTCCTCAATTGCGCTTCCTTGGGTTTTCCTAAAAAATTTTTTTTCCTGTTTATGTTTTTTTTTGCCGGGGGAGTTTTTCCTTATCTGCTGTACGGATCTTAGGATAGAAGCTGTCTAATGTTGTATCGACTGTAAAGCCCCTGAAGAAAATGTGTGATTTGTGACATCGGAATATATAATTAAAATGGACTTGAATAATGTGATTATGTCAAACTCAGCTGTCCCTCCAGGTCGACAAAAAGGGGTGAAAATAGTCAGACCTATCTGTTCTCAGTACACACTTGTGACCAATTGAAATCAGTATTCTTCAACATTCTGCTCTTGTGCATACTTAAATGGGTAAAACGATGGTGAAATCAAAGCAGTTCTCCTTCTGTGGGAATCTCCTGGAGTCCTCTAGGTCCCTAAACCTCACCTGAAGAACCACATCTCTGAATGATGTGTTTTCTGTCTTCAGGCCACTTATGATCCCAGTCACGGCTACAACCCTCAGCCAATAGATATCGGAGGAATGGCCCTGTCCAGAGAGCTGCAGGTACGTCTCTTTCCGTCACAGCACTGATGACTGTAGGCCTCGTATTTTGGTTGACCTGTCAGGAGGCCTGACTATATAACCGTGTCACCCTCACCGTGCAGTCTATGGCCGAGCAGCTGGCTGAGAACTACCACAACACCTGGGGCAGGAAGAAGAAGCTGGAGCTTCAGGCCAAAGGTGAGAGTCGTTTTTCTACCACACATCCTTATCTGAAGAGTTTGTTTTTAAGTGATGGTTGCTAGTTTGCAGTCTGTTGAGTCCAAAAATGTACTCCGTTAGGTGCCGGCACCCATCCTCTGCTTGTGCCGTATGACACCCTGACCGCCAAGGAGAAGGCCAGGGACAGGGAGAAGGCCCAGGACCTGCTCAAGTTCCTCCAGCTCAATGGATATGGTGTGACGAGGTAAGCAGCATGTTCTCACCAGTTCATTTAAGATTAGAGCACAGATGGATAGAACATACAAGCTGTGGCACTCAAATAATAAACTATGACTGGTTTATATTGGTCTGTCGACCTAACAGGGTGACACATGTTGAGCTAAGTTCGCCTGAGGTCTGTGAGTGATCTAGTGACTGGGAGCTAGCCTTCTACACAGAAACAGAAAAGGTCTAAAATCAGATACTTTCTTCATAATTTAGCCGAACTACTAACAACAATGAAATTGAAAAATGAAACAAATGAGACGCGAAGTACATTAAGAAAATTGTAAAAACAAACAAAAAAACAAACAGCTACTGTATATGAGATTGTATTCTAAATATTTGACATGTTTTAAAGAAAATGTAAGGAAGTAATTTATGCGGACAGAAACATTGCTGTATAACAGGAACGACCCGGTTCAGTCCATGTTCCCCTCCCTCTCTGTTTGTCATTACTCCTCTTTCCTCTCTCCATCTTCAGGGGACTGAAGGACATGGAGCAGGACATTTCCTCCATTGAGAAGCGTTTCGCCTACGGCTTCCTCCAGAATCTTCTTAAATGGATGGACATCGCCCAGGAGTTCATTGCTCATCTCGGTACTTTGGTTTGCGAGACTTCCAACTTTTAATTGCCTATTGTTTAATCAACAAGCACCTTTTGAGGGCTGACTCGATTTTAATTCTGTTTTTACAGAGGCTGTGGTCAGCAGTGGAAGAGTGGAGAAGTCGCCACATGAACAAGAGATCAAATTCTTTGCCAAGGTCAGCTGTTTGGTGCTGCATTGAAGCTGTTTAATGGCATGATGAGGTGTTTCTTAGGTAGTTGTTATTGTCTCCAGTTCATATTTCATCTGGTTATTTTTTATAGATCCTCTTGCCGCTGGTCAATCAATACTTCAAGAACCACTGCCTGTACTTCCTCTCCACTCCTGCTAAAGTCTTGGGTAGTGGAGGACATTCCTCCAACAAGGAGAAGGAGATGATTGCAAGGTATGTTTTCTTCACCATCTACCGTTCCTCTAGTACGGTACTGTGACTGTGTCACTCCTCTTCCCCTGTCTCTTCATCTCTCTCCTATTGTGCAATATCCAGTTAAACTCCTTGACCTCCCTTTGGCTTTTTTGTGTCACTTCAAACATCTTTCCTGCCCTGTTTCCCTTTACCGTTCTCCCTCCCCTCCTCTTTTTCTCCTCCGCCCTCAGTATCTTCTGTAAGTTGGCTGCTTTGGTGAGGCACAGAGTTTCTCTTTTTGGTAAGGAACCTGCATGGTGGCGTTCTCTCTGTCCCTTTGTTGAATCCGTTTTCCCTTTCGGATTTTTTCACTTCCTCTTCCTTCCTACCTTCTCATTTATATATGTCATGATGTCATTCTGTACATTGTGTCACAGATTCTGTCCTCTCCACTCTCTCATCCCTTCCTTACTGCTTACTGGACCTACTCGTCTGGTGCTGCTCTGTCTTAAGCTCACCTTCCGCTTGGCTTTGATTTTGATTTTGATTTTCTTCTGTAACCAGAGTCATGAAACTCTACGTAGATCACGACTTAAACTCTGTGGACACACAAAGGCAGAAATATGAAGATGCATTCTATTCTCAGATTTATGTGATGAGCATGAGCCTGATTGTGTTTTTAAAATCTCAATCATTGTGGAACAGAACTCACGTGCACAAGCTTAATTGCCACAGACATGATCAATGACTAATTAATTGAGCTCATCTTGAAATAAATTTTACAAAGAGCTTCATGGTTCAGGATCAAGCTCAACGATCATTAACTCGGGGAGATGATGGCTCGGAGGCTTCAGGTGGACATTTTACAGAATGCTGTGTAGATTGCAAACATGTTAAAACATCAGTGAAACTTAAAAATAACCTACAAAATGTGAGATCATCTTATATTTCATGTCCACCAGCAGCGATTCAGACATTCTCACCACACTTTCTTCTTTTATACATTCCAAATGCCGTATGCATGCTTTTTTGGCGCACGCATTGTTCACACATCTGGGCCCAGGTGTTTACACAGATGCCTTTTTCAATGTTGTGTTACTCGATAGTTTTTGAAAGTCTCTGCTCAGAATGGATGCATTGTTACTCGGTTTATAAGACCACAACTGCAGGGACATGACAAAGCTGCCTGTGCATCGTCTGATGTATTACTGAACATCCTTACTGTGACTGCTCATAGAAAACAAAGGCAAATTCCCCCATAGAATTCACCTCTGCAATGCCAATGCAATTATGATATTTATTATGGTACACTCATACATGCACACATAAGCAGTACATGTGGCATTAAGAGGCGAATAAAGAGGAATCTTCCTGCGTTTTCTGTGTTTTTATGGAAATGTGGCTCTTTCAGATAAATTTGAGGAATCCCAGGTTTGCATGTTCAACATGTTACCTGAAGTGTATCACGCAGTGCGGGACTGGTCCGGCCTCGGTCTGGACCCTCTCAACCCTTCAAAGTCCTAATCTCAATACACTCTGGTCTCGTTCAGGACTTTTCTCGGTCTGAAAACACCAGAGTGTCGCTCCTAACTGAGAGCGATTTGAGCATGAATGTCTGAAGTGGTGTCATGTAGGACAGCATTGCACTGCGGCTCTGTGAGGCGTTCTCAGCTTGGCTTATGTGAGGCGGTATGTGTTTTAACCTCACTCTCCATCTCCACCACCATGCGTCTCTAATAGTCACTCACTCTTCTGTAACCAGCGGTCACGAGACACAGTACATGATAGTCAAGTGAAAAACTGCAGACAAACTGTTTCATAGTTACGTGTTTAAGTTGTCTCAGCTATGTAATGTACAGTATTTGAGAGGAGTAAAAATGAATCGTTTTAATGTAATTTTGAGTTTGGTCAATGTTTTTTTTTACACGCTCTACTGTAACTGTTTGTGTTTTCTGTTTTTTGTGGAGTGCTTTAAAATATATTGAGCTCAATAAATTGAGACGACCCGTCTTTGCTCTGTTGTTTTCAGGAACGGATGCAGGCGCAGTGGTAAACTGTCTGCACATCCTCTCACGGTCGCTGGATGCCAGGTAACTCACAATCTATTCACATCACAATCCCAGGCAGAGAGGAATCAGAAACCAACCATCTGAGATGATATTTGCGTCCTCCCTTTCAAGGACTGTAATGAAATCGGGCCCTGAGATTGTGAAGGCCGTCCTGCGCCAGTTCTTTGAGAGTGCTGCCGATGACATTGAGAAGATGGTCGAGAATTTGAAACTGGGCAAAGTGTCCAGCCGGAACCAGGTGAGAGACGGCCGCAAACTGCTTAGTTCCGTACATGTTCATCTTCCCTTTGAGCTGATATCTGTATGTGTTCTTGTAGGTTAAGGGTGTTTCCCAGAATATCAACTACACCACCATTGCCCTGCTGCCAGTCCTCACCTCACTGTTCGACCATATCGCCCAGCACCAGTTTGGGGACGACGTCATGTGTGAGTGAAACGCTCCTCTCCATTGAGGGTCCATCCTGGGTCATCGCTCGCCCGGCGACACAAAGGGCCGACTCATAGCTAAAGCCATTCTATCTTCTCTCCATCCTCAGTGGACGACCTGCAAATATCCTGCTACCGTTTGATGTGCAGTATCTACTCTCTGGGCACAGTGAAGACTCCACATGTAGAGAAGTGAGTAGAGACCTCTAGATCTATGAAAGTTCAATTTGCTTTTATGTGGGATTTGATTGTCGAATAATATAATTTAAATATATACAAAATACAACACCTTCAATCCTTATACCCTTCATTCACAGGATAAAGTGTGTTTAGAACATTAAACAGGGAAGAAAAGTTTGCTCTCAAAGCTTGGTTTTGACATTTCATAGAGATTTTGTGGTATGTTTCACTTCTGCAGACAGCGACCAGCTCTCGGCGAGTGTCTGGCCCACTTAGCAGCTGCTATGCCGGTGGCCTTCCTTGAGCCATCGCTGAATGAGTTCAACATGTTTTCTGTATTTTCCACCAAGACTCCTAGAGAGAGAACCAGTGAGTTTTGTTTTTCTTGTTTTCCTCCCCAGCACATCATTGCTCTAGAATTGGTTGATAATACATTGTTTCCCTAACTTTTACTTCGCCTGTCTCCTCTCTCCCTCTTCAGTTCTGGGTCTTCCCAATCAAGTGGAGGAGCTGTGCACGGACATCCCAGAGCTGGAGGTCCTGATGAAGGAGATCCACGACCTGGCTGAGTCTGGGGCTCGCTACACAGAAATGCCCCACGTGATTGAGATCACCTTACCCATGTTGTGTAACTACCTCCCCCGCTGGTGGGAGAGGGGCCTGGAGAACTTCCCCGAGCTGGAGGGCCAGCTGTGCACCTCCATCACCTCCGAGCAGCTAAATCAGCTGCTGGGGAGCATCATGAAGATTGTGGTTAACAACCTGGGCATAGACGAGGCCTCCTGGATGAAGAGGTTGGCAGGTCAGTGGGCGGAAGATTCACAATGTGATGCGAGACGTCTTCTCTTTCACATTTGGTACATCTCCTGTTTGGAGAAGACTCTGCTGATCCTTACTGCTGTTTCCTGTGCTCCCCTTGTCCAGTGTTCGCCCAGCCCATTGTTAGCAGGGCCAAACCGGAGATGCTTAAATCCCACTTCATCCCCACCATGGAAAAGCTGAAGAAGCGCTCAGGTAAGGTGGTGGCGGAGGAGGATCAGCTGCGCATGGAGGGCAAGACAGAGCTGGACAGCGAAAACGGGACCATCAAGGACGAGTTCGCTGTGCTGTGTCGGGACCTGTATGCTCTCTACCCCTTGCTCATCCGCTACGTGGACAATAACAGGTACCTGAACTCACAAGGACTCATCATTGTTGTACTGCTTCACCAGCATGGGCAGTTTAAATCTTCAAGTGGCAAAGCTGCAGACATCATGAAATTACAGTTTTAAATAGACAAAAAGAAAACCTGGAATAAAATATGGTTCTACCATAGCAGAGGAGTTACTCTGGATTCATTTAAATAAACTTATTCTGTGTATATTTATAAAAATCATGTCTGTGATCAGATTATACATCTACGTAGAGTTTCATGAATTATGATCAGATTAACCAAGAACACCAAAAGAGGGGATATTGAGCAACCTTGGCATGAGCATCTTTTTGTACAATATACAAAAAGTGAAAACTTGCAGTATTTGCAGTTGGTGAGGCTTGTGGTCCCCTAAAGCAAGTTTAAAGATACCGTGGAAACCGCTTATAGAAATCAGTTTTTGTACATGTTGTCATGTATATAAAAGCTCTTGACTAGGACTTTGATTCGAGTGCTTGAGTTAATCCAATGCGGTCGGTCTTGTCTGCAGGGCAAGGTGGTTGACCTGTCCAGACCCAGATGCAGAGGAGCTTTTCAGGATGGTGGGAGAGGTCTTCATTTTCTGGTCCAAATCTCACGTGAGTCTCAGTTTTCTGTGCTCTTTTTTCCCTTCTATTTTGTGACTGTCCTTTGCCATCTGCCACTTTTCTTTTTGTTATTCATTCCAGAACTTTAAGCGGGAGGAGCAGAACTTTGTGGTGATGAATGAGATCAACAACATGTCCTTCCTGACTGCTGACAGTAAGAGCAAGATGAGCAAGGTGAGAGCGGACAAGCAGACAAGTGGCCAAGAAGAAAGTAGCCGTTTTAGTTACTCCATATAAGCTGTAACACATGAGGAAACTAAACTCTAATAATTCATATTCCACTAACACCACCCATTCCAAGCCGCTAAGACTTTAAATGAAACCCCTATTCCATTCTCAGCTGTTATTTCCTTTCTTTCCTTTAATGGATAAGAACGTCAGGTAATCGATAATCATTATCATGTAGAAATTGTACTCGGCCATTACATAACTAATAACCTCCTCTTCCAGGACCATGTAAGCGGCAGTACATAGTGTTCAGGTAGTAGCAGGAGTGTCGCTAACTGTGTTTTCTCCTTATATCCTGTGTCGGGGTTGGACGCTGGGCCTCTAGGCCGGAGATGGAGAGGTTAGACTGTGTTTGTGCACGAGCGCTGTGCTGATCGCATGGCACCCTGAGTTTTGGGAGGCATTTCATCAAGCGCTCCCATGGACCTCCCCACTTCTTAAAACACAGACCCCAATATTCACACACATACAAGCAAACAGGGTTATAAACACGATCAGGGAAGAACTCACAACAATATCTAGTACTAGCAGTGTTCCACTAATGCATATCAACGGGTGAGATAATACTGTATACATGTAGATTGAGTTCAAACTGCTTCTGTCATGAATGGTTTCTGTGAGTGAGACATGTTTGACTGGGTGTGTGTTAGTGCCACGGGCGCGTGTTTTTATGTTTGTGTATATGTGTGAGTAGGGGTCTGGAGCGGCTTGATGAAAGCTCTTTGCCGTAGATCGTAGTGGCCTGAGAGGTTTCATGGCGCTCGGTTGAGCAGCTGCGTATGTCTTTTTTTTTTGGAGCGGGCACTCCTGCAGCTGAGCGCCATCACCCCCTATCTGTCTTTAGATTAATAAACAGTTTGCCTTCAGATCGTCCCTGTTGGATACAGTTGTGGAGCCCGCGCTACTGTGCCATCTGTGATGTTGCGATCTTGTTATTGACGCTTGGATTTCTTTCAGCTTTTGGTGGTAAAGATTCCCGCGCGGGGGGGACTCTTCTCTTTTAAGTATTATCATCGTCTTCAACAAAAAACGACCTACCATCCCTCGCTGTCACCATTAGATTCGCTTAAGCCATCAGCAGCGTACGTCAAGGAGGGGAACCTGAAGCTAGCTCATTTACTAACTGGACTCGTCCCTCCATATCTAATTCATTGACCCCATTAAATTGTTAAATCGTTGAGTATCTAATGTTTGGTGTTTTCATTTAATTTTTTTCTGTGGTTGCTGTAAAATGAATATGAAAACCTCCTCTCCGGGGCTATCAGATGGGCATTACTGTGGTCAGCTTCTGTTGCCTGTCCATCTCAACGCCTTTGGACCCACGTGCACCGCGCTGAGGGCACAGGGGTTGCTGTGAGGCCAGACAACAGTCGGTAATGAGCACTGGCAGCCTCAGGACAGGAGCGTGTGAGAAGAGCTCCAGGGCGACGGAGCTGACAGTGGACAGGTTGTGCCCTGTCTGACCACTGCACTACTAACAGTGAGGCTGCATTGTGTGTAACGACTGCAGCTGACGCAGCAGTGAAGCACCTGAAATGCCACCACAAGTTGATGTTTATCAGAAAATGTGTTGTCCAATTTCAGCAGATGAATAATTCACTTCACTTGTCGATTCACTTTATCCGCATGTTGTGCGTAAAAAGTTACTCGACAGTTGGTTCTTGGCTTCTACTTTTGTCAATTGTGTGTTATGCTTTGTGTTAGAAGTAGTTCGACTTCATTTGCTTTTTTTTTTTGTCTAATATTTTTGAAAAGCCACAAGAAAGTCACAAGAATATTTTCTGAAAAGGAAATGTTTGACGTGTGAGGCGCTGGGGCTTGTAAATGGAAAAGTGATGGATTGGGCTGAACTTTTCTTTCTGTCTTTAGTCTGGAGGCTCAGAGCTGGAGCGTACCAAGAAGAAGCGGCGGGGGGATCGCTACTCCGTGCAGACCTCCCTTATCGTTGCAGCGTTAAAGAAGATGCTTCCTATCGGCCTCAACATGTGCTCTCCTGCCGACCAGGAGCTCATCAACCTCGCCAAGATCAGATACTCACTGGTACTTTGAAGGGTTTGAAGACAACTTTTTGAACAAATACATTCAGAATGTCGCCTGAATCTTGGTCTCTTCCCTTGTAGAGAGACACAGATGAAGAAGTGAGGGAGTTCTTGCACAACAATCTGCATCTGCAAGGCAAGGTGAGTAGACCTTTTCACTTTTATAAATTAGCTGGGATGAAAGAAAAAAGAACAGTATTAATTTAGGAATTAAATTAAACTTAAGCAGTAGAAGTGCAAAAGTGCAAGTATGTATGTGTATATTAAGTGTGTGAGGTGTAAATAAACAAACAATAACAAACAATAGGAGAATGCAAAAAAATGAATCTTTGCTGAGCCATGACCTTTGGCGATGCCACCGCCCCCTACTGGTCAAAGTAAACATTTTGGGGACGTGTTTCAACTGCTAGATTAAAAATATTCCGTAAATTCCTGGATGTTTAGACAAAGTGTCATTGATCTATGGTAAGAGTTTTGCCATGCACATGTTTGGAACTGGTGCTGCCCCCATTGAGCTTTTTCAAAAGGGCTTTACACACAACATTGTTATGAAACCTATTCTGCAAGGATTGGACAAACTATTTCTCATATCGGTTCTGATTTGCGTTGTGTCATGTCAATTTTTTGCATTCATAGCGCTCCCTCCCAATGGTTGCAAATTTAGTCAGGTGGACTTCAATAGTTCTTCTTAAAAGGAGCTGGATGTCTGCATCAAGTATGGCGTAAATGAATCAGACTTGTCTTGTAAGGAAGGCGTAGGAACTCGATACAGTGATGCCTCAGGTGGGACCGTGCTAGCTGAAGCAGCAGCAGTAAGTAACTGTTGACTCATTGGTCGAAATTTCATTTCAATCAAGAGAGACACTGAAATGAAGAAAAAGATAATGGTTTTCCACAGATACTGTTTGTTAATAGAGTGATAATTAAGTCTTTGGCAGCGAGATAAATCCCCCCGTGGAGTCCAGACACGCTGATGATTGTGACTGATGAGGAGGTGGAGGCGTCGCGTTCAACAGCAGCATGAACTTACGAAAGGCAGAGAGAGAATCTCCAGGCCTGATCACTATGATGTAGTAATGATATTGATAAATCAGCTCAGGAACAACAGGATTTTTCGCCGGCTTGAACCCCTAAATATCTTAACAGGCATTCTACATATTTGGCCTTTGGTTTCAGGTGGAGGACCCCGCTATGCGCTGGCAGATGTCCCTTTATAAGGAGTTATCCGGAAAGGCTGAGGATGCTGAGGAGCCTGAGAAGGTGGTGAAAAGGGTTCAAGAGGTGTCTGCGGTCCTTTACCACATTGAGGTGGTGAGTGAAGGACACAAGCTCAAGTGCTCTGCAAGAAAACACACGACTGTATACACATCAAAGGCATTGTTTGGTGGCCGGTCCCAGCCTAAATTGTCTTGACAAACTTTTGCAACAAAGTGAGGATTTGTTCAGTCAACGCTTTTCCTCCCCCGCTCTAGACTGAGCATCCTTTCAAGTCAAAGAAAATGGTGTGGCACAAGCTGCTGTCCAAACAGCGTCGCAGGGCCGTGGTGGCCTGTTTCCGGATGACGCCCCTGTACAACGTCCCCGCGTAATGACTCCCCTCATACTCAATAAAATAAACGCTCAATAACATAACCGGAAGGCTTGACATGAACCATTACAACCCTCTGCTCTCCTCTCACAGGCACAGGGCAACCAACATGTTCTTGGACGCCTACAAACGCAACTGGTTGGAGACTGAAGGTTACTCGTTTGAGGACAGGATGATCGACGACTTGTCAGTAAGTCATCGTCCCTTTTAACTCTGAGACGTGGATTATAAAAAAAACAAAAAACCTTAGTATACACACGATGGGCAATATATGAAAGCCCATTTCCGCCACAAAAACAAACAAAAAAAGTCAAATTCAAGATAAAAATAATTAATAATTAATTAATTAATTTTTATCTCATAATTCTGAGATAAAAAGTCATAATTATATAAACGTCAACAGTTACGCTTGCATATCGTTTGCATGGTTGGACCGGTGAGAGGATGAAGAGACTTGTGAAGACAGCGCAGATAACAGGAAGGAGAAAAGCCAGCGTCACTGAATCGCATGCGCACTTTTTATCTCATAATTTCAACTTTATTATCTCATAATTATGACTTCTTTTTTTTGTGTGGCGGAAACGGGCTTCCATAGGAATACGTTATTAACACCAAACGTACGTTCTCTCCGATAATTAGAAAGCCATGGTGGAAGAGGAGGAAGAGGAAGAGGAGACCGAGACGAAGCCTGACCCTCTTCATCAGCTGATTCTTCATTTTAGCCGCACAGCTCTCACAGAGAAGATGTGAGGGCATTTCGCTTCTTCGGCGACTCACCTTTTAATGACCCGCTCCCTCAGAGAGACTTGTTGAGTCCTGTCGTGTGTTTTCTCACTACAGGAAACTTGACGTTGACCATCTCTATATGTCTTATGCTGATATTATGGCAAAGGTAAGACAGTCAGTGAGCAGCATCTTCAAATTTTCTGGATGCTAATAGCTTTGCTTGCCTTTACCCGTCCAGTCACGTCAATATTCAACCTCTCACGAGACATGATTGCAAGGGAGGAAAATGTAAATCCTACGTAAATGTGTGATTGCTAAATCTGCTGTCATCTCCCTCCAGAGCTGCCACATTGGTGAGGAGGACGAAGGGGGAGATCAGGAGGGGGAGGAGCCAGCCTTTGAGGTGCGACAGACAGAGATGGTATGGGGGGACCAGGGGAAGGGAGACGGGGGGAGTCAGCGGAGAAGCAACTCCCACACCACGACAACACACTCGGCACACCCCCCCCCCACCACAAATACATGTCTTTTCTCTCGTCCACTCACACCACTTGTCTATTTCCTGCTATGGTGGACTGACCTGTGCATGCCTTTGCTGGGCTCTGCCCACCAGTCGGTTCAATGTTGTGGACTTAATTTATTTAATTTCCTAAATTGCATGACTTTGGTGCAGAGAGTCGGTGCAGCTAAAGACAACAAAATGAAACGGAGGTCAAACCAAACCACTGAGTCTTTCTTAGGCGTCAGAGTTTCAGAATCACAATTTCCAATTCTGATGTGCTTCTGAATTTGTTTAGGGGTTGATTGACTAAGTTTACAGCAAATTACCACATCCCAGTATGGTTTAGCATGTCTACTTTAAACGTATCCAAACATACAGTATATTAACAATCCAAAAATGTTTGAATTTGAAATGCCTTCCTAAATATATATATATATATATATATATAAAAAAAATCTCTAAAATGTTGTTTTCCAAAAGAAAATACACCTTCATGTCTGATGTTAACAGATCTAGTGAGCGTCAAACAGGCTTTCCATTTAGCAGTGCAACTATTACTGTGCCTCCACAAAACCATATTAACTGCACATTTAATATGGACAAAAACTAAATCTTTCGTAAATCAACCCCCTTACTATATGACTGGTACTTTGAATCAGAATCTCAACGATTTGTTTTGCCTCAAAAAGCCAGGTTTGGAAACTGATGTTGTAGATATAGAGATCCATAGCTTTTCCTGGAGGGCAGCATAACATCCATTTGCACTGCAAATCCCTCGAGCTGCATCCACACCAAATCAGGCATTGTGGCAAAAGAATGCCTCTCCTCCCATCCATTTCCATCCAAATGGTCCATTTCAGGGACAGCTCTGCACTGATTTGGGGTGAAATTGCAGCCTCGATGTTCTAAAAGCACCTCTTCAATGAGCTGGTGTTGATGCTCATTCAGGGCGAATTTCATCAACTGAACATCATCTCTATTCCTTCATGGTAGCTGATGTGTGCTCTGATATGTCATGCTGTCACCCAAGACAAGCAGCTATTTTTAGAAACGTATAAGTTTTTCTCACGGTAGAACCAGCTCTCTTGTGTGTCCGGGCTCAGTCTAACCCAGGCTTTCGCCACCCTTTTCCTGACTCACACCCTCCTGTACTCACCTGCTAATCGGGCTGCGATCCCCCATATGCACTTGCACGATAACCTGAAATCTAACCGAGAGAGTAACCAATTTAGTTTTGTCTTCATTTTGAATTGGACGACAAGTCTCCCTCTCTGAGCTCACCAAGGACTACAGTAAACGCCTGCACAGTCAGCCGTGCATACACTGTCCCAAAGCCAAGCACCCACTCACGCAATCAATACACTGACTCACATGCAGACACACTCGCACCCTCAGCCACATCCAATCACCTCTCACTCACCACAAAAACACATAGTTTGCTCGACAGATGAGCAGAACTCAACTACTCTGTAAGTAGAGAAAAGTTCCACTATCTTTTTAAAAGCACTCAGGCTTACGAGGGAGGGGGGCGGAGGGAGGGGTAGCTCCAGTTCTGGGTGCTTTGGGTGGGGCTTAACGCATGGTGTGAGGTGGGAGGGTCAAATCTAACCTCTTGTGTCAAGACGATAGTTCGTATCAGCTGTACTGTTTAATTTGTAAGAAAGGGAGTAGTGTTGTAATAGGACAGTACAGTGGAGTATGAGTACTGTGCTAGGGAGCAGCATTAAAGCAGTTTATTATAGTGACACTGGACAGTTTTACATTTTCAATCTGGTCTCCATATTATTGACAATATCCGCAAATACATTCAATAATATGATTTTATTTAGGTAAAATAGTAGTTTTTTAATATTTGTCTTCCAATTGTTTCTTGCAATTGGATATATACTCATATACTCCGACGTATTAGGGTAATTTTAGGTGAAAGAAAAATTATTACGAAGCCGGGAGAGGGGTTATTTGAAATTTGTACTGAGATTAAAGTCACAAGTTTAGCCGCTGTCTGAATTACATTGCACCTAAAGCATAAATAGTTTATTAGTCGTGATGTAGTCGCCATGACATCACTCATTGTTTTGAAGCCTCGATTTCTGCGTTTTGGCCGTCGCCATCTTGGCTTTTTGCAACCAGTGGACGGAACATAGTCAGGAGTGACGTAGAGACCCTCGATGCGTCTCTGGTGTGATGAGGTTCATCCAACCTTGCAAAGTGAAGTAATGTGGTTAGACAAAAAGTGTTTTTTCTGGTAAATTTATGACTTCAGAATGTCTTTATTTTTTTAACACTGAATATTTCCCCTTCTCTGGCTCTGTGATTTAAAACAAATTTTCTTTTACCTACAGTGGTCCTAATAAGCTGTCCTTTTGAGCAAATCAAAACCTCTAATTGATTTATTAGTACATTAATGGATTATCTTAAAATTGCCCAGTCTTGCAATTGCAAATTTAGAACATTAACTATCAATATTCAAAATATATATATATATTTTTTTAAATCTAGGCACTTTATGTCAATTAAGTAAATGCCTTTTGCCTTTATTTCAGCTCAGGTTTACAGACTTAGAGTCCCGTGTTTAAACTTAAAGATAGACATGAAGCAGATAGACAGGAAGCAGGTAGCATAACTGAGGGCTCTGAGGTTGTTCTCTTGGATCTGCATGATGTGTTACTCTGACTGCTGTTGCTTCCTCGTAAGAATGTGTGAAATGTGTGGAGTGGTATGCCTTGGAAAGAAATGTCTTCACCATCGACTGTTTCCTGCCTCTGGAAGATGTCAAGAGCTGGAATAACTGTCTCCATCACTAACACACAATGTGTTCCATTTAAAGAGTGTGTGTGTGTGTGTGTGTGTGTGTGTGTGTGTGTGTGTGTGTGTGTGTGTGTGTGTGTGTGTGTGTGTGTTCCTGTATCTCTAGCCTGAGCCAAAATCTTTTCATCACTAAGACAGTGTTTTTTTAAAGACTTTTAAATCTGCCATGCTCACTACGAGGACAGGCCTGATGAGATAAAGTAGTTATTTGTCAAAAATATTTCCATAATTACTGCTAAAATCATCATGCAATGCTAACTTTTTGTGTGTCTCTAGTCTGTAATGAACATAAATGTTAATTAAGACCCTGGATGTGTTGTATGTCGTCATCAGCTTTAGACCCATTAGAAACTAGTTAATGGATGGCCATAATAAGGATAGAATTATGAGTGAGTGAGTGAGTGAGTGAGTGAGTGAGTGAGTGAGTGAGCGAGTGAGTGAGTGAGTGAGTGAGTGAGTGAGTGAGTGAGTGAGCGAGTGAGCTAGCGAGTGAGTGAGTGAGTGAGCTAGTGAGTGAGTGAGTGAGTGAGTGAGTGAGCTAGTGAGTGAGTGAGTGAGCTAGCGAGTGAGTGAGTGAGTGAGTGAGTGAGTGAGTGAGTGAGCGAGCGAGCGAGCGAGTGAGTGAGTGAGTGAGTGAGTGAGTGAGTGAGCTAGCGAGTGAGTGAGTGAGTGAGTGAGTGAGTGAGTGAGTGAGCGAGTGAGCTAGCGAGTGAGTGAGTGAGCGAGTGAGCTAGCGAGTGAGTGAGTGAGCGAGTGAGCTAGCGAGTGAGTGAGTGAGCTAGTGAGCGAGTGAGTGAGTGAGCGAGTGAGCTAGCGAGTGAGTGAGTGAGCTAGTGAATGAGTGAGTGAGTGAGCGAGTGAGCTAGCGAGTGAGTGAGTGAGCTAGTGAGTGAGTGAGTGAGTGAGTGAGTGAGTGAGTGAGTGAGTGAGTGAGTGAGTGAGCTAGTGAGTGAGTGAGTGAGTGAGTGAGTGAGCTAGTGCGGGGGGCAGTGCAGTCCCCGTTGGCAGGGTTACAGCTGTGTCCCCCTGCTCTGCTCTCCACAGGACAAGGAGATGGAGAAACAGAGGCTTCTGTACCAGCAGTCGCGCCTGCACAACCGCGGGGCTGCAGAGATGGTGCTGCAGATGATCAGTGCCTGTAAAGGTAGCTGCTACACACACACACTGTTGCACACACAGGTGTATCACTTGTGTGGATATTATAATTGACTTTAAATAATGTCACTATGGGCCGTCCTTATCTTAGTGACCCATCTGGGCTGATCTGTAACAAATTGTTCTTTTTTAATTTTTTAAGCTGTGTAATATTACAGTTCCCCTCAGCCCAGTCCTAGGAATTCTAGGATAGAGATGTGAGATGCATTGTTCTCCCAGGTTTAGACCAAATCAGATCAATGGTGTCTGAGTCACTGAACAGCAGATGATGCTGATGTTGCTCGTTGCCTCGAGGAGTGTAATTATGAAAATGCTGAAGAGAGAATAATTCATAGTCTCAGTGAGAATCAGTTACAAGTCAAAGTTCTGCATTCAAAATGGTAAAAGGTGTTTAGCATCAGAGTATACTTAAAAGTATTAATTATGCAGAATGGAGAGTTTTAGAATATTATATATCATATATTTCTGGATTATAATGAATATGCATTAACGTGTAATGTTAGATCACATCAATGTTGTAGTTAGTAAAGATGAAGCTCTTTTGAATTACTTTGTATACTGCTTAATCTACAAAAATGCATCACTTATTAGTTGATTTATATATTAATGTATTAATAATCTGAATCTTCAAAGGAACTAAAGCTGTGAAATAACTGCCGTGGAGTAAAAAGTACAATATTCGCCTCTAAATTGTAGTAAATTAGAAGAATAAAATAACAGAAAATAGAAATACTGAAGTAAAGTACAACTACTGTATCTTAAAATTTTGCTCAAGTACGGTTCTTGAGTAAATGTATTTAGTTACATTCCACCACTGATTTCTTCACAACAGAAACTTGATAAATATCTGATCAAATGTATATTTGTTAAATTTCCATTTTATTCTCCGTGCGTCGGCAGCATTCCTAATTCACATTGATTTAACTTTAACAAAAGAGTTTTGTACAAGAAGAAATACGTTTTGTGTTTTTGAATGAAATGCTGGAAATAATAAAATGTACTTTCAGCTTCACAGAAATAAATCAACAAATACATTCTGATATACAATAAAGTAGTAGTAATTAGACTTACTTTTACAGCTTCAACAATAAAGTCAAACTCATTAATGCGTCGAAATAAGCATTTGTACACTGTTGTGTTGGTACTTTTACTTCAGCACTCCTTCCAGTGCTGAACACCACTGATGTCTGATTTCAGGTGAACCTGGAGCCATGGTTTCTTCCACACTCAAACTGGGAATCTCCATCCTCAATGGAGGCAACTGTGATGTACAGCAGGTGAGCACTGCGATTTTTAAATTCATTCTAGACAATTGCATTTCCGTTAGAGACCTGGAATACATCAGTAATAAGTGCAGGATCACGTATCGGACGAAGATCCATCTTGTCAGGCTTCAAGTAATCGTTTGTGAAGAGCTGCTGGCCGTGATTCAGGCGTATGTGAGGCTTCACGGAGAGGGAACTGTTCATTCAAGACAAACATTCTGTCAGCCGCTCTTGAAGATGTTTGCGGATGTTATTTCTTCATTAAAAGCAGAACAGTGAACGACACCGAGGGCTTTTCTCCGTGGAAAAAGACGTTTTTCGTTCCTCTCCCATCATCCAATCACCTGCCAAGTATTGTTTTGAAAGGTGCCTGCCCTTTTACAAACAGCTTGCAATGACAGCTTCTCGGATGGCGTTAGGACTACAGCTCAACCTAAATGTTCCATTTTCCATTCTGCTGGCGATGCTACTCACATCTTAATTGTTTCAGTACACGTTTTGATTCCTGTCAACTTGTCTGTGTGCAGAGAATGCTGGACTATCTGAAGGATAAAAAGGATGTGGGATTCTTCCTTAGTGTTCAGGCTCTGATGCAGACCTGCAGGTCTGTAGTGAATATCTCTCATTGATCTTCCTTGTTTTTGAACAATGTTCATTATGGGAGGACCTCCCATGTTCTCAAACTGACCGAATACTTCACGTTGACAGCGTTTTGGACTTGAACGCCTTTGAGAGACAAAACAAGGCCGAGGGACTTGGGATGGTTTCAGAGGAAGGCACTAGTGAGTATGGTCTTCAGGTTCTTACCGCCACACACTATCTGAACACACTACCCTACAGACTGGTACACACACACACACACACACACACACACACACAGTCAGTCACATCCTGTTCTCCTGCATCATTGTGCATTGGTTTGAGACATAATCTGACATGTTTCTAGTTCCAGTGTGTGTCTTTTAGTTTGCCTGTTTGAGGATGCAGGTATGTTTTCATGGAAGTGTGTCCTAGGAGTGTTAGAGCCTGTGCATTAATCGCAGCATTTTGACTGTTTGATGTATGCAACTGTTTTATCATCCGCTGACAGCCTTGACATTTCTCTTTGTCTTTCTCTCTCCCTCATCTCGTTCACTTTGCCCGTTTTTTCAAACCCTTTCCCCCCTTCATGCTCATGTCACTCCCGCCCGTCAATTTGCTGTTTGCTGTCACGGTTCTCAGATAAGAAGCTAGAACGTGGTAAATGATCTCAAATATTTACTTTCTCTCTGTCCCTCCTTTTCTGTCCTCTCTGTCCCTCTTTTTTAGCTCTCAATCACACGACTAGTCTTTTCCTTGCTGTGATTTTAATATGCATTTCATTTCACACTCAAGGACCCCGGAAGTCAAACTTTACAGTCACTTGTAAGGTTGGATTTTTCGTCCTTGAGTGTTTTTAATCTCAGATCTACTGTAACTCTGATCATTGGGAAGGAAAGGCAGTAACCTCGTTCTTCCTCTCCCACTCAGTTCTCTCAAGTAGACCGTAGAGGACTGCACTGACCCTGCGTCCTAGAAACTTTGAAATGAATTGCAGCAGCAGCAGCAGGGACTCTAAGCCCTGCTGATGTAGTTTGACCCCCACAGCGAGACCATCTGTGTGAATCCTTACAATCCCCAAAAAATTCTCATTGAGTTCAGCTTTTCCACGACAGCAGCATTTAATTGTGGCCTCGTTGAAAAGTTGAAATTATAATTAAAGGCCTGTTTCTGATCTGGCATAGCATCACACGGACGATGGGAAGGGCTCTCTCTCTCTGTCCTTTGTCCCATCAGAACCGCTGCTCTCAGGTCAGCTGAGCGTCATGCGTCTTAATGAGAGGATCATAACGGGAAAAAAAGAACTGGACAAAAACAAGGGAAATAATCTTGATAAGAGAGAAGAAGAAAAAAAGTGCTTTCTACTCAATCCCACACAGTGTATTCGTCCATTCATAGGAAATGATTTATCATTTTATTTGATTAGGACAGAGCATCTTCATGAAGATCAGTACAAAAAATACAAGATGTGAACATGCCAGAGTTACCGAGAATGCTAATATACATCCATCTCTCATCAAAACAGCAACATAACCAGATACAAATATGTAATACACAAGTAGAGAAGACAAAATACCGTAGGCCATAGTTTGAGATGGGTGTTTAAAGTGTACTATACTGCATATGCAATACTCTGTCTAGTGCATATTGGACATAATACAAGAGTTAAAGAGTAATGAAATAACAAGTTCAAGAACTATTGCTGACTACCTGTAATTACTGTATGCATTTTCTACTTTGTTGTACGTGACCAGAGCCCTCTGCTGACTCCACGCCACCTTTTTGTTTTCTGTCACGAGTAAATCTGAGCGTGCTTGTGCATTTTTGACTCTGACAGTTTTTTCAAGTATCCACTTACTGATGGCATGCCAAGAGAGAGCTTTAAAATTTGTATTTTGTAATGGATGGGATTTAAAATCAAGTCAAAAAATACTAAAATGAACGGCCCACACTTCAAAAGCTACTCATGTCCTGTAAGATTAGTTGTTCACTTACACCCTGACTACAGGGGTTAACTCCGAATTCGATATCTTTTGGTGTCTATTGAGTGTTTTTCCCCTCGACATCCATACTCTTACAAAGCTTACTGGGGTTTGCAGAGTTCAGTAGATCTGTCCTGCATGCCGGAGTGCCTTCACCTGATCTCTATTTTTCTGTGTTCACGTCTTCATCTGTGAGCGTCTCCTCAGTGGTATTCTGTTATCACTCCTTATCAGTTTCCTGTCGTCATTTATCTGTGTGTTCCATGTGCATTTAAACGTCATGACCTGTGTTTGATCTGCTGTCCGTTAGAGTTCTGTTGACTAGAGGTTTTCTGTTAAAAAGTATCCGGAGTTCGAGATGGAGGTAAAGTTTTATGCCTCCATTTTCTGCTGACAAATGTCGAGGTCTTTGTGCCTTTCACTAACACATTCTAATGAAAGGGGAGCGGTATGAAGTGGTGGTACTTACACTTTTACTGCTTCATGGCGTCACCACACACACCGACTTTTGCTTATGGATAATATTTCACTGCTAAATATGCCACTGTAAGATTGTGCAGTGTTAAGTGTGTATCAGTAAATGCGTCACCATTATCATAATCACCATTTCATCAGATTAACAGAGTCGATGCCTAATCTAACCTGAATACGGATTATTCTGTTTTAACAATTCAGATTTAGCCTTATTTTACGTAAAGCTAGAAAACTCTAATTCAACTCTAAGTCCCTGTGCAGTTTTCCTTGTTAAAATAGTTTTAATAGTTTAGTTATTTACAAAGGGGACAAATCTCTGCACTAGCTTAAAAAAAGAGACTATTCTATAAAAAGATATTTAGTGAAATAGTTTTGCCTGAGAGGCCGAATTATTTTGTAATTTAGATTAAAAAAATAGATAGAAAATGACTTGTTAAGATGGAGACACTTACTTACCAGCGTGTTGTTCTATTGATTCTTCCTTTTAGTAATAACTTCTTAAAAACCAAGGAAATAGTAAATCATAATTTGCAATAGATTTTGTTGGTAAAACGCTAATAGATAGTGTGTGTATGGACACAGGGATGCATTGGAAATTAAAATGTTAAATTGTGGGAGCAAGTGTTCAGTAAAAAAAAGTAAAAGTAAAAACACTGGTGTACACACCTAATACCTTGTGCGTCTCTTTGTTTTTTCAACTGTGTATTCTAACAGAATAACACAGCAAAAATACAGAGAGACTTTCTTTCCAACAAGATTAATTTGCGTTTCCTCTGTTCTTCTTTCCAGATGAGAAAGTGATGTCGGACGATGAATTTACGTGTGACATCTTCCGCTTCCTGCAGCTTCTTTGTGAGGGTCACAACAATGGTGAGTCTCTTTTTACAAAGCTGGTGCGTTGAAGTGAAACTCATTTTCAGAGTGCTGTAAATTATGACACCTCAGTTGTTGAGTGCACCTTTTTCTTTTCTTCCTGTTTTCAGATTTCCAGAACTACTTGAGAACTCAGACAGGCAGCACCACGACCATCAACATCATCATCTGCACTGTGGACTACCTGCTGCGACTCCAGGTCTCTCTGATTGCTGACATTGGTTCATGATCTTCGTCCCATTGTCTCCAGACTGTAGCTCTTTTTGTGAATATCCGTTCTGTTTTGTTGACAGTTGTTTTAATGTTATTGTCATTGTGAGATTTGTTTTGTTACTCAACCGGCACACAAACATTTGCTTCAGAAAATATGCTCTATTTTATTTGGTATACTACAGCATGAATGTAATATGAATAGTATAAATGTCCTACTAAGACTACATTTTTCTGTGATATCGATAGAAATATACATTAACTTCATACATTCAGTATACTTTCATTTGCGCCAATTCAATAATTAGATTTTTTTTTGTTTTCTTCTCCCCCTTCCTGCATGCAGGAGTCGATCAGTGACTTTTACTGGTACTACTCAGGGAAAGACATTATTGATGCGCCCGGGAAGAGGAATTTCTCCAAAGCAATGATTGTGGCCAAGCAGGTCTTCAACAGCTTGACTGAGTACATCCAGGTAGGAGAGCCCCCCAAACAGTGTGCACGTAACCCCTCGTTGTAGGTTTTCTGCACATTATGAAGGAAATTAGCCTTTTGAGAGAATAACCTCCTCTTACTATGAAGCCAGCTTTTTGTTTCAGAACATTTACTTTGAAACACAAAACGATGTTAAAATATATCTCCTCCACCTTGTCTCTGTGTCTGCCAGGGTCCCTGTACTGGGAACCAGCAGTCTCTGGCCCACAGCAGGTTGTGGGACGCTGTCGTGGGCTTCCTGCACGTCTTCGCTCACATGATGATGAAACTTGCTCAGGTAAAAAATATCCCGACTCATTCTTAACCTTTTTGTGGGCTTACGGTTTACTTCCCAGCGTTGTACCATGGAGCGTTTCTGTAGAGAATCAAGAATAATGTGTTTGCTATATTTCAGTTGACCAAAAGATGAATCAAAGCAATATCAAATAGAAGTGTACACAAAGGATATGGCTTCATTCATTAGTCCACTTTGAGTATACTAATAATCTGAACTGTCTCTCTCATGGTTCCTGCAGAGTAAAGTATGTATTTTTTTGATTATTCTTTTTTTTATTTTTATATCTGATTAGTGAATTGATTTTTATATCTTCACTTTGTCCAGTTGTTTCTGCCTCTTTAATGAGCCGTTTTACGTTTAAGGTGGTAATCCTAAAGATTTCCGCCCTGGTCGATTTGGCGACACGCTATTTACTGGTATAACAGCAAATGTGCTTTAATACTATAAGTCCCAGAATGCCGGGGGGCAGCAAAACAAACTATAGTCATTATAATTAAGTTTACCCAACCATCTGTGAGCAACCGTGATCTGTGTTTACACTGCACCAGGCATGACCAAATGTAACTACATGAGAAATCCGTGCATCGAAGCAGTCTGTGGCCCCTTCAAAATAAAAGTCAACTCGTGTTTCGCCAGTCAAATGCATTTATTGTGAAACTGCAGCAGTAGGAAATGTCTGCGGCCACAGATGTATGTAATCTGTGTAATATGTAATCAAAAATACTGTTTTAATTTGTCGGTAGCCATGTTGTTTCTACATTTATTAAGTTAAGTTAAATGATTTGAAATAGTCTGTTTTGACTTTAGCTTTTTCTGCATTATATCAGTTTATCAGTGATCACTTTCACCGTGTCCCACATGAACTGATCAGTTCACCACATTCAGGTTGTCAACAACAAAAATTCAAGTTGAGAAGGCAGAAACAATTTGAGGAACAGTTACGCTTTCTGTCTCTTTCATTTTCTTTTCTGTATGATTCTGTATAATACAGTTAAACCACCTCACCTTATTTGCGTATATATTCGTGTTGTAGTACTGACCAGTGATTAGGGTTTGACCATGTGTTTGCTTTGGATAATGCGTGCCTGCGGTCTGTAACTTGTTTGGCCTAACACGGAGCTGCGGTGTTCCCTACTCAGTCTAATATGTGACCGTGTTGATTGCTACTGATGCTGCTGTTTAAAATTCATTTTTGTATTTGTATATCTTGAACATCTTTCAAATGGTAGGTTATTGTTGAAAAGGTAAGCTATAATAACTTTTGGATCAGCACTTCCAGATGAACTCATCTGAGGTCATACATACATGTTCAGTCCTATCTGATGTGTTTGTATTGGATAAGAAGCAGCGTACAATTAGAATATGTGGCCTGGCTATCATTTCCCCAAAAATCTGTCGATCTCCAAGTTTAGACAAATACAAAAAAAATGAAGTAAAAATGTGGGAAGGATAACGTTTTAATTTTCATCTGTAACCCTGTCAGATGCACCCCGATCCTGGACAACGAAATGGTGTAAGAACGTGTCTCCGCCAGCGGCATCTCACTTAGAGGCCCGTCAAGCTTTCTTTTCTGTTTCTTTTCTTATGCTTCATCACATTATTTATCACGCAGCTGAATACCCAAATTATATCCATTTCCCTCTGTATTATTGTTTAGGTGTTTTCTAACAAGCCATAGAGTCAATTACTGTAGATATTCTATGTTCAGAGACAGCTTCAATAAAGATTGACGAGGAAAATGTAATCGCATTCTTAGATGTTATTCGCTTGTTAAAGGTGGTATATAACAAATATAACAAATATAATTTCATTATGCAAAAAAACATTGGTTAATTATTCCTTCCTAATTTATCAGACTCATTTCACGTTGTTGCCTTAAGCATCTAAATGTCTCGCTTTGCTCCTTTTCATTTCGCTGTATTTTGTTCTTTTGTGTTCTTAAGGTATTAAAAGGTGCCACTGTGATTTCACAGGATGCTTGCACATTTCCTCTAGACCAGGGGTGTCAAACATGCGGCCCGCCAGGGAGTCCAGTCCGGCCCGCGGGACAATTGTTAAAATTGCACACAAAAAAAAAGGCTGAACCAGGGATCGAATCTCTGACCCACTGATTGAAAAACAGGCACGCAATCCATTGACCCAGAGTCACAATTGTTCAGAGCCCAGGCAGATAAACGGTGGGCTGGATTTTTGGTCTTTATGTTTCTAGTTTATTGTAGAAATACCTTAAATAGGGTTTATCATCCAAAAACATTCACCAATGATTTAAACATAGAGAAATATTGTCATTATGTATGCGTTAATATGCTGTGATTTTACTGGTTCGGCCCACTTGAGATCAAAATGGGCCGCATGCGGCCCCTTCACTAAAATGAGTTTGACACCCCTGCTCTAGACCTTCACCAGCCTGACAACCACTTCAGACTGCCTAAAAATATCTGCAGCTCTTGTTATCTGCTGGTGCCGGTCTTTAGGATGCGCTTAAGATCAGCGCCTGCAGTTCTGTTCGTCTTGCTGCAGCCACTCTTTCAGATAAGGGGGAAAGGCCTCGCTGTCTACAGAGGCTTTTTCTTCTTCCCTGCTCTCATACCTGCCTGTGTTTCCAATGTGTTTGTCTGTCCGTCACATCAAGTGTACTACTTGTGATGATAAAAATGCATGTTCTTTATTTAACAATGCAAACCCAGGATCATTTTTGGAGTAGAGCGCACTCTGAGGTAGCTACTCCCACCAGTTTTTTTCCCCGTCTCAGAAAGATACACATATCCTCTCAAACTATAATATATCATCCGTCTGTACACATGTTAAGAACATGATTCTCCACTCTTTGTGTTTTGCTCCATGTTTTGGTTTTGTTGCAGGACTCCAGTCAAATTGGACTGTTGAAGGAGCTGTTGGATCTGCAGAAGGACATGGTGGTGATGCTTCTGTCTCTGCTTGAGGGTACGCTGTCGTCCCAGTCTAGTAACGTCCTCTCCGTTCCGTTGCATGCTTTCTATACATTTCTCATCTTCTCTCATCCTTGTTCCGCTCCTCGCAGGCAACGTGGTGAACGGCACCATCGCCCGGCAGATGGTGGACATGCTGGTGGAGTCCTCCAGCAACGTGGAGATGATCCTCAAGTTCTTCGACATGTTCCTCAAGCTCAAGGACATCGTGGCGTCCGACGCCTTCCGGGACTACGTGACCGACCCCCGAGGACTAATCTCCAAGAAGGACTTCTCCAAGGCCATGGACAGCCAGAAGCAGTACTCTTCCTCAGAAATCCAGTTCCTCCTCTCCTGCTCGGAGGCCGACGAGAACGAGATGATCAACTTTGAGGAATTCGCCGATCGTTTCCAAGAGCCGGCCAAAGACATCGGCTTCAATATCGCCGTCCTGCTCACAAACCTGTCGGAGCACGTGCCCCACGACACCCGCCTTCAGAACTTCCTGGGGCAGGCCGAGAGCGTGCTCAACTACTTCCGCCCTTTCCTCGGCCGCATTGAGATCATGGGAGCCAGCAGGAAGATCGAGCGCATCTACTTTGAGATCAGCGAGGCGAACCGCAACCAGTGGGAAATGCCGCAGGTCCGAGAGTCCAAGCGACAGTTCATCTTCGACGTGGTCAACGAGATCGGGGAGAGCGAGAAGATGGAGATGTTTGTGAACTTCTGCGAGGACACCATCTTTGAGATGAACATCGCCGCGTCGATCTCCGAGCCCGAGGGAGACGGCGCAGAAGAGGACGACAACGAGGAGGAAGAGGAGGGCGCGGGAGATCAGGTAGAGGCTCTGGAGGGCGATGAAGAAAATGGAGAAGAAGCAGCTCCGGAGTCCGCCTCGGCCTTTGCGGACTTCCTGAGTAGCGTGGTTGAGTTCTTCAACATGTTCACCTTCCGTAACCTGCGGCGTCGCTACCGCAAACTAAGAAAAATGACGGTGAAGGAGATGGTAATCGGCCTGGCCATGTTCATCTACACCGTCGTGATGGGTATCCTGATGTTCGTGTACGGCATATGCAAGGGCTTCTTCACGCTCATATGGAAGGTGCTGTTCGGCGGAGGCTTAGTGGAGGGCGCCAAGAAGATGACGGTGACGGAGATCCTAGCCAGCATGCCAGATCCCACGCAGGATGAAGTCCACGGGGACCTGCCACCCGAACCGGGGGCTCGAGAGATACAAGACGCAGACGGAGCGTCAGACCTCTTGGATGTTGTGGGGGGAGAGGGGGAAGAGGAGGATAGCGAGGAGAGAGGGGAAGGTGGACGCCTGCCCGGTTTCAACGCTGCCGGAGGACTCGGAGACTTTGGCGAGACGACAGCAGAGGAGCCTCCGACTCCCGAGGGCACGCCGCTGCTGAAGAGGAAATTGGTGAGGCGTGTCTGTTATTGTTGTTTAACGTGCACGCTCTCTGTTAATCGGTTCATTAACCGCAAAATAATTATTGAAACAGTTGGAAGCCGCGGTGGGAGAACCAGGAGAGGAAAAGCCACCTGTTCAGCCTGAAGAAGAGGCTCCTCAGGAGACAGAGAAAGCAGAGTAAGTTGTCCAAACTGAGCTGCTTCTGCTAAAGATGAGGTGCATATTGATTCACACTCAGCTGAGACGTACAGCCGTGAACATTTAGAGTTAACACATTTAAGAGCAAATGTGTTAAGTCATTATGAATCGTCATTTGGCTTGAATGTAATTCACTTTTTGTCCAGAAATGTGTCCAGACATTCAGTGTTTGCATGACAGTACGACGCATTAGGGCCATTGTAGGAAAAAAACATATTATTATTATTATTATTATTACGGAGCTGTGCGTCATTTGTTTTTCCCTGCAATAGCCTCAATACGCCATCGTACATATCTGTGTCATCAACCAAGCAGCTTTATCATATGTTAAAACAGTCCAGAGAAAGTATTTCTTCCGTTCAAAAAAACAAAAAGGAAACACAAGTCTTTCTTATCATGTGTCTCGTCCAGCACCGAGAATGGAGAGAAGGAGAAGGAAGAGAAGGTCGAGCCTGAACCCGAGGTAAAGGAGGAGGAGCCTGAGGTGAAAGAGGAAAAGACAGTGAAGACAAAGGCGAAGAAGGACAAGAAGGTGGTCGAGGAGGGCTTCGAGCTGTGGAATGAGCTGGAGGTTCAGAGGATTAAATACATGGTGAGGAGCTCTCTACTACAGTAAATATGTTAGGATTTCTGTCGTTAGCCACCACATGGTGCATGTTCTGTGACTCATTGGTGTTTTCAAGTAATGCAGTCAGCTGGAAATGGAGCCCGAGTTGTTGATTTCATTTGATTTGGACTGGTTGGTTGTTTGTCACTCAGAATGCCGCCCCATTGTTTTCTTCACAGAACTACCTTTCTCGTAACTTCTACAACCTTCGGTTCTTGGCCCTGTTTATCTCCTTCGCTCTCAATTTCATCCTGCTCTTCTACAAGGTCTGTGCATTTTCACACTAACGTTAGACGACACACAATGATGCCGACACACTGCTGGCATCTTTTTTATTATACAGTTGAGGCGCATGGCACTACAACATTTAAGTTATCTTAGTCAAATAAGGAGCAAGAGATGTCTCTTTAATGCACATTTTTTGAGAGAGTTTATTCAGAAACTCTTCTTGCGAGTGTGATGAGATCAATGTGTACTACTTATGATTGGATATATAAATTATTTGATTTATTTGTGTAAATTAAATTTGTATTATTTCTATACTATATTTCTAAATATTTATTATTATTAAGTGTTTATCATTTATGTAAGTTGTGTAATTTCCAATCCTTCATCACAAAAAATTGTCACCATCAGGTAGTTTTTTAACGTATGACTAAATTTCCAAAAGTTATTTAAAATGGGTTTTTATATTACAACCTTTCTGTATTAAAAAAGTTTTTTTTTTTGCAATGTGCACTTGACTTTTTTTTTAAATGTTCCTTCATGCCGCACAAATAAAGCAACAATCAAAAGACTGATTGTGTGTCTGTCCTGTCCAGGTGTCTGAAAGTCCTCCAGGCTCGGAGGACCCGTCTGAGGGTTCTGGTCTGTTTGAGGGTTCTGGTATGTTTGAGGGTTCTAGCCTGTTTGAGGGCTCCGGCCTGTTTGAAGGCTCCGGTGCCGAGGAGGATGGGTCCGGATTAGATGACGGAGGAGGAGAAGATGACGAAGAGGAGGGTCCCTTGTACTACTTCCTGGAAGAGAGCACAGGCTACATGGAGCCGGCCATGGCTTTCTTCGGCATCGTCCACACCATCATCGCCGCCCTCTGCATCATCGGCTACAACTGCCTCAAGGTACCTGGTGTTTGCACCACACACAAACCCACATGTGGGGTTTTTATGTCTGCTTCTGGGTTTCACGCAGCGTGCCTTCTTTTCCCTTCAGGTCCCTCTGGTTATCTTCAAGAGAGAGAAGGAGCTGGCCAGGAAGCTGGAGTTTGATGGTGTCTACGTCACCGAGCAGCCTGAGGATGACGACATCAAGGGCCAGTGGGACCGACTGGTGCTCAACACTCCGTAAGAGCCCTGTTACATCATCAGATCTCCGCCCGACTCTCCTGAGTCTTTTGCGGCCCAAACCCGACCCGAAACCCAGAGATGGCGTTTCAGCATCAAACTCTCTCTCCTAAGATATTCAGAACAACAGACCACTTGTTTAATGAAACTGATCCACCACTTTTATCTGTGAATACAAAAGCCAATGTTTCTCCACGTTTTCACAAACCTGCTAAAGAAAACAGAACCTGAAAAACTGGTGATTGTTGACAGTTATATATTATTATTATATATTATTATTTACTTTAGAACCAAAGGAATGACAACATAATTTTTATTTATTTTTTTAAGAATTAGAAACCTGATAAATAATGATAAATAAAGCATGTTAGTTTAAATGTTAGCATCACTGTAGCATGTGAAGGTAAGTACGAAAGGTATAATAACATCAGATCCAAGCTCTCAAAATAACCTCCAATGAATCACAGACACACACTTTTGTCTCATTTTTACTGACTGATGATGAAGCCCAAACCTGGTCAGGTGGCAGACTAATACATGGCATTACATGGCATTACAAACTGAAATTACTTTAAATGACATGTTAATGATCTTTGTCTCTCAATGCAGATCGTTCCCGAACAATTACTGGGACAAGTTTGTGAAAAGAAAAGTGAGTTTTCTTTCCCGGCAGCTTTGATAAAAAATGTCCGAGATATTTTCCTGCAGTGAATTGACACCGATGTGTGTGATACCCAGGTGCTGGATAAATATGGCGACATCTACGGCAGAGAGAGGATTGCGGAGCTGCTCGGGATGGACTTGGCTTCTCTGGACGTCAGCGCCATGACTCATGAAAAGAAGCCTGAGCCGGACACCTCAATGTTGAGCTGGTATGTACTGTTCACTCTCTGCAAGGACCATTCAGGGTTTAAAAATGTCAGAGAACTAACCTGTCCTTCTCCCCGTAGGATCACAGCTATCGACATCAAGTACCAGATCTGGAAGTTTGGTGTTATTTTCACTGACAATGTGAGTTAAGGAAGCAGTTCACGGTTTGATTTAGACAAAGAGAACTTGCGTGTGACTGACAGCCCTCTCTCGTTTCCTTAGACCTTCCTCTACCTGGTCTGGTACATGTTGATGTCTCTGCTCGGACACTACAACAACTTCTTCTTCGCCGCTCTTCTTCTGGACATCGCCATGGGGGTCAAAACCCTGCGCACCATTCTGTCCTCCGTCACTCACAACGGCAAACAGGTCAGCACACTTACCGCTATGACGAGGCTTTCTGCACGCCGTGCGCTAATGTTCCGTCCACCTGTCCCTCGCAGCTGATGATGACTGTGGGCTTGCTGGCCGTGGTGGTGTACCTGTACACCGTGGTGGCGTTCAACTTCTTCCGCAAGTTCTACAACATGAGCGAGGACGAGGACGAGCCGGACATGAAGTGTGACGACATGATGACGGTGAGTGGCGGGGCGGGGAGACACCCGTAGCAGGGTTCTTACGCTCATGGAAAACCTGGAAAAGTCATGGAATTTTAAAATGGTTATTTCCAGGCCTGGAAAAGTCCTTGAAAAAACTAAAATCCCAAAAGGTTTGGAAAAGTCATGGATGTTATATTGTGTATATATTATGTTCATCACGTTAATTTACGGCGAGTTTGAAATAATTTAAATGCTTTTAAAAGAAAGACGCTCAAAATATAAGCAGGTATACATACAGGCATCTATATAAATGTTTATTCTTTTAATCAAACTATTGTCTCTCATTCATTTGTGTCATTTAAGGTTTACTGTATGCTTTGGAATTGTCATTGTTAGTTTAAATACTAAATGTTCTCACTTTTTCATGTTTACACCCAGATTTCACTAAATGTTTGGTCATGGAAATTTGCTGAAAAGTCATGGAAATCCACTGGTCAAAATGTGTATGAACCCTGCCGTAGGACCGTAGGGTCCGCTTTACTTTGTGTTATAAAACATCATCCGCGTCGCTCTCTCCCGCAGTGTTACCTGTTCCACATGTACGTTGGCGTGCGCGCTGGTGGTGGTATCGGAGATGAAATTGAGGACCCCGCCGGTGACGAATACGAGCTCTACCGAGTGGTCTTTGACATTACCTTCTTCTTCTTCGTCATCGTCATCCTGCTGGCTATCATCCAGGGTTTGTTTTTATAAGTGGTCCTTTTTCTCAAAGTGCTCTTTGTTGTTTGGGGGTAATTCAACGCTGATTAATTACACAACTTTAGTGTAAATACAAGCAAAAACTGAGAAAGAATACGAATAATGTAGAGTTGGGTGTGTGAATTCTTTCTGCAGGATCTTGTATGTCTACTTCTGAGTGTGTTGCAAGATGTGGCTTTAGAAATACAAATGAAAAGTAAAAATTCTCCAATAAGTCATGTTTAACTGAAAGTAACTATCTGAAGAGTTCTACACAAAATCTAATTAATAGACATTTTAACAGTCAAGAAAAACAAAAGGTTTTTGGCCTGAAGTTTCGTTCTGGAATTCTAAATCTGATGGAAATAAATCTGTCCAGAAGCTCACACACTCACCTCTTTAGAAATGGTAACTTTGTGGAGAAGAGCTCCGCCCTTTAGACCAATAAGAAATGCCGTGTGTCTGTCAGGTTTGATTATCGACGCCTTTGGAGAGCTGAGAGACCAGCAGGAGCAGGTCAGGGAGGACATGGAGGTAAGAGGATGAGCTTCACGTATTCTCCTTCAGTTACAAGACAAGAGCGTGTTACATCTGAACTGTCCCGTCTCCCTCCAGACAAAGTGCTTCATCTGTGGAATTGGAAGCGACTACTTCGACACGACGCCGCACGGCTTCGAGACGCACACCTTAGAAGAACACAACTTAGCCAACTACATGTGAGTTACCTGTCAGAGGTTTTAAATACAGTATGTCTCCACTCATTCACCTTTACGTCCAAGGTTGCAGATGGCCTCGAAGCCCTTGATTGGTTGATCCTTTTAGTGGATAACCTTTACTATTAAAACATAGCAGCATATGAAACATGACTTGACTTAACAAGAAGAAAACGATTACACAGACATCTGCGTTGTTAATGTTTTTTTTTTCCAGTGGGGGAGAGACTTTAGTCTTCTACACTAACATCTGGCTTTTGTCTTCAGTCGGTATTCATTTCCTGGACAAATGACACCCGGGGGACACACTCGTTTTTTTCTCCTTTTCCGGTGCGATGCTCTGCGACATGCATTAAAGTGAATATATAATCATTAAATCAACAGGGATTTGGTCAATTAGAAGAGTTTATTAACGTATAAAACATACCATTCTTATGCTCTCCCCAATGCCACCAGACTCTAGTCCGAAAAACTGTAATTTGACCTCACTGGTCATGGAAACATACAAACCATCTTGACAGAAACAAAATAAAACTCATCAAAACAGGTTTTTCTTTTGTTTTTCCACTGTTCAAACTCTGGTTTGAGAGTTTGAAAGAGAGACTGAATAAGTAAAAGATAACAATTTAACGTGTTCATGACGTCAATCACACCAGAAAAATAAAAGAATGACAATGGGAATGGAGTCTTTGGCCTATATTTAGTCTACTTTTACTATTTAAAAAAAGGGCATATACAGTACGAGCTAATTTTGGTGGAAATAATCCTGTTGTTCTGTTGAATTTGTTTTCTCTATTTCACCTTCAGGTTCTTCCTGATGTATCTCATAAATAAAGATGAAACAGAACACACAGGACAGGTCAGTAAACATACATGCAAAAGATCGGTTGGTATACATTAATTGCTGTTCATACATTTATTTTTTCCCCACTGTGTATATCAGGAGTCCTACGTGTGGAAGCTGTACCAGGAGCGATGCTGGGACTTCTTCCCTGCTGGAGACTGCTTCCGGAAGCAGTATGAGGATCAGCTCATCGGATAACCTCCTACATCCTTAATGTCTGAGGGAGGAGGAGAGGAGAGGAGAGGAGGGAGGAGGGGAAGATTAAAAGTTTCGACTCTGAACACATCTATTTTCTTAGTTTCTCTAACTTGAAGCTATGCACACTTTGACAGCACTGCTGTACCACCTGCAGCACAATGCCGATGAGGGAGAATTGAGAAGAGCGGAAGAAGAATATCAAGAGGCATACAAAGACAGGGGCCTTTTTATTGCGCTATGAAAACACTACATGGCCTTTTTGGTGTAAAATATACATAGACTGCCTTGCGTATCAGTGCATTTATACAAAACGGGCTCTTTCAGTCGCTACTGCTGTAAACGTTTTAGTGCCTATAGCAATGTCACTGCTTTTTAGCTGAAACACTTTTATTTGAGATTAGAGTGGATATGTTTTATTTATATTCGTATTAGTTTTGTTTTTGTATGTGGCTGCTGCCATTCGATATTTCCTTTTCTGGAGTTTCAATGAGAGTGAGCGTTTTGAAACAGAATAATTCAGCTGCTCAAAGTCGTATCTCAGAGATCCTCGAGGGAGCAGTGAAGGTTTTAGGCCTTCCCTCGCTTCTTCTTCTTCTTTTTTTTCTCTCCCTCTCGAAGGAAAACTAGTCTACAAACAAGCGATCCTGAATGGAAACTCTGGACGGACGGACGGACTCACCAAGATAATAAAGCGTCGTCTGCGTACCCGACGCATGCCGGTGTGAATCGGCTGTCTAGACAAACCCAGTTTGCACTCTGAAGTCTTACGATGCGCCCCAGGACGCATGTGGTCCCCGATCTCCGCTGGTGTCTCTGTGCCATATACGGTAGTGATGATGTACACACATGCAGTAGAGGAGGAGGCCAAGGGTATTTATTTCTTGTTTATATGCAGATCAGATCTTCTGAAGACGACCGTTTTAGCCCGTCTGTATTTCTGGCCAACAGTCTGTTTTATGACACTTTATGCACAAATAAGTTTTTGTCTGTGCATTGAAATAACTAGTGAATGTATTTAATGTGTACATCTTGGCCACAGTGCCACGTGTATGACGGAGTAACGTCTGGGCTGCTTAGAGGCCTTTTGTCGAAGAGACATATTTTACATAAACATAGATACATATATTTATTTTTCTTTAGGGCTTTGAGGAACTTGAGCAATCGTTCTTCTCCGTCGAACTTGTCGCTGATTGTGGAAAGACTCGCTCTCACACTGAAGTTAACGCCCAGTTTGCAGTCAGAAGAGCACATTCTGGTTTTGCTAGTTAGGTTTTTATGATAGATCGGTTCTTTTTCTCCAAGTCACGTGCGATGCGTCGATCTCAGACAGTCCCGCCCCACTAATTCTTTTACAGGCCACGTACAAACAATCCATCGTGCATCAAATGTCTCGACCCGATGACCCTGAGGTGTGTACTTGCTGACTGGAGATGTCCACTTCCCACCTGACTGAGTGTCCTCTGACTGAACCCTGTGTTTCAATACAGAATAAACAGATTATTTTAAGGACAACTGGGACATTTGTCCTCATTTCCATGTCAGCTTACTGTGTGTGTGTGTGTGTGTGTGTGTGCGTGTGCGTGTGTGCGTGTGCGTGTGCGTGTGTGTGTGTGGACATTTGTGTGATCCTCATTAGGTTTCGGTTTAGAGAATGCCTCATGGGTCACTACAAGTGTCGCTGTATGTGTGTGTCTGTACGCATGCATGCATCCCGAGGGCGTATTGTTAATGTTGTGGGAGGAACATCCACTACATTTGCATATTACATACCCGACATGGAAATCCATGTAAAGTCTGTAAGCGTCAGACAATGTTCAGGATCTTTCATTCAATTGTTCCATGGTGTTTTTTTTCTGACAGATTTGTCCCTCAATATGTCCATTAATATGCAGAATGACATCTTTCACATGCATTTCTATTAAAACAATCATATTTAGTAGTTTAAGTAAAATTACATTATGATTTAATTCCCCATAATATCCTAAATAATACATTGTGGTTACACTTTCTATGACGCACATATCTATATGCATTATAAACATTGATAATGCGGCACCTCCTTATAACATTGTATAATTAATAGCACTCATAAAGCTTGATAATGCTTTTTAACAATATTCATAAACACAATATATGGCATTTTATAATACTTAATTATTGTAATTCCCATAGTTGTAATACATTATAATGTATTGATTATATGTATGTGGAAAAAATATCATTAAATCTATATGAACAACTCACAAAATCTAATTTTCACTACTTAAGGCAAACAATGACCATTCAGAGTAACCTATGATCACATTTTAATTATAATGTGATTATAATCACATTGGGAATGTGAATTAAAATACAATATTTAAAAAAAACTAATTTTGAAAATGAAAAACAATAATGTAATCACATGTTACTTGACCTTGAGTCATTATGAAAGCTTTACAATATATTATTGTAAATCATTATGAATGTTTAATTAAGAGTGCTTATAATCCATTATAATCTGTTTATTGCACCGTATAATATAAGCATGTTCGTCATAGAAAGTGTCACCTAAACATGTGACACTATAGTGAACTATGAAGCAAACTCAGTGAATCAACTGTCACCCATCAGGCGTCTCTGTTGCAGTGTCATGGCGCCTATGGAAACATTTTTATCTTAATCAAATATCAGAAGTGGATTGTTAAGCTTTCAGCTTTTCAGGAAACACCCATGCATCACTAAACGTGTCTTTGTTCCCTGACCGATTGTGTGCCTGTGTGTACATGTTTTAAAGGATGTATAAAGTTAGTGTATGCTCGCAGACACGAGTGCTAGATAAGGCTTACGTGTGTTTGCCTTCGACAGGCAGGCTGGGTTACATATTTTATGAATCATACATTGACCCTCCTACAATTCTTTAAATCTCAGGGGAGTTAAGAAACATGTATCTGGTTTCTGAATTAATGTGCAGAGATCACACAGATATATTCAGAAGATTCAACATCTCTATTCTTTTCCTCCACTAAAGAGAAGTATTCTGACAGTTGTAACGTAAAGATTGCATAATGCCAGAAGTGTTCACTGTTCACTAAAGCAGGAGGTATAATGAAGAATAATCTAAAAGCAGTGGTGGAAGTAAAAACTAGTATTAGTACAACTTTGAGGCACTTTACATGAGTACTTCCATTTCATGCCTATTACTATACTCCATTAATATTGAGAGGGATGCTTTTTTTTATCCCACTACACTTACTTGACCTCTGTAGGTACTTGTTACTGTACAGATTGAGATTTTTCAAACAAAACCTACAGTGAGCATATATATATATATATATATATATATATATATATATATATATATATATATATATATATATATATACAATGAGATTGTGTCTATTAACAGCTCAAATCTGCAAAAGGTTTCATCATAGATCAGTAAGAAGAATCCAATAATAGGGTGACTCATAGAGGTCAGTTTATGTATTATTAGTACTTTTGATACTTTAATTAGTACTTTTGCAATGACTTTTACTTGTAAAGTATGTGAACAGTAGATTGCAGCATTGTTGCCTTGACTGAAAGCATGTGAGTACTTGCTCTACTCGTGGCTTCAACAGCTTCTCCAGTCTTTTGTTGAACGTGCCACTCCTCTGCTGGGTCAACGGTTAATGGGCATTCCGTGCCTCCAGAGCAAACACGGTGATGCGGGCCTGGCTGCTCTGCCCCTCCCTCATCACCTGTATAAAACTGGCCGTCCGGCAGAGACCACTTCCTGACAAAACCCTCCCGATCCCATCTGCCCGCCTGTCTCACACCACTGCTGCCATGGCGTTTGTTGCTCCTCCTGGCTATCAGCCAGTCTACAGCCCCGTGAGTATCTGCACTGACTGCTGCTGGGGAGTGCATTGCACTAGAAACATTTGTTTATATCGTAGTGAATATTTTTGTGCATATACCCCAGATGAAAATAAATATATTTATATATTCTGATGACTTTGTCCACATTAATGACAGTATAAAGATTTTTAAAAAGGGGGGCCACTTCGTGGTCAATTATCTTACCAATAAGTCGTCATTGGATGCTGTAGATATTCATCGCTCCATTACCATCAAGAATTCAGTGAATTTATTAGTTGAAAATTGTATCATGAGTAAAACTAATAAAAATAAGAGTACAGCACAGTACTTAAGTAAATACTTATTTCCACCAAGGGGAGTCAACAGAGAAATCAACTCTCTGTTTGATCTAAATAACCTCCTCCAGAACCTGAGTAGATGTGGAGATGTGTGGTACGTGCCTGTGATGAATATTCTTTGTTCATCGTACAGAGAATTCCTTATCTGGGGCCCATTTATGGAGGCCTGAGGGAAGGAGTGTCCATCTACATCCAGGGGTCCATTCCCGAGGACATTACCAGGTGAGTGTATATATATATATATATATATATATATATATATATATATATATATATATATACTGCTGTACAAGAGTTTGGAGTCACCTGTTTTAATGATGTTTTTTCTTCTTTTCGTTAATAATTAATATTTCCAGTTCAGAAAAGCCTTTGACCTTTAATCATTATTGAAACACAGCGGTGCATTTGGGCTCTGATTAGTTTGGGAAAGCCGTCGACTCAGTAGTTTTCTTTTTTGGTCCTAAAATGCTTTTAAATTCTTGACTTATTATTATTTTATTATTATTTTAAAACTCTTCAATCGAACGATTGAAGAGTTTTAAACTGTGATTTATATCCCAGCTCTTTAAAGCTGCATTATGTTGAAGTCATTGACACAGAAACAGGAAGCTGTTCCTGTTCAAATCTGCACACATTTTGATGCTAAGCTTCATGTTTCTTCTGTTCTTCTTCAACTATTCCTCTGAGACAACCATGTGTAAAGATGGCTTTCTACCAATGTGAAAGCGTTTGAGACCCCAAACTTCTGAACGGCAGTGTATGAAAAAAAAACATTTTGAACTCAAGGTCCATTTGTGTGACTTATTTGCAATGGGACTTTTATTAAATCTCAAACCAAAATCTTTGGACTCTGGGTGGAGCAGGTTTCTTTGCTTTGTTGGCGCTCAGAACATGTGTGAAACACACAGCTCCATTTTAATCACCCGGCCCTCCCCTTTGTGGAACACTGAGGCACTTTTAACAGACAAAGTAAACACTGCGCATACCTGACTGTATCCTTAAATCTCTCATAGATCGGCCCCGCCCGTGCTGTTTGCCTTCCTCCTGTGTTCTCTCGCTAAAGCATCTTGCAGGTCGCGGTGACGTAATGTCCGTGGGTCACCTGCTGTGTCCCTTGTGGCAGGTTCTTCCTCAACCTGCTCTGCGAGGAGTCCGAGTCCGGCGACATCGCCCTCCACTTCAACCCTCGCTTCGATGGCTGGGACAAGGTGGTCTTCAACTCCTGCGATGGAGGGTCCTGGGGGTCTGAGGACAAGATCCGGGACATGCCCTTCTCTAAGGGCCAGGCCTTTGAAATGGTCATCATGGTCACGTCACAGGGCTACCAGGTCAGACTGGCCACTCTGTAAACGTAGACACAACTAGTCCTTGTTGGACCACGTGCCATGGCTCACACTCTGCTTCACGTTTGACAGATCAAAGTCAACGGGAATGACTTCTACACCTTCGAACACCGCATCCCTCTGGAGAGAGTCCGTGCCATGCAGATCGCTGGAGACGTTTGCATCCAGACGATTAACATCATCGGGGTGAGACTCCCTGACCCCGATGCTTTGGGCTCGATGCTTTTGGCTTTGGGCTTTGGGCTTTGGGCTTTGGGCCTTGGGCCTTGGGCTTTGGGCTTTGGGCTTTGGGCCTTGGGCCTTGGGCCTTGGGCCTTGGGCCTTGGGCTTTGGGCTTTGGGCCTTGGGCCTTGGGCCTTGGGCCTTGGGCCTTGGGCTTTGGGCTTTTGGCTTTGGGCTTTGGGCTTTGGGCCTTGGGCTTTGGGCTTTGGGCTTTGAGCTTTGGGCCTTGGGCTTTGGGCTTTGAGCTTTGGGATTTGGGATTTGGGATTTGGGATTTGGGCTTTGGGCTTTGGGCTTTGCTCGGGGGCAAAAACATTCAAGTCATGATTTCTTTCTGCTTCTGCGCCAGGGTGCTTCCAGGTGGCGTAAATAGGTATCCTGGAAGAATGGGAGTGAGTAAAACGGTGGAATTTTTGCTCTTGCTTTGTTTTGCTGTGTTCAAATGTTTTCTAAAAAAAAGTATATTACTTCAAGCTTGCGCAAAGCTGAAACCTCAATGGGCCGGTTGCTCGGGTTTTATTAATGAACCTGAACCTTGACCTTGAATCTTGAAATCACCATTGAAATGTTATTACCACTGTATTACCTCCTTATTCCACCCTTATTACAAGATGTTACCCTATTATTACCTCGTTTTTACAAGCTGTAATGTGAAGTGCTCCCAAAAGTAACACCAGTAGTAGTAGAAGTCGTAGTAGTTTGTAGTAATATGGTATCAGCAACAGTGTGTCTGTGTTTGTGAGAGTATGCCATGTTTTCTTGGTAGGTAAATAACATCATCTGCTGTGATAAAGAACTACAACTACCATATACAACACTATAGAGTGTATGTTCATGAGGTTTGTTGTCTGTTTAGTCTGACACTCCTATTTGGTGTTTTTAGGGAGGAGGAATGGGAGGAGGAATGGGAGGAGGAATGGGAGGAGGAATGGGAGTAAGTACGCCTATTTTAAGAGTAACAAGGTCATTGAACACAGCGTTGTGCAGGATTTAACATGGTCACTACTTTCCAACAGGGAGGATATCCAGGAGGTTGCATGGGGGTATGTTGTTTTAGTCTTTGAATGCAGTCCCTTAAATGTTACTTAAAATATTGTGAAATACAGTGAACATATTTACTGTAAGCCTGCTCATTGTAACTGATACCCAGGGAGGAGGATACCCAGGAGGCATGGGAGGAGGCATGGGAGGAGGCATGGGAGGAGGCATGGGAGGAGGCATGGGAGGAGGCATGGAAGGAGGCATGGAAGGAGGCATGGGAGGAGGCATGGGAGTAAGTACACTTAGGATGACTGTCAAAATTCAATTAAATACATAATTATACAGTATTTAACATGTAACCCCTTTTCAACAGGGAGGATATCCAGGAGGTGGCATGGGGGTGAATAATGTCTTCTATTTATTTATTGTTCAATAATTTATATTCTATTTATAGTCTATTACATCATGTCAAAAATACATAAAACATAAAAAATAAAAATAAAAAGCCTACCGAGGTCGCGCTACTTCACAATAAATGACAAAATCATTCTTTCTTTATAAAATATTGTGCTTCTTCACAGGGTGGATATCCAGGAGGCATGGGAGGTGGTATGGAGGTATGAAAGCGTGTTATAAGTGTCCTTATGTGTTATTCACACCTTTCTGTTCTTCACTAATCAAGCTAATGGGCCATGTGTCCAGTTTGCATGGAAACAATAGTCTGTGTTGAGTGTTTGTACAAATAGCTTTATTCTTTCTCCTGTCAGGGAGGATTCCCTGGATCAAACCTGCCGGTGAGAACACTGCATCAGTACTTCATAAAGCCCTCTGTGAATGTTTTACTTCTGCTAATCCAATATGACTCTGTTGATGTAATTGTAGGGAATGGGCGGGCAGCCAGTCTACAACCCCGTAAGTCATTTTTTATTTTTTTTATTACATGTTTTTGTACCCAGGAAGAGTAGTTTCTGCCTTGGCATTAATGGGGATTCTGGGTAAATAAATAGATTACACTCATCGCTGTTTTCTTAGTCTACTTTAATTAAAAAAGTTGTTATATTTGGAAAGTCCTCACTTTGTACTATTAAGAGAGTTTTCGAAAGTAAAGCGAAGTATTTACACCTTCTAGTGTTAACAAAGAGGAACTGCAACGCATTCAATTTGACCCAAAAAAATAAACAATTGCAATACGATAGCTGGGTCATGTGAGCAATGAGGTAATCTAGCTTTGCTAGTGATTTGAAGCTTAATAATAATTACAAGTTACCACTGATGCCGGCAAATTAAAATATGCTTTGTTGGCAAATGCACAGTTAAAAAAAGTAGTCGTCAAATGAAGACCGATTATGTGAGCCTAGTTATCAATGCTACCAAACCAACACATATAAACTCAAAAGTGCAGGGATACGATCTTTCTTTTCTCATTTAACTGATATAACGACAGCAGGAATGTTAACATTCAGCTCAAAGCACAGCTGCACTTTAAAGATGCTGCGAGCTACAAGCGGAGTCTAACCCTGCAGAACTGAGCCTGACAAGATGAGTTCTAAAAATGATCACTGTACGGATGAACACTTGTGGATTTAGGTGACAAAGCACGAGTTCCTCTGGCGTCGCTTTGTTATGATGTCACTTGTCTTAATGATTTATTCATTTTAAAGCCGGTGCCCTACTCCAACATGATCCCAGGAGGGATGTACCCTAAGAGGACCATCATCATCAGAGGCATGCTGCCCTATGGAGCAGAAAAGTGCGTGTGTGTGTGTGTGTGTGTGTGTGTGTTTGTGAGTGTATTCATACACCGCCATCACTATAGTGTGAGTGCTAACAGACATGGATTACACTCCTTTGTGTGTATGTGTGTGTCGCAGACTGTGCATCAACTTCATGGTGAGCAGATCTCGGGACATCGCCTTCCACATGAACCCCAGGGTGAGGGAGGGCATCGTGGTGAGAAACAGCATGATTGGAGGTGACTGGGGCCAGGAGGACAGAGAGCTCAGCATGAGCCCCTTCAGCGAGGGACAGTACTTTGACGTGAGTGTTATCTGTCCTTTCAGTGTGTGTGTGTGTGAGTGAAATCATTTGGACTCGGCCGTGTCCTGACTCCCATGTCCCCCCCTCCCCCGTGCCTCAGATGTCCATCCGCTGCGGGGCCCAGAGGTTCAAGGTGTTTGTGAACGGGCAGCACCTGTTCGACTTCTTCCACCGCCTGCAGTCCTTCAACGAGATCGACACACTGGAGATAGAAGGCGACGTGCAGATCTCCTACATCCACTTCTGAGACCAGACACACACACACACACACACACCTGTAGGAGCTTTACATTCTGTACATTACTTGGCTATTTCATGTTTTTCAGCTGCGTTGTGATCTTTCAAAAAGATATGTCAGCTTGCTGTATGATAATGAATATGAATTATTGACCTCATCACCGGCTGTATTGAATCAATAAACATGAAGGAACACACGTGATGCGGATTAGATTAACATTGACGTCGAAGCTCAGCAAGAGAGCTCGTTCACGATGAACACGTTTATTTCTTGTACAAAATACTGTGGGTACTGTATAAAACTTCTGTTTACAAATCAGCGACAGTATAAAGGCAGTTATAGTTCAGTCTTCTCCCAGTTCAACATGCCGGGAGAATACGGAATGAAAAATACTGGCTCTCTGAAAGGCACTGAAGAAGGAGTTGCTTGGGAGGATCCGTTTTTCTTTTTGTCCAAAGAACTGACGATGTTTAAACACGCCGGTTGGTGCGACACAGGATCTGCAATCAGAATCGGTGAAACATTTGTGCAGCGCCACAATCGATACAGGACTATCACTTGATGATAAGAGAGTACCAAATGTATCGCAAGAAATGTAATCTGAACAAGGCATTTCAGTAATGCTAAAATATCACTGTATACTGATTCATATATATATATATATAAGTACCTTTTGACATCTGAGAAACACAGCGACTCATTCGGGAAAAAATTATCTCCCAAAAATGTGTGTTGGAATATATTCCATTCCAATGACAAAATAATGGACTAAAGCATAGATATATAGAGAGATATCTATATATCTATCTATATATAGATATATCTATATATAAAAATAAGTGCATGCATGATGCAAAGTTGCAGCTAGTGAACCTCAAAGCAGATCACGCTCGCTGCTGCCTTCCGTCTCCTCCTCCTCCTCCTCCTCCTCTCTGCTGGTGCCAAACTTCTATTTACAGTGCTAAACCTCGAGAAAGACAAACAGCCCATAATAAGAGAGTGGCAGGACGACGTCCGGCGGCGGGGTTCATCACGTTCCCCGGCCTCCTTTCGCAGGGTTTTATTCTCTGAATAAATGCAAGTGGGTGTTGCGTGTGAACTGATTTCATGAAGGGCGTCCGCAGGTCGACTGAACAGAGAGTATTTATAACATCAAATGAAGAAGAAAAAGAAAAAAAAGCATAAAAGATATACAAATTACAAACAAACATACAATGATATAAAAAAAAACATTAGTGCAAAGTTGTAGAAATACAAAAAAATATGCATTAAAAAAAAGAAAATTACAAAATGTGTAATAACACTGTGCTTGAGCCAAAAGCAAAGGGGTGGATCTTATCCTGCCGTTGGACTGGGGTTACTCCGTCATGTCTGTACCGTCCATCAGTCCATCCACCTGCCTCTGATTGTTCGTACCTCAACAAGTACCTCTGTCCCTCTTGGTTTGACCAGTACCTCAACAAGTACCTCTGTCCCTCTTGGTTTGACCAGTACCTCAATAAGTACCTCTGTCCCTCTTGGTTTGACCAGTACCTCAACAAGTACCTCTGTCCCTCTTGGTTTGACCAGTACCTCAATAAGTACCTCTGTCCCTCTTGGTTTGACCAGTACCTCTGTCCCCGTCGAGCAAAGTCTCAGGTTCCTGAGATATGCTGAAAGGTGTGAAGAACTTTCACAGGCGTCTCTCTTGCTCATTGTGCTTAACTAGCAGTGCGACCCATTGGGCCCTCATACAAACTACTGTGGATGGTGGACGGAAAGGTCCCGAAAGCCTGCGGTGGAATTGTATTATCTTTGTACATTTTGGTCTCTTTAATTCTTTTGTTATTACTTATTTAAAAAATATATATATTTCATTTTATATTCTGTTGCTGCTATTGGGAAAAAGTCTCCTAACTTCATTTGGGGAACGTGAGTTGAGGGATTTCTGTCGTTAAACTCTTCTTACTGTCCTTCATAAACTGTAAAAAAACAAAACAACTTAAGAGTGTTTTTCATCAGATGCAGGGGCTCAGAGGGGGGAGGGTTCTCCGTCAGAGAACACGTTCCTCGGCCTTCACATTAGCGTTCAGGCCTCTGAGTGTGTTTGGCTGTGGACTCAGCCTGGCAGTGTCTGAGCTGGTTTCACAGAGACTTGTAGCTTAATCACACGGAGGAGGTCGATCTGCTGTATACAGGTAGCTGTGCAGATCTGCTCTTTTATTGCTATCGCGACTGGGAATGCGTTTCTCTGATTGTGCTGCAGTATTCGTGGGCTACAATGTGTGCTCTAGACCTGATCACCCACTGTGACTTACTTTTACACCCACTTAGAAAATGTGCTCATTTCAGAAGAGAGAGGAAATAATCCCGATCCTTCACGTCCTCGGAATGCCTTCGGCAGTGTGTGCATTTGTGCAAAAATCTGTATGTCGGGGCACATTAGGGTTTCTTACAGTCAGCAGCAAGAGGCTGGATCTCGGTTCTTGGACTGGGGTTAAAGGGCCGCACGCTTTGGCGGTGACGAGTCATGTTTTAGTGGAGCCATCACTGCCAGGGAATTTTCCTGTCCTCCTGCAGCTCCACAGTCGGGGTGGGAGCTGGCGTGGGGTTGGGAGTGGAGCGGCAGGACGGTTGTAGAGGCAGCGTGGCCGTGGAGGACGACACCGGCATGTCCAGGCTCTCCAGGGAGTCCGAGAGGGCTCGGTTGGTCTCGTGCTGCGGACAGAGGACGTAGCGGTTGGGGTGGTGGACCTCCACGGTGGTCACGGAGTCCAGGCCCTTCAGGCAGAGAGGGGAAGGCCCGCCGGCGGGGGTCGCGGCCGCCGACGGCCCCGTGCTCCATGGAGGACTCGTCCATGTTGACGTACAGGATCTCGTCGGGGTCCTGAGTGTCCGGCAGATCCTCGAGGGCCTTTTCCAGCTCGCAGCGCATGCGCTCGAATGAGGGGCGGTCCTTGGGGCTCAGCAGCCAGCAGGAGAACATCAGGGCGTAGCTGCAGAGGATGAGGGAATGTTCACTTGATACTTAAAACATGTGAAAACCATTAACACTTTGAGTGGGTCTAGTCGTTGCATAACTTTTTCCGAGAATTAAACCGTGACATATTTTGTCATTTGTTTGGACAAGACGGCACAGATTATAGTTAATCATTTGTTTTTCTTCTCACAAACTTCCCGATAATATATTAATATATAAATGAATTGTTAATTTATTAAGATCAATTCTATCTCTTCCATCTTTTCATGCTCAAAAAATGAATTTGTAGGAACCTGCCGGCATTGAAAATGATCAGAATTGTCCTTATAATTAACAACAAATTATATATTACCTTCTCTGGAATATTCCTAGGACATCATTAAGAAACCAAAGAACTTTAAAAAATCAATTTAAAAGTTGTTTTTCAAAGTGCTGCTTAACAAGTTACGGTGGAAAGTGTAACCTAAAAAAAAAAACTCATTGAAATACCAGTCATAAACTTATAGTGAGGAATGGTGCAAGCTTTTCCAATTTGGGAAAATGGTTCGGTATAAGTTTAAGTGTTTATCCAAGAGTCTAGGAAAACATGTCATCATCAGAGCTCCTTGAAAAGAAGATAGACTTTAGATATGTTCTAGCCTCCAGCCTTGACGGCTTAAAAAAGGTATTTCTAATCGGGAAGATTACTTCATTATCAGCTGCCGGCTATCGTCTTGTGAGGAATGTGAGAGTGAAGGAGCCGACACTCACATGTTGTCCAGACAGTCCGGAGGCTGTTTGAGACGGTTTCCTTGTCTCAAGTAATCATAAATCTCACTGTTTTCCACGCCGGGGTACGGAGTCTGGCCTCGCGTGGCGATCTCCCACATGGTGACTCCAAACGACCACTGAGGGAGAAAATAGTGGAGAGGGGGAGGGGTTAAATAGGGTCTGAACTACCTTTAGCTTTTACACACCTTGCCACACACTTGGAGTAAAAATAACTCAAATTATATTGTTTTTGTAACTTTGCATTGATTTCTTGGAGGGTAAACTTTACTATAACAGCTTCATGCCTCACTCATCCCACATTACGGTAGCCTTAAAGCAACAGTCACCCAACATCTACTTTGTACTACACTCAGCCCCTGTAGACATGACTAAAGGCTATACTTTATTCCTTGGCAGATAACTATTCCAGTTTTGACAGTAGAAGAAAACACAGAAAGGCTCAGTATGTTTAAAACCCTTGTCGTTCAAATATGGATAAAATACAGTGCTTCTCCTCGAAACGTTTCCCGCTTCAAGTAATGCAATTCAACATGTGTTGGTGAAATAATGATGATTAGTAAACACTATGTAGGGTCATGCATTATCCTGGAGAATGCTGTCGGCCCTGTTCAGACGGAGCACATATTAGCAGCCTGGGGGCGGGTCATTGTTTGAAAATAAATGATTAACCTTGTGGGGACCGGTCCCCAGATAGGAGGTTGAACTGGTTGAACAATCTCTCTCACACACACACACACACACACACACACACACACACACACACACACAGCAGGTGAACTCACCACATCGCTCTTGGTGGTGTAGACGCGGTCGGCCAAGCTTTCAATCGCGATCCACTTGACGGGCATCTTTGAGATCCGGCCCTGCCTGTAGTAGTCTCCGTTGTAGATCTTCTTGGAGAGGCCAAAGTCGGCCACACAGACATTCATGTTCTCGTTCAGCCTGAGGCAGAGAAACCGTAGTGTTAAAGCGCTGCATTGTTGGCAAAAAAAAAAGGCATTCAGGGCGGGTGCTGGAAAATAAAATAGTACATGCAAAAGTGTCATGGCTTCTTTTAGGGCTTCCCCTCTCCCAAAATGTTGCTTTTAGCAAGCACAGTCTATTTTTGTTGCTCTACTTTTGCTTCTGATTATTCAGCTCTTCGAGAAAAAGAACAAGTGACAAGACATGCAGGAACCGAGAGAATAGAAAAGTGGAACCGGGGTGGGGGTTGTGCTTACATGCAGTTGCGAGCGGCGAGGTCTCTGTGGATGAAGTTCTTGCTGCTGAGGTACTCCATCCCTCGGGCAATATCGGTCATGAACTTTACCAGCATTTGAGACGGGAGGTACTGCAGGACAGCACAGAGACAACAGGTTTTGGTCACACACACACACACACACAGAGGCCACTTCTTTCCCGCCCAGTAGAGGGAGCCAGAGTCCGGCCTGAACTGAACACTTCCTGCTCCGGATACTAACAGCCTCCTCCTGAGGGAAGAACAGGGCTCCAGCGCCGCTGTGTTTTTGAATGATTGCAGAAACTCATGGATGTTACAACATTCTGCGGGACTCTTGCTTTGATTAGGCCTGTGTTTCTCAACCCCCGGCTCTCCGGGGACTTACTGCGTGTAATAGTTCTCGATAAAAAAAAACAAAAAAACATCTCATCCGTTATTAAGAGAAGCTGCGGAGAGCAAGGACAGACACGTATCTCGTGTTTTCATGATCTCACAGAGTACACGCTGCCAACAAACAAGGTGTATGGGGTCTGTAATAAATACATGACGTCTTTGCTGACCTTTGGATCCCTTTTTGCTTACAGTGAACTTATCAACCTCGAACCCATTAAGCTGTTAGTGTGGGACTTTGTGTGTGCGTGTGCGGCTGACTCTGTGCTTTCATTGCTTTTATTGTGTGAGATCGGACTTACCACGGGACAGTCTCCCAGCCTTGAGTAGAGCAGATAGCTGTGCAGGTCTCCGTGTTTCATATAGGGCAGGATGACCACGGGGGAGGGGTAACCTTCACTCTCCACAGTCTGCAGACACACACCTGTGAAAACACAGCGGCTTAGTATTCGACACATAGCCGAGATACATCTCCCGTTCTCATAGAAGTTAACGCAAAGTCTCAAAACAGCTCAGCTTTGGATTTGCTAATTAAAGACGCCTGTATTTTGAAGGGTCACTTCACCCAAATTACCAAAAATAAACACGTTCTCACTTACTTCTTGTGTTATTTAGACATGCACAAAGTTATGGTTTTATTTGCTCAGGTTTTTAGATAATCCTGACTCACCCAGCAGCCTCATGACGTTGCGATGGTCGAACTCTTTCATGCAGGCGGCCTCGCGGAGAAAGTCTTCCATCTCTGAGCGGGTACAGATGGCAACTGGGGAGGAGACGATATATACGGTGAGCTGATGTGGTTTTATACGACTCGCTGTACACACTGCCAGGTTGAGAAGTTGCAAGGGTCAGAAATATGCTTGATTTGATACTTGATTTCAATTCTATAGTTTTTAAGTTAATTGAAACTGGCGAAAATCTCAAAATGTCCCAGTCTTCTAGCCCTAAAAATTCATCTTTTCCCCCTGAACTTTGGAGTTCTTCCACGATTGTCTATACTTTGCCACTGCGATCAATGTCAATGTGGGGTCAACTTTTCCTTCCGGCAATATTCTTCCCAAGCTGAGTCGTTGACTGTTTTCCGATCAAAAACTGAAAATCTTTGTCCCCCAACACTTGTTAATCTCCGACCCGAGGGGATGTCCATCAATTGGCCTGTGTTCCCAAGATGAAGGGATTCATTGTGGTGATTGCTGAGTACTTTCCCTGTCTACTCACTCTTCATAGTCTTCACAGCAACTTTGAGAGCAGCCTCCTCCTGAGTCAGCAGCCCCTCCATCACAGAGCCAAACTCCCCTGAAGAAAGATGAAAACACCATCACTCAGTTTGGATGCAACAACGAGACAAAAATGACTTCACATAAGTGGAAAGTCAACATTAGGGCTCTGGCGGATAATACCATACTATATACCAACTCTAATATATTACGCCACGTTGCATATTAACCCCAGTCTGTCCTTCAGGGTTCATACACATTCTGACCAATGGATTTCCATGACTTCTCCATGACTTTAAACCAAATTTCCATGACTAAACATTTTGTGAAATCTTGGTGTAAACATGAAAAAGTGAGAAAATGTAGTTTTTAAACCAACAATGAGAATTCCAAAGCATACAGTAAACCTTAAATGACACAAATGAATGAGACAATAGTTTGATTAAAAGAATAAACATTTATATAGATGCCTGTATGTATGCCTGCTTATATTTTGAGCGTCTTTCTTTTAAAAGCATATTCATTATTTCAAACTCAGCATAAATGAACGACATGAACACATGAATATAACATATTTACATGACTTTTACAAAACTTTTGGGATTACATTTTTTTAAGGACTTTTCCAGGCCTGGAAATAACCATTTTAAAATTCCATGACTTTTCCAGGTTTTCCATGACCGTAAGAACCCTGGTCCTTGAAATAACGACCAGAACAAAGCAGTACCTTCTCCCAACGTCTTTCCCAGGGTTAGTTTGTGTCGGTCCACCATCACGTCTTGGAGCTTCTGCTTCAGCTCGTCGCTGATGCCCAGGCTGTTCACTGAGCAAAGGAAAAACAATGAGGAATTTTAATGATGTGCGAGGCCCAAAGAAATTTAATGAGCAGCGCAGAAAAAGAGAGAAAAACAGCCTGATGGTAAAACCACGATGCACGACGCTGAGCCAAGAACAAAGTGTTGATAAACACTGCCAGCTTGAATAACAATGAAGACAGGACGATAACTAAATGAAACCACCCGACTACTTGTAAAACTCGTTTCGTTTATTACTGCAGAAGAATGACGTTAAGAGTGGGCTTAGTGTTGCATTATTTGGCTTTGTAATAATGTAATAGATGATTCAGTATTTTTAAAAATACTCTAAATGTAAATTTTTATACCTTTCAAAAAGGCTTACAATTTGAGTCAAAGCTTCAAACTAAATTTTGTAAAAGTAAAACAAACCCGGAAGTAAAAATACCAACTTGAACTTCAGAGTCAAAAACAATGCAAAAATAAAGACAAAAGTCAGTTGTGCAGAGAGTGTCTGACTGTCCCCTTCGAGCATTCTTCAGGATTGGGACACGTGACCACGTGATCCTGCAGGGGTCCCGACTGGGGAGCTGAGAGCAGAGGATTTGAGCTGGTTTTAAAACATCCCTGGCTCTCTGCAACCAGCTGGCTGTCATTGAGCTCCACGTCGGCGAGCAGATTGCGCTACAGACGTTCGCTCTGCTTCCACATCTGGGCCGGTGTACGACAAGGCAACGACATGCAGCAGATCCCTCGTCCAGCTGCCGCTACACTATCAATCTGCCGTGCGTCCAACAACAATGTGCTCAGTCCACAGGCATGTTCCAACACATGCTGGAGCGACCAGACGTTAGCCGATGCGTGCCATGAACCCGGAGCCTCTGGTTTTTTTCCCCCGACTGTGTCCTGAGAATTGGCCCCGAAACACTGGTCAGCATCAGCAGCATAAATCCCGCTCAAATCCCTCCAATCTGACCCCTTCCTTTATTCCCGGCGAGCCCCCCCTCCTCAATTCCTTCCGAGGACACATAATCTCCACATCTTTTTTTTTTTTTTTGGGCTGGTCTCATTTTACTCTCTGATTAACTTTTTTTTGTGCTGCGGCAAGCTGAGACTTGCGTAAGAGAGGTTCCACATAAATATCGCACGTACACCTGGGACGATGTCGCGGCCTCGAATGTGACCCAGCTGTGTGAAATTCGAGCTTGCACGCTGTGTTCACAGGTACGTATCTCTGTCTGTCATCACCAGGAGTTTAAGGGTGGGGTGGGGGGGCTGCTTGCTGGGTGATGGCACGCGAACCAGTGAGAACCACATGCTTCCACCAGTACAAGGTCGTAGCTCCACCTGGACGTGACCTCCAGTCGGAGCAGGTCAGGTCCCACCTCGTCTGTTGTTACGGGGCTGCTTTAAATCTGAAATCTCATTCACAGGAGGTGTACGTTGATGTTATCTTCATTTCACCTTCCCCTTTAAATCTGCCGTTCACGCCTGACCACACAGGGCACAGCTCCACCGATGGATTTACTGACTAAATTGTTGTGATTATAAAAAAAGATAAAGCATTGCTGTACAGATCATGAGAGTTGTTGTGGAGTATGTCAGCTGACTCGAACACTCCAGGGCTACTTTTCACAGCTGTGGGGAATGAATTAACCCTGCGTTCCTGCCTTTGATCTACCATGGAAACGCGATTCCTGTCTTGAAATGCGGAGAACAGAACGGTCACTGTGTGCCAAAGGAGATCCTTCCGTCAAACTGTCAGATCCAAGCCCAGAGCGTGAGGATGATGCTGTTCTGCTGACTTTTGTGTGTGTGTATCGCTATCTATCCCGGGGACATGGGCAGGTTTGGGCATGCTGAGAGACGTGTTTCTCGCTGCTTTAGGGACAGTCAAGAGGGATTATAAATCTTCCCGACTGACATGCAGGGGGCCGGGAAGGGGGCGAACTCACGTGTTGCTTCCGTGGTCCTGCGGCTGTAGGTGCGGCGAGCGCGGTACCGGACCACCAGCTCTCCGCTCTCCATCATGGGTTCGAACGCCTCCCTGCGGACGCAAACACGCATCGTAAAGATCAGGACAAAACACAATGAGAGGCCTCTTCCTGGTTGACCGGATTAACACAGCTGTCTTCTACTCCGTCCAAAATGTGTCAGCATGCATGCAAAAGTGAGGCAACTGGGTCAGGGAGAATTTTTTGGTTTGGCACCGCTATCGCGTCCCTCCCTTCCTCCAGTGCCAGCAGCGGCTCATATACGCACCCAAAACGTGTCTCCTTGCGCCGCAGCTTGGCCACGTAAACAGCCATGAGCACAGCTAGGGACACGGCGCCGGCGACGGCCATCACCACATACCACCAGTGCCAGGAAAAGGCCGGGGGCGAGGATGGGCCTGGGGGGAGGGGAAGGGAGACGGATGAGGGTTTAGTCATGATGGAGCCCCATAAAGTGACATTGTGATTTATTTGATCCACTGAACTGCTTCATGGGGTGCCACAGAGCCAGTGTACACTTTGAAATGCTCAATTCCCTTTCTTCATTCCACGTTTATCACATGTTTGTGGTCGCGTCTCGCGAGGCTTGTAAAAGAAAAAAAAACAGTGTGTATTTATTACTTATTTATTTATTGTGAGGAAAACTATGTTCCCTCGCTCTCAAAACATGCACTTGGTCTTCGCCGCTGCTGTTCTTTCACAACCTCCACCCACAGTTTTCAACTTGTCCTCTGAATTCCCCTCACCCAACTTCCCCTGGCTCTTTTTTTTTTTTTATCTATTCTTGTTGTTTGAATTGTCTGTCTGGCTCTATTAGACTAAGCAAACAGAGATGCTGCACTGTTCCTGCCCGTTATAAATATTTATGATGCGTCTCCCCCATTCACTCCCCCTCCTCCTCCCCTGCCTTTCTCTCTGAGATCCTCGCTTCTCTTTTTTTCCTCTTCATTCCCCTTTTTTTGGTACCTGAGATACACAGGAAGGAACTCTCAGGCTCACGGAGGAACCCAGTGACAGAGAATAAGAAAGACAAGAAGTTCTGTTGGGGAAAAAAAAACTAAAACCCCATGAGCTCACTTCCACTGTCACTATCATTATGTGTCATTATATCCCTTAGTGTCATTATGTGTCCCTGTGGGGAGTCACAGCAGAGCGCGTTTGAAGGTTTGTATGTGAAAAGCCGGTCATTACTCACCTCTAAATTCCTCCATTTCTGTGGGATTTAAAGAAAACAAAAAGTCAACATGTTTGCACTGGCACTGGTTTATCTCTGCAGAATATATATATGAAACATTTTTAAATCCTGCTAAAGTTAAAGTCAGACTACTTCTTACAAAATAAAAATCAAAGAGGAATCTTGAAAGGTTTGATATTTTCATCGGCAGTTTCGTCACTTCTTGTCACTCACCAGGAGCAATAAGAGTCAGGGTCTGTGTGGGGGTCCAGGGTCCTTGGCCCGCCCCTGTATAGGCGCACACTCGAAAAGACACATTGGACAGGGGGACGGACAGGTTGATTGACAGCTCGGTGTCCAGGGCGGTGTCCACGGTAACCTGTCAGAGAAAGGAAAGCAGGAGACGATCAGAATGAAGCAGATTCAACATCTTCTATCTTTCAGACCGACGTCAGACACCATCACACCGTGCGCTTCGGTGTGAGCGTCCCAGACTGACCTGGTGCGTGGAAGGCGTGCTGTAGTCCACCAGGTAGCCCTGCAGCTCTCCATTCAGCTTCCCTGGAGGCCCCTCCCACGTCAGCAGCACCTCTGTCCCGTTCAGCGCCGCGCTTACGTTGACCGGTGGGTTTTCTGGCACTGAAACACAAAGCGGCAAAAACAGGGCTTGAAGGCGTTTCACTTCTCACCCGGTTTCATGGATTTTTTGTACTCAGGGCGCGGCGGCGTACGTGCCGAAAAAGACTCTGGGTATGAATGAGGAGCCCGCAGTGCTGTCACTGTGGGCTGGGTGGCCAGGGGCCAGTGGGCTGGGAGGAAGGGGAGGGGGTTAGCCAGGCGTGTGCTGTTTTGACAGCCTGCAGCCTCGAGGGTGTGGACAACTAATGCAGCTGGAGGTAGAAGATGTCAAAGAATGTGGGGAATTCAGCTTCATTACGATGAGAGATACTAAAAGCTAAGAGGCGCTTAGCCGAGTTCAGAAGCCTTGGTTGGACACACCCGCTGTGTTTCCCTCCTTCACGCTGTCCCCCCCTCTTCTGTCCATCCCTATTTCTGCTTCACACTCTTTGGCCTGGCCTTTTTCTTTTCTGGTTCTCTGGAGCAGAGAGTGAAGACAAAAAGGCTGCTGGCAGCAGAAACACCCAGAGGAGAGGAAACCTAGCTGAAGAAATGCTAGAAGTAGCGAGAGGAATGTGTGTGTGTGTGTGTGTGTGTGTGTGTGTGTGTGTGTGTGTGTGTGTGTGTGTGTAACGCTCTGAACGGCACAGAAATCCAAGAACTTTTTCACAAGGAGACGACAGCGCTTATTTCCTTTGTTGCCGTTTGAGTTGGGGCTCTCTTTGTCTCTGGAGTCACACAAACTGGCTGGACACACACACACACACACACAGTATGAGTTTGGGAAACATGGCCCAGCCTATATGGATGATGTTATCAGGAAGCGTTTGGCGTATGATTGTTTCCACATGCGGCCCCTGCTCTGCCTGCCAGCGGCAACGAAAACAACCTCCAAGTGCGTCGCCTCCACCGATGATCCGTCATCTCCCTCTCTCTGCCTCCTTCTCCACCCCTTTGTTCTTGTTCTCCCTTTTTTCCTTCCCTCTTCGTCTCTCTCTCTCTCCCCGGCTCCCTCCCCGTCTCCCATCCAACAATGACGTAAAACTGTGTGTAATAAAGGGGGGTGGGAAACTGTTGAAAAGGCTGCAGTTGAGAGATTTGGGGAGTTTGAAAACCAAAAAACGACATGTTGGAAACGACAGAGAAAAAACAACATGTTCCTTTGTCTTGGCAAGAAGCTGAGCAACAAACACTTTTGAGCCACAATTAGTTCACAGCAGACGTGGTTAACATCTGCACCCACGGCTTCACGGCTACCGTGTCAAGCTATCGCAGAAGCAGTGCAACCAGCTTCGTCTCGTCCTCCGCTTGGGTCAACACGTGGATGGAAAAGGGTCAACCCTCAGCCAAAAGCATTGACTCATAACCCTGGGATCTGGAGTCTGTTCTCCATAAATGAAGACAAACTCAGCGTTACCCGGGAAAACAAGTATCCCAGATCAGTCAGAGCATGAACGTTAGTGTCATCAAAATATGTCTCGTTTCAACTTTCATGGCAGAACAGACTGTCTTTCTTTGGCCAACGGAGTCCTTTGTGTTTTTTTTGTTGTTGCTGGCAGTAGTATTAAACAAGATTAAATGTGAGTAGTGTGTGTGTGTGTGTGTGACTCAGGGCGGTGAGTTTGGGTATCTCGTAACTCTGGATTCATTGTGACGTCATAGGGGTACAGACAGATGTGTAGAGGGACTCAGGAGTCCCTTATTGCCTTAACAAAGTACGTAAAAAGTACACAATACTCTCGTCACGTGTTGCCACACCCGGCCTTTGTCCATTCATTGTGTTTGTTTCTTGGAAAGGTGCATTTCTGGAGTTAGGAAACATGCGTTTACGGAATAAATATGTCAAACATAATGCCATAATGCCGTTGCAGCATTTACGATTTAGGGGCTGACACGGGTCGTCTCATTTCCTCTCCCACCGAACAGCCCCCCCCCCCCCCTTTATGTTCTCTCATCCTCCGGGGGAAAAAAGTGAGCTTTGGGAAAATAGCTAAATGAGTGTTTTCCCAAAGCACCCCCCTTCCCTCGTTTCCTTGCTCGTCTATCCATTTCTTGCCTTCTCCCACCATCAACCCCCCCAGACCCTCCTTTTGGTATTTTTTTCCCACAGTGCCTATAGCTGGTGCTCTGGAAAGGGAAATCAGAGGTCATCTGAGGTCAAAAAGAAGGGGGGGGGGGAATGAAAGACGAAGGCGTGAAGATGAAAGATTGGTTTAAGAAAAAAACAACTTGTTTGCTTGTTTGATGCAGGCAAATAAATTCCACAGAGCTGTTTGTAGGATTTGAGGTTGGAAAAGACCACTGCAACTAAATGAGAGCCCGCTAGCAGCGTCTACTCGAGTGAAATGGAGGATGGATATGAGAACAACAACAAAAAAGAGCTGGCAGGAGAAGAGTCTGTAATGAAGTGGAAAACTTGAGAATTCAAGGGAGGAGCAGCAAACGGGGACGTCTGTTCCAGAATGAGACGTGTAAAGAGATATCTTCACAACTTCTTCATGAGAAACAAATGGAGCAGAATAAAGACTTTGTAGAACAGGAGAGCCTCGTGAGTTTAAATACAGTCTGCAGCCTTGAAACCGAAGACAGAGATGTGGAATATGTGTCTACCTCTCCCCTTCATCCTCATTCCCTCTGACCTTCAACGCCCTCCTGAACCACCTTTGACCTTCTGCTTTTTAAAATGTGTTCATCCTCTGACTCATAAGGACAGTGCAGAGAGAGAGAGAGAGAGAGAGAGAGAGCTGCCAGAGATTAAACATAATGGTCGAAAGGGATGTTACATAAATTGGCGAAACAGAGGATTATTTTTCCACTGAAACAAAACTTTGAACTTTGTTGAATAGAGAACTGAAACTTGAAAATCCCGACTGCGGCCAGATATATCTCATTACCACTTTTTGTCCTTCTCCTTTACAGTAGAAGTACTACTTCTCCTTTTTCCTATTTATTCAAAACGCTATGTGCTAAGTGTTTTTCGTATTGTGAGCGGCTTCCACGACGGAAAGCCCCCATCATCCCTCCGGTGGCATGTCTCTCCTCTTAGCTGTTTCCATTCCTATTCATCCAGGGATAGAGACAGCATGAGCTAGCATGGAAAATCCCACCTCAGTTTAAAATCAAACACACGGCAGCCTAGCATTACAGTTTGGACGGAGCGCTGCGATCCTCACTGAGGCCTTTCAGGATTATTTTAACGTCCACCCTCTCCCTCTTCCCGCCCCCGCCTACTCCGTCCCCGCAGTCCCAGTCAACCCTCCACCTCGAGAGTTTACATTTGAAAGCTCGTAGAGGTACAGTGGCTGCCGTCTGGTATTCTTCATACACACAGACTTAAGTTGGAGGGGCACAGGAAGGAACATAATGACTAACAGTGCACTGTAACTTGACTCTCTGACTTGTTATGCTGCAGAATAGAGCTGGAAAGCAGCCGACAGAAATAAAGCTGCAAAACACGCAAAATGTATTTAGTGTCCATGATAGTTAGTCACTTTAGACAAAAAAAGAAATGTAAAAATAGGGTCCACGTTAAAAAATACAGAAGTTTAATTTAGGCTTCGCAATTTTGACCGAGTAAAATTCTGGAAAGAATAACAATGGGAAATCTTTCATATTTAAACATTACGCCTGCACATTGATGGTACTTGTCTTAAGTATTTAAAATACACAACTTTGAAATGTTTAAATGCTGCATCTGCAATTTGCCTATTAACACTAAAGACTAAAGCACACTCTAGTGGCATTTTTAGCAGAAATAAATACATTTGAATTCTCACGGTACGTCCATTTTATATAGGATACACAAAGGACTGCATACGTAATATTTATACTTAATTTAGACTTGGACTCAATCAGTAGCCAGATAGCACAGCCTTGACCTGGACTCACTTCAGAGGCAGTGACCCGACACACACACACACACACACACACTTCCAGGGTGAAAACAAACATCTCCTCAGTCAGCCAGAGGCCTCACCTCCTTCTTTGGTGCGTAGCTCCACCCAGGGCGACCAGGCAGACGGGCCCTGGCTGCTGTGGCAGGCCACCCTGACAGCGTAGAGGCTGTGGGGCTCCAGCTCCCCGATGAAGTGCGTGGCTGGTGGGACGTTCACGTTCTGGTTGTGGATCATCTTATCTGGGCCTGCTGTGGAGGACTCTCCCGAATGTTTGGCCTGGAACATTTAGATAGTAAACTTACAGTTGTTACATTGTTTAATCATTTGTATTCACCGCTTTGACAGCCGAATACAAAATGTGCTGCTACATATCATTTACTTGGGCAACCTTTACAGTGGATTTCAGATTGTGTGGCCAGATTATGATTGTGATCTGTTTCATTTCTTTTCAGTGCCAACAGATCTCAAGCCAATGGCAGATACAGCAGAAGGAGAGCTGGTGAATGAATCATCATTTTAAGCAGAGCAACATTTTTTGTGTTGGATTCAAATGAGAAGTGTGGCCTTAATCAATACCACCTCTATGAGGTACTTCCTAATAAGCAATACAATGGTTACATTAATGCTGAAAATAAATGATTCAAATTATTCGCGCATCTTAGAAATCAGCATTTGATAATATTTTACTAAATTGGTCTACACAAGTTACTTTTTTTGTCAAAATAATATGCCACAGCTTTTAAAGGAGACATATCATGCACATGTTCAGGTTCATGTTTGGGGTTTCTACTAGAACATGTTATCCTGCTTTGACACTCAGTCTTATTTACAGTTTGTAGGTGGGTTTAGGCACTCCAGATACCCAAATGTATGTCAATAAGCCCGGAAAAAGGTAGTTCTTCATAATATGTCCCAGAAAGTATGAGTTTATAGAGAAACTTTTAACCCTGTTTGCGTAATCAAAATGATGTAGTTAAAGTAGGTTTTCCTGTGCTTAATGGTGGTGGGGGATGGTCACTAAGTGTGAATTGCCAGAAAGGGTGTAAAAGCTGCTGTATTACTGTGTCGAGCGTGAGCCAGGCTCAGTGAGCTGCACTGAAAGCAGAACCCATCGGCTCAGAATCCCAGGCAGAAACCTGCTGTCTCTGCAAACTCACTCTGGTAAACACGTTTAAAGAGGAACACATAAGCAAGGGCAAAAATCCTGGATTGCAGCAATCTTTTAAAAAAAAAACACCATTAAAGTTGGCGGTCTGGAGCATTATTGTGGCTCCTGCAGGCTACTGGCTGCACTTCACAAGGTGGGCTTTACAGTAAGAGCTGGGGGCAGGTAAATAATGGCCACACAAACAGATTAGGGTGTGTGTGTGTGTGTGTGTGTGTGTGTGTGTGTGTGTGTGTGTGTGTGTGTGTGTGTGTGTGTGTGTGTGTGTGTGTGTGTGTGTGTGTGTGTGTGTGTGTGTGTGTGTGTGTGTGTTCAGCTGGTGCTGCTGTGCTCTGCTTTGACGATGACTTTTTTTTTTTTTTAAACATCATGGGTATTCAGAGGCAGCTGGGTGGGAGAGTTTCTCCTCATGGCGTGAGTTAGGTGGTGTGACGTCCCGAGGAATATTAAGTTGTATGAATGAGGACTGTGAGAAATGAGAGTGAGTCATTCAGGACTCAATGAATCACCGCCCCGCCTGCAAACAAGTGTGTTTAATCTAACCGTGCGGCTCAGCTCTGAGTCACACTTGAGCCCGCATTCCCCTTGTATGGCGCAGACCCGAAATACCTGCTGTCACTGCACTTCCCCGGTTTCCTTCTTTCTATCCTTCCTATTGTCTTTCTTTCTGTTTTGTGTGCCTCCTTTGTGCAGCACAGTAACATCTCTCTGCTCTCTCTGCTCTGGAGCTTTTTTCCCCCCCAACGTTCCTCTTCGGCCCCACAATGAACAGTTAAATTCAGATTTCTTTTTGCCCCGTTTCTGCCGAAGCCGGCCCCTCGCCTTGTTCCCCAGCGTGGGTGAGGAGGAGGGGAGGGGAGCAAGAAAAGACGAGAGGTATGAGGGGCAGCTTTATTAGAACCAGACGTTTAGGGGTGTTGCTGCTGCACTGCTCCCTCTCTCTCAGCTACGAGCTGCAATAGCCGCAGAGCAGGAGAGTGGCAGAGAGACACTGACACGCACAAAGAGAGAGAGAGAAGGAGTGGTGCTACACAAGATTAGTCCAGGAGGCCATTCTCCCAGAGCGAAACCTGATCCACTGTTACAAGAATAAAGCAGGGAGGGGTGGAGGATGAGTTAAGAGAAGAAAAGAGAAGAAAGCTCCTCTTTTCTTTAAAAAATATGGCCAACAAAAGGTAGAGAGGTCCGCAAATATAGGCGGCAAGAGTGATGTGTTTGTTTAGCGTGCAGGTCAGGACAGTCGGCAGTGACTCGTCCGCTCAGCTCCTCCTCCCCTCACGTTCATCTCACCTGAACAGTGCAGCGGATTATCGGGTAGTCGCCACCAAAACCGAGCCGCCACGCTAAACGGAGGCCGGTCGGTGTGATCTCCACGGCGCTCAGGTTCTGAGGCTGGGACGGGAGAACTAAAGAAAGACACAAAAAGACGTAATAAAAAATGTGTATAAAGATATAACTACAACAGCGTTGAAGCAGGAGTGCTCGTGACACCTACCTGTGATGGTTCCAGATCCAGAGGTGGCCACTCCTTTGCGGTTATGGGCCTCACAAGAAAAAGTGCTGGTCCGGTTCAAACCTGGACGGAAGAAAAACAAGACAACAAGCGTGTGAATGGGGGGGGGGGGGGACATCCTTTTAAAACCAAGAGTCCTTGCTCAGCATGCTGAGTTGCACATAATGTCGGCGTGAGAAGCGGTGTGAAACTTCAGACTGGAGTGAGAATAATGCAAGGGTGATAGTTTCCATAAAGTCAGGTGAACGCTCGCTGTCAACAATGTGGCGATGAGGTTCCTGTGTGCGTTTGTGGATGTGAAAGTGCACGTTTGAGATATTGGCCTGCGCAATAAACATCAAATCTGGCATTTCGTCAAAATCGGACACGTCGCGGTCATTTAAAAGGAAGAGATCTGTAAAACATGCGAGTCACAGTCCCGCCACAGCTACCGATACTCGATTTTCTTTTATTTATTTTTGTCAGAGCATTTTATATATTGTTTGCTGTCCCATTACCCACCCTTAGCTTTAATGCAAAGCCTTGATCCGTACACATTTTCACTATTTTAAAATCCAGCTATGTTGTCTGATGTAGAGGATAAATATAACTGAAAATAATGGCTACAAGATGCACAGTGAGCACTGATTGGTTTGGGTTGGATCGGTGCAACACTTGGTTGAAAAGGTTTAGTCTCGTTAACATTGAACTGTTGTTAAATACATTGTTATTTGTAATCTGATGTCTACAAATTCTTCAAATCACAGCTTCGCACAAAGTCTTAGAATGTGGAACTTGACTTTTTATATATATATATATAAATAAACTCCCTCTTAAACTTAAAAATCTCTTTCCCTAAAAAGTCTGCATGATTGTGGTTCTCGCCGTGTGCTTCTGAGAACAAAGAGAGCGGGTCGTGTTGAGGGTCCAGGTGTAAAAAGGCTGAGCTGCTGCCTTGGTGAGGCTGGGGCTCCTCTGAAGGGGCCCAAACACACTGTGACACACACACACACACACACACACACACACACACACACACACACACACACACACGCTGACGTCTAACAGTGAATGTGTCCTCTCACAAAGTGACTCACAGCGTACTCACTCACTCAAACCCTTCCACAACACAACACAACCCCCCCACACACACACACACACATGCACGCACATACTGCAACATGTGACATTCAAGTTTTTACCACTGGTTATCTAACACCCCGACATTGTCAATCAGCCACGAGCTGAGACTCGCACAGAAGCGCGCAGTGTGTGTCGCTCTGCGCTGACGGCACCATGCCTCCATTGTGCTGTGGCCGGAAAAAGAACAGGGGGTATGATCCTCGCTGGGTGAAGCGGGAGGATTGTGAGAGAGGAAAAGGAGGGAGGGAGGGATGACCGCTGGCCGTGTGGGAGAAGGAAGTGCTCATTGGGCCTCTCGAGATTGCACCACTCGCCTTTCTGATTCTTTTCCTTCCCCATCAGCAAACCGCAACTCAACATCCCCTTAACCAGCTGAAAATGTTATAATCGGTCCGCAGGAAGAACTCATGAGCTCACGAGTATCACAGCGTTGACCGGCGGTGTTCATGTCAGCTGTGCTTCCTTTATCTTGGCTGCCGCGTATTGGTGACACTGTGCTTATCATTGTTTTCTTCCTGTACTCCAGCCACACTGGATACACGGCTGGAACTGATATGGTTTTCATTAATATTATGGATAATAAATGTCGACCTGGTGACTTTCTTTTGGAGCGAGCTGCTGTAGCTACCGTCATTGGAAAATAGTTTTTGAGGATGGATGCTGGTTGCTCCAATGTGACGACTCGAGCTTTAATCCAACCGTCTTTTGGTTCATTTAACAAACGTTTAATTTCACTTTTTTGGCTGTTTTATTTTGGCTGTCCAACAACAGTTCAATCTGCAAAAATACAAGACAGAGAAAATTATCAGGACCTCTCTGAGATGCTGAAACCAATGAATCTTTAGGAATTTTTGATGGACATTCTAGCTCTTACTTTTAGTTTAATCTTTAAGAGAACTTTAGGAATTTATCACTAGTATAACCATACAGGACTTTTGTATTTATTGTTCCCCAAGTACAGGTCAACGCAGTGATCTTTAACATGCAGCAAATACTGAATGCGAATGATTTTGTGCTTCTCTAGAAGTTGAAACCAAACATTACTGAACACTTTATGTTGCACTTTAAGTGCTTTCTGTCCTAAAGCTGGTGGACCACACACAGAGCTGTGGTTCAAAACTGTCCATCAAACACCTGAAGCTACTAGGAGATGTGTTGCCCTGGATTTATGAATGCTCTGAATGTACGTTGAGCCGTTTCTCTTTACGGTTTACAGCATAATATGAGTATTTGTCTTTGGACCCGTGGTCAGATGCCCATTCCAGAGATGTGAGTGTATTTACCGTCAAAACAGGCCCTGATCACCAGCCAGCCCGCTCCGATGAGTCAAACCAGATCCTTCGACCCATTGCTCCCTCCCTCCCTCCCTCCCTCTGACTCAGCCGGCTCTTCCTGTCCTCCTACCACTGGACTTAACACAGGCCAGCTATCTGGCAGGCAGCTGTGGTTTGCATTCAAGCTTCTGTCTTTTATCTCCTTGTGCCCATCTATTCATCTCCCTCCAGTAGGCCCTCTCGCGCCCGCTGCTCTGCCTTTACCCGTCAACCACAAGGCATGTCCCCCAAATGGATCCGCTGGCACCGTGCCAGCCAGCCCTCTCTGTGGGGAGGGCGGTTATTTTGGTGGTTTTGTTTAAACCACCGAGGGGGGATTTGGAAGCCTTTGAACCTATAGAGGATGGTTTCTGTGTCGCTTTTGAGGCAGTACATTATAATCAGTCCAACTACATTCAATTAAAAAACTATAATTTTGAAATGGCCTTCTTTCTAGTTATTTAAAAAAAATCTACTACTTGAGCCCACAAGCTGCTGACAGCAACGTCTTGACCACTGTAGTACTGAAATGATCACTCAATTAATTGAGTAATCGTCAATAGCTTTGATTATCAATTCATTTTTAACTCTTTTATTCAGCAAAAATGCCCCAAAAACGTTCTGATTCCAACTTTTCAGATGTTTTTTTAATTTATTTTTTATCTAATTGTAAACTGAACATCTTTGTGTTTTGGATCCTCCAGGTCCCACTGGATAGCTCACGGCGGCACAGAAAGGTGACCCTCGAGGAGTTGATTGAGGCTGCATGCTTTAGTGGGTGTGACTTTAAGCTGTGCGCACGCGGCCTCGACTGCTCAGCTAACAGAGGGCGTGCAGACGGTACCTGTGAGGTTGAGCGTGGAGGGCGACAGAGCCACCGCGTCCTTCAGGGAGTTGAGAGGAGCGCCGTCCTGCAGCCAGATGACTCTGACCGGCTCTGGAGGTCCGTGGGCCACACAGCTCAGGCTCAGGGACACGTTGGCCACAATAGACATGTGCTGGGGCTCCACGGAGAAATGAGGAAGGCCTGAGAGGGAATGAATTCGCTGAATCAGGGTCTCGACTCAACTTCTAAAATACAACTGCGGTGCTTATTTTTGTAGCTGTCTCTGTGTAGACCAGAGAGCTGCAGAGTAACTCACCCTCCAGCTGAAGGCTCCCCTCCTCAGACATGGTCTGGTGGCTTTCGGATAGAACAGCACATCGATAGGCGCCCATGTCGGGGAGCTGGACCTTCTCAATACTGTTGTGTGCATAAAGATGTATGATGTTAAATAAAGATCAAGCATGAAGACCCAAACTGATACAGACTGGATGATGGAGGCAGAAACACAGTCAGAGCCTGATTACTTTCTTTGCACATTTTGCAGTGCAATCATACCAGGATTAAATCTAAGAATTTGCTCGGGTTATGCCATTTACGTCATTTCAAACTGCTCCACACCAGTGGTGACGCAATCCAGTACGACGGTGAAAGAATAGAGTGGGGGAACAGGAAATAAATCCAATGGCAGCAGAGGCATGAGAGGCATTTTTAGGCCGGGCGTGGCTGCCCTCACAGACGGATGAACCTTTATCTTCTGAAACTCGTGACAAAAGCGGCTCGCCTGTGCACGGCAGAGAACAAACCTGAGCGTGCTCATGATCGTCCAGCTGTTGCCGCCGGTGTGGACTTGGAACTGGTTGGTGTCGGCGTAAAGGAGCGGCACGCCGTCCCTCAGCCAGAGCACATCGGGGGGGTCCTCCTCCTCGGCCCCCGTGCCCTTCAGGGTGCAGTGCATTGTGACGGGTTTGCCCAGCGAGGAGATGATGGTGTTGGGGCTCCGCTCAAACTCCAGATCTGAGAGAGAGAGAGAGAGAGAGAGAGAGAGAGAGAGAGAGGAGAGAGAGAGAGATTAACTAAAAGGGCAAATAAAGACTTTACATACAGAGTAGACATTTAAAAAAAACCTCTTTATTTTAAAACTACAGCCAGCTTTCCTTCAGTTACCCCGATAGAAAATGCCGACCTCGAACTTTTTAACTCACCACTTTATATGTAATATGCCTCTTATATCAATTTAACTTATTTTGATTTATGACATTTTTTTTTAAATTAGTAATTTTTTTTTCTTAAGGATAGTTATCTCCTTGGTTTTCTAGATAATGTCTAAGTTTATTTCATTATTGCTGTTATTATTTGTATTAATGTGAGGGTTATTGATAGAGGGGGGGAAATAAATGTAAATAAATATATATTTCAGAAGACAAACAGTTCTATGCTGTTAGATCTGAGGTCATGCTGGCTCCCAAATGACACTGGAATTTGACATTGGAAAGCACTGAATATCTTTTGCATTTCAGTGTCTCAAAAATGTTGAATGTTTGTTTTCTTCTTTATTAAGAAAAAGATAATGCATTTTTTTTTAAACATTGGGATATTCACAAGGACTGAACACAGTCAAATCAAATAGTTTGTTTTGTCCAAAAATGTTTCTCAATTTAAAGTGACACAAAAAACACAGAGGAGCAGCAAATCTTGTAATAATAATAATGCATTTCATTTATATAGCCCTTTACAAAACATTTTTTAAATCATCCTAAAAGCTATACAATAAAAACAAATAAATAAAGATAAAAACAATAAGAACATAGAGCACACAATCACACATTAAAAGCAGTTCTGAAGAGTTGGGTTTTGATTTGTGCTTTGAATATGGAAAGGTCGGTGCAGTCTCGGATGAGTTTGGGCAGAGCGTCCCAGAGGGGTGGGGGGGCTCTGTCACCCCATGTCTGAGAAGCTGTAGCCATCCCACGTTTGGTTTAATGAACGGCGTAAAGGCTTAATCAATTACCAAAGTTCTTGTTGACTTATCAAATTAACCAACTGATCTTCTCGCCACTAAAAACCTTAATGTTGATTTATGGTGGACCGTTTTGACTTGATAACACGTGATAACACACAGGTGTGTTTCTCCCGGACCTGAGGAGGACAGAGCTGATACCGGGACAAAGGCTCCTTGTTGGAGGCCGCTCAGTGTCGGAGCACAGAGGGCTCAACACAAACACTGAATGTATTCAGGCCGTCTCGCCAACCGCAAAGATGGGCCCCCGCAGGTCGTCCGCCACGACATCCTTTAAAAAGGTGGTGCTTCCTCTCGACTTTGAGACATTCAACAGAAGCGAGAGGCATTCCTGGTGATGCTGAGGGGGAAAGGCATGCATCACAGCCTCGATCTAAAACACAAAGTTGGCAAGGACTCATGGCCATGGGCATGGATCTCTCCTGCAGGAATCTTTCCTCTACGGCATCAAATAAAAATGCTGAGCGTCCACAGAGCATGCCAAGGCTCTCCACAACTCCGTGATGAAATAATAGGAGAATGTGCAAGAGAATAAATCGGCCCTTGTTTCGCAGAGCGACACCCGTGAAGATTTTTCTCAAGCTTGTCAGCCCACCCTCCTAGTCTGTTTCATGGCCCGACCTTCGACCTCTGACCCCCCCCCCCCCCCCACCCCGGAGCCCATCTCACCCAAACACACACATCATTCAGCCGCTGAAGTCAAACATGTAGCGTAAACAGCGAACTTTGGCAGCACCCATTTTACCCGTAAGCAGAACATGCCCTCGGTTCTGTAAATGTGCATGTAATCGACACACACACACACACACACACACACACACACACACACACACACACACACACACACACACAGTGTTCAAGAAAGCTCCTTCCGGGCGATAAACGAAGGGGCCCCGCCGAGTCCCTGCCTCACCGCCTCTCCGCCTCTGTGTGCTTTTTTGGAGTTAAAAGTCATTCCTCCCTTTATTTCTAAGCTTGGCCGACTCCTTTCATGAATCAGCGTGGCCCTGACTTTGTTTTTTGTCTCAGTGCCATGTTGAACAAAAGCAGCCCTACTTTCTTTCTCTGTCTCTCAGAGCGGCATTCATTTCACAATAAGCTTGTAAAACCTTTTTATGAGAATGCAGAGGTAGACGGTAGAGAGAGCAGGCCCTGGTTAAACTGTGTGTGTGTGTGTGTGTGTGTGTGTGTGTGTGTGTGTGTGTGTGTGTGTGTGTGTGTGTGTGTGTGTGTGTGTGTGTGTGTGTGTGTGTGGCCTGTCTCCAGTCTCCAGTGATTAATTTGTGCTTCACTACTCCATCTCCTCCCTTTTGTCCCCCAAACTCCCTCGAGGTCCCACACTCTTTTTTTCATGATCTCCCTCCTTCCACCCCGTCTCTTCTCTCTCTCTCTCTCTCTCTCTCTCTCTCTCTCTCTCTCTCCCTCTCTCTCGTAGAAAATGGTAAATGTCAGAGGACATGCGCATACCAAAAATACTCGACACAGTCCGAGCATTTATCTTCCCCTCCCTCCCTCCTTTTATCTTTCTGGCTTTTTAACACTATACGTAACTCAGGCTCCTCCATTCACTGCCGGGCCTTTGCCCTCTTCTCATTCGCCTCCCTTTTCATGCCATTCTTCGGATTCATCGCTGCCCCTTTTACCCCATCCATCATCCCGATGCTTGAGTCAGAGTCAGACCGGCTCTGACTCACAAACCAAAGCAATCCCCCCCCCCCCCCCCCCACACACACACCCACACACACCCTCCTCATCCCTCACATCCCCTCTCACTCCTGGGCCATCCTTGCATCCGAATAGGAACTGTGCCGTCGATAAAAAATAAAATCAAAACCAGTTTTAGAGCATCGGCCTGAGCTTATAAATCTCAGCGGTGTCTCGTGACGTCTGTCCCTCCTGGCTGTACCTCTGCTGAGGGCAGAGGTACAGCTCCCGCAGAGACAGCGTGACCGTAATGGTCAAAACACATGAGCCAACAGGTGGAGGCCCCTGAGGGGACCCCGTGTTTTCGACCCACTGCGGTTGTAGCAGCTTAACTTGATTGTTAGAACAGATCAGGACTTCTGAGGGATGGATGGTTACAGACCACTAGGGATGCTACTGAAGATTGTTAATAAATGTCCATCCCAAAGTCCAAGGTGACATCTTTAAATGTCTTGTTTGGTCAGTCCAAAACCCAAATATATTCAGTTTAATATGATTTAAAAGATAGACAAGCAGGAGATCTCCATGTTCCAGATGCTGAAAACAGCATTGTCTGACATTTCTGCATTACAAATGACTTTCAATATTATTTATAGACACAATTAACTAACTGATTATTTGACCAATGGTTGCAGGCATGTAGACAAGCAGGAGTTGAGGATCAAAACATCTCTCCATGTTGCTCGGCTACATGCCTGTGCCTGAACTGAGTTCAGTGTATTTATTCTCTCACTTCCCAGCAGGATTTATTTTAAGCCCTTTCTCTGCCTGGAATGCATCTCTCGAAATTCCACAGTATTCTGGAAAGATAAAAAAAAAAAACACCGGATACTGGTTTGATCCCAGCAATAGTACAAATAAATAAAAATAAAACATTTAAAAAAGTATGCACCTGATCTAAACAAACAAACATCAACCCTCTGACCTCTGGAGGAAAACAAACTCCTGCATCACGTCTTACCGCTGTCACTGAAGCATCACGCTGAGCTCGAGCCCCCATCGAGCCCACGAAACTAATCTTTTATCGTCTCTGAGGGCTTTATGAGCGCAATGAATTCCTTCATGCCAGATGTTGAACTCACGCGCAGCTGTGGTTGCGCTCGCCTCCCCAAAGCAAACGTGTTTAATGAGTTTAGAGCAGAAAGCGGACTCGGGCTAATTGCTCGTTACTGTGTTTTCCCTCTGAAGCTGACAAACCACACACTGCTATCGGTGCCACATGAAAACCTTTACCTGTCAGTGTTCCGCCGGTTACCGGCCTGCAAGCCGAGAAGAAGACGGCGAGGATCAGGAAGGACCACTTGGACCCGCGCATGGTGAGAAGGGGCTTCAGAAGAAGAGCAGTCATCTTGGAAACGTCCCCGGACTCCATCACCGCATCTCAGCAGCTCCGAGAACCCCAAAGTTGTGGTGTGTGGAGGAGGGAAACACAAGTTTGACTGTGACTCCGGCCGCTGCAAAGTGTGTGCCGATTATCCACGGATGAGCCCACAAAGTAAACCGGATCCCGTCGTTTTCGGTTCCCCTTTTCTTTCGAAAGGAAACAGAATGTTAAAAACTGCTCCAAAGCCAATTGTCGCTTTTGTTGTTCTCCTTCCTGCTGTTGTTTTGGTTGATCCCGACACTGTCCGCTAAACTTGCCCCAAGAAGAAAAAGCGCACGACAACAACAACACAAAAAGGCGCTCCGAACTTTCCAACTTGACCAGATCTATTTGTGGCAGACCGAGGGAGAGAAACAACAGTGTCCCCGCAGTGCTTCGTCCTCCGCGTCTCTCCTGCCCCACCGGTTCCCTCACACTCCCTCACACATTCCCTCTTGGCTCGTTCTCTTCCCTCTCTCCCCTCTTCAAACAGGATTCAAATTCCTCAACTCAAAGTTCTTTCCACCCTCCTCCTCCTCCTCCTCCTCCTCCTCCTCCTCCTCCTCCTCCCGAGTCTCCCTCCTTCTCTCAGGGGATGTGAGAAACCCCGCGGCATGCTGATTGTCTCAGCACAATCCCCCCATTCCCTTTTTTAATTACGCACAGGATCCCCTGAAGTTGTAAAATAGTGTAGTTTATCACCCCGTTTCCCGCTGGAAACAAAGTGTGTGTGTGTGTGTGTGTGTGTGTGTGTGTGTGTGTGTGTGTGTGTGTGTGTGTGTGTGTGTGTGTGTGTGTGTGTGTGTGTGTGCGTGTGTGTGTGTGTGTGTCAGTCTGCGCACTGGCCGAGAGGATCAACAACATAACAGGTAACATTACGTCATGGCAGAGAATAAACGAGACACATTGTCATCATTGTTTAAAGAGCATTCATTTGTTTTACCCACTTGTTTATAATTCATTAGTTCTCACATTACACAGGTTTATTTCTGGGTAATTCTACCTGCATGTTTCACCTGTATGTTGTTAACTCTGTTTATATGTGTGTCACTATTTGACACTAAATACATATTGTTGCATGATTTCCCTCCGCTTTTGTCATCATTCATATTTAACATCATGATCAGGGTCAAAAGTGTTTGATTGATTTTTTGATTGATTTTTATTTTAAAAAAAAACAACATATTAAAGGAGTGAAATGAAATGGCTTCTCAAGTCCATTTGGCTTAATAAACTGGCTAATAACCAACAACGGATTTTCACCCATTGGCCTATAAACTAAACATGTCTACACATTTAATATGGTTCAACCTTTATTTAAACAACTCGTGTACAATGAGGGAGGCTGGGGGAAAAGGGAAGAGACCTTAAATGCATTCCTGTAAAGTAAAACTATTCTGCTGGTTTTTGCAACTCCACAGCAGCATTGCGTCATCAGACTGAGTTTGAGTTATAGATCTGCAGTTTCAGACAAAACAGCCTGAAGCACCATCAGCTGTAGCCTAAATAAAAGCTGCTGTGCCCGATGATTCCCACCAGTAGCGCGGGGCTCGCTGTGTTGTTGCAGACTGTGATGTCTGAGGTGATTGTGTGTGTTTGGGCGGAGGTGGCGCAGGCAGAGTTCACATACCATTCATGAATAATTGATTTGCTGTGTAGATTCCTGTTTGTTTTTTCCCATGAAAAACGATGGGAGGTTTTCCGGCGCTCAGGTTGCGAAGACCTGGGTCCCACTGGCCCTTTAAGAGTGGCTCTGTGGACAGTGTTGTGTTCCCAGGGTCTTTAATGGAGACAGAGAGGCAGACTGAGAAAGACCCCATTGTATATGCTCTCTTTTCAATGGGAGCTTGAGCAATGGTGCTCTCGCTGCTCCCAGATAGAAGCACAGAGAGAGAGAGAGAGGCAGGGAGGAGAGGGGAGGGAGGGAGGAGGGTCACCGAGGGGGTCCTGTACAAGAAAGAGGGGTGTTCTACTCAGAAACACAATGTTTTAGGGGCTGGATGGGCCAGGAAGGAGTGAGTGTTTGGGTTTTGAGGGGGATGGGCCTCGGCTCTGCAGGACCGAAGTGTTTAGGTTTTTAGGCCGCACCAAAATCCAGCAAACCTGACACACCGAACAGCCTGACTTAAAGATTTATAGGGACTTTTGGATAAAGTGGATTAACAGAGTTTATTGCTTTCAGTTATAAAACCAGCAAGTCATATGGACACCATTTATTATGTTCTCTCACAAGGGCAGACTCCCTCATTAGTCTCCACTGCCGAACAAAACAACCTGTTGCTGTCGGAGAAGACTCCCTGTTGGCTGGCAGACATGGGAAACTCCTTCCTCCTGCTCTCTCAGCTGCACATGCTATCAGTGAGCAAGCACCTTCCTCTTCGTCTTCATCGTCTTCATTCTGCAGCCAGACAAACTGCCCCCCCCCCCAACCTGTTGATCCATCCCGTGGACTACAATGACACGTGACGGGCTGAAGTTGACAGGGCCTCTTCTGCCCCCTGCTGGTGACAAATGCAAAGCCTTCATACCACAAATGAAAGTTGTTTGATTATGGGCCATAAACAGAACAATAAAAGGAAGGCAAACAATAGTGGATGTATAGTTTTACTTTTCAATTAAAATGATCACAAATCAAATATTTGATATAGTTTATTAGTGTGCCAACATATTACAAACTATTTGTGTATCTGCTGCTCTTGAATTTAATTGTAATGATTTTTAAACTAATACAGTGCATGGGCTAAGTGCTAACTTAAAATAGTATGACGGTATGTGTACATTTAAATAAGTAAAGTTAAAACATTCAGAAATTGCCAAGGCGCCCACTTAAAAGGTTACAATGTAAATGTAAACATATATTTAAATCTACAACTCTGTAAGTCTAGATGTAAAAACACAGAAATGGGAAAATATTGGTTTCTGTGCCAAGAGGTGCAAACAGAGATAACTTAGTCAACAGCTATTCTTAAAACAGTATACACATTACATTCTCAATTCAACATGGCTTTATTGGCATGAGTTTCCCCCCAAAATATGTTGCCAAAGCATCAAAATACAAAAGTACACAATGGTATTTATGTTAAAGAATATTAACACAACATTACGATTGGTATATACTATGTAACTTACTAGAAATATGCTCAAGCCATATTCTAGTTCATTTCAAAGATACAGGTACTGCTTCCTGGTTGCCAAGTTGCAGTTTACACCCACGTCTGTCCAAGATCACTTCTTCATTTTATACTCTCAGACATTTGTGTGAAATTGTCACAATTGGCATATGAATTCTTGAGCTATAGCCAAAAAACTAAAAAACGTGTTTTGTGAGGTCAAAGTGATATTTGACCGGCAAATTCTAATCAGGTCAGCGTTCAGTGTAAGTGGATGTTTGTCCCACATGTGAGGGAATTCCCTCAAGGTGTTCCTGTGATATCGCCAACATAAGGTCAGCGTGATCTTGACCTTCTACTTTGGACACCAACAAAAAATCTGACCACTTCATCTTAGAGCCCAGGTGGACTATTGTGCTAAATTTAATTGATGTATATTTTATGTTGTTTGTCAAGCCCTCCTCGCCAAACATTGTGTGTTTGTGTGTGTGTGTGTGCGCCCTGATTAGTTCCACCTGTCCCTTGTTGGCCCTGCCCTGACTAGACCTCTTGCTCACCTGTTCCCACTTCCCCAATCAGTCAATAGGTTCGTTCGAGATGAGCCAGTTCTGCACTGAATCGATCGCCGGCGATCGGCGCGCAATGCATGCTGGTTAGATTTGTGTCCGACTTGCTCCCGACTTGCTCTTGCGTCATGCACACGTGGTCAACGATAATCCCACGAGAGCAAGGCGGCCGCCGATTTTAGAGCCAGGTGCCGCAGTAGCTCTCCACCGACTGCGTGGCCCAGTGCATGATGGGAAACGCATGGCTGTCGCCACATCAGAGAGCTGATTGGCCCTTAGATCTGACAGCAAACACCACGTGTTGTAGAAAATCCTTATTTATGTGTAGTTGTAATACTTAACGCTCGATTCTTGACTATTGGTCTCATGTTTAATCTAAAAACATATCTTGTGTGGTTAATAATACAAAATATTATTTATATAACACATATCTAAACCAGTAGTAATGTATTTCACAGGCAGACATAAAAAGAACAAAGGATGCAGCTACACGCACATTTCTACATAAATATATATTTATAAACACATGGATAAATCCAAACGTGATCTGTAAACTACAAGTACCCTAATGATCGGAACTAACAGGAAGTCATTTTTTCTGTGACTTCCTGTGTATACCTTGAAGGCAGCTGAAAACTGTCCGTCTTGTGAACGCCTCCTGCTCTTGTCTGCATTCCAGGTGAGAGCAGCTCTAACGAACGAGCCTATCCACTTCATTTACCGGCGCATTTTCCTTTGTTCTTTGTCCTCTGGGTTTTCCCGCAGATTGTCTGGAATAAGCCCAAAAGAAAATAATACAAATAAAATCCCCAAAGACAAATTTAATTTGCTGTTTGTCAAGGGAACGTCTGGGTGGCCTATGGAAATATGTCATCCCTGCAGCCCTCTTATGTCTAACACCCTAAAGAAAATAAACCGGGTTGAACTAAACAGGCACGTGTGCCTCAGTAAAATCGAGCTTGAAAGTGAATGATAGCTTCTCCTGAGTTTCTCTTGAGATTGTGAGGTGTGCCACTTCTGTAGCATTCAGATTCTGCGACCTCATTGAGCCTTCTGGTGTGTTGGTGTTTCTTCTATATATAGTTCCCTCTTGTTACATAATGTTATCCTCACTGTGATAAGGGAACACATGCCAAGACAATGAGTGGTGTTTAATCCCGCTTGGGTCTATGATTTAAAAAAATAAATATATATATATATATATATCTTGGTGTTCGCTGCTTGTAGGAGGGCATGTATTCCAGGTCTGAGTAGATTACAAATCTTGGTTGGGCCTATCCGCTGCACTGCAACGACAGGCCTCCAGCTGTGCAGCAATAATAATCCCTCTGTTTTAATCTGCTTGAGCAGGGAGATGACCTATGCCCTGGTCTAAAGGCCATCCAAGGTCACAGAGATACACTGGGACACTGGTTTGATGAGAGTTTAATGATAAACTATTCCGAATCGTCCATATGTCGCGAGCGAGACCGCAAACAGAGGCCTGAATCTGTGCGTGCGTGACATCTGGGGATGGCCGCCGTGAAAATCAGAGTGAGCTCTCCGGTGGGATTTATCCATCGCTGTTATGATTATTTTGGCTCTCACGCTCGTATGATGTTCATGTGTGTATAAGCGGGGACGGTTCCAATTCCAGTCACAACAGCACGGGTTTAAGGAAGGCCTAAATAGTGGGGATTATTCTCTCTCTCTCTCTCTCTCTCTCTCTCTTACCCTATTTTCAGCATCAAATGCTCTGCCTGTCATTTAGTCCCTGTTGCTGCGATGAACACTGGCTTGAGCACGGTGGGCGTCCATCGAGGGTTCCTCAGGAAATATGGTAGGCCTGCTTTGTCGTCGGTGTGCAGTTCTCGACCTTCAGCGATGGGCGATGGGCTGCATCTCTTTGTCTCATTGTTGTTGGCTTCATGTTTGTGCTCATTCTATAACAAACCTTTTTTAATAGCATTTATAGGCTACTGGAATGCTTAGTGTTTTTGTTTTTAATACTCTCCCGATACACCTATCTTTTCTACTAGACATCGGGGTTAGGTGTGTTTGCAGTGTCGCTTGTGTGTTTTTACTGTGCAACTATCACAAGCAGCCAGCAAAAGATTAGTTGTGTAAAATATTTGATCAAAAATATGGTGAAAAACAACTTCTCTTCCAACATTGACAGCCAAAATGAAAACAAAGTATTACAGTTTTTGAAGGACGTCATCTTCAGTCGAATTTTTTTTCAATTTAACAGTCTTATATTTCAGACTTGTGCTTGTGATAATATATATATTGGTATTCAATCCTCTGAGAACAAACAATGAGAGAAGAGGGATACTGCCTCAGAGCAACACTCCAACTCAAAGATGAGTGATATCAATCTGAGAGTCACTTTGTGCGATCCAATCGCTCCCAGATGTGTTTTTTTTTACATGAACAGAATGACGTGATGTTCGCTCACAAAGCCAAGTGCAGGACTCAGCCAACGTATCGTGTCTTTGTGCTTATGTTACATCTGTTTCATATCTCCATCGGTTTCATTTGATAGTGGCGTCATGGTGGCTCAGGGGACTGAGGCAGACGATACAGTTTACTAGCAATGTCACCAGTTCAGATTGGAAAAAAATGGACTACAAGTAATAAAATGCAATAAGAACAATGTTGTGTAATGCTAAATCTATAAAGTTGTTGTGAAGTAGATGCCATGACACTAGCGGTCCACCTAAACTCCTATACCTCCCTCTTTCCTTCTCCCTTTGGCAAAACCCACCTGTTCATCTCTAATCCTCTGTGTGGAGAAATAGAGCAGATCTCTCCCGTCTATCAACATGCGCTGCCCATCTACGACCGTTATGACACCATGGACGGCTGTCCTGAAAAAACTCACAGTGTATTCCAAAAAGAGAGGTTTTTCATTGTATTGCTACACCACGTTACAGTTGCCCCTAGACGGCCTGGAAACAAGGAGATTTACTTTATGATTATTCACATGTAGCTTTCACACATACACGCAGCTCTGAGCGCTATACCGTCTACTTCTGGTTTACATTTTTCCACTTATTTAGGATTTCAGCCCAAGTGCAGTTGCTTTTTCCCCATTTGCTTGTTTCTGTCTTGGTGTCATTTTCATATTCAAGTTTACATTCAAACACTGGGGGTGGTGTAGTGGCTACAGTCGCCTTACAGCAAGAGGGGCCCGGGTTCGAATCCCGGTCTGGGCGGTCTTTCTGTGTGGAGTTTGCATGTTCTCCCCATGTCAGCGTGGTTTCCCAAAGACATGCAGCTTAGGTTAATTGGACTTAGGTTAATTGGACTTAGGTTAATTGGACTTAGGTTAATTGGACTTAGGTTAATTGGACTTAGGTTAATTGGACTTGTAGGTGTGAGTGGGAATGGTTGTCTGTCTCTATATGTGCCCTGTGATAGACTGCCGACCTGTCCAAGATGTGTACCCTGCCTTCGCCCAATGACAGCTGGGATCGGCTTCAGCACCCTGCGACCCTAAAGAGGATAAGCGGTTTGGATAATGGAATGGAATTCAAACACTGTTTGCTGCAGATAATTTCCTGCTAAATAAGTTCCTATTGTCCAGTGTTCTACAACTGCTAAGTCACAAATGCTATGTCCAATTGTTGACAGAAATGGGATTTTTCAGTTCTGAGGAATTTTTTTGAGGCTGTGGTTTGTGCTGTTTTGTCCCAAAATGTTATCAACACACAAACAACTAAAGAAGGCCTCAGCCAGAAGTGAACCTTTTCCAAATTCCAGGTCTTTAATTGCACTCACCGGGTGCAATATAAATACATTTAAGTACTTTTATATACTTGTTTTATTCCGTCTGTATATTTAATTTAAAATTGCTACTGTATTCTCTTCTTTACTGTTTTTTTATTACTGTTTTACTGTTTATTACTTGATTTTTACTATGTATATGTGTCTCTTGTGTGCAAGGCTGCTGTAATCCTGCAATTTCCCCACTGCAGGACTAATAAAGGATTATCTTATCTTATCTTATCTTATGCTGAACAAAAAACAATGACATCAAATGGCTGAAAGGGGGTAAACAATCACAAAGTCTCCCCTATGCTGACACAGGGCAGGCTTCTGTGAAATTGGCAGTAATTTTAAAGATTTCAAGATGTTTTTATGGATGGAAATGTTGCTTTGTTGCTCAATATCTTGGGGGTAATGAACATGGTCAAAATTATACCAATACCATCAGCATGCAAGCCTTAGCATCTAGCTCAAAGCACCACTGTGTAGCCTCTGTCCAAGTTTTCCCATCAACTTTCATCCACTCCACTGTATATCTTCTGTCACTTTTGCCATAAATCACCCAAGAATACAAAAGCAAAAAAAAAAACAGGACTAAAAACAGCCTCTGCTTCTCTTGTTTGGCTGCAGGGGGCTTCATGTTTAAGCAGTGGAAGGAGAAGTACCTCGTGCTGACCCTGGAGGGAAGCCTGCTGGTGTGCCGCGACGCAGAGTCCCCCCCGGACCAGGTGGTGGAACTGCAGAGCCACTGCGAGTCCATCGCAGAGGGCCGGGAAATCCTCGACCTGCCCAGGTTGCCCCCAGGGGGCAGGAGGGACTGCTGCTTCGCCCTCATCCTGCCGCAGAACAAGTTCCTGCTGCTTCTCTCTGAAAACCCTGATGACTGCAAGTGCGTCTCTCTCTCTCTCATACAAACACAAAACAAACACACACACACACACACACATACACACACACACACACACACACACACACACACACACACACACACACACACACACAGGATGCATGTCCTTTGCTCCACTCATTATCAGACATTAACAACACCTGTCTCCTTTGTCCCACTCACTATCAGACATGTTTACTGCAGAGGGCTATCAGGTCAAGTCTGCAGGCCTGGATCTGGTTCAAATATAATGACTCCCCATTTTTTTTTTTTACCTTTCATAGTCTGTGGCTGAACTTGATCAGGAAAGTGAGAGAGGTGAGTCCTCAGTTTTGACTCTGGTCCTCCTGTGTGCTGTCGCCTCGTCTTCGTCTCAACACCTCACCTCTCATTTCTAGTAGTGTGTTTGATACTAATAATATCTGAAAACAATGTTCACAAACATGTAATAACTGTGTTCTTATTCCAAAGGGCGTCATGTCCCCCATGACCCTGCAGAGACAACGCAGCATCACCCCCTGCATCACAGACCGAGACCCGCTGCCCGACTCCTCCAGCGACAAAGACCCCGGGTCGCCCCGGTTCACCGAGGGCACCCCTCCTTTGTCCCGAGTCAGGGAGCGGGGAGGCTCCTTAAGAGACGGAGGCCCAAGCCAAGGTCCGCCATCAGGTCATCCAGATGTAATGACTTCCAACTTAGAGGTTGCATTTAGAAACAAAAAGTCACATGTAAATAGAACACAGGCATACAGAAGTTTATTTAAAAAACAAATGATAAATAATAAGAGACAAAACAGTCAGAGTGGGGGTTGATATCATTTTGATGGATGATATGATATGATGAATACAGACGCTATTGGAGGCTTATTATTTGTTGATGAACTATGTCTGATATTAGTGTTTATGTTGAATCCAAAGAGGCAGCTCACACACACACCCTGGATCCTGGAGGACCAATTATCTCTGATTAAGGGGAATGGCTGACAAAGTCTGGATAAATCACTAATTTGGTGTTTTTTAATAATAATAAAAAAAAACAATATTACAGTTAATTACATAATGCTTATAATGTTTCAAATGACTTCTCCAGCCAGTGGACCCCGGCGGCCCCTGCGCAGCATCTCCGTGGCCCCGCCTCACCGCCAGTCAGATTGCCTTCGCCACGGCAACAGCAGCGATGCCCGGGCGGTGAGGGCGGTGTGCCTGCTGATGGGAGGGGCGGCGGCCTCCTCCGCTCTGGGCTACCTCAACTCCTGCTCCCCGTCCTCCCCCCTCGCCAGCAGAGCCCCGGAGATCGCCCACGGCGCGGGGGGCTTCTCCGAGCTCCCCGCGGGAGGCTCCTTCCACGCCTGCAGCCAGGACGCCGACTCCCCCCACTTCAACAGCTTCGACTTCGAGGGGGACTCCGACTTTGATGCATTTGACTGTGGAGGATTTGCTTTTTAGTTTTGACTAGAAAGAGAGAGAGAGAGAGAGAGAAACAGACACCCTTTCTTCTCATCCTTTTGTTGGTATTCCTTTTTATAATACAAGGGCATCAATTAATCACTTGTTATCGACGCGTCTCGTTTATAAATTAATGAAGGTTTTCTTCCTGGCCTTATGCCCATGCTCCTCAGGTAAATCATTCATGACCGTGACTCTTGAGCACTGTCTGTGTTGTATCAGTCTTTCCACGGAGCTGACTGAGGGACCAGAGTAATGATTCCAGACAGCCACGCGGGTGTTGATGAGGATATTTGAGTCTTTTGAACAGTTGTGTTTCTCCGCTCATTGTCTCTCATCGCTGTGTTCATTTTCTACTTTTGATTTAGTTTTTTAAAGTTTGACCTCTGTGAATATCCTCTCCTCATCCTTCTCTCCATTACATTGGCACTTTGCATTTGAACCCCACTTTCAGAAATGAACCCCCATGACCCACCATGACCGTACATGAAATGCATTTCAAAGGTGAGCTCTAAATAAATCCTGCTGTCACCATGACCGTGCATTTTTTTTCTTCTCTCTACATCCATCTGCTGCTTGCTGGCTGGTGTGACCGAGCGCCTGGCAGACGGCTAGGCCGAGGTTTAGAGAGGAGGGTTGATGACATGTGTATGTGTGGTGTGTGTGCATTCTCAGTTTTTACACCGGAATGGGTGATATGAGCTGAGATCAACATCGCGCTCACAAACACTTCCTGTCATCCTTGGTCAGATACAAGAGAATATGTCCCCTCCTACAATTAACATTTCTGCTTATAAGTCATTTTGGATAACCTTTTGGGCTTTTTTTTTACCTCATACATCACATATGTGTATCACCTGTTATGCAAAGCCTTACTGCTCAATACTTGCATAATTGCCAACAAGGCCAAACAGTCAACTACCCTGTTGCCCCTGAAAGGAACAAGTTGAGTGAGTTTGCAAATTCAGTCACATGCTAAAACATGTTAGGTATTAAATTAAACATAAAAATCAGGGCTACAATAATATATAATCCCCATGAACAACCCCTAAACACAACTCAAATGATAAATACGATTAGGGGTTAGGGTTAGGTTGGGAGCTTTTGTCTTTTTTATATTTATCTTGTTTATTGTATATTGTGTATAAGTACGAAGAGTTAAGTGAAACCGGAGTCAAATTCCATGTATGTGTAAACACACATGGCCAATAAAGCTGATTCTGATTCTGATAAAGGGCTACAGTTGATATTGTGCTTTCACATAATTGACCAAAACCTATTGCTGCTGCTATTACATTTCAGTTCACTATCCAGTTAAAGGAAGCCAGAAACTGGTAAAAAAAAAAAAAAAAAAGTAGAGCGCTGCAGGAATGAGTCCCCCAAAAATATTTTGGGGCATTCTCTTTAACTTCTTTGAATTTGTAAAATGTTCTGTATCTTGAAAAAGGTTAACAAGTGCTAACATGGAGCTAAAAGAGACGACAAAACGTCATCACTAGAACACAAGTCGGCCTTTAGCTTCGAGGTGGTGACGTGAAGCCATGCGATTGTGCTGAACGTTAGCTGAACGTTAGCTGAACGTTAGCTGAATGTTAGCTGAACGTTAGCATTTTACTTCTGACGATTGCATTTACGCCTCAAAAATCATAAAAGTGGGGTTCAATTGCGAACATTATCTCCCTTAGCAAAACGAGTATGTTTTATAAACTTGTGTTGCAATAATCCAACATCCAATGGAAAAATCTCATTTGAATTTTGTCGAGTGACCCAGTGCTAATCTTGTCCTGGATGACTGGATGTCCTCTAGTTTAGGGAATCTGTCAGAGTTTGGCCATAAATCAATTGCATTGGTTTAAGGTTGTAGAATAATTAACCCTGAAGTCTTGGTCCAGTTTGGTACAACCCACAGGCCTGTGATGACGTAGTACCTGGGCTGGCTGTGGTCCGTTATTCAGGTGACTGTGCACTACTTTGTTTCTCCACAGTCCACACAGTCAGGTTTTGGGATCAGTAATGGGCAACCGAGTGGCAGATGCAATGTTTCACACTGGCAACACGAAGAGATTATGGGCTGGATGCAACGGGATGGAAGAGTGGATCTGGGAGAAGATTAAACACATTCTACTTTCAAAGGTGTTTCCAGCTGTTGTTGTAAATCCACTCGTATTTCTCACAGATTTGATGCGAAATGACCAAATCCAAACAAACTCAACACTTCCAAACAGGAACAAGCCAAAGCCTCAGACATCTTCAGGAGAAATAAACTGTGGCCTCACAAGTTAGACACATACGCCACTGGTGCGAAGAGAGAGTAGATGAACAAAGTGTGGATCTGAATATTGACCAAATACATAAAGCAATGGGTTTGCATATAGAAATAGAATATGTTCCATAACCTTTTAACACACTGAAGCTCCACTCACTGGATTTACTAAGATACAGCATACGGTATTTTAAGTTAAAATAGCATTGTTGACCCGAGTGCAGCATGCATGGTACATCTCAGTGATGATTTATTAGTTTATTGGCTTAAAAAAGGGAAAAGGCTCTTTCAGTGATACGTATTTCCACTTTGCCACTTTGTATGGAGGCGTGTTTGACGGCTGTTATTTTGTGTTGTGTAATTACATGGCAATAAGGCACCAGGCCACTTGTTGGCCTCCTGGTTTCTCATTTTAAAAACAATTTCAGTAGACCCTAAAAGTTCAACTCTTCTGTGTTTTCATAGGATTTTTTAAACATATAAACTTTTATTCCTTCATGTCAATTTCTTCAACATCCATTTTTTGGAGACAAGAGAGGAATAAAATGACACGCTATTCCCTGTATAGCTAAAGTCAGATGTGTGTTTGCTTCTCTCTAGCTCCAAGCCAATAAAAAAAAAAAAGCAGGTGAAGGTGCACTAAAGTACAGAGTCACGTGACTCACCCATGTCCCGATGCAGCACTCCGGCCAACTCACTGTTAAAAATAAACACCCATTCAGATATAAGCGCCATTCAGAGGTGAGAAGTGAATATAGGAGAGCTCTGCCGACCAGCAAAGAGTCTAAAAGGCGAATTGAAAGGAGAGTTATGGACTTTTCTGCGACAGTGATCCTGGCGGGGCTGATCTTAGCTCTGCTGTGGTTGTTTAGTGTCAAAAACAGCAACAAGTATCGGTTGCCCCCGGGACCCTTTGCACTTCCTCTCATAGGAAACCTGCCGCAACTGGACAAAAATGCCCCTTTTAAAAGCATTCTCAAGGTGAGAATTTATTTGGCAAAATTTACATTGATTTAATGTTGTGTAATACTGTAATCTGAGATGTCTTTACTTTGGTCAGTCATCATTTTAGTTTTTATTGCTCGTTGACTTTTGCACACCAAAATAGTTATATTTGAATATGACTGTTTTATGACTAACAAATCCTCTCTTCTTGTAGTTAAGTGAAACCCATGGTCCTGTGATGACTATCCACCTCGGCAGGCAGCGGTCGGTTTTTCTGGTGGGATATGACGCGGTGAAGGAAGCTCTGGTGGACCAGGCAGACGACTTCACAGGCAGAGGGCCACTGCCATTTCTGATCAAAATGACCAAGGGCTACGGTAACTTTCTTTCAATGGTTTCCGTGCATGCATGTCTGTGGCTCTAGTTGGCCAACAAGCAGTACATTTCTTTTTTTGTTCAGGTTTGGGGATCAGCAACGGAGAGCGCTGGCGCCAACTGCGACGTTTCACACTGTCGACCCTGAGAGACTTTGGGATGGGACGCAAGGGGATGGAGGAGTGGATCCAGAAGGAGAGCACACACCTGAGGGCCCGCATAGAGTCATTCAAAGGTGAGTTTGCAGCTGTTGTTTTGAGAGCACACTTTCACACAAGGTTAACAGGAAAGGGGATTATTGCCCTTGTTGGTAAATGTAGTCAATGCCTTCCTCAGAATGAACTAGTTCTTCCTTTGCCTCCAACTATGTCAAATGACGGTGCAGAAACAACAACACATTTAGCTTTCTTGATCAATATAGCAAAAACTGAAGAATGTACCATTAACGCTGATTACACATCCACACAAATGGTGGCAGATTTTGACCAAAAAAGATTGAATCTTTTATACTGGAGAACTGAGATACACTGAGAAGAAAATAAAACACCTTCTGCACATGACATATAGGTCTGAATATTGTCAAATGGTGCCTTCACGAAATACACAGAACCAACGTAAAGAATGAAACATTAAATAGTTGGTCAACAACAGAAAAGAGAGTGTACTGTTGTGCTTTGTTGGATTGCTCAGTGTGTTTATCTCTCTTGCTTCAGCTGCCCTCTTTAATCCTTATCTCTATCTGATGGCGGCTTGTGCAAAGTAAACACAGAATATGTTACGTAACCTACTACACCAGTAAAGCTTCACTGACAGCTTGGAGATACCAAATACTGCATTTTAAACTGCATCTAAAGGCGCTATGTCCGAGATTGGCAGCATTTTGATGCCTCTCAACAGATCTCAACATGGCAACAGCTGAGTCGCCGGCTAACGCTGCTAACAGCGCTAACAGCGCTAACAGCGCTAACAGTGCAAACTATGGCAAAAGGGCTTGCTGAGCTAACAGTTTACCTAAGGGGGAACCGAGGGATGTTGGTTGGTACGCTTCCTCAACAACGCTGTTGGACGGGACGGCGTTTTCAGCTGTAATTGCGGATTGCATGTGAGCCAGCAGTGCACATTCACATGCACTTCCATGCAATAAAAGCATGCATCTGGCCCAGTTATGCAAAAAAAGAAAAAGAAACTTGGATTACAAATTACTGTCAATGTCAATACTAGTGTGAATTTAAATAATACTTTAAATTAATGTTTTGGTATTTTATATATTTCAATAATAGGTAATGATTGAAGAAGAGTCTAAAATTAAAAAGATTGTCGCAGAGAAGCACCCAGATAACTTTGCGCCATGAGGGATATGCTTTCAACCCAACATAATTTTCCTTTTTCTGATCCGTACCTTTAATAGATGAGTCCAATTACATTTCCCTCTTCTCTTCCAGCCACGCCTTTTGACCCCACGTTCTTGCTGAGCTGCACTGTGTCTAACGTGATCTGCTGCCTGGTGTTTGGCGAACGCTTCGGTTACGAAGACAAGAAGTTCCTGCACCTCCTCAACATAATAACGGATATGTTAAAGTTCCTAAGCAGCCCTTTCGGTCAAGTAAGCGCCTGATAGTCCATCATTTTAAAGTTTAAAGGTTTTCACATTATCTCCTATATAATAATAATATTTGTAATCATCCCATAGTTGTACAACATCTTTCCCTGGCTCATGGAGCATCTGCCCGGACCCCAGCACGCTTGTTTTGCCAAAGGTCAGAAGTTGAGAGAGTTCATCGACATGAAGATCCAAGAGCACAAAGAGACACTGGACCCCAGCTCCCCGAGGGACTTTATTGACTGCTTTCTCATCCGAATCAATCAGGTGGGACATTTAGTTGTGTTCAGGGAACACAAGACCATAACGTTCATCCTTGACTTTCATGTTAAAGCTCCTGTAAAATAACTTTTCATATATGGCTGCTAAGAATGGATAACATTTCTGGAATAAAACTGTTTGATTATTCAAATGATCCAATTCTAACAAAGCAAATGCCCAAGTGGGCTTCTGCCACCTGTTGCTTAAAATGCATTTTAAACTGTTGCTCATCTAATGGCCCGTTTTGACACTTTGTTCTCTCAGGAAAAGGACAATCCCACAACTGAGTTCATCCATGACAACTTGGCCTCCACAGTGTTGAACCTCTTCCTGGCAGGAACGGAAACCACCAGCTCCACCATCAGATATGCCCTCAGTGTGCTGATGAAATACCCAAACATACAGGGTAGGTCCCTGAATGGAGGAAAAAGTCATCTTACTGAACCAGTTCTACATACAATGTCTTTTTTTGTTTGTACAGAGAAAATGCAGAAGGAGATTGACAGTGTGATTAGACAAGGCTGTAGTCCCAGCATGGAGAACAGGAAGTCCCTCCCCTTTACAGATGCAGTTATCCATGAGGTGCAACGCTTTATGGACATTGTCCCGTTCAGCCTCCCTCACTACGCACTCCATGACATCTCTTTTAGGGGTTTCACAATTCCCAAGGTATTGCTGATCCCAAGATATAATATTCATTCGAGAGAAAGAAATACATTATTACACTAGCATCATGTCTTGTCTCAATAGGACACCATAATTATTCCCTTGTTGCACTCTGTGCTGAGAGAGGAAAAGCAATGGGCGACTCCCTGGTCCTTCAACCCCCAGCACTTCCTGGACCAGAATGACAACTTCAAGAAAAATCCTGCATTCCTGCCTTTTGCTGCAGGTAAAACACAGTCTTCAGCTAATAAATCATTCTTAACCCTGTATGGATCCGTGTTTTACGAAAGAGTTTGGTTTGCCCATGACTAATGGTTTATTTTGTGCTAAATATCGTACTCATTGCCCCTTCACTTTTACAAGCAGTAACATATTTCTAATGTTGTTTGTGATTGTGTCTCCTCAAAGGGAAGAGAGCCTGTGTTGGCGAGTCTCTTGCTCGTATGGAGCTTTTCATCTTCCTGGTGTCACTGCTGCAGAATTTCACCTTTTCCTGCGCCGGAGGCCCCGACAGTATAAACCTTGTTTCAGAGTACAGCAGCTTTGCCAATCTGCCTCGCATGTACCAGATCATCGCCACGCCGCGGTGAGACGAGGTGCTTCCCTCCGGCCTTCTATCATCGCTTGAAGCACCCTGAGTCACCCATACAGATACAACATAGACTGCTTCATTGTGACGCAGCACTGTTTGCTGTCCAGGTGATGTTTGCTGGAGCATTGACCAAGAATTTCTATTTAAAAAAATATAAACAACATAAACATGATTTTTAATTACTGTGTTTCCTTTTGGTTCAGTTTGGAACAAATCACAAGCATTAATGTCCTCTTTCAGGAAAGTTTAATTTTCCTCATGTCTTTTGCTTGGGTTGTCTTTAATGTATTTTAATCGACTCATTGTTCCTGTGTTAATTGTGAACATGCTTTCTACTGCTATTTCAATCGGGAGAGACTTTAGAATGAAACAAAACAATGTATTACACACACATACAAATGGAGTAGTGCAAAGTCTTTGGCGATTGGACTCGAGGGGTCAGAGAAGTCATAATCCCCCTGGAGTCCAGACACTGATGGTGGTGATGAAGAAGAAACTGCAATCTGATGATGAATGAGGAGCATGACTGACTGCTGACGGGAGGTGACTGTGTCACGGTTTTGGGTTATTTCTGGTTTCCTGTTTTATTTTGAAGTCCTTGTCTCTTGTATCCTCTGTTTCCCTGCACTTCCTGCTCCTGTGATTGTCTGGCCCGTCTCTGATTGTTTCCTCTTGTGTCTAATCACCTGCACCTTCCCTGTGTATTTAAACCCTGTTTGTCTCTTTCCCCAGTGTCGGATCATTAGTTTAAGTTTGTGGTTTTTGGATTCCTGTTTATCTCTGCCTTGATCGCTGTTTGGATCCCTGTTGTGAGTTTAGTTCGAGAATAAAGTTACTTTTGTTATCAACATTTGAGTCTTCTCTCTCGGAAGCCACCCCGTGACAGACTGGGGTGGAGGAGGTTTTTAAAGTTTGACAGCAACTATGTGATTGGCTGAAGGAAACTGTGTAGAACCTGGTTTATTATTTTAAAGTGAACGCCCACAATCAGAGTAATCAGGGAGAACGATTTTGAATGAAAAGGAGTGTAAAGAGAGTTTTCCTGACTGAACTTCTACTTAAGCTTTATTAAAATGTATTGCTACATTACTACTATGAAACACCTACATACAAATATTTATACATACAAATGGAAATAAATCACTTCCTGCTGTGAAAGAACCAACAAGGAATTTACTCACAAGAAAAAACACATTTTAAAAAACACGTTTTATTTAACATATTTAATTACATTTTTGCATTTTTACAATATATCAGAAAACCAAGACTTAGAAATAAGCAATTATATAAATACCAGGGTATTGAAGACATCAAATGTATCGTCTTTGTTAAAAACTTTCCCTTTAAAATAAAGTCATAACAGAGAAAAACAAAAGTCCTTAGAAATCTGAACATTTTCATTTTGTTGACATATTAGAGTCAACGGTTTTTACAGAGGGAATTGCTAATAAAAATTGACTTTTCACCAACGCTTTGTAAATCTGGCTAAGAATGACACATGAACAAACCCCTCAGTAAAAACCTTCATAATATAGATAGGAATGAAATTGGAACGTTTGGTGTATGCATGTGCAACTGAAGTTACCCTCTCGGCTACTGCCGTCCCTCCAGGACTTGTTCGCTTCCAGGACCCTGAAGCGAGCAAGAAGGTTGTCGCTGACCCCTCTCACCCTGGACACAAACTGTTTGAGTCCCTTCCATCTGGCAGGAGGCTGAGGTCCATCAGGACCAAGACCTCACGCCACACAAACTGTTTTTTCCCGTCGGCAGTCGGGCTCATCAACAGAGCCCGGTTCCCCCACTGACTCTGTCACCCCCCAGGACAGCTTCAAACCGGTCACCCCCCTGCACATCCCTTCATACTTCATATTTAAATAGAGGATAATAACATATATCTAACATACAGTATATCAACATGAAACTTCCCCAGTTCTCATAACAAGACTATTATTATAATTGTTTGGATATTTTATTTCTACTAGTCTAAAGGAAGACATGTTATAGATGCAAAATAGCCCCAAATCTTTAAATCGACCTGTACTTGTATCTTGCTGTGAGTGTGCTTGTTCATCACTATTGTTATTGTATATTTTTTTATATTTTTTTATGGAGTCGCAGTTGGTCGCAAGTTGATCTGGTGGCTCTCTGCTATTTAAATGTGACTGCTGACTGTGTTGTGTATGATTTTCTTGTAAATTCACAATTCAATCCAGTATGTCTATTGTGGTGTGGTGGTAATGCCACTGACCTCTGATCTTTTTCCACCCAATGATAGGAGTTCAAATCCCGTAGTGTAACTTATTCATATCTATTTTTCCCTTTTCTTTTAGTCCTGTACTACCAAGTGTTTTGACGTGACACAGTTTAGTTCACTTGAGTAATAATTGTAAACTGCTCCCGAGGTCACGTCAACATGCTCCATGGTAGTAAGCAGTGGTCACAAGTTGATCTGGTGGCTGCTCAGCATTTAGAATGTGACTGCTGACTGTGTTGTATATGATTTTAGTCTAAATTCACAAGTCAATCCACTATGTCTATCGTGGTGTTGTGGTAATGCCACTGACCTCTGATCTTTTTCCACCCTATGATACGAGTTCGAATCCCGTAAATTGAATTTATTTATATATTTTTTCTCTTCTTTTTTTTCCTGTACTACAGAGTTCATTTACGTGACAGATATTTGCACAAAACAGACTCCACAGTCATTATGTGTTATTTGTAACAACTTTATTTCAAAGGAAGGGAAATTTGCTGACTTCCTGTTTCAACACATAAACAACAAGCGATATTTTCACTCGCGAGGACTATTTCCCTGGAAAGACTCAACAACGTCAATTCCGGTATGTTTTGACCTGAGACTGTAGACGAGAAGGTTAGACATTGAACTGCAGAATTTAACAATGCGGCATTCACGAGGACAGCTACGTGTTCTCTCTATTCTCAACATCTGCTGCAACGACGACAACAGTAGACGCTTTCGGCCGAAAGTAGCCAGTTGAAATGGTCGCCAGTTAAACCGTAACCGCGGCCCTTTAGTTTAGTGCACAGCAGAACACAGAGTATCAGCGTCATGGAGTTGTCCGCCACGTTGCTTTTAGCGGGGCTCATCACGGCGTTACTCTGGCTGTTCAGGCTGAGGAGCCGCAGACGCGTGTGTTTACCTCCAGGACCGTCCGGTCTGCCGATCGTAGGAAACCTGCTCCAGCTGGACAAAAGCGCTCCGTTCAAGACTATGCTGAAGGTGAGGATGAGAGGCCGACAACTTGTTAGGTCCCCAGTCTGCGAGTATATACATAAAGAGGGTCCCCGTCCGCATGAACTACTTTTACATTTGATATACTTTTATTTCCATAGCTGAGCTTTTTTGTTTGTTTTGTTCATGCGCTCGATTTATCCATGTCCCAAAGTACAAGTTACAAGTTACTGATTGTTCAACATGGTTGTTCAACCAAATGCAGTTTGTCGTCCTGTTTTGCTACATAAGAGAAAACAAACAAATATATATATATATATATATATATATATACAAATATACATATATATATATATACAAATATATATTTATATATAAATATATATATATATATATTTTATTTTTTTAAATATAGATAGATAGATACTTTATTAATCCCCAATAAACACACAAGATAAAATATATAAAGAAGCAACAGGGATGAAAGATATATACAAAATAAAATTTAAAATAATAAAATAAAATAAAAATAAAGTACAATATATATATATATATATATATATATATACACAATATATATGTGTTTATATATTTATACATATTGTGTACAAATAACTGGAATGAAATATATGTACAGCTGCAGAGAAATATATGTACAGCTGCAGAGAGTATTCATTAATTTAGCAAATTAAATGTAAACATTAGAGAGTGCAATGCAAAGTATGTATGTGAAGTGTGTGAAGTGTAATAAGCATACACGTGTACAGTGATAATTAATCCACAGAGGATCTAGCAAGCGGTGACTTATTGTAAAGTCGTATTGCCGTAGGCAGGAATGTTCTCCTGTAACGGTCCTTGTTGCATATATATATACACACATATAGCAGCAGGCACCTCTTATATCACTGATGCTTCTAAATGGGTACCAATGGCAGAGACAGCGAGTGCGATTACTGACAGTGGCAAGCGTGTGGCCAGTCTGTGGCAGGCTTGTTAGTTTAAATGTATTCAAATGTATTTTGCCGTCTCTTATTGACACTTTATGAAATTGTAGCTGTACAATTGTTGAATAAAGAATAAAAAATAAAAAAAAGAAGCTGCTCAGCTGAGTGGGTGGAGCCACATTTCCTGGAAACACCCATTGTTGTTAAGACAGGTCAGCTGCCTTAAATCATATTTATCAACTTTTTTTTTCTTCAGGAAGGGACATATTGTTGGGTTTTTGGTGCATAAACTTTCCCCATGTTTCATGATGACAATGCTTTTGTCACACTTCTGAAGGTTTTTTTTAGAGTTTAGTTAGTCAAATTTGGACAAAAAGAAATTGTTTATGTGTACATTACAATGCATGAAATATGATAATTCATAAGGGATATTATTATGAATGATTTGTAATTGTATGCATATGAAGGTCACTTTTATTACTGTATAATGATTCAGATGTGAAAGGATTTTAAAATAGATTTGAAACAAGATGAATTATATAGTATAGTTGCTGAGGGTCACATTGTACTGAGAGTGCAGAGGTCATTTGCACACAGTGATCAGGGCTGAGTTTTTACAAAGGAACATTTGGTTTTAAGAACAAAGGGGACTGGACCACCTGTGGTCTGGGGAATCTCCCCCCTGATCTTAGGAACAGGATGGGGATTCGATTTGCATTTCAACCAGCAGAGGTGAAGAGTTTTCTGTGGGAGGATGACTGTAGCTGAAATAAGATTCTCATCAGCTGTAACAGATATAACTGAATAACAATTCCTTCTAGGTAAAATATGTTGTTAGTAAACACAGGTGAGGACTTCAGGTACCGGAAAACATGAATGCTATGGAGCCATTTTCAAAACCTGCGCCAAAGAGAGACTCCGCCCCTGTGGGACTTTTAGCCAATCGCATGCCGTAGATTTGAACCAATATATGAGCCCAAAATGCTGGGATGTTAAAACCAGATTGTAGATTCCTGTTCGAGGTCTTCTGAGCTGAAGCGAGACAGGAACGGTCTGTGGAGCGGAAGCTCGGAGACCCTCAGCTGAGTATATGTACACTTTATCACCATTTGAACTTTAATTAAACCGTTTGTTATAACTCTTTGATTTCTCTATTTCTTCCCTGCCATGAGCACCCGAGTTCTAAGAATATTCTTTACTTCACATTCCACCCTCTTCGGCCTAATTCTGGAAGTTTTTTTTCTGATAACGAAAATAAAAAAAAGTAAATGCATATTTGATAACGTCATGTTTATGTTTATAAGCCTAACTAGCTCAATCTAGATCACTCGCAGAGTTTAGGTTACTTAAGCTCAAAATGCTCCCCCTTGTTATTTCTATTGACCAATGCAAACCAGTAATAGTAATTATTATTTCAGTCCGTTTTGCCTGTAGTGGTTGGCTGAATGATATTTCATGCTTTAACTCTCACTTATGGACGTAGTTTTGTGATGAAGCCCTAGGGCATCTGTTTTGTTCTCTGCAGTGTGCCGGGTATGTTTACTTTGGTTTGGTTCCTTGCATGTCTGACAAGACTTGAATGCATGCTTATTGCTCCCCAGCTCAGTGAAAGCTATGGCCCCGTGATGACTGTGTACCTGGGCCCTCAGCGTGCCGTGATCCTGGTGGGGTATGATGCTGTGACTGAGGCCCTGGTGCACCAGGCAGATGACTTCACTGGCAGAGGACCTATTCCTTTCCTTATGAGGGTTACCAGGGGCTATGGTAACAAGGGAATTTTGTCATGATATGCAACATAGCAATATGTTTGAGTACAACATTCTGTGTCCTTAACACCAGGCTGCAATCCTTATGTCACTGATTTCTTTCGACCAAACGATTTAAATCTCTGTTCTCTTAAACTAACCACTGACAATAATGTTTTCAGTGGCTTTTGTGCGTCCATTTGTTATAATTACATTTGTTATGTTCCCAGTTTGACATGGTTTCAGTCCGCTGTAAGAAGTGATTCTACTTTTACGTTTCTTTCATATATTATAGCTTGTGATTTATAGCTTGTGACTCGTTGTGAGGTTCTTCCAACTACCATTTCTGCATCTTCAAAGGTTTGGCGATCAGTAACGGAGAGCGCTGGCGGCAGTTGCGACGTTTCACCCTGACGACCCTGAGAGACTTCGGGATGGGACGCAAGGGGATGGAGGAGTGGATCCAGGAGGAGAGCACACACCTGAGGGCCCGCATAGATGACACCAAAGGTATGCATGGTCTTTTGTATGTTTGCCCTGGTTGTGTATTTATCCATGTGCTCTATGTTTCTGGACTTAATGCGCTCCCTGCTCTCACTGCCAAAAATGTACTTTGAATGAAGACTGAGCAAACGAGGGACAGAATAGTCCAAGTGGTGCATAACAGTCAGGCCGAATGTTTTCTGAGCACCAGAGAAGCTCACAATTATTATTTTTTAAGTCCAAGTCGAGTCTCAAGTGTCTTCTGGTTGTAATGAACCTTGTATGATCTGCTGGATGCCATCTGGTCTGCTTAGAAACACGCCACAGCTATACCTAAGGAATTCAAAGCATACAGGCCACTGTTATCACTCCCTTCTATGAACTGCAATCTGAAAAAGAACACACAATGAAAACTTTCCTTTTCAGTAAAACACTGTATTTTGCCTCCAAAAAAAACAGACAAATGTTACTCGGGATAATAGGAAAATATTGCTGACGTTATTAGGCATGCAATAAAAACCTCCTTCTATCCATTATCTTTAACCACTCCTGTTCAGGGTCGCGGGGGCTCTGGAGCCGATCCCAGCTGACATTGGGCGAAGGCAGGGCGGACAGGTTTCCAGAATATCTCAGGGCACATATGGAGACACACTCACATTCACACCTACGGGCCATTTAGAGCCTCCAATTAACCTAAGATGCATGTCTTTGGACTGTGGGAGGAAGCCGGAGACTCCGTAGGGAACCCACACTGACACGGGGAGAACATGCAAGCTCTACACAGAAGGCCCGTCAAACCCGGGGCCCCCTTGTTCTGCGAGTGTTAGCAACCCCACCACCATAACCCAATTTTTTTTCTTCAATAATCATTACAGTACACCTATATTGTATAATTACACTGGGTCTCCAACTAATGAGCCACTTTTGATGAGCACATTTCTCTAGCCTCTCAAACTCCAAGTCCCCAGCTCTGTTTTTTTTTTGTTTTTTTTGTTCTTCCAGCCAAACCTTTCGATCCCACCTACTTCATGAGCTGCACCGTGTCCAACGTGATCTGCTGCTTGGTGTTCGGCCAGCGCTTTAGCTACGACGACCAGCACTTCCTCTCCCTCCTGCAGACCATCACGGAGACCCTGAAGTTTGGTAGCAGTCCCTTCGGTCAGGTAAGGGACATTTGCTAGCTGTAGCAGTTAATAAATGTGTTTAGTGTACGTTAAAGTGGCGATATTGGTGGCACTTTATAATAAGTACACACTATTTAGCATTAGTAAAGCATGAATAAACACTTAATTCATCATTTATAAAGCATTATTCCAACATGAATACTCATTAGTAACTCATTAGTATGCAATTCAAAAACACAGTTATAAATGTTTCATTCTTGATTAATAAGCTTGACTATTATGCATTTCATTATTGGGTTTTCATACTTTAGACTTTTTGCAGTCTCTTGGTCACAGTAAAAGCCTCTCTCTGTGTGTGTGTGTGTGTGTGTGTGTGTGTGTGTGTGTGTGTGTGTGTGTGTGTGTGTGTGTGTGTGTGTGTGTGTGTGTGTGTGTGTGTGTGTGTGTGTTAGAAACTTTGGAAACTTCCATGTGAATTATATATTTTCAGTTTGCCCTTTTTAGTGAAAGATGCAGGCTGGTTGTAAAACATGTCATTCATAGGATTTCTCTCCCATCGCAGCTGTACAACATCTTCCCCCGGTTGATGGAGTGCCTGCCGGGTCGACAGCACAAAGTTTTCGCCAAACTTGAAGAGCTGAGAGTTCATAATCAAAAAGATCCAGGAGCACCAGGACACGCTGGACCCCGGCTCACCCAGAGACTACATCGACTGCTTCCTCACTCGACTCACTCAGGTCTGACCCAACGCCGTTCATCAAGCAGAATAATGTGAACAGAGTATTGTTTCATTTACCGTGGACATGTTAAGCAACTCTCATAGTCCCTGTAACCACAGATGGTTCTGCAAATACTGCGCACCATAGACCGCTAGGTGCACGGCTCCCTCCAGTGCACCTGAACACCCCGAATCGTGATCCTGCAGCCGGTTGTATTGTCGTCGGTAACAAAATGGCTCTTGTTTCTTTCTTTTTTTTTTAGGAAAAACATATTCCCACGAGTGAGTTTCACCATGACAACCTGGTGTCAACGGTGCTGAATCTGTTCCTGGCAGGAACCGAAACCACCAGCTCCACTCTCAGATTCTCACTCAGTGTGCTGATCAAGAACCCCAAAATCCAGGGTAGGTCCCAGGAACGCACGCAAACTGGGAGCAGATTCTACAAGTCCAGTGACTTTTACATGTAATATTTTATTTAAATACATCTCCACTTTACAAGATCGTCACTATGTAATGCTGATGAAACTGAGCATTTTGAACCTCCTCTGCTGCTCCGTTCATTGTACTCCATTTGCTCATGAATGAATCGACTAACTGTTTCAGCAGCGGTTAAATATCTGTGTCTCCCCTCATTCCGAAGAGAATATGCAGCAAGAGATCGACACTGTGATTGGACAGCAGCGTTGTCCTTACATGGCGGACAGGAAGTCCCTCCCCTTTACAGACGCAATCCTCCATGAAATTCAGCGTCTCATGGACATCGTCCCGATGAACATCCCCCACTACGCCCTCCAGGACATCTCGTTCAGGGGTTACACAATTCCCAAGGTATCCCGGTTTATCCCCTTGTTGCACTCTGTGCTGAGAGAGGAGAAACAGTGGGAGACCCCTTGGTCCTTCAACCCGCAGCATTTCCTGGACCAGAAAGGCAACTTTAAGAAAAACCAAGCATTCCTGCCATTCTCTGCAGGTAAATTACCTGCTCGCTAAACAGATTTCCAGAGCTCTGAAACCAGTGCCCTGCAATCATCTTTTGTTCATCTCATATTCTCATTCTCCCTGGTTTGTTTCCCAGGAAAGAGAGCTTGTGTTGGAGAGTCCCTGGCTCGCATGGAGCTCTTCCTCTTCCTGGTGTCACTCCTGCAGCGCTTCACCTTTTCTTGCCCCGGAGGACCCGACAGTGTAGATCTCAGCCCCGAGTACAGCAGCTTTGCCAACCTGCCTCGCAGGTACGAGATCATCGCGACGCCTCGGCAGTGATGCTATTTTGATATGAATTTGCCATGTACCCAGCTGGTAAATGCTCTCTTCAGTGGTCGTTAGATTGAGCTCCCACTACACACAGATCGGTGAAAGTGGTCCCGATTTTTTTTTTTCTTTTTCTGTAATGATAATTTCCTGGATTCTTTCCAAGAAATAATTTGAGGGTGACATTTAAGACGGCGCCTTGTGGAATGACTTCATCAAATCTATACGTACCTCACCTGTCAGCATGTCCAGTGCCTGTATCGTCGCGTTATTATATTACTCAAATTATGAACATCTTTGTCATCTCAAGATTCTCCATTAATAATCTCAAATGTTTTAGGTTCAACCGCGGGTTAAAGCTTTTACTAAATGTTAAAGGTATACCAACGATTTCAAAAAGGCTGCCTCACTATAATGTCACAATGGTGTTTCTCTTTTGTTGGACCATCTTTCGCACATAAAGGTTATAATAATGTAAAATTATGCAAAAGAGCAGATTAAAACCCTGATTGTGTGTGATATATATAAACTACCTGTTAATACATAGATACCTTAACACTGGCTTATTGTGTAGTTGTTCTGTCATAGCACCCTTCAAACAGGAACAAGCTGGAGCATCATATTGGAGTTTCATGCGTTTTCCCCGTCAACTCACACCACTTTGATGCAGTAAAGTCCACTTTGCACTTCTGTTAACAACAGTTAACAGCCTCTCCAACAATTTCCAATGTCACATCTTGATCTTCCAAACAGCTTCTTCTATTGCTTCAAAGTATAATGTAATGTATGAATTTTTACGAATTGATCTGAAACAATAAATACTGAATGTTTTGTCTAAATTCCATCAATCATCTGGAGACCAACTGCAGGGCTGTCAGTGTGTTGATGCTTGTTCCACTGTGGGCGCAACAGTAATTAGTGGGATTGTTGTCAACACTGAGGCTCTGATCACCATAATGGCAGGTTTTTATTAAACCTTGATATGACCCAGGAACTAACACCTCTGGTATACCGCATTATATGTGGAACTGTATTATAATAATAAAATGTATCTGTAAATAAACATTAAAAGTGAATTGGTATTGACTGACCATCTTGTTCAATGGGTTAATCCTAACATATAGTACATATTTTGTAGCCAATATAAAATTTACTTGGTCATTGACTGCATCACAAAAAAATAATAAACATAGTATTTTTGTCCAAATGATGGTGGCACATTGACTTCATGAGCTCTTTACTGTCATTTTATAAATGAAAACCTTGACACTTTCTGTATTTTTTCTATTTTAAACTGTTTACATTCACATAGACATATTTACAGATATTTTACTATTTTAGATGCTATACCAATTACCTTTGGAATTGTATTAATACGGTACTTGAATATTTATAATTTGAATATCTGCGCATGAACGCAACTGTGTCAAGGAGACTAAGAACTCGTTCAGCTCGTCTGCCAGGCAGAGGTCATTCATGGAGTGGGGGGGAATGCTTGGTTTTTCTTAAAGTTGCCTTTCTGGTCCAGGAAGTGCTGCAGGTTGAAGGACCAAGGGGTCTCCCACTGTTTCTCCTCTGGTGATCACTGACTGCACTAACAAATAAATAAAGAGGCTAAGAATGAGCCTGTGACCACAGTCCCTCTATCACATGCTGCAACACCCTCTCATACAGACATTTCCAATTTTCAAGGACTTTGCAATCTCTGTGCCAACTGAAACTGAGATTGCCTGCAACCCAATTACATCTCTCCATGCTCTAACACTGAAAAGAGAAATATCAGAGACACAAATAGAGAAAAAGGCCAATTTTCTCACCACTCACAAGGCTAATGACAACACAAACCAGTATTATTTGTCAAGATAATAGACATCAACTTCATGCATGTCCCAAATTCACAGAGATTTTGTTGGTAGACTGTCGGAACGTCATAAAGGAGAAGAATCTTTGGATGTCTAAAATCTGGTACTATCACTTCTGTGACAACTGCAAAGGAAAGCATCCTACAGTCCTCCATGACTACAACTATGGAAAGGAAAGACTTTTAACAGAAACAAAGACAAATCAAGGCCACCGCGATGTCACCCAGTGTAGCAGGCATATGCTCACCCTACACATCAATGATAATGTCTGTTTGGGTGTCATCTAAACACAACTCAACGGTTGAGAAGCTTGTCTACGCTCTACTCGACACTCAAAGCGACACTACATTCATCAACCAAGAAGTGAGTAACCAACCAGTAAAGTTGAAGTTGACCACCATGGCTGAAAAGAACACGGTTCTCCCAAGTGAGTGTGTTTCCGGCCTTCGTGTAAGAGGATACAGTTCATTCATTCATGCTGATCTTCCAGTTGCCTCCACAAAACACTGCATGCCTATAAACCATGCTCACATTCCCACTTTTGAGAAGGCTGAACAATGGATTCACATCAGAGAAATAGTTGACAAAGTCCAACCACTGAAGGGCTGTGAAGTAGGAATTCTGATTGGTTACAGCTGTTCCAGAGCAAGTCAGCACACCCGCTGAATTATTTGGTGGAAGTGGCTGCTGACTCGGAACTCCTCATGACTGACAAGGATAATGATGACAACCCAAACCCTCAATGGCGGCGCCGACAGGTGATGGGAACTCATCTTCCCCCATATTGGACTTGGACGTGCCCAAATGAGCCGCCACTGAGCTCAAGCGCCGATGAACCAAAGTCCAGGCTGAGATGACGCAGTCCCGTTATGACAGGAAAAAGTTGCCCAAAGTGAAGGGGATGGGAAAACAACTCCTGGAGGAATTCTCTTGGCTCAATATGCCGCACAGAGAGAAGCATGGTGTGACAGGCAGTTAATTTTTTAGAAATGGTAGTCAAATGTTCAGGCGGTTTCATGGTTTGTTCGTGGCTGTTATCTAGGCTTTCTTACAATACATGGTGGACAAAGGGAAATATTTCTCCACCATCAAAGTGTACTTGGCAGCTATTGGTTTTGAGGTGAGGGCTGTGGGCCAGCATCCCTTGGTCTGCCGCTTCATGAGAGAAAACTCCCAGTCTCTAAACCACTGGCCCTGCTGGTGTGCCAGGACGCAGAGTCCCCCCAGACCATGTGGTCACACTGCAGATGCAGACCCACTCTTCGTTTCAACACCTCACCTCTCATTTAGTGTGTTTGATACATTTCTAATAAGAGCTGAAAAAAATGTGTGAAAGCTTTGTTGCTTCTATTCATTCTCATCTTTTTTTGATGGCATGCTAAATAGAAATATGTTCCATAACCTTTTAACACGCTGAAGCTCCACTCACTTGACTTACTAAGATACAGTATATGGTATTTGAAGTTAATATGACATTTTTGACCTGAGTGCAGCGTGCATGGTACATCTCAATGATCAATGTATACGTTTATTGGCTTAGAAAAGGCTGTTTCAGTGATACATATTTCCACTTTATTTGGAGGTGTATTTGACTACTGTTATGATTTTGTGGCACCAGGTTTCATTTTTTATGTACCATAATGACTGGAGCTACTGGGCAGTCATATAGTTTATTTCCAAACATCAAATAAAGCAAGTTAATCCATCCACTACTGCTGGCCTCTTGTTGGCCTCCTGGTTTCTCACTTTAAAAACAATTTCAGCATGACAAGTAAACCTCAACTCTTCTGGGTTTTCAAATTAACTTTAAAAGATATACACTTTTATTCCTTCCTGTCAATGTCCTTAATATTAATCTTGGGGACAAGAGAGGAAGCAAGTTACATGTTATAGCCCATATTATTAAAGACAGATGTGTGTTTGCTTCTCTCTGGCTCCAAGCCAATAAAAAGAAAAAAAGCAGGTGAAAGTGCAGTAAAACCCAGCGAGTCACATGACTCACCTATGTCCCAATGCAGGGACAAATATACACACCCAACAAAAATAAACGCCCATTCAGACATAAGCGCCATTCCCAGGTGGAAAGTGAATATAGGAGAGCTCTGCCGACCAGCAAAGAGTCTAAAAGGCGAATCGAAAGGAGAGTTATGGACTTTTCTGCGACAGTGATCCTGGCGGGGCTGATCTTAGCTCTGCTGTGGTTGTTTAGCGTCAAAAACAGCAACAGTATCGGTTGCCCCCGGGACCCTTTGCATTTCCTCTCATAGGAAACCTGCCGTAACTGGACAAAAATGCTCCTTTTAAATGCATTCGCAATGTGAGACCTTATCCTGTGATTTGAGAAGGATAACTGAGAGCACACATTTCTTTAGTCAGTAAAGAATTTTAGTTTTGATTGCTCGTTGACTTTTGCACAAAACATAAAACATTAAATTTGAATCAGACTGAATATAACAAATCCTCTCTTCATGTAGTTAAGTGAAACCCATGGTCCTGTGATGACTATCCACCTCGGCAGGCAGCGGTTGGTTTTTCTGGTGGGATATGACGCGGTGAAGGAAGCTCTGGTGGACCAGGCAGACGACTTCACAGGCAGAGGGCCACTGCCGCTTCTACAGAAAATCTCTCAGGGCTACGGTAATTTTGAGACATTTCAAATCTGTCGTCTCTGTCAAGGGATCTATGATTATTTTCAATGGTTTCCGTGCATGCATGTCTGTGGCTCCAGTTGGTCAACAAGCGAACATTTCTTTTTTTGTTCAGGTTTGTCGATCAGCAACGGAGAGCGCTGGCGCCAACTGCGACGTTTCACACTGTCGACCCTGAGAGACTTCGGGATGGGACGCAAGGGGATGGAGGAGTGGATCCAGGAGGAGAGCACACACCTGAGGGCCCGCATAGAGTCATTCAAAGGTGAGTTTGGTAAATGGTAATTGGTAAATGTAGTCAATTGAAACAATGCCTTCCTCAGAACGAACTGTAGATCTTCCTTTGCCTCCAACTATGTCAAATGACGGCAACGGGTGCAAAAAGATTCTTGATCAATATAGCACAGACTGAAGAATTGCTTTACCATTAATGCTGATTTCACATCCACACAAATGGTGGCAGATTTTCCTTTTTAAGTTTACTTTGTGCTTCCCTGAATTATAGCTTCTGTCCCAAACATTTTATGACGCCTATGTTTCAGGATAGTAAAAGAATGTGACCAAAAAATATTTTTACACCGAAGTAAAATTCCTTGTGTCCATACATGGCCAATAAAGCTGATTCTGATTCTGAATATTGACATTGAAACGGATCCTTCACGAAATACACAGAACTGACATGAAGAATGAAAAAGAGTGTGTGTACTGTTGTGCTTTGTTGGCTTGCTCAGTGTGTTTATCTCTCTTGCTTCAGCAACAGCTGAGTCGCCGGCTAACGCTGCTAACAGCGCTAACAGCGCTAACAGTGCAAACTATGGCAAAAGGGCTTGCTGAGCTAACAGTTTACCTAAGGGGGAACCGAGGGATGTTGGTTGGTACGCTTCCTCAACGACGCTGTTGGACGGGACGGCTTTCTCAGCTGTAATTGCGGATTGCATGTGAGCCAGCAGTGCACATTCACATGCACTTCCATGCAATAAAAGCATGCATCTGGCCCAGTTATGCAAAAAAAGAAAAAGAAACTTGGATTACAAAGTACTGTCAATGTCAGTACTAGTGTGAATTTACTTTAAATTAATGTTTTGGTATTTTATATCTATCAATAATAGGTAATGATTGAAGAAGAGTCTAAAATTAAAAAGATTGTCACAGAGAAACACAAAGATAACTTTGCGCCATGCCACCTGTTCCCTAAAATGTCTTTTTAAACTGTTGCGCATCTAATGGCATGTTTTAAGCTTTGTTCTTTCACTTGGTCTCCACAGTGTTGAACCTCTTCCTGGCAGGAACGGTAACCACCAGCTCCACCCTCATATATGCCCTCAGTGTGCTGATCAAATACCCAAACATACAGGGTAGGTCCCTGATTGGAGGAAAAAGTCATCTTATTTAACCTGTTCTACATACAATGTGTGTTTGTTTTTTGTTTGTACAGAGAAAATGCAGAAGGAGATTGACAGTGTGATTAGACAAGGCTGTAGTCCCAGCATGGAGAACAGGAAGTCCCTCCCCTTTACAGATGCAGTTATCCATGAGGTGCAACGCTTTATGGACATTGTCCCGTTCAGCCTCCCTCACTACGCACTCCATGACATCTCTTTTAGGGATTTCACAATTCCCAAGGTATTGCTGATCCCAAGATATAATATTCATTCGAGAGAAAGAAATACATTATTACACTAGCATCATGTCTTGTCTCAATAGGACACCATAATTATTCCCTTGTTGCACTCTGTGCTGAGAGAGGAAAAGCAATGGGCGACTCCCTGGTCCTTCAACCCCCAGCACTTCCTGGACCAGAATGACAACTTCAAGAAAAATCCTGCATTCCTGCCTTTTGCTGCAGGTAAAACACAGTCTTCAGCTAATAAATCATTCTTAACCCTGTATGGATCCGTGTTTTACGAAAGAGTTTGGTTTGCCCATGACTAATGGTTTATTTTGTGCTAAATATCGTACTCATTGCCCCTTCACTTTTACAAGCAGTATTATATTTCTAATGTTGTTTGTGATTGTGTCTCCTCAAAGGGAAGAGAGCCTGTGTTGGCGAGTCTCTTGCTCGTATGGAGCTTTTCATCTTCCTGGTGTCACTGCTGCAGAATTTCACCTTTTCCTGCGCCGGAGGCCCCGACAGTATAAACCTTGTTTCAGAGTACAGCAGCTTTGCCAATCTGCCTCGCATGTACCAGATCATCGCCACGCCGCGGTGAGACGAGGTGCTTCCCTCCGGCCTTCTATCATCGCTTGAAGCACCCTGAGTCACCCATACAGATACAACATAGACTGCTTCATTGTGACGCAGCACTGTTTGCTGTCCAGGTGGTGTTTGCTGGAGCAGGCAGGCCCGTCAGCATGATTATGAATCTGTGTGTGCTGTAAAATAACCAATTTTATTTCACATTTTTTATTTCATACCTTTGCCTTTTTACAATAACCCACAAAATCAATACCAAGGTCTCAAAGCCATTGAATGTATCGTCTCTGTTAAAAACGTAGTAAAATAAAGTGCTGACATTGAAACACAAAGTCCACAAACATTTAATAAATCCAGGTTAATTTTTTATTTAGTTGACATATTAAAGTCAAACGATTTCTTTGTATCAATCCATAAATCAGAAAATACTGCCATAAAAAAAAACCTTATTAGAATAACGCGTTGTAAATCAGGCGAAGAATGACACTACCCCTCTATAAAATCCGTCAGAATATAGATAAGGAATGAAAATGGAAAGTTTGCTGTATGTAAGTGCTACCAAGACCAAAACCAGTCCGGCGAGTAAACTCACGCGAGTTAAGCTTCTCTGCTGGTCTAAACAGAATCACAAAGTTATAGCTATTTTATAATGTAATTGTTTTTCACAAATACACTACATGTATTATAATATTTTTTCCCTATTAGCTTATTTTCTCATTGCAGAGCTCCTGTTTCCTGTGTTCACGCGCCGAACAGCATCCCGTCATGCGCGTATTTATGTATACGATATCAGACAGCAGGCCTAGGTAGGTTTTGCACGGCCCGCCACTGGTGTGAACGCAACATTAGAGCTCAGCGCTCTAAAGACAGTGGAGATGGTTGTGGATTTCCACAAGAACGCAGCCCCACCAGCCCCCATCACCCTGTGTGACTCCCTTGTCGCCGCTGTGGAGTCCTTCCGCTTCCTGGGCTCCATCCTAATCCAGGACCTCAAGTGGGAGCTGAACATCAGCTCCATCCCCAAGAAGGTTCAGCAGAGGATGTTCTTCCTGAGGCAGCTGAAGAAGTTCAACCTGCCAAAGACAATGATGGTGCACTTCTACACTGCCATCGTTGAGTCCATCCTCTGCTCCTCCATCAGAGCCTGGTACGCTGCAGCCACTGCCAAGGACAAGGGCAGGCTGCAGCGCATCATTCGCTCTGCTGAGAGGTGATTGGCTGCAATCAGCTGTCCCTCCACACGCGTTCGCCATCAGGACAAGACCTCATCCCACAAAAACAGTTTAATTCCATCTGCAGTTGGGTTTATCAATAAAGCCGGGACCCCCACTGACTCTTGACACTTACACCCCCAGGAAAATGGTCACTGTTATACACTCTTGCACATCTTGTTTTCCAATTTGATAATACACTTTTAATGTACTGTTATTTGTTTGTTTACCATATTTTTATAGCAATTACATTTTTTAAATTATGTCTCTTGTTTTATTATTGCACTTTGTTTTTGGTTTATTGTTATGCACCTTTCACCAAGTCAAGTTCCTTGTACGTGTAACAGTTCTGATTCTCTCCCCTCATTCCCTTCCTCATGCCAGCGGTAGTGTATTTCTGGACAAAAGAGACTGTTTATTTGCTGCTGCTGCTTCTTTTAAATATAAAAAAGTCTGGGGTCTGAAAAGTAATAGTCTTATTTTTGGCGTTGGCAGGATTCTCCAGTTCTTGAACACATTATTGAATATGGATGGCAAAGCAGCAGCTAGCATTCAGGCCCCTGGTATGATGTGGCCATGGTATATGGGGGTCCTATTGGCCCCAACAAATTTAAATGTAAAGCATTATGTAGATTTGGAAAGTAGGATGAAAGCTCTTCTTAGGGCTCAAGGATTCACAGGGGAACAAAACATGTATTTCCTATGTCGTGCTATAGAGAGTTCAGCTCATCTGCAGGACACACTGAGAGACCAGATGATACTCGGCCTGCAAGCTGGTTCTCTGAAGAAAGAAATGTTCCACAGAGTTGAGTCATTGTTTATGATGACTGTATGGGTCCCCCACCAAGGGTTGTTGGGCATGAATGTCATCAAACCAGTGTGGGAGGCTGTGGGGAGAGGAACCGACCCAGGATTCAAAGCCTTTAAGTCCGCAGTTCCGCCTGCCTCCCAGAAAGAGTAGGAATGGGCATTTGCCTGCTGCCAAAGGGTTCTGGGATCTGGGCCCACTGAGGTCTGAACCATGACTGCTCGCCTGACAAAACCGTGTTCAGAGATGCCCTCAACTCAAGTCCACTTTGCACTCTGTTCTGCCGACATGTGGCCCATTTCGCCACAAGAGGGCACTTCACAACAGTGAACAGCCTCACAAACAATTCTCAATGTGTTGACACATCTTGATTCTTGTATTGTAAGAGTTGTTTTGGCCATTTGTTAATTAGGTTTCCTCACTTTTTTGGGGGAAAATTATGAATCACATGATAAAAACATAAAAACAATTATTTATGAATGTATATAATGTACATACATTTACAATATTTGTACTTTAACCATAAACTAACAAATGATTTTGTTAATTCTGTATTTGTTTATAATAAAATCAGGAAATAAACATGAGAAGAAAATTAGTGTTGACTGACCATCTTGTTCAATGGGTTCATCCTAACATGTAGTAACCTCTTCAGTTATTGTCATTGACAGCACCACAAACCAAAAAACATACTTTTACATACTTTTTACACTTGTGACTTTCATGATCTACATAATTGTATAAAGACATGAATACCTGACACTTGCTGTATTTTTTTTGGTACTAAAAGTGTGTTGCCAAACCTGCAGCTGTAAACTATTGTTTGTCATGTAAATAATATTAAGTGACAATGTCAACAAACATGACAAGTTAAAATACACTTTTTCACCGTCACACCAAGGATATTATTCAAATGATTGCGCAAAAACATAGCACAAGTCTCTCTCTCTCTCTCTCTCTCTCTCTCTCTCTCTCCGTCTCTCTGCTTTGTTAAATGTTGGGCAAGTGATATTTATGCTTCACCTGTTTCTTAACATCCGGTGCTGGTGAGATGTTGGTGTTTGGTAACTGAGGCAGGTACTGAGCCTAAAGGGAAGAAAGAAAGAAAGAAAGAGAGAGAGAGAGAGATGACATGTAGTTATTTTTGAGGTTAGTTTGAATTCATACAAGTTGAAAAGATTTTGGGTGACTGTCTGACTGTGTCGGTGAGAAAAGCCGGCACTCTGCAGCGTTCACAGCGTGTACGTTTGGGGTCACAGGATTTTTTTTTTGCCGCTTACCCCCGGCTGTCTGCGGCGGGAGCCCTTGTCGTGTCGTCGTCCCGGGCGCTCACCCTCGCGGCCCCAGTTGGCTCCTTCCTCCTGGAAGTACGGCAGCTCCAGCAGCTCTTCACAGGACAGCCGCAGCGAGGGGTCCATCACCAGGCACGACTGCTCACACCAAGACGCATAGACATGGAGTTTACATTTACATTACATTTACATGGAGTCGTCGGCCATGCGCCGTATATATATGAGCCAGGCTTTGTCACTCATGAACACAACGTACCTTCATAACGTGGAGGGCGTGAGGAGAAATGCCATGGAAGCGCTTTTCCAAAGGCTCCTGGGAGCAAAAATAAACGGGGAAGTAAGAACATCAACCACGCTTCATCGGCTCTCTGTTAAGAACATGTGGCAGCCGGGTTCGTACCGTCGTGTCGGGTTCAGGAATACTGACTCCACTGAAGAAAACGTTGGAGCGGAAGACCTGCTGGTGGCGAGGGATCAGGTCACCTGGGGTCAGAGAGGAGATCATCAAAATCAGTGTGTGTGTGTGTGTGGTAGAAAATAGTTCCCTGTCACTTGAAGCATATATTTGATATAAAAAATGTGATTTGTCACTGCTGATTTGTTTTGGTTTTAGTCTTTAATTACATATTCTTTTATTTCTATACCTTCTGTAAAATACATCGGACTGCCATTTTCAATCTCTGTGAGGGAAACGATGTCACTAAAAATCTGAATTGGAAAAACACCTGTGTGTGTGGTAAATGGTTTGCAAACCTTAAGACTCAAAAGCAACCTCTTGTAAATCTATAACTAACTATCTCCTTGAAAATAAAAGAGCAAGACCTGCTTTTTATACTGGTTCAACGAACCCACGAGAGCGAAGTAGGAAGGAAATACGAAGTCCAAGTTTCCTGATCAGTAAACGTTTCTTCAGGTTGTTTTAATGTCTAACCTGTTTGATTGAGTTCACACAAACTCTGGACCGTGTGCCTGTTCGGTTACCAAACCGAGCTTGAACAGTCTGCTTTCAAGCTAACTGGCGTGGTTTCTTTCAGGTGTGAAAGCAAACCAACCACAAGACTGGGATAGAAGATATGTGATTTTATGATGAATTAAAACAAATGAACTGCTCTTAAATCCATCTGCTGATTGTGGGAACTGTTAAAGGATAACCGGTCCGTTTTGTTATTGTGTCATGTGACTTGATGCCAGTAGAAAACAGTGGAAATGTTAGTGAGAGTGTGAGAGAGGAGGGCTGGCGTTGTCAGAGTTTGTTGTGTACAGAAAGCGTAGCTTAGTGTTATCTAGAAGATTTTCAAAGTGCGATTTCAGAACGAGACTTCTCAGAGCGAGACGCACATTAACAAACCGACCGGATCAAGAGAAAGCTAAAGAAACAGGTTTTATTTCTTCTAACAAACATCTGAGCCTGTCAGTGGCGAAAACAAGCACTTAAAGTGGACTACATTGACGCTGGGAGTTCCCCAGAGCGATTACATTGCAGCCCGTTTAGCGGCTGCAGCGTTCTCCTTCGATACTGGACCAATATCTAACATTTGACCCTGTTAGTTTGACGCAAAAAATTAGTCCAGTCGAGGTTGAAAAAGGACCAAAGAGACCCTTTTGAGAAAGCAACGTCGTATGCGATCGGTACAATGTGGCCCCTCGGTGTACCTAGAGTTTTTCGGATGAGGTAGAGCTGGTCAACGTCGGACTTCCCGGGCCACAGCGGGTTCCCGTGGAGCAGCTCGGCGAAGACGCAGCCCAGGGCCCACACGTCCACGGGGGGCCCGTACTGAGTATCCCCCACCAGCAGCTCGGGGGCCCGGTACCAGCGGGTCGCCACGTAGTCCGTGTAGTCATCCTCTGGTCCTGCTGAGTATGCAGACGGAGATGATACGTAGGGACACGCGTGCACTTAAGCGCTGAATAATGAACACCAAGGAACACAGACGTTGTAGAGGAAGGGATTACAAGGCATGCTGAACAACTGCATGTTAATGTATGGGAACATAACACCCGAAACCCGAGGCAGGAAGGGTAAACAGAGACACCCTCACTGGCGGAGCGGCCCTCCTATGCGATGCATTCATTGGGACATTGAAAGTGAGGAGGCCATTCAGGTCCCGTGTTGAATAAGTCATTAGAAGCAGATTGACATTAAATGCACTCGCTGTCTGGGTTGACCTACTCAGAATGCGGGCAAAGCCAAAGTCGCAGAGCTTGATGACTCCGGTTTTGGTGAGGAGGATGTTCTCTGGCTTTACATCGCGGTGGATGCACTGCAACACAAACGCTCGGCATCAAGGATTTTGGCAACGTGATACATGGTCTCTTAGTGACAGAGAGAGAGAGGCTTATATTGAGGCTGGCGGAGGAGGAAGTGACCTGGAGGAACAACAGCAAGAGATCAGAAAGCTGTGCACATTTCAATATTGAAACCCAACACTGCATTGTAGTCGCTGAGACTTAAATAACTCCTGTTGGGGTGGGTAGGTGGGGGGGATCTCACAGGTTGCATGTGAATGTCAATGTGTGGGGTGAATCTATGGAATGGTTTAGATAAAGAAATTAAACAAGGTGAATCCATTTTTCAAGGGATGTATAAAACATGTTTATATATATATATATATATATATATATATATATATATATATATAGGGATGTATAAACATGTTTATATAGATATATATATAGATATATATATATATATATATATATTTATTTATTTATATATATATATATATAAATAAACATGTTTTATACATCCCTTGTTGAAAAATAAATTTAAAAATGTTATAAAATAGTCATCAGCCAGTGACATTTGAGTTGAGGCCAACTATATATATATAGAGAGAGAGAGAGAGAGAAATTGTTCTATATATTAAGATGATTATTTACGTTTGTATGTGATGGAGTTCATTATTTAAGATATACAAATCTGTACGACCTTTTAGAACTGTTTATTTTTGCCTGAGCCTTTTTGAACATATATTTATTCATTTAGTTTATTTAGAATTCGCTGCATATATTTACTGTTCATTTCATTGGTAATTGTTGTTTGTTTTCATAACTTTTGAAAATAACGTTCAAAATAAATTGTCAGTCTAAGATTGCAAGATCTTTTGAGCTTTTGCGAGGTGTGTGTGTGTATATATATATAAAATCCTTAAAACGATAATCAGATGTATAATGAGAGTTATTTGTTGCTGTAGTAATTGTCCATTCTAAAATATGGTAGACAAAATAGGGTATTCCTTTTTACATTCTGTGAAAAAACAAACTTTAGCTCTCTTTAGTCAGTTGGAGCTATGTGAGGTTGTGGACTTTGTCCCCGAGCTTTTAAAGCGTTGTTACACTGTGAATGTGTCGCTGCAGGACCGGCATGGAGAAGAGAGAGGGAGCAGAAACAATGTGTTCAATGTGGTGTACACAGAGCATACAAGTATTGTTCTAATGGAGTCCTGGAAAAAATCAAAATCAAACAAAATCAAACACTAAATACTAGAAAAACCCAGATCCATGTTGAAAATGTACTGACATTGTGCTTGTGGCAAAAGTTAACGGCTTGCAGAGTCTGCCACACGATGCTTTTCAGCTGAGCCTCCTGGACCCTGCAGAGGAGGACACACAAAGGATTATTGGTCGTCGTAAGAGGAACAAAACTAAAACCGTTTTCCTTGTCTATTATTATTTTTAAACAGAAGTGGTGCTTTACAGCAGCGCGTCTTGTCACCCGGGTAACCTTAGGCCTATCTCTAACAGCAACAGCGCCTTTGTTTTCAGGAGCAGCTAGAGTTTCTGCTGTGCAGCCTGGTGGGGAAAACGGTCCGATAGCAAATGTGGCCGTGGCTTGCTGTGTGAGTTCACATGACAAAAACTGAAAGTCTCCTCTTGTGACTTTAGACGTGCCTGAGGAGTGCTCCAAGATAGGAATAAAAAGAAGAAGCATTTCCCCTAAATATTTAGCTTTAGACTCGGCCGTCCCTCCCTCTCTCCGCTGCTAACACTCTCCGCTTTCTCAGATCTCTCGCCAACAGTCTGAACTCCCTCTTTGTAATTCACCTTTCTGCTGCCCGCCTCTCGTCAGCAGTACTCTTAACAGATACAAGTACACAAAGTGAGTTATATGCTTAGCTGTAAAGAGAGGCCCACTTTTGCAGTGGTGGAAGTAGTAGTCCTTTATTTAAGTAAAGGTACCACAATGTAGAAATACTGCAGGACAAAAAAAATCCTGCATTCATATTGTGGCTAACTTAAGGTACAGTGTGTTGCATTTAAGGGACCTATTAACGGAAATGGAATATAACGTTCATAACTTTGTTTTCATTAGTGTACAATCACATGAATCTTGAATTGTAGTGTTTTCGTTATCTTAGAATAATCTATTCATATCTAGCAGGTCCTCTTCCTCGCAGTCCGCCATGTTGCACCGCCATGTTTCTACGGTAGCCCAGAAAGGACAAACCGAACACTGGCTCTAGCGAGACCCTTTAGCGTTTTTACGTTACCTGAAGGCAACCGTTGTTCTTCGGCATGCGCTTGAGAAACTGCGATGAACGCGAGCTGCAGTGTGCAAAACCATGAGTAGTATTGTTTAATTATTCTACTGTAAAAGTCTGGTTACAAGCCGCTCCTACCTCCGGTGGGTGTCCCCGCTGTAGCAAGCTAGCTAGCAAGCAACGCTAGTGAGCTAGCAGCTGCTACTGCCCGCGTCCCCTCTGCCCGGGTGTCGAGCCGGGGCTGGTCCCGCTACCTTCGGTGGTTGTCGGGGAGCTAGCAGGAACGCTAGCAGGAGCGCTAGTTGGCTACAGCGGGGAGCTAACGGGGACACTGACTGAAAGTAGTAGCAGCTTGTAACCCGACTTTTACGGTAGTTGTTTGCTTATTTAGGTTAGATTTTTTTTTATATTAGGATAGCTTTTCTTTTTCACATTAAAAGCGTTGCAAATTTTTGCAATGTTTTTGGTGTGAATGTAGTTGGTTGTTTATTTATTTGTTAATTGGGTAACGCTGTGGGCACCTGGGGTTATATGTACCAGCATGCACCTGGGTTAGGCCTTTGTTTTTTTTACCAGTGCAGGAGAGGCAACATGAGAAGTTTGTTTGCTTGTTTTGTTTAGTTCAATAAATTATCAGAAAAACAGAATCCTGCATGAACAATGCATTCTTTTGACTCCGTAATCCACACCACGGTGCGTCAGTTGTCCTTTGATTTATGTTTGTTTTCTTTGATTTATTGGACAAATGGCCACTCCACAGTTATTACGGTGAGGACAGCCTCTGACCAAGGCCAACGCCGTCACCATGGTCTTGAACTCGGCGGCTCACAATACACGGTCTTGGTATTGGTATTGCTGAGGGGTATTCAGTGGGTTGTGATCGGCGACCTCACCGCTAAATGTCCCTAAATCCTACACACCGTGACTTTGAGTAAAAGGAAGTATTATCAGCTAAATGTAATCAACACATGAAAGGTAACTAAAGTATATACATTTGTGTCGCTGTGTCTGAAAAGTGACTTGTACCCAGTGGTGGGCCGTCAGGGCCTGCTAAGCCTTCACTGCTGGCCTAAACAGAATCACAAAATTATAGCTATTTTATAATGTAATTGTTTTTCACAAATACACTATGTATTATAATACTTTTTCCCTATCAGCATATTTTCTCATTGCACAGCTCCTGTCTTCCTCTGTTGCTCTGCCTTCAGCCTGCAGCGCAGTGCAGCTTGTTTTAAGGATAGTTTCATCCAATCAATTCCTCCTGTGTCTCTATGGGAGCAAAGCAGTTTAAGCAGGCCTTTGCAGATTAAAGTACACAGAGAGTTGTGGTATTTTTTGACAGCTATTTTTTGACAGTCTATGAAGGTGATCTCCGGTATAGAATGTGTGCTGCTGGTGAGTGACAGTACGAGTGAGAGGCCATGAGCGTGAGGGGGTTGTCTTCCTGTCTGAACTCACGCTAGAGCTTCATGTGTTTACACGAAACAAATAATAACCGGTAGCTGCTGCGTCATAATGAGGTGATTAGGTTTTTCAGCTGTAGAGACGGCACTGAAGGCGCAGGTAGAAAATGCACGGCCCGCCACTGCTTGTATACCTGACTGTGAAATAAAGGCGACGGAGTAAAAAGTACAATTTAAGATGTAGTGAAGTAGCAGATGGGTAAAAGTACTTGACTAAAGTACAAGTGCCTCAAAAGTGTTTTTACGTCATGAGGAATGTAAATTCCACCTCTGCAATTTTGTCATGGATGTTTAAAAAGAGATACCAGCCAAATAGATAACATATTCTGAAGAGGCGGAGAGGGAAGGATCGTCTTCAGCTTTCTACGTATGCGGCCTTCAGCATCTCCAACATCTCACTGATGTCATCCAGAACAACTCACATCACATGGCTGTGTGTGTGTGTGTGTGTGTGTGTGTGTGTGTGTGTGTGTGTGTGTGTGTGTGTGTGTGTGTGTGTGTGTGTGTGTGTCCACCTACCCTCGAGGGTGTTTGTCCAGCTCATTGAGGACCGTCTGCTCGCAGAACTCGAACACCAAGTGGAGCCGTCTTTTCCTCCTGAAGACCTCCAGCAGGTTGACCAGATTCACGTGTTTCAGCTGCTGCGGGCCGACAGAGACCGTGGACACTGCTTTTAGCGCTCGGCCACCCCAACATGTTGGATAAATTACTTAAATAAACCGATAGAGGATCTAAAGCCTGCTTACTATAATGTTGGTGTTTTTGTCTTCAAAATTGCTTCCACTTTTGTATAAAAGTTAACTTTTCTTTCATTCAGTCTTTTTAAAAGTTGAAATGTCTGTAAAGCTCCCTGTCTATACGTTGTGTGTGCAGGCTAATTACACCTGCATGACCTCACGATGTAACAAAAGATCACACGCGCCTCACGCGCGCGCATGTGCACCCGCGTGCGTGTACAGTCTGTCGTTAGATGCGGGGCCCAATACTCGATACGGGTCTCACCTTCAGCATGCGTATTTCTCGCAATGCAATCTTCTTGATGACGGGGTCGTCTTCGGATTCCACGAACTTCTTGATGGCCACTATCTGGCCCGTGTCCCGGTGTCTGCACTTGAACACCACGCCGTACGAGCCCTCGCCGATTTTGGCCAGCTTTTCATATTTCTCCATTGGCGGGGTCAGCGACTGGCACCTTGGTCAGGAGAGAAGACACAGCTCGGCAACGGAATCCCCGAAATAATAAGACGGCATTAGTGCGCATGTCTATTTCCTTTGGGGTTTACAGTCACCTTGCAAAATTTCATATTTTTTTGGTCTTAACCGGAGACACTTGAGAGAGAATTCCACTAATAATAGTAACCACCGTTTGAAGAAGTGTGCACGAGAGGCGCGCTCACCTGCGCAGAATCTGAACGGGTCTCTTCCTCATCGACAGGTCCGCGAGTCTGCGGATGTGTCCATCGAAAGTCCGCAAAGCGACATGTTCTCTGGGCTTCAATGCACAGCGTGAGTTTAGTAGACGGTCCTTGCTGCTGCTGGAACTCCCTCCTCCCGCCGTGTGCGTCGTCCCGGTGCGTCGTCCCCTTGGCAACCCTCTCCCAGACGCAGACCACGTCAATAGCCATACACACACTGTCGAAAGTCGCGTTACAGGATACAGCTGACTTTAGAGTGGATGTACTAGCGGATGTTAGCACGGAGCTAGCGGCTTCAGAAAAGGCAAGGATTTTTATTAAAAACGTATTTTTTTCTCTCAGAGTAATTTTTTCTTTTCTTTTTCTGATGATTCATGATGGCGTGTCTGTGTCTAAAACTGACTTTGGCGATCATAATGACGCTTGTTTAAAATATGTTACCATGTTATCATCTGCCTCAGGGTTGTGTGCTCACTCAGGGCACGGCATGGACGGCATGGATAGCTCGGTCTCCTGGATTCAATATTGAATCCAGGAGACCGAGCTATCCATGCCGTGCCCTGGAAACGAGGATTTGCTCCGTTTTTTTGTTTGACTGCATTTAATTAGTAACAGTTAGCAATACGTTAGATTGTCATCCCTTCGTCTAGAGGAGACTTCAGGCTTTCTAACGACGTATTGCATATGCAGATGGAGCTTTCCTGGGGCCGTATATAGTCATGCGTAACGGAGCCGCCTGCATCCTCGCTCATGCGCTATTACGCACAGCCAGTCTGCTACAGATACCACAAATTTACAATTTACAACTGTTCAATTGATTTTTGGTAAGGTGTATAACTGTGTAATAACCACTAATAACAATGCAAAATATAACTTTGACTCAAGTGGAGCAGGTGCTTCAAAATTCTTTTTTGGAGCTCCACCTGGATCTTTTCATGAAAAAAAACACACTGTAGAATGGTCATACTTTGTCCTATCCTTTTCAAATTTGAGGCAGGTGTTCACTGATAGTGTTACAGCCCTATACTGTCGACATTTCAACTTCTTTTTTACACTGTTGTTCAGTTTTGGGTAGTTAGGAAGGGTTTGAAGAATTGTAACTAAAGCTGCCAGACAAATGTAGTGGAGTAAAAAGTTGAATAAAATGCCTAATTCTCTAACTCTCCTGTCATTTCAGTTCCTGCCACTCACTCCCTGTTATCACTCATTCCCCTCATCTGGTCTCTTATGCCCATCTCACCTACAGCCCATTCCCTCATTAGTCTCTCAATATGTTCACATGACCCCTGCCAGATTGTCTTACTCCCAAGCTCTCCAGCGTTGTCCTCGTTTCTATATCTGATCTGCCAGTTTCGACCCTGCCTATTTGACCTTGGATTCTCTACCTGCCCCTTTTGGGATTTCTTTGAGTGATTGATTTCACGGTTTTGACCCTGCCTGAACACAAAGTCAATGTAACTATCCTTGCAACTCTGTCTCTGTGTCGTGCTTTTGGGTTCCAGTGCTCAAGTACTAGTGTCAGCTATTATATTGAGTTACTTAAACTTCTCTCTAGGAAGCAGTGTTCTGGGTCTATGTGTCTGGGGCTTTTATTGTGAAGGATAAAACAAAACGTAAAGAGAAGAAGAGAGAACATGTTCTAGGAGTGTGTGAAAATAAATAAAGTGGTTGCCGTCTTGTACAGACTACGGAGCTTTGTGTTATTGTTTTATTATATTATAAAGTATAGGCGCACCATAACACTCGGCTACACTAGTGTAAAAGTGAAAATGTGTGAAATAAACTTAATTATGTACACACAGGGTTAAACAATTGTACATGTGCAAGTGCACGTTTAGTATGTTATTGCACTGCTGTCTGGCTTCACTTTTCTGAAGCAGAGGTTGCCGTCTGGCTTCCCCACAAAGAATCACACAAAAAGCATCACTTTATGTCTTGTATTGTCCAGAGAATTGCTTGTACATGTCTTGGAAATATGTCATACAGCGTGAAAAAGAAAAGCATAAAACAACTTCAACTCAGAGCCCTAGTTATTTTATCTCTCCGAAAAAATTATAAAGAAGGAAGACGTGTAATTTACCTTTCTCTACCCTAAATGCTGTTATAATAGTGGTGTGCGTTGATAATGCACAATTACTTTGTGAGAAAAGAACATGTGTGGATCAGAAAAAGACTTGAAGTTGACGTCAACCCCCAAAGTTGAGCTCATCAGAACACTTTCAAAGGCTGTATCGGCTTTGGCCACCAGGCGGCAGCACGCACCCAACAAAGCTCCCACAGACCAACACACACAAGTGATAGTAATAGTTTTGGACGGTTTAAAGCCTCACTCATAATAGTCTCACCCTGGTATAATTAAATGTAATAGGAGACATAGTGCTGCTGGCACTGAGGGACACGCTGATCGGTGTCTTTGTTTGAGCGATCGCCGTGTTCTGTTGTTATCATTGCTGGTATTTTAGGGGTTTTTTTGTCTTGAGTTTCCCTTTACTAAATGTCACCGTTTGTGACCAGTGTTTTGATGAATAGCTCATTCTTCATAACTGTCACAGTGAATGGAAGACAATAAACAACATGGGGAAACACTGTTGGGTAAATCCTAATGAGAAAAACCCCCACCAAAGCCTGAATACTATGTCCATTTAGTGCCTTTACTTCCCCATTGAATCCTCCCTCAGACAGAAACAAAACCATTAAAACCAGGTTGTTTTAGTCTAGCCCTCCTTTTGCAAATACACAATCCAACCTCTAAAAAGGCAACCAGACGTAGGTCCGTGCACCGCACGGTCCAGCCCTGTTGGCATCTCCATCCCTCTCCAAATTCACCCTTCTACTTTTAGACACGCCGGCCCCGAGTGGCACGGATCCCTGGCCTGGCAGGCGACCGGCCATTCACAGCCACCAGGTAAATATGGCGGTCAGTTGGCAGGACACCGGTGCCATGCAGGGCAGACAGGCCGGAGAATGTGAGAGAGCCGGTGCCCTCTAAAGTCAGTCATATTCAGGGTGTTGTGCTCCTGGCTTCCTGCTGTGGACAGAAGGCAGGCAGAGAGCTCTGTTGCACAGCAGATGTTTGACGCTGAGACCGTTACCCTCATTTCCTGGGCGGAGAGCTCCTCGCTTAGACGAGTAACAGGAACCAGAAGAGAAAAGAAGAAGAGAGAGAGAGAGAGAGAGAGAGAGAGAGAGAGAGAGAGAGAGAGAGAGCAAGAGAAAAGTTAGCTGAGCTCCCACAAATCACTTTGTCACCAGCAAGCTCTGACAAGCACCAGGAAAGAGAGAGAGAGAGAGAGAGAGAGAGAGAGAGAGAGAGAGAGAGTTAAATAGAGTTGCGAATAGGGGAGTCGTGTCAGAGGAGACTCAGGAGGGGAAGGTGTGAAGGAGCTGCAGAGGGCATAAAAGGAGGCGACACCGATGGATGGATAGAGGACTCTCAGAACAGCGTGAGGGACTGGATCGCTGCGGCTGCTGCTGCTGTGGATGAAATACGCTCAGTTAAAGAGAAGGTGTGTCAAACTTTCCTTACACGAGGACAGTGAAAGAGCTGCTGTCCTCTCAGGCTCGATAGACCGATATAGACACAGTTATAGCTGCCCTGCGTGTGTGTGCGTGTGTGTGTGTGTGTGTGTGAGAGAGTGTGTGTGAAGTATAGACACGAGTCGGAGGCGTATGAAGCATTTTCTGGTGAACTGCAGCTGTGCACAGATCACATGTTGTTATTGCTAAAAAAGAGGTAGTCCTGCGGGGACATTTTCTTGATGGCTTGCATCAAGTTAGTACGATTTCAAAATCCTGGGTTTGACTTTCTTTCTCTGCGCCGAGGATATTTGATCACCTGACTCTAAGCCGCTGTGGTCATCTGATCAAACTTCCAAATAGGTTGTTTCTTTTCATTTTGTTCACTTCAAGCACAGGATGTAATCGTCGCTGTCTTTCTCTTCCCTCGCCACGTTTAGAGAGGGCCTACTTGTCATCACGTCCATGTGCCGGCCATCCCTGTGTGATCGCTGAAGAAACCTTGTGGGTCAAGGAGGACAGGAAGCAGTGTCAGCTGAAACGCCCCAGACTCCGATATTAAGTACGTTGAGCTCTGCCAGAAACACTCTTTTTTTTAATTATTATTATATTTCGCTGAGTGATACACGAGCTCCCTTCACATTCGCTCTGCTGCTCTCCGAGGACATGTAAAAAGGAGACACGTGGATGTTTAAAACACTCTGCTTCAAGTGAGACGGGATTCGGAGGGGTTGGTGGATTGTGGACTCGTTGAGGGCCTTCTGAGTCTTTGGGTGTTGCTGTCTGTGTGCGCCTTTATCCGGCCTGGGGCTCTGTTTGCACTTGACAGTTCCGCTCCGGGCCTCACTTCAGCGTCTGGGACGTCATCGCGTTACCTGTGCGGCTGAGTCACTAGACGTCTGTCCGCCCACTGGGAGATTCTCTCCATCCATCCATCCATCCATCCACCCAAACGAGACACAAGTGACAGCGGTGGCACCAGTAGTCCTGAACTCTGCGGGCTTTCCACACTGCTTTATTTGTTCTGCTGGTGTGTAAACACCTCGCGTCACTCACACCTCCCTCAGCATCCCCACACACACACACACACACACACACACACACACACACCCTCCTCCGGTTGGAGGCCAGAGGCGAGAGAAAAGGTGAGGGAGGATTCGCAGAGAACCAGAGCCTGCAAGCGGTCGCAGACGGTCGGATCGACATCATGAAGCTGGCGTTCTTGGCTCTCGTGGCCGTGTACGCGGTGGGCAACGTGAGCGGCATGTCCACGTGTAAGACGCTGGACCTGGAGATGGTGAAAAAGAAGCGCATCGAGGCCATCAGGAGTCAGATCCTCAGCAAACTGCGCTTGCCGAAAGAGCCCGAGCCGGATCAGGCGGGAGACGAGGAGGAGATCCCGGCCACCCTGCTGTCCCTGTACAACAGCACCAAGGAGCTGCTGAGGGAGCAGCAGACCGAGGTCCTGACGGACATCTCCACGGAGCAGGAGGAGGAGGAGTACTTCGCCAAGGTGCTGCACAAGTTCAACATGACCGGTGAGTAGATACACCCGTCATGTGTCATTGTCAAGAATGAGGGGGAATTGCTGATGGCTTAACTGCAGCCCTAAGAATGTCTAGTAATAGTGATTTATGCTCCTACATTTACAGGCACTAGCTGTTCAAGACACACACACACACACACACACACACACACACACACACACACACACACACACACACACACACACACACACACACACACACACAAAGATCGTTTAGATTTAGAAAATGGGTTGTTCTTCAGATCTCACATGAATAATGACAAAAACTAAATCAAACGGTCAAAGTCACATTGACATTTTGTTGACTCACAATCCTTTGGCATTGTACGTTTTTGCGGGGCGGATTGGAGGGCTGGTGATTTGGTCAAACAGGCCTAACCCTTTCACCCAGTAGACCGCTGCTGGTGTCCCATCTGAAGACTTTAGTTAAGTTAGGTCACTGGTAAGGCTGTTTATTTTTGCTAGTTACGTGGTTTCTGCTGTTTCGTTATGTTTTTATGTTATTTTTAGTGCTGTCATATTAGCGCGTTATTAACGGCGTTAACGCAAACCAATTTTAACGCAGTCAATTTTATTAACGGCGTTAACGCATTTTAATTTTTAAATTTTTTTTTTCCGCGAGCACCACGCCGGATGTAGCTCAACCGGAAGCAAAACAATAGGCACGCCGTTCGGGCTTGGAAGCTAGGCTAACGTTACGGTTTGAAATGAATGAATGGTGAGCGCGATACGGCAAAATGAATGATATTCAGTGAACTGCGAACAGGTGCGCGTGCCAGAAGGGAGCGCGAGTGAACACATTGAACACAGCAGGAGAGAACGCAACGTTAGCCAGCTAGCTAAAGCTCCGGTGGAAAATTATTAGCTAACGTTAGCTACAGCTTGATGAATTGAGTCATTGAACACAGCAGGAGAGAACGCAACGTTAGCCAGCTAGCTAAAGCTCCGGTGGAAAATGATTAGCTAACGTTAGCTACAGCTTGATGAATTGAGTCATTGAACACAGCAGGAGAGAACACAACGTTAGCCAGCTAGCTAAAGCTCCGGTGGAAAATGATTAGCTAACGTTAGCTACAGCTTGATGAATTGAGTCATTGAACACAGCAGGAGAGAACGCAACGTTAGCCAGCTAGCTAAAGCTCCGGTGGAAAATTATTAGCTAACGCTACCGTTTTTGAGGAGGTAGATTTTGAGGTGAGGGGACTGACAAGGCAGAAGGTAAAGTGGTCCACCGTTCTATCAATAAGCAGACCTGCCAACCTGTACGCAATTTGCGTAGCGGATACGCATTTTGAGGTCAAAGTACGCTGGTAAAAATTTGTCTAAAATTAATTTTAGACTAATTGACCAGCACACATTATATGGATGCAGCCATTGTTAAACAGCTGGAGTGAAATGCAGCTGGAACTGGTCGTGGCTAAAACTGGAAGGCAAGGTCTCAATAAAAGGGCAAGAGGTGTCCTTTCATCTAGGAGATGTATTCTCCAAAATCAACAGGCAGGGATTCACCAGATGCATTCTCTGCATCAAAGATATAAATGATGCTAACAAAGGCAGCCATGCTCTCCCTTACCACATTGTGCCTCATACACTGTAAATGTTAGACCAGTGACAGGCTGCCATGAAATGGCTTGCATAATACTTAGTAAGGAGGCCATAATAATTTTTGACTCATGGCTGAAGTTAACTTTCTCCAGCTCTCCCCAGGTTGGCAAAAAAAGCATCTCAAAATGCATCAGATTGATGCTTTAAAATATGGAATGTTTAAATGTTTCTTACGGGGGAGCATGCCCCCGGACCCTCCTAGAGGGGTAATATCCTTCTCACCTTTTTCACCCCTGACTCGTTTTCATGCCTGGTGCACTCTATAATTTTATTTTGTAAACCCTTGTTTACCTGAAATGTGCAGTAATTTCATTTTGTACCGCCCTGTTTGGCAGTTGTTTTTCAATAAAATAAAGCAAGCCAATCCACTTTTGTTCCAATCCAATCCAATGTTGATAAGAGCATTAAAATGCAAAAAAAAAAAATTGCGAATAATTGCGATTAATCGCGAGTTAACTATGACATAAATGCGATTAATCGCGATTAAATATTTTAATCGTTTGACAGCACTAGTTATTTTACATAATTATTGTTCCACAAACATGATCCCATTTTATAACCTCAACCAAGTGGTTTTGTGGCCTAAACCTAACCAAACCGTCTCACAACATCAATCACGCGGCATTGTGTGTTTTTGCTAAAAACAAAGCTGTCCATTTATTTGTGGAAACTGGGTTGAAATCCTGCATATACAAACCTCAACGCAGGTGCTGGCACAAAACATTTAGCGGCTACAGCCCAAATTAATCAGCATTCGCCCGAGGGGGTCAACTCCGATCTCATCAATAAATTCCCTCCAACATGTGTGTACTCCTTCTCATCTCCGCCCAACATCTTCAGGAGTTCAGAGATCACAGGCGATACACGTTAGCGGGGCCACGTGTTGCCGCTCCTGCTATCTGCAGCATTCTTTACTGCTTTATTAGCGCTGTTTGTTTGGCCAAATGGTTTATGGCTGTAATCCAGCAAGGACTCCAAAACTGTGATGATAAACAGACTTTTTTTTTCTTTCTTTTGGTTTCTTTGCTCCATTGTTCTCTACATGTCTGTACTCCTCACCCTATCAGGCAGGCTTTCACACTATCCCTCTTTTATCCACCACTTCAAAAGAGAGACTTGAGTGGATGGACGCTCAGGAGTGTGCAGACCAAACGGAGAAGAAAGGAACTTTCAAAATGAAGGGGCATGAGTTTTGTTCTGCTTAGAGAGAACTAAAAAAAAACAGGAGAGAATCAAGGGAAACATTTGATGAGAGAAGACATGAAACGCACTCCTTCACCCTCTCTCTCTCTCTCTCTCTCTCTCTCTCTCTCTCTCTCTCTCTCTCTCTCTATCGCTCTCTCTCTCTCTCAGGGATTGGGGGTTTCCTGTAATTTGAGCACCGGGTTCTCCCCTTGCTTATCCTGTCACTTGTCCTCCATCATATCTCTTTCTCCCTGACCATTTTCCATTTAATTCCCATATCTCTCCGCCCTTGATTACCCGTCTCTCTCTCTCTCTCTCTCTCTCTCTCTCTCTCTCTCTGTGTTTCCGGAGCGTATTATCAGTGTGTTTGCAGCGTGTTTGTGACGGGGCAGCTTGGCAGGAAGGAAGGCAAAGCCGATGGCCACTGAGATCTCGGGTGACTCAGGTCCGGTGCAAGCGGTGCCCATGGGGAGCGTGTGCTTCCTACCTCTGTGGAAAGCCAGAGAACACCCATCCACTGTCTTAACCCTCAGCACGGCTCCTTGAAAAAAAACACATGGGGAAAGCCAAATGTGCAGGACCAGCGAGAAGTGTTTTGCAATTATTAGAAAAAACACACACACACACACACACACACACAGGAGGTTGTAGGCGACAATCCAGCTTCTGTGAGTTTAAAGACAGAGGAGTGTGTGTGAGCAGAGCAATTAAACAAGAAGCCAAGTGGAGAACAACTTAAAAATGTTTTATACATTCATTAACACATATTCGTCACCTCAATTTGTGGTTATTTTTTAGTGGACGACTCACACTTTCCTGATTCCCCTATTTGTGTGCATTTTAGAAACTTAATAGTGTTTGCCTCCGTCGTGGTAATTGCGTGGCGGATTAGGCTGGATTCCCTTCGGTAAACGTCCCGCCGTTGAAGGCCCACACAAGTTCCCCCCCCCCACCTCCCAGTTTGGAAGCTGGCCACTTTGCGCCCCACTCGGGAAGGGAAATGAGTTCACAGAGTATTCGTTTTACTCTCGAGTAAATGAAGCGGCTGCAGCCCTGCGATGAAGAAGAGTGGCACCGTGGGGGTCGGGACGGTGTGCGTTAAAAACAGGGCGAGGTGGGGGAAGCCAGGCATCGACGAGTGGGCTGTGGGAGGGTGGAGCCCAGCGTGTACATGGTCCTCCATGCAGGTATTTAGCTTGTTGCTGGAATCTGGTTCCTCCCACTGGTAATTACAGAGCTGCCTCCTGGCCTGTCACAACAGCTGTCCCGCGGCTTACCTGCGGATAGGCCCTGATTCAACACACAAATCCCCCCCACACCCATGTTAGTGCGCAGGCCAGGGTGCTGTCTTTTACCCCTATACCTGGAAGAGCGAGGCCCGGGGAAGAAACTCTGTTGATCAGATGACAGGGGACTTGATTGGAAAGTAGAAGTGAGGCTGCAGCCAATGTGTTTCTTAGAGGAAGTGACTTCATTTCCTGTTCGGTAAACACTTCTCCAACCCGTCACACATTTATCTCTGTTTCACTCAAACGAGCCGGAGACGGTGACTTTCCCTTCGCTCGGAGTCACTTGGTACAGCGATGGCGGTTCGCCTCCCCTCTTCTTCTCTGTGTTTCCATCCGAGCGCTCACAACCAAACATTGGACTTTGCTCTGGGTGGGGCCAGCAGCATGTCATCTCATTTCCCCCTTACCAGCACACGCCAGCGCTCTCTTTTTCAGTTTCACTTTGGCCCCACTAGCTAAGCAACAACACAGATGCCGATATCGTGTAAGTGATGCACCAGGCGGCCGTGACGCGGAGGCTCCCGGCTCAGGCGGGCGTTCTCGCTCCTGTCAAAGAGTAATTCCCGGACTTTGAGTGCAGAGAATCCCGGCTTTGGCAGGCTGAGGCAGAGTGGAAGGTTTGGGCCTGCGCCAGGTCCCAGGCTCCATTGATACACATCTCCAATTTCTCTACCCCCTCACCCGCTCACACCCTTCCACCCCTTCACAACTCTGAGTTAAATTCATATGAGTACATTCCTCACTTTGCTGTTTTTCTTTTACACCCCCCCTCCTCCTCCCCTTCTTCTACACCTCCTCTCACTCTCTGTTTTTTACGGCATTTCTCTCTCGATCATCTTCCCTCCCATCCTCCGCTTATCTTTGCACGTCCCCGTCCAACTTAATCCTTTTGCTATGTAACGCTGGTAGATTTATGCCGTTGAAGCCTTCAGTAGCTTGGCTCTGTTTCCCATCAGCCTCTGCAGGGGGAATGTTCCCGCTGTCATGATACGGGCCCGGCTCGGGGAATACAAGTTGCAAATATGGGCAGCAGTACTGTAAGAAAACAAAACGCTCTCTATGGTCAACTGTACAGCAGCTGGAATAGATGAATGTTTGGCTGCAGTTAAGATTAGTGAGTAACACTGTGATTCTGGCTTTTCCCTTTTATTAGTGTTTGTGCGGAATTCTGGATTAGTTTGTTGATGAAGAGCAGAGTCACAAACATCCCAGCGTAGTGTGTGCAACTAAAATAAAGTAAATGAATGTAGTGTAATGCAGAAAAAAACATTCAAGCTTGCAACATGTAATTTCTGACCTCATCATTTCACTTCTACTATTGCTTATTGTAAGAAAACCAACTACGAACTAACAGCAGGACAAAATGTCATAACTTTTTAGAAAACTGCTGCTATCTTTCCTTCTTTGCGGGGCGACCAAGAGTTAGCCGTCTGAGGGGGTCACCGAGTGCTATATGGTCCGTAAACATCTATCGGATTAAATCTAAAGTGGTGAAACAAGAACGTTTTGTCTATCATATGTTCTTGTGCCAAGATAAAGTGAAAGAAAAGGAATTTACTGTGTAGAGCGTAACTGTGGCCTGACAGATAGAAAGAAACACCAGTTCTCCATCACCTCTCCATTTGTCGTACAAAAAAGCCTCTCAGTACTGCCCCCGCGTTTTTCTCAACCACACTAGATTTCTCCTTTGATCAGGAACCTGAAGGAAAACAGGGTGTGTAGGGTGAGGAGAGAAATTGCATAGGTGTACTTGTGCATGTGTGTGTGCCCTATTGGAACATGGGAACTACATTTCCCATTCAAAGTAGTGCATTTATGCACACGGTTGAGCCATTACATTATATGACAGGTCCAGTTACTGATGTGTTTTCCAGTTTTATCTCTCACATGATGGCATATTGTGCCTCTATGCATCCTAAAACTCAAGATAAATTAGTTTTTTTGTGAAATCTCCCTAATAAGTAATTGTTTCATATATTCCCACAGCAAAAAACGACACAGGGACCACCAAGGCCTCCAAAAGTATCCCGATGTTCTTCAACATCTCGCAGATACGGGACAGTGTGGGAGATTACCGCCTGCTGACCAGCGCCGAGCTACGGATGCTCATCAAGCAAACCACAATAGCGTTTGACCAGCGGGTGGAGCTGTACCAGGGCTTGGGGGCGTCGCCCCGCTACCTCGCTTCCCGCTTCATCACCAACAAATGGAAAGACAAATGGCTGTCCTTCGATGTCACTGAGACCCTGCAGAGCTGGCTCAAAGGGACCGGTGAGATAGACAAGCTTTGTTTATTGATCTGGTGCCACAATCACCTCGTGCAATTTCCAGACGATATTTAACTTCACGGATAAAGTAACCAACCAGTTTCCAATTTTCCATTGTTGTACATTTCTGTCTCACCAGAGGATGAGCAGGGTTTCCAACTTCGGCTGTTCTGTGAATGCGGCCAGTCAGGTGTCGACAGTAGCTTCAGCTTTACCATCTCTGGGATCGAGACTGGTAGGGGAGACACAGGAATGTTACAAATGATGACAAAGCAACCACCCTACATCCTGACCATGTCCATCCCTCAGAACAGCAGCAGCCACCTCACCTCACGCAAAAAACGCTCCACGGAGACAACGGACACCTGCACAGCGTAAGCGATCCTGCAAAACATCACACTTCTCTGTTATTTTATTGACATTTTCAAAGCTGCGGTGGGCAACCGAACCATTTGGCAGCGTTAAAATGCAGAGACAGCTAAAATGCTACTGCTGAGTACCCACTCAGCAACTCGTAGCTGTGTGATAAATGTCTGTGTTTGCACATGCGCCCCTCATTCCACTGACACAAGGCCGAGCTGCCGGGCAAGGCAGACGGCCCTTTTGCTAAGCCCCGCCCCCTGCTGCTACGCCACCACTCCAAGCTGTCAGAGCTACCATGGAGCCCACACTGTCACTAACTGCACTCCCTGAAGAAATACATCTATCTCTTAAGCCGTCTCCTCACACTGTTTCACTAAAGATGGCTCCCCCGTTTTCTCATGTGCAGCCAGACGGAGACCTGCTGCGTACGAAGCTTGTACATCGACTTCAGGAAAGATCTGGGCTGGAAGTGGATACATAAGCCGACGGGCTACAACGCCAATTACTGCATGGGGTCCTGCACCTACATCTGGAATGCTGAAAACAAATATTCTCAGGTATGGTACAACACCTCACTGTAGCGCATCTGAATACATGGCTGAATGAGCCACAGTCATGTAAGGTTCGGCACCTCAGACCCAAAGCGTTCTCACAACTGGATTTTCTGCCCATCTGGCAACTTGAGGTTTTGATTCGCCCACCAGTAGCGTGAAACACGTCATGTAGTAAAGTATATGTTGTGTTGAGTCATGCCTTAACTGCTCCTGCTGAACTGATTATCAATTAGTTGTCCAATCAGTTCAGTTAAACATGCAGTGGTTTCCAGCTCCTCAAATGGGATATTTTACATTGGGAAGGAACTTTTTTTTAGACTATACAATTCATTTATTAATTAATTACTGTCAGTATTTAATTAATAAATTAATAAATTAACAGTAATGACAGTAATCATTAGTTGCAGGCTCAATACCAATAATATAGCCCTTTGGCTGCTCCTCCATGTCATAAGGGCCCAGCTGAGCGGGTTCGGCATCTGATCAGGATCCCTAATGGACGACTTACTGTTTTCTGGGCACTTCCAACTGATAAAAGGCCCCCAAAACATGCAGGAGAGTTTATATATCTTGTCCGTCCCGGGAACACCTCGGGGCCCCCAGTTAAAGCTGGAAATGGAAAACGTTGCTGGGGACAGGGATGTCTAGAACACCCTGCCAAGCCAGCTGCCCTTTACCCGGCCCCTGAATAAGTGGAACATATTGAATGGATGGACTTTGACTGACACTAAAACCACTTTGTTCCACACTGAAATATCCTGAACACTACAGAATGGATTACCATGAAACTTTGTATCAAACAATTAAGAAATGTTATAATGTACACATTTTAAAGGTGCTAAGTACGAGATTGGGAGCATTTCTATTGCCTCACAACGGCTCGCAGCTAACATAGGGTGACCAGACGTCCTCTTTTTCCCGGACATGTCCTCTTTTCGAGACCTAAAAAAAGCGTCCGGCAGGGATTCCAAAAACGTCCGGGATTTTGCTACGTCCGGGAAAATAGTTATTACCCCCTTACAAGTTTTGGAAATGGTATCTCCCTCACGTTCCACCTTCTTGCGCAAGCTCTGACTGTAGAGAGAACTGTCATTGGTCGACCGATCTCAACGTAAATGTAAGTTCACGGCATGCTATACATGCTACATGTTTACGTGGACAATAGCTGTGTGCTGCTCTATTATTGCACTGAATATCAAATGGAACACCTTTTTAATTGACGTTTACAAAGAGTGTTCAAGAAGCAACACTTTGTGACTAATATCTGGCTTCCAGCAAAAAGCCCTCTCTAACTCGAACCCATAAATCCACTGTCTTTTACAGCTGCTTGTCACCTCGTGCTGGTGAATTCTGAGCTGAGTTCTCTGTTTTCATGTCTTTCCCCTCATCATTCTTAACAGATTTTGGCCCTGTACAAGCATCACAACCCAGGAGCCTCTGCCCAGCCTTGCTGTGTTCCCCAGGCACTGGAGCCACTGCCAATCCTCTACTACGTGGGCAGGCAGCACAAGGTATCTATGCCGCCGCCAAGTCCCCTTCATTCTGGGTTGACATGTTTACAGAACATTCGACGTGAAAGAAACACTTTGGCAGATGATTAATCACATTACTGTTGATTTTTCACTTTCAGGTGGAGCAGCTGTCCAATATGATCGTGAAGTCCTGCAAGTGCAGCTAAAAATACGGCAGGAACGCTGCTCTGCCCGCTGCTCAAACGCACACTCAAGAGATGTGATGGAGAGCACGGGGAGGGCCGGGAGTATGTGACGGGAGGTAAAGGGGAAGCGAATGATGTGGAACCAAATATTTGAAGTCATCGGGATCTTTGAGGTCACCAACATTCCTCCTGCAGAAACTCTACCTTTATCACACACATCACACCATGGACTTTTTCATATAGATATTAAAGATATCACTTTCTATGTGTATATACTTTCCTCTTGCAGTAGTAAAAATATCTGTCTTGAAATTAATTTTGTTATTTGTTGGAGGGACAGATCTGTAAAGAAGTGTATATAAATGTGTTAGTTTGAAATGAGAAAGGATTCAAATAAATATGATTTATAACCCCCCCCACACACACACACACACACACACACACACACAAAAAATGAAAAAAATTAAAGAAAAGGTGGATAAAGGATGAAAAGGTGGATAAAGGATGCCAAAGGACATGGGGACCAAAATGACCTTGATGGAAGAACACTTTCGTTTTCACAGATGATCGGACTTTTGTTATTTCCATATGACCTTCGTAATGAGGTCCCAGTTAAAGGTGCTAAAAGTCCCAAGTATGGAAAACAGTGGCGGTTGTTCCTGGAATGATAACGTCACAGGTGTTTTTGGAGAGGACAGCAGGGGACAGTCCGACCTGGGGAAACTCCCTCTGACTGAGGTGCTGGAGCTGTCAGCCAGCTGAGCGGCGCTTCACACGAACCGTTTTCCTCCTTGTTTGTTTTTTCAACCCACGTGATTTATACGCTGCTTTGTCTTGTTCTCATTGCTGTAATGCCAGTTTGTCCTTATGAAGCCTCCCGTGCTGTCAAAGAACATGAGTAATATCAGGGGATGTGAGAGTGATGACACCGTGTTTTTTTTTGCAGGGTGAGGGTCAGGGGTTGTGGCTGTGGTGTCGGTTTTAGGGAAGCCGTTGAGACTCAATACACACATTTGCTGTTTGTTTAGTAAAGTAGGGGCAACATTTTTATTTGTACTCTCATCTGAAGTGTGATGCTTTTTGCACAACTCAAGAAACAACCCAAAATGTTATAGTGCACTTACCTTTTGAAATTTGCATTTGTACATATTTTAACAATTTGAAATAAACGTTGTTAAATTATCACGTCAGAGTGGAAGATTTCTGTGAGTAAAATAAAACCACATGCGCTGTTTCCACTTGTCAGAGCGCTGTGTTGTGAAGGTGTGTGTGTGTGTGTGTGTTGCACTTGTCGGTGCATGCAAGCGCAGAGAAAACATTTTACGAAATGAGCACAAACACCCATAAAGCATGTTGTGGATGTGATCGTGAGCAGTTTTGTCTTATTTATTACATGAAAACATGAATTAAATGTTCTATTTAGTTACTATTTTTTGGGGGGGTCTGTGAACTCTTCTTCTTCAAAATCCAAAACGCATATTTTTTCTCTTACGCCTCGATCCATTTATCAAACTAGATTGTTTTGGTGTGTGTTGCCTAGTTTCTGAGATATTGGCCGTAGAGATGTCTGCATTCTCTCCAGTATGATGGAACTAGAAGGCACTTGGCTTGTACGATCTGTACCATTATACAATACATAACAATCGATAATGAAGGAACTATTATTCTCTCCGAAGTACTACACTTGCTAACGGTATCAGAAGGTAGCATGCATCTATACTCGGCTGGCTAACGTCACAACTCGGCCAAGGAGGAAGCCGTTGACGGTTACATCTCGCGAGCGTGCCTCCCTCTGCGCGATGATTCTGTTGGCGTGTTCGTGAGAAAGACAGATCGTTCTGCTTTGTGCGAGTCGAGTGATATAGTCCCAATATATTGGAGAGAAGGCCAACATCTCTACGGCCCTTATCTCCAACACTCTGCAACGATTGACAAATAGCACTACAGTTAAGAGGGGGTAACTGTCCTTTAAACATCTCTCCTGTTATCCTTTGCTGACGGGGGAATGTGTCCCTCAGCATGAAGAACACACATCATGTGTCTTTCAGCAAATTCTATAAAACCAGATTTGTGCTCTTAGCAGCGACTGTCCAAAGTCAGGAGAGAAGAGAGATCTACCAGTGGAAAAGCGTGTCGTGTGCCAGGTGCGTGTGGTCTATTTCTGGGCACGCGGCGGCGGCCTGTTTACTCTGGACGGAGGAGGACCGGCGGAAGAAGAGCCCCACTGGGCTTCACCGACGCCTAACCCAGCACAGGGATTCCCGGACGCCAAGCCCCATTCTTGGCACTGCCTTTTTACCTGTAGGGATGCACACCATACCAACAATTTTTTTTTTTCCCCTGCTATCTCCGAGCACCTTGTCCTCCCCCACCCTGCCAGCCCCACCCCTCTCCCTCAGTACTCAAGGGATTACTGGCAGCCCACGAGGCTGTATTGGGAGTGAGGCGAGCAGGTCCAGACCCGTTGGTAAGTCTCAGACTTAAGGGCAGTGACTGCATGGAAAATTAAACACACACACTGTACACATGCACATGAAAAACACTGAACCCACTGACACACACAGCCACGGCTCGAGCACATCAACGCCGAATACCTTACATAAGCTTTGCGGCGCGGGAGATGCGTGCGCCTCGCTAACAAGGTGACAGTGATCTGTGCTATCTTGTTCCAAAGCTGGTCGTGTTACCCAGGGTTCTTCTGGAAAGCAAAGGAATTTTTCCTCCCGCAAGCCAACACAGAGAGGCACTTGTTTAGGAAAGTGCTCTCCGAAGGCAGATAAACAAAGTGAAATGAAACATGATCAACATAATTGAATCCGCTCTTGTCTCACCTCTCAAAGTGATCCACACAGATCTCTTGCCAGGCCTTGATTTTTAATGGTGCCGATGCACAATATGTACTGTTTTATCTTGGCAGGCGAGATGTAATTGGAATGTTAAAAGGTGTTTTTTATTCTTCTTTCTTTCTTTCTTCTCCCCTCAAAGAAAACAGGATCATTACCCGACCCAAACAAGCGAAACATGATTTTTGTTGGAGGAGACAAGATCATTAAAAGCGAGTTTCTAAAAATGTCCGCACTTCCACCTGCTTTACTTTCCCCGTAACGGCCAAACAAAGAGTACGAATGTCAAGAGGCTCATAAATCTATCGGCGGTGTTAATGGAACAGTCCCGGAGGAAAGTCAAAACCCAAGCAGGCTTGTCTTTCTAACTGATGTTCATTTCTCAGCAGCTGCTTCCTCTCGAGCCCTCTGGGTTTTTTTACGGGACAGAAACAAACTGCTGATACCCCCTGAAGCACATCCCAGAAACTGCTCCATCCGTAGAGAAAAAAGAAAAGAAAAAGAAGGGGGGGGCACTTGAATCCATCGTACCATGTACGAGCGTTACGCAAGAGGGAAGAGCGGAGATGGATGCCTGCAGTATTTCAAGGTCAAGCAGGTGTTCTTTTATCACTAACGCGATCCACGTGCCGTGTTTATACGACTGCATGAGTAACCGGAAAAATAGTTATGTTGTTGCACTTCATCTGAGCGTAGTCAATGTTGACATAATTGGCCCTTTAATTGCATCCATGTGCTTGTGATTTGTCTTCTTTTATCTGCAGAAAGAAAGAAAGAAAGAAACGGGAAAAAATTAAAATGCTCTGTTTCATGTTTTTTTTTTCTCTCTCTTTGTGGCATTTTTACAAGGTCATGAAAAGTGATGATACTAAATGTAAGCTGATTTGCCACGCCGCCAGTCCCGAAATGCTATTTTGGTTTTGGCCTTATTACAACATCTGTGAAATTTTCAATTATATGTCCACTGCTCTGTTTCGCCACAACTGGTCATTACACGCTGGAGCACTGAAGCAACCTGGTGTTATTCCTGTGGACTCAGACGGAGCTGACTGTGACCTTAATAACACTCCGGTGTCCTGCTGCTGCCCAGCTCCACAAACACACAGCTGCTTAAAGCCATTGTTGCTCCAGGTGCTGAATCTGTGCATGTACACACAAATACTCACACATCAACAAACGTTTACCTTCCGACTCCCACTTATAACTGTGCTGTGATTATTATAATTTTTTATTCATGTGAATTTAAATAGCTGGCTGCTATTTCATTTACATTTTGTGTGTAATTATTGACTTTATAGTTTTGCTGTTATTAACTTTAATTTACTTCAATTAATCAAGACATCAAGAAAAAAGTGTTCTAATTCAAGGTAACACAGAATGAGTAACTGATGTACAAATATCATCACGTATTGCTTTAATCCTTTAATATTCTAAAAAAAAACATTAATTCTAAAGTTTTTTTTGCAATGTATTTATTGACAGAAGGAGCCTGGCTGAATAACTCAATTAAATACAAACAAAATGTTGTTTATTGTTATTTATTGTTGTTTATTTTTTAATCACATTAAAATGTATTTTATTGAATCCAGAAGAAATATCATAACGATTTTCTATTTTATAACAATTAAATTGTAGTCTCAAAGTTCCCTTTACGAAAAGGATTTGTAATAGTTGTAGTCTATATTACTTTATTTCTATATTTTGATTAGCGTAGGTATAAGTACCCTCCCATGCTAAGCAGTAAAACACACACACACACACACACACACACACACACACACAGACACACAATTCAAACAGCCCTTTGAAGAAGTGGGGACCGAAAGAAAGGTCCTCACTGTCAAATTTCTGCAACTGGTCCCCACAAAGATAGCAGTATAACAATTATCCTACAAACACACATAACATCTCACTGAATCTTTTTCTGCACAATTGTTTGATTATGATGCCCATCAACTAAAATCCTGTTTCGTGTGAAGGCTGAACTGCTGAATATGCAAAAGGATCTCGGTGAGTTTACAGTTTTTTTTACCCCCTCTCCACCTGTCTTGCCTTTACCGCCAAGTCCCTCACTTCACACCTGCAGTTTAAGCCCAGATGTTTATCGCGGTCTGAGTCAGCTCTTGCTCCGTCTCTCCTTTTCTCTCTTTTCCCGTCCGATCTTTAGGTTAACCCCCCCAGCTCTTTGAAGATGCCTGAGCCCGTTGGAGTTATCGCCTGAACTAAACAAGGCAAGTGATAGGGGAAGAAAACAGATGTAGGGGAGTGAAAGAATAGGGCATGAAAGACCACACACATCTGCTCGCTGGCTATTTAGCGAAAAATGCTTTAGCGCTAATGTTTACAAAGGATAGCATATGCACAAAATGAAGATCTCACACTTTATTTTCCCCCAGATGGCTCTTTTCTTATGCACATAACCGGTAGCTAGCCTCATAGCTTACAACACAGAGCATCAAAGACGAAGGGAAGAAACTCAAACCCTCTTCAAAGTGAAAACTACAAAGAGAAAGTATGATCAACCATGTGAGAGTGTCTGAGTGTGCTAACAAAGCATGTCTGACTCATTTGCTGGACCTCGGTATGTAAGAGAGCGTTTTTCTAAAAAAGGAAAGGTACCAATTACACTTCTGCACTGGCTCCGTCTCACGGTACCGCCCCTCCGTTTCCTTCCTCTCGGCCCCTGCGGAAACGGAGGGACAAATCTGCCCCTATAAACAGCTACCATGTCCCTGGGTAATAAACAGAGAAGAGGATCTGACTCTGGGGTCTGAAAAGTCAACATTGGCCCTGAAGAAACCCAGAGGAGACGCAGCCCCTGAAGAGCAGTTTATTCTCACATGTGTGATTATCAGAAAGAGTTTTCTCTCAACCGTCTTTTCTAAAGAAAACTATTTCGGAGGGTTTCTTTTGAACACAACAACAGTTTCAAATGTGTGGTATTTGTTTCGCTCACTTGTTGACAATATATTTCCAAACCAAGCGGTTAGACAGATGACCTTTATATACTGTAAGTTCAGAACTGTTTTTGTTCTCCACCAATTGCTGTTGAGCCAGATGTGTGAGTTCAACCTTTGTTTCTGCTGGTCGGTAGCGTCTCCAGTGGGTTCATCCAAGTTATAACCTTTTATCCCACCAAAATTAGCACGTCTATGCAAGTTTTTTTAGACACAGGAAAGTCTGCTAAAAATAGGCAATACACTCCGACAGATATCCAGTAGACGTGTATCCGTCCTATTGGTGCGTCATGTTCGACGTCATGAACGCGCTGGAAAACAGGCCGAGTAAACAGTGAGAACGTTACAGTGGTTACTTCTTTTTATATCTATTTACTTATTCAGTCTCTCTTTTAAACTCTCCAACCACAGTTGGTTATTGTTGGAACAGTGGAAAGACTAACAAAGACGGTTCTGATGAGTTTTATTTTGTTTGAATGAAGTGGGTTTTACAACGATCAGTGAGGTGAAATCACTGTTTCTGTCGATGGAGTCTTGTAGCTTTGAGGAGAACATATAACTGCTTCTTCTTTTCACGCCTAACTCTGGGAATTATTTATTCTAACCTAACCAGAGTTGGTGATTGTTGGAACAGTATAAAGAATAACAGAAAAAGGTTGGTTTTGATGAGTTTTATGTGGTTTCTGTCGAGTTTTTGGATGATCAGCAAGTACGATTACTGGACTCTGGTAGCTTTTAACCCTTCTATGACGGACCCTGTCCCCGGCGACAAGAAGTAAGTTAGGAATATAAATGTAATGTTTTGTACGGTAATCATTTATAATAATTGTTAATTGTTGAGACCTTTCAAATACCGTTAGAGTTGAAGCGATCAGTTGATGAAACGATTAATGGTTCAACAAGAACCAGCAACTACTTTGATGATCGATGAATCAATAGTCAGTTTCCAAGCAAAAAACGCAGAATAAACCAACTTCCTGAGTCTCATTTGTGAGGATTTGCTGATTTTCTTTGCATTATGTATCGGTAAACTGAATATATCTGGTTTTGTAACTCGAAATAATCAGTTTTGATGAATACCGTAAACGTTGGGTTACAAGCCGCTCCTACGGCTGATCAGTGTCCCCGCTGTAGCAAGCTAGTAGCAATGCTAGCTAGCGCTTCTGCTGCTACCGGCCACTGCTGCTGCTACTGCCCACTGCTACTGCCCGCGTCCCCTCTGCCCAAGTCGGGTGTCGAGCCTGGTCCCACTACATTCGGTGGTTTTCGGGGAGCTAGCGGAAGTTAGCGGAGGTTAGCGGGGAAGTGACGGAGCGCTAGCAGGAGCCCCAGCTGGCTACAGCGGGGAGCTAACGGGGACACTGACCGAAGGTAGTAGCGGCTTATAACCCGACGTTTACAGTAATTGTAACAATTGCAATAATGACAAATTATGTTAGTTGGAGCCCTACATGACAAGTCATATTATTCAATTTGAAAAAAATGGATATGAATCCTGTTTAATTTCCATCAATCATATATTAACATGGCATTGTTGGATCATCATTGCATCATCAACAATACGGACTAAACACTACACTGCACTGTGGCACTCAATGTAGTTTATTTAGTTGAATGGTTTTGGACACAGCCGCACAGTTACAGTATGGACAGAGGCATGCTGGGAGATGGGGCGAGGCTCTTCATAAACTCCTCTGTGAGCTTGGCTGAGCTGATGCTGCGACCCTCATCAGTGGGAGTAAACTTAAGGTCAATCACGCTCCATCACTCATCCCACTGGCTCCTTCGTCCACACACACACACACACACACACACACACACACACACACACACACACACAGTAAAGCAGATACAACGCTGCTGACTCCAATCAAGAGAGGTGTGACTAAAGTCACAAATCACACACACCGGCGTTAAACTGACACAGCGGACAGGAAGAAATATCATCTTCCCGCTCCGTGAGTGCACCCCCCCCCCCTACACACACACACACACACACACACACACACACACACACACATGTTGTTCGTATCACATGGTAACCTGACTCCGCTTATTGGATAAATGGGAGGTCAGGGAGGTGTTAGCTTGGTACGCCGTCTGCTTTAGATTAGTCGGCCGTGATCTGCGGCCCCCTGTGAGTCCGTGGGGCTCTTGGCCGCACCGATGGGCGTGCAGAGGTTACCACAGCAGAGAGAGCGGCTCGGCGGGCCCGCTCCCTCCGCTGTCTCCGCTCGGAGGGACATTAGGTCAGCGTGCCCCCGCCCCTCCTTCCTCTCCCCACCGGCCCTGAATTCCCCAATGAACAACACATTCCTCCTTCCCAGTCGCTCTGTTTACGACACGCCATCCTTTGAAGCATCGTGCGAGTGTTTGCGTACGTGCATGAGCACGGGGTGCACAAATGTGTGTGTGTGTGTGTGTGTGTGTGTGTGTTAGCCTTGAGCAACTGCGCCTCGGCGGAAACATAAACGTTTCAGCATGACGCTTCCAAAAGTCGGAAAGCGTGGTGTTTTGAGCGCGTTTGCGAGTGTTCTGCGTGTGGGACGCACCTGAGCAGGTACGGTGAGGGCACACATATGTGCGACAGCTGTTTGTTTGTTTTTTTACACCGCTGCATCAAAGTGGGGAATCTAGGCCAGTTGAATTACACAGAGAGAGAGAGAGAGAGAGAGAGAGAGAGAGAGAGAGACCGAGAGGGAGAGTGCACGAGGATGGGTGGAGGAGAAAGCTATGAGTCATCACCAAACTTGGGATGCGCTCGTTTTGAGAAGCATGGAGAGAGAGAGAGAGATGGGCTGGGTGTTGGAGACGAAGAAATAACAAACGGGTTGCTTTTTCTAATTAAAGCACCCCTGGAGGAGAGTGGGGGGTGGGGTGGGGGGGGGGGGGGGGGGGGGGGGAGGGGAGGTCAAAGCAAGCTGAGTCATTCCTTTACACCCATTTCCTGTGATCGGGGCACTTTGGGAGCGGGCAGCAAGGGTGAGATTATCTGTTTGGTTTAGGCAATCCTCCCTCATCTCTCTCCCTGTTCACTGCACTCTCACACGCAACACGCAATAATCACATGATAAATGGTGTATATGAGAACATACTGAAACACACGTGCGGCTTTGCCAGTGTTCACTACTTTTGAACTACATCCGATATGTTCTTTTCCTGCTGTTTTGCGCTTTTAACTAGTGTCGGAAACTAACTTATAACCGGTACATTTATCGTATGATTCTGAGGTATCTTTACTTAACCTGGGTATTTAATAAACCTTTTCTCCAGGCCACTTCATTTCAGATGCCCGCAATTTTTTTAGGTTATTCTGCATGTTCTAATAATCAAATACCATATAATATATGTATAGCACAGCTGCAAGTCAAATCTGTAAGGACGACTCTAACTGATAGATAAATTGCTGTTAGTGTTAACGTTTTAATGCAGGACTTGTCGTGGAATATTTTGACATTGTGGTTTTGTTACTTTTAATCACGGTCAGTAAATTGTCTTAATTATTTATTCCACCGCTGCTTTTCATCATGTCTTGATGTTGGTCTGCTTTCTCTGCCGACAGTCCCTCCGGCCTCCACTTTAAATTACCAAACAAATCCAATTAGACTTGACAGCACCTGTGGCACACTACAGTACGCACTCACTCATCGGCACGGCTGCAGAGTGCGAGAAAACACCTGATGAACTCTTGTGGCTGCGCTGCCGAGTGTGGTCCTCGTTTTTTCCGTTCAGATTTACCCGCTGGTCTCTGTGCTGCGGTGCCAAAGAGACCGTCTGCTCCAGAGAGTACCTAGAATGTACGCTGCCTCCTCTGCCCGGCCACCCAAGTGTACAGGATGTGAACTAATACTTTACAGTAAGGAATCATACTCCCCAGAGATTAAAAAAAAAAAAGAGTAGAAGAAAGGCTCAGAGATGAGTCTGGAAGGCACCCAAAGGTCTGTCAGTAGTTAATGTGAACTGACAGGAAAGTCCAACAGAAAGAGCAACAGGAAGAGGAAGCACCCCCCACACACACACTCGACATCCTGGATGGCTTGTCTGTATGTGTGACTGGATATTTTCAGATACGGTTTCTGAGTCTGTGTTTGTGCTCCGCTGCTGGTATTGTCATGGCAAAGCTGTAGTGTCTCATTAGAGATCCAGCACGTGTGCGCCCACTAGTACGCAGCGGTCGAGAAAGTAATGCCGCTCCGCCGGCTGATGTTTACAGTTTGTCTTGAACACTTTGGCTGCCGCTTTGCCCACTTGTTGTTGCCGTCTGCTGTACCCCATCCGACCCTCAGGTCCGGGCCTGGGGTTGGATCTCTCTTCCCACCTTGCTTCGCAGAGCTCCCCGGAAGCCTTCCTTTTCCCTTTGAAGTCCCACAGTCATCTAGTGGTCAGAGTTATGTGTGTGTTGTGCGCCCCAGACATCCTGAGTCACTCATGATGAGGGTTCCTCAATGTGGGAAAGCTTGGCCATGTGTGCTCATTGCTCATAAACAGTAGGAGCGCCGGCTCCGCGATGTAAAATAAACTAGCCTGCCCGCAACATATTGTCGCTGCCGTTTCACTGGCGCGGCCGTTGTTTTTCACGCCGCTGTCGCCTTTGACAGATAATCCCTGGGCTTCTTTCTTGTTTTTACTAGCTGGACTGCTCGTAAAAGGGTCCCCGCCCGGCACGTCAGTACAACTGTGGGACGTGGGCGTGATGCGGGAGCGGTCGCCAAGCTGGTGCGACCTCTGTGTGAAAGGAGCAGACCAATGCTGCTCTGTGTGACTCCCACGTGAGTTGTTGGTGTCCTCCACAGACCCTGAAATCAGAAGTGGAAAAAAAAGGTGTTATTGAGAAATAGATGGTGAACTGGGAGAGATCACATGTGCAGTTCCAACATGGAGACCAACACGCTGTCACTCCTTCTCGTCTCGTACTGATGCTTTGTGGGACATCACTTTGTAACGCTGTAAACACGTGGTTAACTTTGGGAAGTCAGACAAAAACACTTGCTGAACTCTTAGTTAGGTTTAGGAAAAACATCATGGTTGGGCTTAAAATAACTACGGAAACTAAGCTGTACACAAAAAACAGAGTCACAAACATCACTAACATAACCAATTAATAAATGATAATAAGATGACAAAGCGTCTTATTTGACACCTTGGGAATAACAACAGGCAAAAAGTAATCTTTTATGCACTGGTCTATTTTTTGATCTTCTTTCAGACTAGTGGATAGAGAACATCCAAAATACACACAGAGGTGTTTATTTTACTGCTTTGTTTATTTCTGTCTGTCGATCTCTACTGAACTCACCAAAAGTTAGCATTAGATAATGCCTCATTTGTATATTTAAACAAACCATTCAGCAAATTTGTAATGTAAAAGAAAAGTCCTCATGTACTGTAAGTAATCAACTGAATTCAGTGGCGGGACGTGCATTTTCAACCTGGGCCTTCGACCTGGGCCGTCTGATATAGTTTACATAAATATGCGCATGACGGGATGCGACGTCATTAACGGACAATGCATGTAGTCCACATCAACAAGAACCAGTCACATTTAGTTATAACAAAACAGGACAAAACAATCCAACAAAACTGCGGGACTAAAACACTGCACACTCGAGCCAGAACGAGCCAGAAGGAACGATATTAACTACCGTAAAATTTGCCAGCACACTCACCCGAGGAGGCGCGATGGAAATCAGGCTGACGGCGAGGAAACCCCTGGCTCCCTGGTGCTAACCTCTCTGGTGCTAACCTCTCTGGTGCTAACCTCTCTGGTGCTAACCTCTCTGGTGCTAACCTCTCCGACGGAGAACCAAGCGGGGTGAGAGGCGCCGCAGCACAAGTAGCAGCTGCTGCCGCCGGCTGCACTATTTGAGCTCAAGTTAACAACACTGAAAATTCAGCACAAAAATAAAAGTGTCAGTGTTAGCTGCAGCAGCTAGCTCCCGGGTAGCGGGACCAGGCTTGCCTCGACGCAGGCAGCAGCAATAGCACCGTGGCTTGTTTATGATTAAATATGAATGCAGATATAAAAACAAAACAGTAACACAAACAGCAGTACACTCATCCTGTTCACTTAAAGACAAAGTCCATCCTCCTCTTTTTGTTAAATAGTTCAGTGACGCGGCTGTACAGTTCAGTTTATCGGTACGCTTCAGTTCCAGTACCAGCTCCTTCTCGATGGCCATGCACGCCGGTGAGGAGAGTCGAGCCCAGGGGCGTCTCTAGGATTTTGACACATGTGGGGCTTAGCCCAGAAGAGTGAAGCAGCGAAATTTGTAGACATAGAAACACTCTCCACCTGCTCTTCTGGACTGAATTGAATTGAGGCATTTCATGGTTACCAGTTAATACCAAATAGGCTAGCAATTTTCACAAACTTCCCTCAATAGCCCAGGCACAGAAATGCCCCATTCATCATGTTGAACATACCAACAGCAACCATTCAGCAACAGTAAACATTGAGATGTTTAATGAACCATGCATCTTGTCATGTACAGTATTTACATTGTTTTACTTTGTACATTTAATGCTCTTTACATATTTATTCTTTACATATTCGTTAACATTATTTAACACAACATACTCTTTAACATAATATTTGTAACTCTTATGCCGTGTTCACACCGGACGCGGCGCGAATTTGCGGCGCGACCGGATTACATGCAAAGTCAATCCACAGACGTGTCGCGGGGCGGCGCGATAGACGCGTTTGAGGCGGCGCGAACAGAACGTTTGACGAGGGGCGAACAGAGCGAAGGACGCGGCGCGAATTCGCGTGAGTTGAATTATCCCAACTCCAGCGGAGAAATCGCGTGACGCAAAGTTGCGGCAGCCAATCAGCGTTGAGAAGCTCCGCCCGTCATCACCGCCGTCTTGCCGGTCCCGAATGAAACTGCTCCTGCTTCGCCAGAACCAGCGCTGGCAGCGGCCGTCATTCAGACACTGTTGTGGGACTACGGATAATATTATGAACCCAGACACCATGGAGTTTGATGTTCCGACGTATGTTGAGTTTACACAACAAGTATAAATCAGAACTAGTGGTTATTTCCATGGTGGATGGCAGAATCGGTATCCGTTTTACGGAGAAGCCAGACGCATTTCCTGGAGGAGTCGGAGAAATTCACCGAGCTGTGTGCGGCTACGGATGATGTTATGAACCCAAACACGAGGGCGTTTCATGTTCCGACATGTTTGGAACTTCCACAACAAGTATAAAGCAGAACTAGTGGTTATTTATTCCATGGTCGATAGCGGAAATGAAAGTTCCTTTCACAGAGACAAACGACTGAGATAAGCCACGCCCCTTTCGCGGCGCGATGTTTCGAGTTTGGTGTGAACACCCTCCTTTCACTCGCGCGAGTAAACTTCCGCGGTGTGAACACGGCATTACAGGTCTCAGGTTAGGTCTCTGCCTTAACTGTTCTTAACTCTACCTATTGTCTTTGTTTCTTGTACTTAACTTTTATTAATGTACTCTTTACATTGTGCGTTAAGAAAAAGTGTGTTAAATCATTTTAAGAACACGATTGAAAAGGATGCAATCCCATAACCACAGATCATCAAACGAATGACCCATTTTGAATTTAGTTTGCACCCATGTACTGACATTAGCTAGCTAGGTAACAACACATTGTTTTTCCATTTAACACAACAGTAAAAGAGGCAGGCTGTGCAGGATCCCTGTCTGCTAGCTAGCTGCTATCATGCATGAAAAAGAAAATAAACAAGATGGTTCGACGTTATACCCTAACATTAACTTTAGCTACTTTCCCCTGCAGAAGAAGCCCAAGCTTAATTATTTTTAGGTACACAATTCTCACACACTACAATTGCATTTACAGACAGATGCTAATAATAACAGAAAGTTTTTTTCCCATGTAATATCAACTAGCAGCTACATCCCTCTAGTAGTTCCAGCTGCAACACTCTTTTCGAAATTATACAATTTTACATAATTTCTATTCCCATTACCTCTTTGATTCCTGACCACCTTTGGGGGGGAAAAACATTGAACTCTTTTTTTGTGACATCTTGTTGTGCTACTATCCAAAGACAGCAGCTTGCTGTTGTCAAGTGCGCCTGCTGCCTGACGCCGCTGTGCGAGCTGGAGGTGTTAACCACTTTTGTGCCAAGCTTTTTTTTTTTTATTATTAATATTCGGGGCTAATTAAAAAACATCCGGGCCTGAAAATGTCCGGTCGACAGTGGCAGTCGATATTAGGATCGTCACTGCCAAATATGCCCATAACCCTCCGTGAGAAAGGAGTCCTCAGTAAATCCGCCACCAATTCTGTTTCTCCTCCTCCTTCAGCCATTGAGTGTTAAAAAAAAACTACACCAAGCAAAACACAAAAAAAATCCTAACTTCTCTTATGTTTCAGCCTGAATTATTCTTGCTCCTACTGCGTTCTGCTAGCAGCTAGGTAGCTTTCTGTTGACACAAGTCACGCTGGCCCATTGACCAATCATACATCCAGTGCAAGCATGCAGGTGCTGGCAAGTCAAAGAATACGCCCAGCATGTCAAAGTAAAGATTTGATTGGTTGAAGACTATGATCATCAACGATAACGTCCACTCTCCGTGTACTTTAATCTGCAAAGGCCTGCTTGAAGCCGCTCTTCTTCCCTAGAGACATAGGAGGTGAAATCTGATTGGCTAAAAGCTCTCCTTAAAAAAAGCTTCAGGCTGGAAGCAGAGCAACAGAGGAAGACAGGAGCTGTGCAATGAGAAAATAAGGTAATAGGGGGAAATAATTATAATACATGATACATACATGATTGTGAAAAACAATTAAATTATAAAATAGCTATAACTTTGTGATTCTGTTTAGGCCAGCAGAGAGGGCTTAGCCCACCACTGAATTAGTCGTTTACCCTTTACATCTTTAGTGTCTTCAAAATGAATGTCACTTTACAAAACATATTTTTAAAGGCCGTTTTCTCTCAATTATTATTTATTTTTCTCCCTCTGAGCCAGAAATCTCCACTTTAGTAACATAAACCAAACTTTCCTCTCTACATTCTGAAGTTTTTCCCAGAGGACTTTGTTCATGTATCATTCGGAGCATGATTTATACAACATGTTCTTCCAATATAAGAGATTTTAAAAAAAGTCGACCCAAAATGAAACAAGAATTTTGAACCCGGCTTCTTCCAATGTTGAGATGTACGCAAATTAGCACACATTTGATAAGATAATGCCTAATGTGTGTACATAAACATAAAAACTTGATTACTGTAAGTAACCAAGTGGGGTTCTAGTGAAAGCTTTCTAAACTTATTCCCTGGGGTATCTCCACTTTAATGGACGTTTTTCAACTCTGGATGGTTCCATCAGGACGGCTGATGTCATCGGGGCGATGGAGCAGCATCTGAGGTGGTCACTGTCTATAAATATTACACTCGGGGTGTTCGTCCTCTGTCTTTCCTCACGCTCACACACCCACAGCATGTAACAACCTTTTCACCCTTTGATTCACTGTCTATTTCACTTCCTCCGCCGTCTGCCCTCGCTCTATCTATCTGCATTCTTTCTCCGCGAGCTTCTGTCTCTCTCTCTCTCTCTCTCGCTCTCTCAGAGGCGCACAGACGTGGGTCTATTTGCTTAAATTTCTCATTTCCTGTTTGGGGTGTGTATCCGATCCCCTTGTTCTCGTGCCCAGTGCAACATCAAACGCTCCAAAGGAGACAACAGAGAGGAGGACACACAGAAAGCATATGAGTGAGGGAGTGATGGCACCATGGGAGGTGTGTGTGTGTGTGTGTGTGTGTGTGTGTGTGTGTGTGTGTGTGTGTGTGTGTGAGTGTGGAGTGAATCAGGGGTGAGGACAGTGGAAGGGAAAACCCTGAGTGACGACACAGAAGCAGTGAAATTACAAGAAAAATGAAAAAAAAAGGAGAAATGTTTCTTTATCATGATGAACACAGAAATGGCCAAATAAGGCCAGACTCGAGCCAGAACGCAGAGTTGTGCTGCAAAAATGTTAGTTTTTTAAGAATCTGGGCTGCTTTCACTTCCCATAGTAATTTGTTTGTATTTATTCTAATTATCTGTTTAATCAGCCATTTTCAAATTTTCCTTTAATAAGGCTGTGGTGCCAGTCAATCCTGAGGCGACTGCTGGGTAAGAGCCGTAAAATAAAACCCCCACACAGGAGTCTGATTCCATTGAGGCTGTATGTGTGTGGGCTTCCACTCAGGTATGGAGCCCTGGTTTATGTGGCTAATGTGACTCCTTGTTGTATTAAAGCTCCCCAAGTCGAAAAACTGCCCGCCGGATTGGAAATATTTTTTAAACAAAAAGCCACATGTTCGAACAGTCAGTTTCACCGGCAAATATGATGGGAAACCTGCATTTTGTTATGGAAGTGCTGACATGGAAAAGGGGCGTTGGTGATGAAGGATGGGGAGACACATCTGAGACCGACAGTTTAAGTCTTTGTTTAACTTTTTTAAACATAAAGGTTTTCATGCATGGGGCAAAAAAACTATTTTTTTCATTTTTTTACAGTGTTCATAATTCTTTTAAATAAATAAAAATTTGAAAATAGATTTTATATAATACAATATATAAATAAATAAATATATATATAATTTGTTATTCATTTTGTTTACATATTATGATGAAATATAATCAAGCATCCAAAATAACTGTTATTTAGGCCTGTTAATAATAACTTTAAACTCATCAAAGAGCCCCGGTCACTTCCTTAATAACTAAAGCCCATTGATTAACTTAATCATGTCTAAAATGTGTGAAATCCAAACGAAGAAGAAGAAGAAGAAGAAGAAGAAGAAGAAGAAGAAGAAGAAGAAGAAGAAGAAGAAGAAGAAGAAGAAGAAGAAGAAGAAGAAGAAGAAGAAGAAGAAGAATGAGAAGAGACAAACAAAGCAAAAACCACACATTTAGTTCATCTAGATTCAGACATGATCGGATTCTTATAAACTATATCTGCTCACCGGCCGACTTACAAACTGGCACTGAAGGCAACAACCTGACTTTCTACTTAAAACAGCCCGAGGAGAAATGTAAACAGACGCTCAACAAAATATAAACAGGATTGCGTTCTATACCCTCCTCTAACCACCCTGGTTACAAGTCCAATGAACACAGGAGTAAACAGACGGGGGGTTATGTGGAAAAGGTAAAGCCAACATGCAGACTTGTGAGGCAGGTATGCATCACGTTTTTCTTTTTCCAATTACATGACATTTCCAACTCCTCCCTCCCGTAGCGTCAGTGAACATTCCATATGTGTCAGTTTTCAGGATGTCGATTTCGTGTAAAGGGAGGTTCTACTGGTGCACGGGCCGAGAGGCTTTTGCAACGCTGTGATGTGAGCAACTCCCCCCCCCTCCCCCCCCCCCCCCCCCCCCACACACACACACTCAAAGGGGACTATCTGTAAAACATGCAGGAACTAAACGGGGAATTAAGAAATAGGAGGAAGGGTGGAGCTCAAGAGGACGACTTTTTCCTTCCTCGATTTATCTTTAATTCTGCTTGAAGCCTTTTTGCCATGCCCGCTACAAAAACACATGGTTCGAATAAGTGACCCCCCCCCCACACACCCCCTGGAGTCGAGCTCTCATTAGTGAATTATTTGGACCGAATGGAGCAAGAGGAGGGGAAACAAGACTTTCTGCAACAACGCTGGCAGAGGAATGACGCCGCGGTTGGAAAGGGGTGGTGTGGAGAAAAACCCGCTACCCGCTGCAGGATAATAAATACAGCAGCACGCGGGTCTGGATTGGGCCTATGTAACGTATACTCCACTCCACTCAGGAGGCCTCATCACTCATTGGCTCGTGACCCCGGAGTGTCTCCCCCCCCCAAACCAACCCGTCACATGTGTCTCTTTCTCCCGTCGCTCGTATATATATCTCTGCGCTGCTGCTCTATTCGTGTTTGTTTTAACTTTCCCAGGACAACCCCCGCTCTCCAAAAGCCCACGCTCATATGCATCGTACACCCAGGAGGACAGCGACCCCCCCTCTGTCTTCCCGGCCTTAGCCAGATTTTACTCGACCTCTCTCTCTTTTTGCCTCCCACTCCGTCTCTCCCACTCACTGTCTGCGTTTACTCTCATGTGTGGCTCAGGCTGTAGAGTCAGCGTGTTCTCACTCAATCTTGTTGTGTGTGTGTGTGTGTGTGTCCATTCCCCTTTTCCCTCAAGCACTACTAGTAAAACCATCACAGAGCTAGACGTGTTATGGCTCAGAGAGAGAGAGAGCGAGGGCGACTCATAGGTGCTCTCGCTGAGAGAAAGTGAACTCCCCGTTCAACGGGGGTCACGGTGAGTCACCCGGCTGCTTGGCCTCTTACTCGTCGCTGCGGGACGCCGCTGGTGAGTCACGGCGCGAGTAGACTGGACTGGGCCGTATCCTCTGTGTCACATTGCTTCTCCTGGACGCCTCTCTTGCTAGTTTCACTTTTAACCCTGTAAACATAAGGGGGGGACACACCAAACCACAAACCTATACGTCAAGGGGTTGACTTTTCCTTTCTGGTGCAGAAGAGCGGTGCGGGGATGACGTCATGTTTGCAGGGCGGCAGAGGCGGGATCGTCAGGGCCTGCTCAGCCTTCTCTGCTGGCCTAAACAGAATCACAAAGTTATAGCTATTTTATAATTGAATTTTTACATTTTTTTATTATTATTATTGTTTTTGTTTTTTATAATTAAAAGTTATATCTATTTTATAATTTAATTGTTTTTTATTTATTCTTATTTTCTCATTGCACAAGCTCCTGTCTTGTCTGTTCCTCAGCTTGATTAAGCAGGTTTCTTATCCAATCAGATTTCACCTTTGTTTCTCTCTATGGTAGAAAAGCCGTTTAAACGTCATGGTGACAGCCAGCTAGGAGGCGGTATGCACCTAGTCCAGTTGGTTGCGATCCGCCATTTAAACTGAAGAAGAATAACTTTCTGCAGACTTTCCCTGTGGACACTGTATAGACACTTGGACCTGCTGTCCTCCCCGCGGCGCATCTCACCTTGCTTTCCAAGCAGGTCTGCGCTAGCTCGCTGTTAGCTTGCGTTATCCACCGAAAACGCAAGTAGAAAATCCACGGCCCGCCACTGCAGGGCGGACCCACAGAGGTTCCCTCGACAGATTTTTTCGCATCATTCCAGAAAACAAGCTCTTTTTTGTTCAGCAAGATAATCATCACAAATGAACACCACCTTTAGGATTTAAAATATATATATATATATATATATATATATATATATATTCTTGGGGAAGTAAAAGCTGACGTTAGGCTATAAACAAATAGTTTACAACGAGGCTGTAAAGTCAGACTATTATTTAGCTACGTGGTAGCAACCGCCTTTATTTTAAAGACACTTAAAAGCTTCAAAATGAATGACAGGAGTATCTCTATTGTGTATGTTATGGTAGAACAAGACATTCAGATATTTTAAATTATCTTAAAGACCTTAATTCGGGCATCTAAACAAAAACCCATTCAAAAAAACAGTGGGCTTTGGGACGAAGGAACAAAAAGTGCCAAAAGCGCTGACTCATTTCTGGATTTTCGGACTCATCCATGCAGCAGACTGTTCGCATCCAGCCTCATCTATGAATCGTGAGAGGAGGAAATCTGTACTGCCATTTGTTATCTTGTGTAGGTAAACCAGACATTTCAAAGAGACACAGCAGCTTTGTTTGCATGTGCGATTAAAAACATATTCACTTTAGTTTAAACACTTTATAAAATAGACCAAATTAATGCATTTAGGTGGAGATGCTACTCTTTTAATTTCCTCTCGTCAGTTAAACAAACAGAATGCATGCTAGCCTTTCACATTTGCTTCAATGTTAAAAATTGGCTGCAACTATCAGAATACAAACTTTCAAGCTCCCCCTTGTGGCCCAAAAGTGTACTGCGGATATAAATGTTAAATCAAAGACTAATGCCGTGTTCACACCGGACGCGGCGCGAATTATCGCGCCGCGTTCACCGCGGAAGTTTAGTCGCGCGAGTGAAACGAGGGTGTTCACACCAAACTCGAAACATCGCGCCGCGAAAGGGGCGTGGCTTATCTCAGTCACTTGTCTCTGTGAAAGGAGCTTTCATTTCCGCTATCGACCATGGAATAAATAACCACTAGTTTTGCTTTGTACTTGTTGTGGAAGTTCCAAACATGTCGGAACATGAAACGCCCTCGTGTTTGGGTTCATAACATCATCCGTAGCCTCACACAGCTCGGTGAATTTCTCCGACTCCTCCAGGAACTGTGTCTGGCTTCTCCGTAAAACGGATACCGATTCTGCCATCCACCATGGAAATAACCACTAGTTCTGCTTTATACTTGTTGTGTAAACTCCACATGTGTCGGAACATCAAACTCCATGGTGTCTGGGTTCATAATATTATCCGTAGTCCCACAACAGTGTCTGAATGACGGCCGCTGCCAGCACTGGTTCTGGCGAAGCAGCAGCAGTTTCATTCGGGACCGGCAAGACGGCGGTGATGACGGGTGGAGCTTCTCAACCCTGATTCTCAACGCTGATTGGCTGCCGCAACTTTGCATCACGCGAATTCTCCGCTGGAGTTGGGAGAATTGAACTCACGCGAATTCGCGCCGCGTCCTTCGCTCTGTTCACCCCTCGTCAAACGCTCTGTTCGCGCCGCCTCAAACGCGTCTATCGCGCCGCCCCGCGAAAAAATCGCCGATTCGCGGGGCGGCGCGTCTGTGGATTGACTTTGCATGTAATCTGGTCGCGCCGCAAATTCGCGCCGCGTTATGCCGTGTTCACACCAAAAGAGTTGCGAATTTTCGCAAAGCTTTTTCACCTGAGTTTACTGCTGGACTTTATGTGGTTAATTCATTTTTTCGCTTTTTCGTAACCATTCACTGCGGAAAGGGGGCGGGGCTTATCTCTGTGTCTGTGAAAACAGTTACTATTTCCGCCATTCACCATGTAAATAACCACTAGTTCTGCTTTATACTTGTTGTGGAAGTCCCACAAACGTCGGAACATCAAACGCCCCCGTGTCTGGGTTCATAATATTATCCGTAGTCGTGTCTGGGTTCATAATATTATCCGTAGTCGCACACAGCTCCGACTCCTCCAGAGGCTTGTCTCACGAAGCTGGATTAACATACCCGGGGTTTCCCTCAGTTATCCAGCTGCACTTAACCAGATGTCCGCGGTCTCGCTTATTGGTCTCACGAAGACCAATCTTTTCGTTTTAACAATTTAACCTCATTTCAGTTGCAACCCCAGTGGAGCTAAAAGAACATGGGAGCAAGTTAAAACCAAATATAAGAACATAGTTCAAAGCGGTCAGTAAGTTTATTATAATATCTTCCAGGCTACATGTATGATTGAACAATATTATACAATTATCCTTCTATTGTGAAAGTAACTTGAGTAACGTGTGGGTTGGGTTGGGGTTTCCCCCCACAGTGGATAGTGAGACCCTCGGGGTCACGCTGCTACCTAGACCAATGCCATCCGTGATAGAGGTAACAGTAAATTCAAACTGTCATACACTTACAGGCAATCTGTTGGTGCTGATCATGCATTAAAGAGGAAGAAATATTTTGCCACTTCTCATGTCGGCCACTGAGGACCAGGTTAGGAGCAGGTTAGGCGTTCAGCGTAAGTTAACGGGGCAACATACCCTGATCAGAAGTGAACCAGCTTCGTGAGACGGAAAACCCAGGGTTAATCCAGAAGTTACCTCGCTAAAACGAAATCCAGCTTCGTGAGACAGGCCTCTGGACGAGTGTCTGAATGAAGCCGCTTCCAGCGCTCCTTCAGCGGACCAGCAGTTTGATTCAGTAACGGCAGGACGGCGGTGATGCCGGGCGGAGCTTCTCAACGCCGATTGGCTTTCGCAACTCCGCGTCGGGCGAATTATTCGCTGGAGTTGCGAATATTCACAACGCCTTTTCGCCTCTATCGGGCCGCCCGAAGAAAAATTCGCTTTTTCGCAACCATTCGCGTCTGTGCATTGACTTATGCCGTGTTCACACCAAAAGAGTTGCGAAATATTCGTGCGTCCAGATTACATGTTAAGTCAATGCACAGCCGCGTTAGGTTGCGAAAAAGCGGATTTTTCGCCGGGCGGCGCGATACTGGCGAAATGGCGTTGCGAATATTCGCAACTCCGCTTTTTCGCTTTTTCGCTTTTTCGCTGGCGATGAAATAATTCCAATCAGCGTTGAGAAGCTCCGCCCGGCATCACCGCCGTTCTGTCGTCACTGAATCAAACTGCGGGTCCGCTGAAGGAGCGCTGGAAGCGGCTTCATTCAGACACTCGTCCCGGAGGAGTCGGAGCTGTGTGCGACTACGGATAATATTATGAACCCAGACACGACTACGGATAATATTATGAACCCAGACACGGGGGCGTTTGATGTTCCGACGTGTGTGGGACTTTCTCAACAAGTATAAAGCAGAACTAGTGGTTATTTCAATGGTCAATGGCGGAAATAGTCAATGTTTTCATTGACATGGAGATAAACCCCGCCCCCTTTCCCCAGCGATGGTTGCGAAAAACGAATTAACCACTGGAGCGAGTTTTTTGCCGGGCGGCGCGATATAGGCGAAGTGGCGTTGCGAATATTCGCAACTGTTTTGGTGTGAACACGGCATTAACATGTAATCTACTCGCGCGGATATTTCGCAACTCTTTTGGTGTGAACACGGCATAAGGATAATAAAATAAAATGAAATCCTGTGTCCCAGTCTTTGGGAATTCCTAGCAAAGGGAAGGTGTTTATGCTTAGGGTTGCGTGTTGTTATTTGCAGGCCGGGGTGCGTCAGATGTGAGTAAAGTTGCGGAGACGTGCATGTGTGCCCCATTTGGCCCTCCGCGTGCATCTTGGGTTGCCCGGAGGGGAGACATCCTTGCGTTCAGTTATGGCAGCTATGGAACTTTCCACTGCAACATCCTCCAGCCTTTGAGCCATCTGGATCACGAACAAAAGGATTGGTGATGGACGCTGAACGCGCGTGTTAGGACTGTAGATTTGAATTAATTGGAATATTATTGCGGTCCAGTCAGAGAGGGGCAGAGTGTTGAGGACAGCACATCGCTTCAAATTAAAGTAATTCCAGACAAGCCAGGGGAAATTGACTCCCCCCATGAATCATTTAACTAATCTTGATCTAATGATTCGGTTGTAACACATTACTCATCATCTCAACATGTTTCTGGTTCGCTTCACATCCGCAGTCCGATAGTTGTGCTGGCCGTGGCCATGGGCATTTCAGTGAGAGTCTATACTGACCCCTGCTGGTTAATAAAATAAACAATTTAAATAAAACTATTGCTTAATTCCTTGAACTAGGAAACGCCATTGTCAATATATATCTGTCTCATACCTAACCACCCGAACACATGCTTTTTATTCAAACTAACATCGAAGAGAATTACTTTTGGCCAAGGACAATATAAAACGCATAGACACAATGAATAAAAAAAACATATATAACGTTTCTCAGGCAATATATATATATATATATATATATATATATATATATATATATATATATATATATATATTACTACTATCGATGCATACTGTATACTATCGATGCATACTGTACCTTGATGTACCGTGATGTATTCATAAGGCTCATGCTGTATTTATATCCCTTAATGTTTATTCTACATGCTATCTATTCAATATTGTATTATTATGTGCATCTACCCTGCACTTTACTGCTTTTGCACTTCTGGTTGGTTTCTGGTTGAATGCTAAACTGCATGTTGTTGTTTTAGTGCAATGATAATACATGTTATATAATCCAATTTAATCTAATGTTCAAGTGAGAAATAAACATTGTAATCATTTACAAACATAATAATTTTCTTTAAATACGATTTTATTAGGACTGATTTTTTTTAACGGGGTTCGGTATATTTAGACATAATATGTATGCAGCAGTAAGGTTTTAATGTAGGTTTAAAATCTCTTAAGAGTACTGCGGTCGCGCACAAAAAAAAAAGAAGAATTTGCGACTTTTGCGACAGTGCAGTAAATGGCGTACGTATCGGAAAACGGCAGTGAGGAAAAGATGGCGGAGGGAGGTAACGATGCAGAGTTGCTGAAGGAGAAGGCGAATACGTACTTTAAAGGTAATTTGACAGACCTGTCAGGACGACGCCTTTTTATCAGCCGTTGGTAACAGACGAAGATGTGACCATTAGCTGTCGTGGCGACATAACTCCGTTGCAACGCGCTCCCAACCGGATACGCCAGGCTAACGTTGGCTCTAACGGCATGCTAACCGTAAACTCCATTCATTGGATTACTCCGCACTGGATTGAAATGAGCCGGTTTAGCTAACGCTAGCTACAACACCAACGGCTACACACGTTAACACATGCCGCCACGCGCGTGTCCTCCATCGTGCTCGCATTCGGTACTGAACATTGGGCTTCAACCGCGTGTTGTGTTCACTCGTGTAACGTGGGATTAAAGTGAGATTCAGAAACTAGTCCCACAATGTTCTATGTTCTGTAGCAGTGGAGCCTCGGTTTACCAACAATACTGGAACTGTTTCGTTCACGTGGGTCCATTTCTTGTCAGGCGGTTCATTTTGAAGAGACAATACCGACATTCACTTTGGTCCCAAATTGAGTTGTGGTGGAAGGAGTATTTAGTAAAAGTATCAATGCTACAGTTAAAAATATATCAATATTATGTTACACGTAAAAGACCCGTATTCAAATTAACGTTGTACTCAAAGGACAAAAAGGAAAAGTGCTCCTTATGAAGAATGGGCCCGTTTCCGATTCATATGTCTGCACTCGCTCATCTTTAGTGTAATCGCTCTTTTATTGTATCCATTTGTAATCTATTCTATTTCATATACTACTAATTATTTATTTTATTTTTTACTTTTCTGTGTGTATCTGTACTTATTTCTGTCCTTGTTCCTGCAACACCCAGATTGCACCTCCTATGGATCAATAAAGGCTAATCTTATCCTAATTTAGAATAATACACTTCTATTTTGTATGTTTTATCTGCAAAGCAACTAGTGTCTTCAATTTAAAAAATATGTATTGTGCAGTAAAACATATTTGCCTTCAAAGTGGAGTGGGAGTATAAAGTTGCATGGAATGTAATACTTGAGCAAAGCACAACAACCAAATTGTACATCAGGACAGTACTCCAGTAGAAACACAGGTACTCTCCACCGCTTTCTGTTCGACAGAGAAAAGCATCAATAATGAAGGCCAAGTTCTCTTGCGATAGTTAGGGTGTCTTTCAAAGGGCCACTTACTAATGTTATAGATGATATAGCAAATTACCATCAGTCTTAATTCAGGAAATGTCTGGGATTTGGATTGTTGGAATATTGTAGTTAAACGTTTTTGGGTTTACTGATTGAATTTAGTTAACTGAACATGTCTGCATTACTAATAACTTCTCAGACACATTATCAACCACCCATACGGTTGACTAACCGTTGAATAGATCAAATAAATTACCAAATATTCTACATCAATACACAATACTATTCAGAATATTGTCACATTATTATTTATCTTGAGGTATTGAATGAAGAATGCTGGTATTTTATTGAGTGTTAAGGGTTGTCATTATTGTCTTTCAATGTATTTACTTTGCATTAGTAAATACGTATTTTATAGCTGTGTTGAACCAGCTCATGTTGTCTTAAGAATCCGGGTTACAACAACAAGCTAATTTTATTTAGGAATTAGTCAAAATCTGCCATCAGTTCTATTACAAAATAAATAATAATAATATACATGAACCACCTGCAGGGTTTTTGACATTTTTAATGGAACTTTGTTGTGCCCCGTGTTTTCTGTTGACGATGTGACATTTTCTTTTCAGAGAAAGACTATGAAAATGCAATCAAGTACTACTCGGAGGCCTTGGAGGTCAACCCTACCAATGCCGTCTACTACAGCAACCGAAGCCTGGCGTACCTGCGCACGGAGTGCTACGGGTACGCCCTGGCTGATGCCACGAAGGCCCTGGAGATAGACAAGAACTACATCAAGGGATACTACCGCCGCGCCACCTCCAACATGGCACTGGGCAAGTTCAAGGCCGCACTCAAGGATTACGAGACGGTAAGCAGGGTTCTTACGCTCATGGAAAACCTGGAAAAGTCATGGCATTTTAAAATTGTTATTTTCAGGCCTGGAAAAGTCCTTGAAAAAAATAAAATCCCCAAGGTTTTGGAAAAGTCATGGAAATTTGTTATGTTCATGATGTTCATTTACGCCGAGTTTGAAATAATTAATATGCTTTTAAAAGAAAGACGCTAAAAATATAAGCAGGCATACATACAGGCATCTATATAAATGTTTATTCTTTTAATCAAACTATTGTCGCTCATTCATTTGTCATTTAAGGTATACTGTATGCTTTGTATTCTTATTGTTAGTTTAAATACTACATTTTCACACTTTTTCACAAAATGTTTGGTCATGGAAATTTGGTTTAAAGTCATGGAACTCGATTGGTCAAAATGTGTATGAACCCTGGTTAAGAAACAAAGCGTCTTCGACTATAAGTAGCTGCACACTTTTCCACTCCGACCCTAGAATTTACGAGACCTAAACGTTGTACACGGTAAAATTAAATGTTTTTTTTTCCTTTCAAAAGAAAAATCTCTCCAGTTCTATCTGTTGATCTGACACCTGCTTGTGTTGCCTTAACAGCCTGGAATAGGGATTATCCTTAAATCCTGTCATGATGCCAATTAGATTCAGTTTGTAGGCACTCGCACCACCGCTAATTTGGTGTCTATTGTTATTCGTGCTGTAAGCAATATAAATATACTGGGGCTTTGGACACAAAGGTCCCTTGAAGCTCAGCCATAGCCAAAGCAATTTGTTGCACAAACTGGACCAAGCGCCATGACGACAGAAAACGAGAGTTAATCCTTTTGAAGGTATGAGAGGTTCTATCTGGATTTATGTTTATTTATAGATGTATCAGACCATTGAGTCTGAATGGTTTAAATATTTTTCATCCAGTATAAACTGCAGAATTTAAACCGTGATATACTTTTAACAACCATTTACATCCTGGTCTTTTTTTTTAAAGCTACGCAGAGTAAATTTCCCCACGGCTTCCTTGATGCCGGTTGATGACTAACCAGCGTGGTGGATTTATTTTGTTTCCCTGTTCTGATGATAGGTAGTGAGGGTTCGACCAAATGACAAGGATGCGAAGATGAAGTATCAGGAATGTAACAAGATTGTGAAGCGGAAGGCTTTCGAGAGAGCCATTGCCAGCGATGAGATTAAGAAATCTGTTGTCGACTCCCTGGACATCGAAAGCATGAGTAAGTCTTCCGTATTATTGAACAAATGTGTCAAAATAAATCTCTCTCTCTCTCTCTGTAATCCTCATGTGCAGTAAAACAGTAGCTAATGATGACGAAATGCACAGGTGTGAATATTTGCTTCATTACTGTCCCCTACATTACTGGGTTTTCCGTCTAAAAGAAGTTGATGATTTATTGCAGTGATTGAGGACGACTATGAAGGCCCTCAGCTTGAGGACGGGACGGTCACCATGAAGTTCATGCAGGAGATGATGGATTGGTTCAAAGACCAGAAGAAACTGCACAGAAAGTGTGCTTATCAGGTAAAGATGTCTGTTTCTATGAAACGCACTGATTGAAGGAACTTAAAATGTACCTGTCGTTTTAACAGTTTTTTACTTTCAGATTTTGGTGCAAGTTAAAGACCTTCTATCGAAACTACCGAGTCTCGTTGAGATCACATTAAAAGAGGTGAGGACTTTGCGGGTATTGACTTGTAAAATGACTAAAAGTTGCTGTTAGTTTATGTCCAATGAGAGTGCAACAGTAGATGCATCTTCTTGATCCGCTCATCATAGGAATGCAGAGGTAAATGAAACGCAATGTTGTTTTTCATGGTTGTTTTATACAATGTATCTTTTAGGGATTCTATTTAAAGTCTTCCGTTTCTATTTGCAACAGACCGAAAAAATAACAGTTTGTGGAGACACGCATGGGCAGTACTACGATCTCCTCAACATCTTCCAGTTGAACGGCTTGCCATCAGAGACCAACCCCTATGTATCCTTTTCTCTTCAACATCCTCCTCGTTTGTACCATTCTGTGTCTGAAGGCCTTTACACACCGGGGCGGGTTTCTTTTTTTTCCATGCAATTAATTTACTCTTAAATAGATGTTGTTGTTTTTTTTTAAACTAGTTTATTTGGCACAAATACTTTAACACATAATCTTTATACTTTTTTTTTTTTTTTTCCTGAGCTTTCGCCCCGCAAATAAATACTTTGTTACATCTTTCAACCTTGACAAAGGCAGACCAGGTTCACTCCTTTTCGTTCTTTCCTTTCACAATAAAATCCCTACGCATAAAATATTTGCAGTTGAACATTCAGCTATTGGTTTCGCTTATTTTTTACGTTACCGGTGTGTAAAGGCCTTTTTTTTTTTTAAACGGCTTCAAGCCTCAAAACTTGTGCGTCACAATGCTTAACCCCAGAATTCAGCTGTTCAATGGCGACTTCGTCGATCGCGGCTCTTTCTCTCTCGAGGTCATTCTTACCCTCTTCGGCTTCAAGCTGCTCTACCCCGACCACTTCTACTTGCTGAGGGGTGAGAGCACCTACACTGTTACAGACTTTGTATTGTGATCTGAAAATTGTGTAAACGTGGTTGTTTGACATGCAGGTAACCATGAGACGGACAACATGAACCAGATGTATGGATTTGAAGGCGAGAGCAAAGCCAAGTACACAGCCCAGATGTTCCAGCTGTTCAGTGAGGTCTTCCAGTGGCTGCCTCTTGCACAGTGCATCAACGGCAAAGTACTGGTAAGCAGTGGCGCCACGAGTTCAAAGCAGCCGCAGGGCCATGTAATCAATTTAGTTGTTGTTCACCGGGTCCAGCGTTAAACACAACTCGACCAGTGTACCGGATTTCACCACTAGGTGTCGCACTTGACTCAGCTGCGCCACCATTGGCATTAGAGTGAGAATATCTGGTCCACTTTAAAGGTCAGCCCACCTTAAGTCAGCATTTATTCAAAGACAAATGACCTGCACTGATGCGTTGACTGCTATAACATTACTGCTTACTTCACTAATCAGTCACAAGCTTGCTCCTTCTTCCTCAACCCCACACTTGCTAACGTTAAGAGCCTTCTGAAACCTTTCTATTCTCATTAAAAACACATGAACTTTGTAAATAAACACAATGTGCTTGTCAGCTCGTACACCAGATCAGCAAAAATGAACCGACTCTTAAATGTTAGCGTAGTGATCTACCGGCCACGCGTGGAACGTGTCCTGTAGAGATGCTTCATATTCACATATACAGCCTTCATTTACAGTCAATGTGTTTGATGGCTTGTTTCCGCAAAGAGACCTTTACCAGGCAATGCAACTTGCGTTTGATTATTTGATCTATGAATATAGTGACTGTTGCTTGTGTGTGTGTGTGTGTGTGTGTGTGTGTGTGTGTGTGTGTGTGTGTGTGTGCGCGCTTAGTTTTTGTAGAGGAAAAAAAAAAACAATTTACCCAACTGGTGACTGCTGTTATTTTTGTAACTACAGTGGTTTGATATTTTGTCTTGGGCACACAGTCCTGTCACGTGTGTGTGTGTGTGTGTGTGTGTGTGTGTGTGTGTGTGTGTGTGTGTGTGTGTGTGTGTGTGTGTGTGATGGCTTTCTAACAGCTGCTGCCAGCACTTTCTTTCTACATTGGCTTTGATTAGAGCCAATCATTTAATTAAATATTTTATTTATTTATTTTCATGTCTGTGACATAGTGAAAGGTATATTTATGCGAGTATGATATCAATATCACGAAACAATGGATACTTTTTTATCTATATTTGCCGTGAACTGTGCGCATCACTTGGCTGCTCTGACCTGTTCACGTGCGCTTCCTCTCAGGTTATGCACGGTGGACTGTTCAGTGAAGATGGTGTCACATTGGAAGACCTCAGGAAGATTGAAAGGAACAGACAGCCTCCGGACTCAGGTAGGCTGCGACTCCAAATGCCCCATCTGTGTCAAATCTGTCCCCAAGAAAGCCTTTTGAGAAAGAATGACATGGAACACTTTCCTCCGCTCTTCCACAGGTCCCATGTGTGACCTCCTTTGGTCGGATCCACAGCCTCAGGTCAGTTCCTACCCACCTCATAATAGCTCATTATGTATCCACGGGTTTTGTATTAGAGCAACATTCAGTCTACTTCTAACTGGATTAAGAATGGATTTTTCTCTCTCTCACACACACATATATATGCAGAACGGCCGGTCAGTCAGCAAGCGAGGAGTGAGTTGTCAGTTCGGGCCGGATGTGACGGAGCGCTTCCTGGAGCAGAATAAACTGGATTTCATTATACGTAGTCATGAGGTGAAAGCTGAGGGCTATGAGGTCACTCACTCAGGGAAGTGCATCACCGTGTTCTCAGCACCCAACTACTGGTACGTAATGATGCCGGCAAACTTTAAGAGTGTGGAGTCATTCTGTGTAACGTTGTTCACTTCTAAACGCTGCGTGTTGTGTTCTGTCTTCCTCCAGTGATCAGATGGGAAACAAAGGAGCTTATATCCACCTCAGGGGATCAGACCTAAAGCCAGAATTTCACCAGTTCACTGCTGTGGTCAGTATCCTGTACTCTGATTTGGTGTTGTCACAATACCGAAGTTATGACTTTGATGCGATAGCCTGCGTCGTTATCTGGATGCCGATACTGAAATGACACCGCCAAACCTAAACACTTCTGTGAAAGTACAATTTCATTCCGACGGACATCGGCTCAGAGCAAGACTGTGTGCAGATAGCGAGCGCTTCATGACCTGCTTTGATTTTTCATAATCACGTTTTTTTTTTTTTTTTTTTTTTTTTTTTTTTTTATTTGGAAATGTTGGTAGATACATAACATGGTAAACATGCATTTCAACTGACATTTCCCTCTTTTTCTTGACATATACAACATACCCTCCCACCCATCCCTCCCACTGGTACACCCACCTAGAGTATAGGAAAATAAATACATAAAAATAAATAAAAAGGAAAAAAAAAAAAAAAGGAGGTCACCTCATTTCGCCGAGCCAGACGTCTGCACACATACACGCACCTAAACACACATATCTCTGGTACATCTGAACATAAACACACCTGCTTCACTCTGCACATCAAAGAGTCATCACATCATGCAGTCATATCCACAAACTGGTTGACAGCAGTTCTGTCCAGTAGGCAGAAACCAGAGCGCCCAAATTATCACCGATCCAACAATCAGATTAAAACATGAAAAGAGAAGAAAATAAAAATAAATAAAAAATAAATAAAAAAGGGGTTATGTCTATTGTGTGCCTAATATTTAGGGATTATACCAAAAGATACTGCTAGAGGGAATCAGGCATAGTTTTGAGTTTACCCAAGTATGTATATAATCACGTTTTTTAATCACAGATCAAATTAACAGTTAAAAAATTAACAGATAACTTTTATAGAAGCACTAATCACGTTCATATCGGACAATACAGATCTTTGTTGAAGTTATCCATTTGTTATTGTCATATAAAGTGGCTAATTGCATTTAAAAAACAGAAATTATTGTATTTTCTTTTTAAAATGTGTGTGGCGGGAGGGGGTGTTATGCTATTGAATTGATGAGACTTTTTTTTTTTTATGCACATTGTTACTGTGATGTCTACTGGGGCTTTAAAAAACAGTTAGTTGAATCATGGTGCAACGTTTGTCTTCCTCTCCTCCACAGCCTCATCCGAATGTCAAGCCCATGGCGTACGCCAACTCGCTAATGCAGATGGGGATGATGTAGCGGTCACGGCAATCCATCTGTGGCACTGACGACCCTCCCATCTGACCTGAACCATCCCAGCCACCTCACACCCTACAGTGCTCGGTCGGACATGCTCATGCTTAGCCTACGGGGGGGGGGGGGGTCCATCTCACCCCGACAAAAACTTCCACTAGTTGTGTACAGGAAACACGTGGTGTAGTTCAGATGGGAAGAGATCACTCGTTCTTTCATGTTATCAGTTAAAACTGGAAAAAAAATAAGTCTCCATTCCCGTTGCCCATTTGCCCGCTCAAGTGTTCCATCACCGGGTAGAGATGCAGATCTTTTCAGATGAGGCTCCTTGGAGCTGCTTGGTTTTTAGAATATTTGATATACTCAGCAGGTGGGATAAAATGGCTGATATGTACCAAAGATCCGTAATGAAAATGATTGTTCAGTTTTTGCAAGACGCGTCTTGTGACTCTGAAACCTAGTATTGTACTGTTGGCCCGTGTACACAGCTTGGAGCGTTGTAAACTGGGTGAAGAGCATAATGTCTATCAGTGTTTCTCAAACTATCCTACAGTTTGTCCATTTTATTTTGTTTCCTTTTTACAGGAATACAAAAATTCCCAGTCCTGGAAAAAAAAAACAATAGATTGTGTCGGGGGACTCTCTTAATTAAAGGTGTTTGCCATTAGTGGTGTATTTGGTTGGTTCAGTCATGTATCTGGTAACATTTAATTTGCACTGTTTCCTGTTGAGGAAGATACCCCTGCTCCATGTTTTTCATCCTTGACCGCCATCGTACGACTCACCCGGCAGCTTCCGCACCGTCTCCTCTCCGAACTAGCTTTGGCGTAAGGCAACCCCGATGGCACTCTAGTCTCCCTGACACGCATTCAATTCCTGGTGACCCACATGTGGATTCCTTTAGCACACAAACGTCCAAACTGCAATCCTGTCTCGAAGCGCACAGCTGCATTGTCCAATGGCCCTCAACTTTTTAGATAAAGTAATACACTGATGTGTATGTATATATACTGTATCATTTAAAGATTCCGTGTAATGTTTGGAGAAAAATATTGAATAAAAAAAAAATCAAGTCCACTGATTTTAGAAACAAGCTGGTATCTTTATTTAAGTCTGTTGATATTGTCTACTTGTGCAACACTGGGTCTTTTGTGGTCTCATATTTATGTATCCAACAGCACCTTCTTGGACAGATCCGCCTGTGCGTGGCTGGTTTCGACAGAGAAAAGCGGTTGGATTCATACCTATGAAGAGGTTTTTATATATGACACAATTTACCTTTGTTAGTAAGTAGCATAATACATTTATTCAAGATCTGTACAATTTATGCTGTTTGTACTTTATACTTCTCCACTATATCTCAAAGGGAAATATTTTACTTTTCACTCCACTACATGTATTTGATAACTGAAGTCATGTGGCAGATTCAAGTTAATCACACGTACAATTATAGATAATTTTAGATTTATTATGGATAAACACCCGACTTTATTGCTCCATTAGAGAAATTCACAACCTACCAAGCAGTAAAAATAAGACTAAGCTTTAAAGAAACGTACACATTAATGCATAATGTAAATGCCTTATTCTGAAATAGGCCATTAAAATATTGAATGCAGGACTTTTACTTAGAGAGTTTCTACACTAGTGTTTTACTACAGTAAAATATGCAGAGTACCAACACTGCCTTTTACTGTAGCGTTCATAAAAAGTTAGTTAGTGCCGTAGGCCTGTGCCCGATCCGTTCCAGCCGCTCGATCCATTTTGCGCATGCGCGGTACCGCCGACCCAGAAAACCTGCGGAAAAGACTCGCCCCTATTATATTGGCTAGTCGCTGCAAAACGCTAACGTTAGCCTAGCTGTAATGCTAACCGGCGCTTCGAACTAGATACGCCGGATAAAAGCGACTCAGCCACGGCAGCTCACGCTTTTGTTCCCGAAGTCTGAAGAAAGGCTACCCGTTCTAAGGAACGGTGTCTTTTATGTTTACTAACTCTATTTATTTATTTTATTTTAGAGCGAATGTCGCATTTATTCTGACGTCACGACTCCCAACAGCTGATCGTCCGTCATCAACTAATGCGCCACGAGTTGACAACACACAGCACGAGTTTCACCTTGTTTTGTTCCCAGACGGACACGAGACAGTCGGCCTTCGACAACAACCCCACCGCCGACCTGAGATGCCAAAATATTGTTCTGTCCCAAACTGCAAGAATGACTCCGGAGATGGCGGCGACCGGAAGAGCTTCTACAAGTAAGCAGCTTAAACAAGCGTCTTTGCTCGAGGCGTCATCTCTGACTGGGACGTGTTCCTATCCGATGTGTCAGTTCTTACTACATAACGTTATATGATGACTGAAATGAATCACTGTAGTTCTGAAGTATCAACAATTTGTTTCTTAAAGCTGTGAAGTTAATGGCGCCTTTTGCTTTGACCTTTGAGTCCTGGTTGAATCCTGTTTAAACTCTGGTGGTGACCGAGTTTTATTGACGGGAAAATTCCTCATATGTTTTACTTATTTCTGGAAATGCACTGTTTGGTTATATTTAGTAATTAGAATGTATCTTCTCTTTTTTTAAATCTACTGACGCAAATACACAAACTAGTCAAATGAACACCAACATGTGTATTTGGGGTATTTTGATAAAAGACATATTACGGAAACCGAGAAGCCCAAAACCTTCAAATGAACCAGTGCATGAATAAGCAATGTTTTGGCCAGAAGTGTCTCACGGGGGCGGCGGGCTCGGCGACGACACCAACACAAACACTTAAAGTAGTGGTTCCCAAACTTTTTCTGTAAATAACTTCATTTTGTGACTCCATCTGTGCTTTTAGAAATAACAAAATAAAGAAAATTGAAATCACTTTCAAGTAAATCAGATTGCTCCATCGGACATTTTTTTATTTTTAAATTGCAATCACTTAAGTGATTGCAATTTAAAAAAAATGTCCGATGGAGCAATGAAAATAAAGTTATATCTGTGCAAAAAAATAACTAATATTTAGTTACTACTAAATAACTAAAAAAATAACTAATATTTAGTTACTACTAAATAGCTCATTGTGGAAAACAATAAGCTATATTTTTTTTGCCAAACAAAACAATGAGTGCAGATATGTGAGCATCAGGTTGCATCAGTATTAGTGGAGCAGTGAGCCTCTACACATCTTTATGAACGGGTTGTAGATTTAATACAATTCATGTTCAACGTTGATCTGTTTTCTGTTTTGAGAGACGCAGCAGCAGAAAGGACGTCACGGAGACTTCTGGCAAAGAGCCAAAAATCGGCGAGTCGCTATGCGCATGCGCAAGCGTAATCTGTTAATGGTAAACATTTACCCGAAAGTACAGGCTTTTCTCCATGTATTTATTAATGACTTAGTTTTATGTCCGTGTACTTTGTACTTTTGTAATATGTGAAGCCAGCAGCTCATTGTTGGTAGAAGACACGAGCACTTTGTCTCTTTCACCTGGAGCAGGAGAGCTGCTCCGGGTTCAGGAGAGCTGCTCCGGGTTCAGGAGAGCTGCTCTGGGTTCAGGAGAGCTGCTCCGGTGCTCCTCACATGAGAGCTGCTGTTGCCATCTTCACCCTGGGAGCGTTTAAAACGCAGATATAGGTCTGCTTTTCACGCGACACATATACACGTGTCTGCGCGCATCAGGGCGGAACTCTGCTGTGCGCGATGCAGAGCAGAGGAGAAGTGTTAACGCGACCATGTAGAGACAGAAATGACAAGCTGTGTGTGGATAAGATCAATAAAATACGGCCGTTTAGTTTGTTTAATAACAGAACAAGGTGTAGACCTGTTCTATATGAAAGAGAAACTTAAATGACGACTTGTGATCTGGCCCTGTCCAGAAAATTACAGCGGGGCGGAGGGTTTTTTCAGGGGGGCGCCCCGCCCCCCTATTCTAACGGTGGGGGAAACACTGACTAATGATTCTATGCAGTAGCAGAAGAGTCTGGAAATGTTTTGGAAAAGTCCAGGATTCAAATTGTTACGTCAGTATAAGTACAGAAGTATTATCAGGATAATGTACTAAAAGTATCAAAGTGAAAGTTCTCATGTAGAATACACATAAGTACCTGTTAATCTTGTTCCTCAATGTGGAGCCAGTTTTTATTTTAAGTATAAAGTTATATAAAATGGAAATACTCTACGTACTTGAGTAAATGTATTTACCTCCATTCCGCCACTGACAATATGACGTCACTCACGATGACGATCATGCTGATTCCATTGGGAATGTAATCCTAAATAATTACAACCTTGCATTCAAACCAAGAACAGTGACCAGGAGAATAGAAACCGGTCAACAACATAAAGCAGCAAGCTTTGCAGTCACTGCTGCCATTGTAGCTTTGACATATTTGACATATAAATGTAATGTAAAAAAGTCCGGTCTCGTATACCACCAGTGTTTGTGGTTGCATGTCTGATTTCCTGCTTGGAGGCGACTTTGGAACAAGCGCAGTCACTTTTCAATGATTTACATTTTTTTCCATGTATGTTTTTTTTTTTTTGTAATATTTTTATTCTAAACATTTCACAATAATTATCCTGAAGGAGCCCAGGTGTTGTCCAGTGCCTCACATCTGTAGTCTTCGTTGTGCTCCAGGTTCCCCCTCCAGGACCCGGCCCGGCTGCAGCGGTGGCTGAGGAACATGCGGCGCGGCGGCTGGACTCCCTCTCGGCATCAGTATATTTGCCACGAGCATTTTGCGCCGTCGTGCTTCAAGGTGCGCTGGGGGATCCGGTACCTCGAGAGCGACGCCGTGCCCACGGTCTTCCAGGAGGCCGAGGTAAAAAAAAACCAAGAAACTTGTTTGACCATCATTTTTGGCACGTCGTTATTGCGCTGAATCAGATTTTCTTTTCAGGAAGCTGGTATTCGTTCTTGATAATAATAATGCATTTGATTTATATAGAGCTTTTCATAGTACTCAAAGACACTTTACAACCATTTGTAAAACATTTGTACCATTTGAAAATGTATTTAGGTTTCAAGTGAAATTACAGAGAAATTAATTAGTATTTCCACAAATACACAATATTAAACCAATCATTTTATTTAATCTCCCAGAAACCAAATTCTTATCAATTGAAACTTGAGTTGGCGTGTGCTTGTTATCAATTCATCCGACGTAATTGTGTATCACAATATTTCAATATATGATTTCTTCCTGATGTGATTCCATTGAAAGACAATACATTATGGCCCAGCCCTAATGGAGAGAATATTGCTGTGTTATGTAATGATATATAGTATAATAAATCATCACTTGGCACTTAAACAAGGTGATCTGCACATGCATGGACTGAATTGATTATCTCGGGTATTCAAAGTCTTACTTTTGGCCAATACTGATCCTGATACAATCCTGATGTCAGTCAGGAAGTGTTATGATTGTTGCTTTTTGCTTAACACACACGCCTTCTGCTTTCCAGAAACGGAAAGCGGCGGATCCCAGCGAGAGGACAACAAAGCGGCTTCGCGCTACCGGCGCCCAAAGCGTAACGGTGTCAGGTGACGGGGCGCTGGCGGTCGACGCCGCGCAGACGGAAAGCGAAACGCAGCGCACCGTGCGCCTGTACGAGATCACGGTGGACCCGTCGCAGCAGGCAGAAACCAGCCGGCTGGAGGCGAGCAGCGCCGGGGGGTCTGACCGCTTACCTTTCACTTTACTCCAGGCGGTCAACGGTCTGAGTAACGGCGAGGAGGTGATCATGATGTCCGAATGCCCCGCCGGTGAGGGGCAGGATGAGCTCCTGAACGGAATCACCGCTGCCATCTTAACTCGGGGCCACGGGCTGGTGAGTGAAGATGGGACCGGCGCTCCGGAGGAGCCCTCGGACGCCCACGAGGGCGGCGGCGGCGACGAAACCCACGTCATCGCCTACTTCGAGACCATACCGAACGTTTTCCCCGGGGAGGCCGTCGCCCAGCTCAGCGTCTGCCCGGACACGGTGCTGTCGTCCGCTCTGAGCTCCAAGCCCATCACGTCCACTCTGCCCATAGTGTCCAAGCACACGGCGCCCTCCCCGGTCCTCACCGTGGAGAGGCTGGACACGGACGAGGAAGACGGGGATGAGGAAGAGGGGGACGACGACGACGACGGCGGCGTGACGGAGGAGGAGGAGGGGGATGAGGAAGAGGGGGACGACGACGGCGGCGTGACGGAGGAGGAGGAGGGGGATGAGGAAGAGGGGGACGACGACGGCGGCGTGACGGAGGAGGAGGAGGAGGAGGAGGAGGAAGACGACGACGACGACGACAGTGGAGCGGAGCCGCTGGATCGCCAGCTGGAGGAGCACTGGTGAGCACGGACTCTCAAGTTCACGGTCACGTCTTGTGTTTTTTTTTCTTTTTCTTTTTCACGGGGGTTTCGGAGGGAAGTCGCCCGCCTCGTTTAGAGCTTTTACAACCCTCTCTCTCTCCGTTCTTTTACGCACGCAGCTACCACAAGAGCAGTCTGAGCAAGGAGCAGCTGGAGGTGATCGCGGGCGAGCTGCAGAAGAAGGTGAAGGTGCTGCAGCAGCGCCACCGCCGTCACCTGGAGAAGCTCCTGGGCCTGGAGAACACGGTGAGCCAGCTGAGGCAAAGCAACCTGCTGAACGAGGAGCGCCTGCAGCTGCTGGAGATGGTGAGGTGTTCCCGCGCTCTGTTTTCAAAATGGAGCTTGTCTCATTTGCCGCGCTCGTGTGTCTTTTCGGCCGTAGGTGCGTTCTACCATTTCACTCTTGCTCGTCCTCCTCATTCTCAGGCTTACATCCAGACCAGCGCAGCGGCGTCGGATGCCGGGGGGACCGTGGCCATCATCTACGAGGTGGACGATGCCGCGTACTTGTACACGCCGCTGATCGCCGCCGACGGGAAGCTGTGAGGCTTTTCCGCGTCAATCGGCCGATGTCGTTGAAAACAAAATGCTGGCAAAAAATGTTGCTGTCTCATAACAAATTGAATGAAACGTGCCGCCGTTTGCACAAACGTGGATGAGTAATGTGACAGTGTTGAATGTAGATTTCTTTTTCTTTTTTAAGCGCTCCATGCTCTACCCCTCCCCTCCTTCCTCCAACCACTTTTTGTTTGACTTGTAACGTATTTTTGTTTGTGATGATGCACATATAAAATAAAATAAAAATTTAAAAACTTCCATTGAGATTTGAGCTTCATTCTTACTGTTAACGTACATTTTAGCTTTTAAAAAGACCCAAAGATTACACGACCAACTCACGGTGGCTTATGAGCCCCAGCAGCTCCCGAAAATGGGGGCTGAATTCTTCATCAGGAGCTCTTCCTCACTCTCCAAGTCCTCGTACTCCCATGAATTGATACCAGAGCCACTGAAAAACTGCAAAGCCTGGCCTTACAAGAGCATATAAGTTAATTGTACATGTGTATAACACAATGCAACCATAAATATTAACATAAACCATAAATATGACTTGAAAGGACTCGAAAGTGACTTGAGCGAGCTCCCCAAGTTATGGACATATCCCTAGCTTGATGCCACACATGATTAGCGCACCTTTCTGGAAAGCTTACGACCTACAGATTCCGCCAATACTGTCAGACAAAGCCTCATTAAGATATCAACCACATTCCAACCAAAAAACTGAAATATGACTTACTTATGGATTAAACTATACTTGCTTGGTGTGTTTTGGTGCATCTGCTTGAGCAGAGCCCCTCTGTTGTGGAACCAGAGGCGTCCAAGGTCCAGGAAGAAAGTTAGGGCATTTTAGCTCTCAGCGGATTTAAAACTACGGTTCACGAAATGTGCACTAAATGAATTACTAAAAATATTTAACTTCACTTAATCAAAGTCAAACTTTGCAAAGATACTCTTAACATATAGTGCTATTTTATAATAGAAAAAAAAGATGATATCCATCATTTGAATGAGGAAATTCATCCTGAAATGTCTTCTTTTTTTCTTTCTTTTTTTCTTTTCTTTCCTGTGTTCTATCATCAACCAATAAACCAGTAACACATACAGTATACTGCTATATGAACCTCATAACTAGTCTCACAAGTGTTTTATGTATATTATACCTTTTGAAATGATCCAAACAGCCCTTGTGGTTGAGGAGATATTTTGTTTTATATGAGTATGCAAACCATTCGCAATTTTTGAGAAAACACGGCTCATGTTTAAGAAGGCACCTATTGTCATGAGTATGTAGCATGTTGCTACGTGGAGAGTTGATTTTGAACAGTGCCGTCACCTGAAGCTGAAGAACACCATGTGCATTTTACAGTCGTAATTGTGAAGACTAATCATTTTTGCATATATATTTATAATTTCTAAATTCTAAGTAACCCCAAAGTCATTGTCAAACAATGTTTGACAGGAAGGTACATGACTGGGATCAAATCTCACAGGTTTACTGTTTAACACCTTACTTCTGCCAATGTTTAAGACATGAAGAAGTTCTACATTTTACTAATGTATTGTGCTTTCCCCTCACGCAGTGCTCTCATCTCCCCACCAGAGGGCTGTAGAGGCAATGGTTTAATCTGGATTATAGGAGATTTAAATGAGCAATGAGAATTAAATAATTTTTGTTGAAGTTTATTCAACAATACCTACATTTCTAAAGTTCTTCTTCATACGGCCTTGTTTTTTTTAAATCTTGGTGGCATCTCTCCCTATCTTGCTTGCACACGACACAACACCTGCCGTTATATATGTCTTAAAGTGGGCGTCACCTATGCTACAACAATCAGCCACACCTGATCCAAGTGTTGTTCATCATTCAGCACATCTGGGTAAGGGCAGAAGAACATTTGGTGTATCTGGGGTGGACTTCCATTAGAGAAAACCTTAGAGCAATGCAGGTGCTGTCTGGTTTACATTCCTCCTGTCTGATTGAACGGAACAGATGAACACAGCCAATAGTTGATTTGAATATCTAAATTCAAATCTGACAATTATCCACACATGCACTATTAAAGTGTGGTGAGCACACTGACGTGAAAATGTACATTCTTAAAAAAAGTCACATCAGTTATTATTGCCCAGGATTCATTGTGCAGCCTATGAAAGTGCACCAATCTATAACAGCCAATGCATTCTTTCATCACACTGCTGTTATTGAAGAATCCTCGTGTAGGTCTTTAGCATGACCACTTGGGGGCAGTATCATATTTTTCTTTGATACTTCCTTTCGACATAACAAGTGCCATGCTAATTATTTTTATACTTTACTTTAAGAAAGTCGGAAAAGTATTATATGTATTTGAAACATTTGTGTATTTAATCAGAAAAATCAATGACCTCCACCTGACAAAGTGTCTGAAAAATGTTTGACTTTTGGTTTGACAGCACAGCATTCATTCCATGCAAGGGCCTTACTTAACCTTTCTCGGCTGGAAGCTGTTCAGTGAGTGGAGAATGTTACACACTCCCAGTTATATTTTTCCAAATGTGCTGCTGCTGTCACCTCAAAGTTTAGCCTGATTTAATTCTACTGCATAACTTGAAAGTGATGAGAGTGAGTGTTTCTTATCTCTGCTGAGCTGGAATGTAAGGGAGGGATCTGCTCTTTTCATCTGATGGGGAACTTTATCAGCAGGTACATTTGAGGATACGTTGGCCTCACAATGAGCTAATGGGTAAATACACACATGCATAAAGTGATTTTGCCAGAGCGGCCTGACCCAAGAGATCCTTCGGCTCACATTTCTGTTTATCTTTCTGCACACCATCCTCCCTTAACCTCCTTATTTAATTTGTAATACTGACCACAGTATTATTTATGATTACCTCAGAAATGTAATGAGGCTGACACCTTGATTCCTGTTCTGCTGCTCAGTCCTGAACTAATGAAATGAATGAATGAATATATACTTTATTAATCCCCAAGGGGAAATTTGGTGTTGAGTAGCAGCAATTTACAGACAAAAAATAAGATATAAAAACAGCAGGGATGAAAGATATATACAATAATAATACTAATAAAAATAAAAATTAATAGCTGGGATGAAAGAAAAAAGAACAGTGTATTAATTTAGGAATTACATTAAACTTAAACAGTAGAAGTGCAAAAAGTGCAAGAAAAGAAGAACAGAGTATTAATTTAGGAATTAAATTAAACTTAAACAGTAGAAGTGCAAACGTGCAAGTATGTATGTGTATATTAAGTGTGTGAGGTGTACTACTCTTTCTTGAACAGACATTATACATAGTATCATCTTATCTTAAAGAGATGGTTCACCCCAAAATCAAAAATACATAGTTTTTTCCACTTAACTGAAGTGCTATTTGTCAATCTTTGATGTTTATCAGTTTTAGTGTTTGACGTTAATAATTAACTGAAGAAACGCTGAAAGAGAATATCTGGGTCACCCTAGAGGTCAGCCCACCTTATCCTGGAGTATTTGCTATAGCTTCAGGGCTAACCCCCTTCGCTTTAATCAGCAGGTGGGGAACTAGACTTCTTGGGTCTTGAGGAGTTGCAGCATTTATTCACAGATAAAAATGTTATGTTCACAGCTATAATGTTACGACTGACACATACTCATCACCACAAACACCTCGCTAACGTAGAGCTGGGCTTGCTACACACTGTAAGGAAGGAATTAAGTAATTTGGTGTCACAGAATTGTTACAGGCGATCATAACGTTGAGAATTGAGTTTTAAATGTTCAATTATTGAGTCATAATCTTTAAAGAGAGAATTGCGATGTATAGGAATCAATTTGATTTTCATTTCCAGGATTTCAACAGCAGCCAGGGAGAGTGTCAAGGTTGGGGACCAATATAATTATTGTGCAGGCCTGTTTTATTTTGTGGATGTGCAAATCTTTGAGATGGCAACCAAGTAACAGATCAGATTTTGAGATTAGTCAGCACTTTGACTTTGTGGCTGTTATATATCATCAATAAGTTGTATGTTTTTTCATCTCTAGTTGACAGTGAGAGAGAATGACTTCCAAAAGAGATAAACTTGACCTAATACCAACATGCAAGGCACCAGCCAGCAGCAATGCAAAACAACTAATGATAGTAAAATGTTAAGACACAAAGCTAAAGAAAGAATTGGGCATTTTTTAAGAGAAGGTTTGCAGATGTGAGTAATTCAGGTATGTGTGTGGAGGACATTGAAAGTCAAGGGAGGGGGATCCTGATCTGGAAAATGTGAGTAATTTGGGTGTGTGTATGGATAAACAGTAAGTGTCAGGGCTTCAAAAAACTAAATCTTGATAGGGTTTAGTTCCTCATTCTATGTACCTACCAAACATCGCAGTAACACGATTATACGTTCTTTGTGTCTCATTAAAACCAGTCTTTAAACAGAAATCCAAGATGGCTGTGTTTCGCCTTAGCAGTAAAAGCATCTTTAGTGATATACTGTTTATCACACCGCTATGGAAGCCCGTTTCCGCCACAAAAAAGAAAAGTCATAATTATATAATTATGAGATAATAAAATCGAAATTATGAGATGTGAAGTCTGTCGTAGCGGTAGCCCCTTTGAGAAACACATGCAACAGCTACATTAATAGCAATGCTATTATTTGTTGAGCTAAAACGTCAACAGTTACGCTTGCATGTCGTTTGCATGGATAGACCGGCGAGGGCATGAAGAGACAGCGCAGATAACAGGAAGGAGAAAAGCCAGCGTCACTGAAGCGCATGCGCACTTACTATCTCATAATTATGACTTTTTATCTCATAATTTCGACTTTATTATCTCATAATTATGAGAATTTGTTTTTTGTCTGCGGAAACGGGCTTCCATACGCTTCCATCTTCTTTGTGTCTCATTAAAACCAGTCTTAAACAGAAGACGGAAGTGTGATAAACAGTATATCACTAAAGATGTTTTTACTGCTAAGGTGAAAAACAGCCATCTTGGATTTGAGGTCAGGGTTGGTGAGGTTAGTATAGAGTAAAATATCTGACTTTGTCGTAGATTTTAAATAAGAAGTGGACGTAGTCACCGTAACATCACCCATTGGTTTGTGGACTATGGTTTTGAAGACGAGAGTTTGGTATTTTGGCCGTCGCCATCTTGTTTATTGCAGCATGAAGTGAAGCTCCAACAGAGTACTGAACTGAAGACATATTTATGCGACCAAAATGTTACAATTCATTTTCCCGAACTGTGAAAGGGTTCATGTTGTAAGACGAAAACACGGACACTTCGCTTGTCAGTTCAAATGGATGGCGGCGCTTTGCAGAGTCTGCCTCAACATGTTCTTGGGAAGACTTGGGTCAGCCACAAAGTTTCAAACAGAAACCCTATTATAGTTCTGTAACTTTGATTCACAGGGAAGTTTTCTTGTTGAATCAATTCCTTTGTGGGTCTGTTGTGGTTCAGATTTGGATTTAGATAACTTTGCTGTTGCAGGTAAGAAACCTCAGGAGTGAATTTCTGTTCCCACTGAGTGGACAGAGTGAGTCTGTGTTATTTTCAGGGAGGGAAGGGGGTTGCTTTCTCTTTCTGACTTCAGGTGCCAGGCAACCTCTCTCACATTCCCCAGTATCGGTCATGTGACCAGAGTTTGACCAGAGCCAGCGGCGCATGACCAGAGAGACTCACAGAATGCAACCAGGTTTAGGTATTTGATGAGATTCTGTTTCACAGCCTTTAGGAACCTTTGGTTTACTACGCCTGTGTGCGCTATATTGTTGGCGGTTCTTTCTTGTCAAAATATGAAAATCTTACTCACACTTCGCGTTTTATTTTATTGTGTGTATTTTTTGGGTGTCTGTGAGGCCCATCTGTGTAAGAATCAATGATTAGCTTAACAATGACCAAACAAGCCTGAGGGTCTAAGACAAGTCACTGGAACAGCACGCAGGAAACTGTGTCGAAAGAGATCAGTTTATTTGCTCTATGTTGTGTTTTTTGTGTGTTTTAGGTTAGTATTATGTGATGCCTCACACAGGCCTGTTTACTGTAGCGGAGCATTTGCCATTTAGACAGGATATAAGGAGAGTTAAACTAAGAAATTGTGTTTTTCATCAGTTAAAAGCCAATTTGTCAAAAAAAAATCATCAAAAACTATATTAAACAACATTTTAAAATGTGTTGTAGGTTGTTTAATATCAATGTATAAATATATATACATACAAAAGTAAATCATTGTATCCTAAATGAATTTAAAAAAAAACAGGCCATATATAGCATTTTATTTATTTGTCAGGACCTACATTACAGCAATAGATAATCTTATTCAAACTACATGTATATTTCCTTATTTGTCACATTGTTTTAAAAATATCCTCCTGAAAGTCTTGGAAGTAGCAAACCTTTTTCTATTGAATAATGTAAATGACTAAAAAGTCCATATTCCACCTCAGCTACAGATTGTATTTTACCGACTGACCATCAATGTACCGTGCCTCTACTGGTTTCTCTGGAAAGTAGCATCTATGAAAATGTTTAAAACAAAACCTCAAGTATAATCTTCTCGAATAATCATTAGAATTTCATGAGCTCTGATCTGTAGTTACTGTAATCATGACCAGATGTCAAGCCGTTTCTTGTCCTTTTATTAGAGGCGACATTGATATGGTAAGAGACAACAGTTGGAAAGTAATGTGATAGAGCACCAAGGGAACGCTCCTATATTTACTATAAGATGGTCATTAATCTTTCACGCAGCTTCTTTTGTCAGGTTGTGGCTGCATGTGTTTTTGAAACTAGACTGCTGAAAGGCTTGACTCGTGTCTACCACGGAAACTCTGGCTGATTAAATGTGCTGGAGTCTAGATATCTGTGCTCTGCTTTGATGCATGTCATCGTTACATAGAGATCACAAAGGTGACGGGAAGATTGAAGGCCTCTGGGAAACCCCCTGTATGCTTCAATGGACGCCGAGCAAAAAGAATACAGAGTGCTTTCACAAGGCACTGGATCTTGTTCAATGGCCAAAAGTAGAAGTCTGCGGTGGTACGGAGCAGCTCCCACAAATGAATAATCGCATAAGTATTTAGAAGTGTGTTGGAAAGAACTATGCAAGCTCATCCAAGCATCTAAAGATAACTTAAATCTGCGAGGGTAAGAAAACGGATAAATCATGCCTGTGGAATGACTCCACTTCTCTGTGCTCACACTTCTCACCTCTGCCCGTTAACTGATCCTGTGGCTAATTGTTTAGAGCGCGTGCGGTTAAGTTGCCGGTTGCGGGTAACGTAGCTCCGGGGATTGAATGTCAGTGCTCTTACGAAGGCACCTGGATAGAGCCACTCCGTCGGTGTTTTAGTCGCCAGGTTTACCGAGTCATGCCGTTACAAACTCTTGAAAGGAGCGTGGCCTTCAGAAGACGCAGATTAAAAAAGTGATTTATGTTTGAAATGAAACAAGATAGGCAGTATCTTAAAAAAGCGGTCATGTTTATTACAACAAAAAAAAAACACTTGTCGGATACATGTACTGCAGTTGTATATAACACACAAAGATCATGACTGTTCTGGATGAACCCAGGTGTGTTTGCGCTCCCTGTGACCACATCCCCTCCATCACCACACTGCACTAAAGAATGCATTGAATACAGTCATCATTTGCCTTGTACAGGTACAGGTGAATAGCGATACGCTTACTGCAGTATTTACACACAACACCCAATCTCGTTGATGACTCGGTCGTACCATTTAACACATCCAATTCCTCCATTTTCTACACAGCAGTGCCTTTTTATGAAGGTGACACATGTAGTCGTGGCGTTTGTATACAAAACAATGTTCAGTGGTAAACATTAAGATGCCAGGACTGTATGAAAAGTCTATGATTTTGTATTTATTGTGACATTAACATTTAGCGAGCACTAAGAACATCATGTTCCTTGCCTTTTGTTGTTGTTTTGAAACATGATTAAAGGAGATTTCCTCTCCAAAGTCCTTTGTGTGGATTTTACGTCTCCAAAGTCATAGCTACCTAACATCAAAGGTAGAATCGAACACATCCTTCATTACGGAGTCTCCTTGTTCCCTTGAGCTCTTTTCCTCAGTACACCCTCAGTTTGGTTTGGAGCGGCGGTTTGAGACTCAAGCTATTTTCCTCTTGGATCGTCCTTCATACGTAGTCTTTCCTTTCTAACCCTGGGCCACCTGCGGACCGCGGGGCAGAGTAAGCCATTCGTGAAGGGTTGTACCTGGTCTCACGCGGCGGGCAGGAGCAGCAGAGCAGTCCGCCGCCAAGAATCAGGAGGGCAGCTGCCGCCCAGCCGATGTACAGAGCGGCCCCCAGCTCCCTCCGCTGAGCATCAGTGAGCAAAGGGTTGTAGAAGTCCCTGATTATAGTGTTGGCCGACCAGGAGACAGGAATGAGCTGCATGACCCCGGCAACGATGAAGAAGACCCCGGAGATGATCATCACTTTGGACTTGGACGCCTCGTCGTCGATGCAATTGGTGCATTTGGCCCCGGCGATGGAGATAAGCACGGCCACGATGGATAGCAGGATGGAGATGACGGTGAGGGCGCGGGCGGCCTGGAGGTCCTGGGAGAGGGCGAGCATGGAGTCGTAGACCTTGCACTGCATCTGGCCCGTACTCTGGACCACGCAGGTCATCCACAGGCCCTCCCAGATGATCTGAGCGGTCACGATGTTGCTGCCGATGAAGGCCGTCACCCTCCACATGGGGAGGGCGCACGCCAAGATGGCGATAATCCATCCCAAAATGCACAGGGCGATGCCTATCAACTCCAGCCCTATAGACATACTGAAACGTCTTCCTCTTCTGCTGCTGAATGCGTGTCACACCTGAGAGGAGATCACAGAGGAAAATAAATCTGCAAAGAGGATCTTGAAAGAGTCAACCAGAGACCCAACTAGTAATCAAGATGATTTCAGGCCTCACATCTGTGAGTGTGTGAAGTTCTGTTGCCTCAGCTTCACCAGTATCCTTTATAAGGCATATCAGGTGGAGGGGAGGAGTCCTTGAAGGAGCTGACATCACCGAAGGGGGAGGAAGTACCTGGACACATTCTGCTATCGGCTTACATGGCCAGCTTCACAATGGGCCTGGCCACAAAGAGGCCTTTCACAGCTGAAAGGGCATGCTACTGTTGCATGTGTTGAATACACTGTTCCAAGCTGGATTTAGGCTTAATGTATGATTCAAAATAAAAGTATTATTTTTAATTTCATGGACACATGCAGGGAAAAAAAAGATTGATTTCTATTTTCTTTATCTTGCTGACCAGAATCTGTGTGGAACATCTATGCTTTATCAAAAATGAGCACATTCAATAATCACTGACAAAGTTTTCAGTAACTCAGAGATCACTTCCTCACAATTAGTCCAGATTGTCTCTGCAGGTCTGATGATGTTGCTTTAAAAAAATAAAAAGGCTTATAAATGAAGAATGCCTGACCTGCGTTCACCAGTAACACCCGCTTGAACCCTTCTATCATCAGTGCAGTGAAAACCCCTTCAGCGTGCTTTTAGCTTGCAGTTTTATTTTAGAAAGCATACAAAGAAGTATTAAAAAGCTGTTATATGACCAATAAGGGCTGGACCACAATATTTGACTATTTGATTATTAGTTCATTGGGTAGGTATTCGGTTTTCAATTTCCGTGTCGGATATTCTTTTTAGTAAATAATGTTAACCCCTTGGAGTTACAAACACGCATAAAAAATGGTAAGTAAAAATTAAATATACAAACCAGGGCTACAATAATATATAATCCCCATGTACAACCTCTAAACACAACTCAAACAATAAATAAGATTAGGGTTTAGGGTTAGGGTTAGGTCTTAATAGGTATATAGTATATATATCATGAATATTTTCAGTCTCAAAATGGAAAAACGCCTAGACATTTCATTAGAAAAACGTGTAAAATATAAATTTTCTGTGGGATTCATATCTTCTTTTTACTTAAACTAGATAAGGCTTCAGGCTATTGTCCCATTGTGTTTTCCAGTTCATAAGTCCCATTTAGAGTCATCTACAGGCATCTATTTGCAAAGAAATGTTCAGGCGGAAATAAAAACCTTATACTTTAGTGTGTTCAAACTTATATAACTCAGTGTCAGCAGCACTTAAAGTGATTCTGACTATTAAGGGAAAAAAGCTTCAGAGTGTTACCTTTCAAAAGAAACCAAGACCATGCATTTACTCCAAATAGTTCAAGTACAGCTCGCAATTTACTTTGGGTATACCTGGATAGGCGTTTTTCGGCAAATTTTACAGGAATTTAAGTTGGAGTTACGAGGCTTTCACCTGACAACAGTGTTATGTTTGATGGGCCTTAATGACTCTGCAGAATGCCCTTGAAATTCTTCGGGGCTGGGACTGTCTCCCCAGAACCCCCCCTCACATTCAGTGTTGACAGTCTCTCCCCCTCGGACATGAAACAGGTCCATTGTTTGGGAAGGCAGCTCAGATAGTCGAGTGTGGGGAAGCTGACAAAGTAGCGGTTCTTGTTATCATAAAGCCAACAGACATGTGGGAGACAGCCAGGTGGGTGCTGTGATAGAGACGCCCAGTCGTCAGCCTAATGGCTGGGTGTGCAGGGTGCACGCAATCAGACGTTCCCATTGCACCTGTTTTACGTAATCTATGTGTGTTAAGTACTGTTCCAATTTCTCTATGGGTGTCTGTTATGTTATAAAAAGTATAGCCAAATGTACAACCTGCAATGAATCAAAATATAAGCAATGGACACAATGTATACTGTGTAGCAGTGGTCCTCAACCTGAGTGCTTTTTATATTATTTATATTAATATTTGATATGATATTTCAAATACCCAATGTTTCACCCGGTCAGCTTCAATAATTATGATGAAACAGACAGCCTAGTTAAAAAACAAGGCATTTTTAATGAAAAAAAAAGTAACATTTTAGACAAAACATTTCAGATGATCTGATTTATAAATTCAACAATTATTGTCATGTATAAAACACAGGCACGCCACATCACTAACATATGGTCGTTAGCATCAGTGCTTCCAGCAGCCTCAAAGTTACACGCAAAATATTTAACACGGGAAAACAAGTTTGACTCGGGCTCTGTTGTTCTAACGGGCATACATTATATGGCGGCATGGATATTGGAGTTTTCTCCATCGCAGCGTGAAGCAAGATATGTTATAAGAAAGATGACCGTCCTCTCCAGTTCTCTCAGAGCAGTCTTTTCCACAATGGCTAAAGGGTGGGAAGAGAGCAGGTGCGAGATCAGACATAGTCTCTCCTATCGTAAGCACTTGGGGCTACCGACTGAGTTTGTTGGGAGTACATCATCTTTGATGGAGGCCCGTACCTTTTCTCGGGTTGCGGGGGGCAACTGGAGCAGAGGATGCCGCCGCCAATGAGCAGAAATGAGGCTGCAGCCCAGCCCAGGTACAGAGCCGCACCAATCTCCCTCTTCTGGGCCTCGGGTATGATCGGATTGTAGAACTCCATGATGATGGTATGCGCAGACCACGACACGGGAATCAGCTGGGTCACGGAAGCCAGGATGAAGGCCACCCCGGCGGCTATCATCACCCGGGCCTTGGCCGACTCCTCGTCCACACAGTTGGTGCATTTCGCCCCCATCATGGCCACCATGATTCCCACGATGCCCACCAAGATAGAGATGATGGTGAGGGCTCGGGCGGCCTGGAGATCTGCGCTCAGTGCCAACATGGAGTCGTGGATTTTACACTGCATCTGACCCGTGCTCTGGACCACGCAGTTCATCCAGATGCCTTCCCAGATGGTCTGCGCCGTCACGATGTTCACCCCGATGAAGGCCGACACTCTCCACAAGGGCAAGGCGCAGGATACAATGGCCGAGATCCATCCCAGGATACCCAGAGTCACTCCAAGTATCTCCAGTCCCACTGAAGGCATGTCTGAGCTCTATGTGAGACAAAGTGCACAGAGGTCTGTTCTATTTAAGTCTTCAGGAGCAGGATGAATGAGTATTCCCAGGAGCGCTGATTCCTCATATAAGCAGCAGATGTATTTAGCACAGAAGGTGGAGTCACTTGGTTATTGGTCACAGAGTAGTTCAAATCGTCCAGCCGTGGTATGTGAACGGCCTCAGCTTAATCATCCACCTTCCTCGACCCGGTAGCTCTCCATATTTGGGTGAGGGGAGAGTAAACAGAGGGCCTGTATCTCAGGTGGAGTAGTTAAAGAATGACAGACATGGTAAAGAAGGGAGGATGAATGATTGAAAGTGGAAGGCACAACATCAACTCCCGTTGGTTTTCTCATTGTACTCCTCTCTGACAAATGAGTCAGTTAAGAATTCTGAATTGAATCCTGACAAGAAATATTGCATAATTTTATGGTTTGTGTTATTAACAACTCGGAAGTGGGAAACAATTGATCAGGTTCGTTCTTTAGAAACCAGTGGGAGTACTCTGATTATCCGAAGAGTGTTTTTGTAACTGCCCGGTGAGAGCCTCTGTATCCTTCAAATGAATTTGATAAAACCAGCGTGTTTCCATTTACTGTAACCATTATCATTTACCGGCTTAAGATAAGAACTGATACTTTTTTTTTGTTGTTTTGTGGAGAAATAACAAAAGGATTTCATAGGACTCTAGATGATGTAATTCCGCTCCAGCCAAAACAGATCTTAAAATAATTTCATCCCGAAACCACAAGCTGATAAAATAATGCGTAAGCATGTTGGGCGTGAATGCTGCTACGTGATGCTAAAAATACTTTCCCCAGCTGCCATGGGAAGTTAATAACTGAGACCACGTGCAGGAACTGCAATGCAAACGAGACAAACCCCCTCTGAACATACAGTATCTGCATGTGGAAGCCTCACAGGAATATAATTTATGGACAGCGTCTGCATTTCTTTGAGGACACAGACATGTTTCCAGAGATGATTCTAGAGAGTGGACCAGACAATTTGTCTGTGTGCCTGTGCACAAAATGGGGGGGGGGGGGTCTTATCAGTGACCTTGCTCTGAAGGTCGCAGTGCATCATGGGATTCAACCTCAATTTAACTTTTGCACATGCCACAGAAAACTACCCTCTTCCATGCGCACTCAGACCTCCAGGAGTTTGACCAGGACCCCTCATCACACTCTCAATCTGAACAGCACCTCTGCAAAATCCACACACATTATTTAAAAACCCACCTATTTTTAGGCCTCTGCTCGAAAAGTGCATACCCAAAGTAAAAAGGGCGTATCTCTGCAACCACTAGGGCTATTTGAATAATTCTGATGTTATAATAAAAGGTACACATGTGAGATTTTGTTCAGATGTGTAAATATCAGTATATATGTTACGGGTTAAGAGTAAATGAAGATGACACACAGAAAGAAATGAAAAGGTTTCAGGTCCGCCTAGAAAAAAAGCACTTTCAGGATGATTATTTCTTTGAAATGATGCAGCTGTAAGGTCCAACTCTAACCCAAATCATAACACAATATGTGACCATCCTCTCTGTAGACTTTGATAAAGTGAAGCAAAACAAAGTTAGAGAGGGTTTTAGTTTAGAAAATTCAGGCGAGGTCTCAATGGTGCCCATTGGGGCACATTTGAATGCTATTTGAGGAATTGGTTTAGATTTGGTTAAGAAGTGTCTCATGGTGGTCATGAAGTGATGTGCTCACATTTACACACGCCTTACTTGCAAAGCTAATGTCAGCGTTTGTGGTTGCTCTTCGTTGGAACTCCTGTGAAGTGGGAGCTAGTGGGACTGGGCTGTTCCACTTTCCCGTAACACATGACTGCACAGATGGGCTCAGTTACACATTCCTGTCAGCAGGTTCTGTGGTCACTCACAGGGAGTTTAAGGGATATTTAGAAGCCTCTCCTTTTCGATCATTAACCTAATTTCTCAAGCCAAAGCAAGTTGAGAAAGCAAGATATTATTATGTTTATCTTTGTTTCTCGAACTTTCATTGCTTTGGTATTGCTGGTCAATTGCCATGGAAGCTTGTATGTCTTCTATACAGTGTAGTATGTTCTAAAATGGTTCTGAATGAGATTTTGGAAAGTCTCAAAAGGAGGCTGTGTCCTGTTGGTTCCACTGCTCTGTTGACAGATTGACATGCAGATTGAGAATGTAGAAGTGTTGTTCAGTGACAAAGCCCTGAGGAGTAGCACAGGCTTGTAAAAGAACACAACACATTTAAGTCTTCTTTCGTTTTGTCATTTAGATTTTTTTAAATGTTCATTGACCCTTCGAGACTTTCGATGCACTTTTACTACAGTGAATCCAACCTGGGGACTAAAGTAAACAGTGGGAAGGTGTCTGATCAATAGGGGCTTTGTGGCTCAGTTACAGTGCAGGTTACATACTCCAGCAGAAGGAGACTTTTATCTCCGCCTCAGTTTCGCTCTCGCAAATAGAGGACGGGCTACAATGGAAGGGGAAGCATAAGGTGCTCCTCTGAAACAAGCCACCCATTGTTCGTTCATTTGCATTTAAATAAAATACCTAATTTTGCCGTGGTATAGGTCAGACTCTGATCTACAGCTGGCATCCGCCCTAAATAACTCATGCAGGCAGAGCTGTCATGTTACTAATGTTAATTTAACAGTTAATTCCTGATTCTTAGGCATGAAAGAGTTACAAAGTTCATCTTCACCATAAAAACCATGAAGTTTTGCTCTTTTGTTTGTAACCTTGTATAAAACTTGCTTTAATCAGAAGTAAATTGCACAGGAATTGTGTATTTATTTAATATTGATACCATCTTAATGTTTAAAAGTCAAATTGAAAGCAATCGAAGATGCCCACCACTACAGAAACACATCATGAAGCATGCATCAGTGATTTTAAACCTAATGTCGTAGTTAATGTCCAAGTCCACGATGCTACATTAACACCTATGCCACCAAACATCCACCTGCTGTGCACACACCGGTCATCGTATCTTCACATGTCACATGTTCAAACATAGTCTCTTCTGGGGTATCCATTCACCGACATGATCTTGACAGCCGAGTAGTCCGCCTGGGGGGCCGCGGAGCCGCCACCGCTCGGTGCGGTAGCCGGCGTGGGCGGGCAGGAGCAACAGAGCAGGGCTCCCCCGAGTATGAGGAGGCAGGAGGAAGCCCAGCCAAAGTACAGAGCGTTCCCAAACTCCCTCTTCCCCGTCTCCTGCAGCAGCGGGTCGTAGAAGCCCAGGACGATGGCGTGCGCCGTCCAGGACACAGCCACCAGCAGCAGCAGTCCGGCCACCGCGAAGGTCACTCCGGCGGTCACTACGAGCCGCGGCTTGCTGCTCACGTCGCGGCTGCAGTTGGTGCACTTGGCGCCGGCCACCGACAGTCCGATGCCCGCGATGCACAGCACCATGGAGACGATGACCAGAGCGCGAGCTGCTTGCAGGTCCACCGGCAGCCCCAGCATGGAGTCGTGCACCCTGCAGTGCATCTGGCCCGTGCTCTGCACGGAGCAGTTCATCCACAGGCCTTCCCAGATCACCTGGGAGATGACGATGTTCTGACCGATGTAGGCGGCTACCCGCCACATGGGCAGGCCGCAGGTCACCATCACCCCCAGCCAGCCGGCCACGGCCAGGATCATCCCGAGGATCTCCAAGCCTGCGGAGTACATAGTCGGAGCCGGGGATGAAGAAGGAGCTGAACAAGACTCTTTTTCCAGGGCTCTGTGGGATAGAAGGCCCCTCTGTGTCCGCAGGCTCTCCCGAGATGAAGGCGATATCGGATCTCGTTGGCTCAACGTCCTATAAGACTTTTTTAGTGAGAGGGAGAAACAGATTCTACCTTCTTTATACAGCTTAGACGACTGAAGGTGGAGTCAGCTTAAGGTGGCATCGTGTTTACTTTCAAACTACGCGTGCAAATGGGAATGCTTTCACATTTTTTCAACTGAAATTGTTGTCACATGGGAAAACCATTAGTATTCTTTCTGAAAAAAACTATATAATGATGTACTTGTAGAAACTTTGTAAAGAATAACATGTAATGGATTCTGGAGGATGATGTCTTAAATCACATTTACAGAATAAATGCTAACAGCCACCATTTAGTCAGTTCTGATTATATTACATAAGTATGTTTGTACCAGCATTCCATGTTAAGTCTTTTAGATGTGAGTATATGTGTATGTGACAACCTTGAGGAACATTGCTGAATCACTATCTGAATGCAACAATGACAGACCCTGTTTTGGGCTGGTCAGATACATAATCCCTCCAGGGAGAAAAACACACACACTGGGTTTGAGTTAACAGGTCTCATTGTCAGTGGGTATGTTCGAGGCGTTGTCCATTAAAATGGAGGATATATGATTAAATATAAAAAAATACACAGAGAATATCAGCCCAAAAGTTTTATTACCGGACATAAAGCAGATGTGACGTAAGATTTTAAACCGTCTGTGTAACATTTTTTTGGGAACCTCAGAGGATAGAGAGAGAAGTCAATCTAACAAAAACTCTAAATTACTATGATTTGACATTGTATATTTTCAATTACTGTTATATCCTTAGCTGGAAATGCATCATCCGTTTTGTAACATGTGCTGAACACCAAATGAATAAAAGAATAGCTCACAGGTGGCTATCAGGGTCTCTAGTTGTTCAACAGACAACAGGACCGTTGTGTCATTACAGGCTTTCCTCTAATTAACAGAGGTCACCTGGGGTCAGCGGTCATGACTATCTCTGTTATCTTGTGGTTAACCCCCTTTACAGACATGTACGCACACACACACACTCACCCACTCACTCACTCACTCACTCACCCACTCACTCACTCACCCACTCACTCACTCACTCACATCCTCCCACACAAACTGAGACACACATCTGACTGTTAGCATCTGCACCATTTTAACTGGCAAAGGGATTTTTGCATTATTGCAAAATAGGAAGGATAAGCTTTCTAAAAAAACATCAGCTTTGAATATTCTCAGTTGGTTCAAAGAATGTTTTTTTTTTTTAAACATAATCTTCATCTCTGGTAATCCAGTTTCAAAGTCGAAAGTGCCCTTTTTTAACCCCAAAAAAAGATCAATCAAGGCAGGATGGGTGTGTGTGTGGCTCCCCAGTTGTCTGCAGCTCTGTATGGCACTACCTTCAAAGTCCGCCCACTGTTTAGCGGCCCAATCAAATGCAAAGGAGTCAATTTGAATCTGTCTTGTAACTAGGGATGCCCCCCCCCCCCCCCCCCCGATACCCGGTTCTAGACGGGAACGATAAGACAGTAGTAAAAACCCAGAGTGCCGATAAGGTCCGGAGTTAACGGTTCTGCTATCTCCACAGAAAAAAACAGCTTCTCTCTGTCTCTGTTTCTTTGCATGAGTGGAGGAGTATAGCTTTACTCTGGCACTCACACCGACTCCAGCTCAGTACAGCGTGGGCTGTTACCCAGTTTATAGTCAAAGGCAATAAGGCGACGCTTTCTCAGCTGTGGAGTCAAAGGGATTTAGGTAACAATTATGAAGTTGTTTGATACATAGTTATTCATAAGGGGAGCAGCTGTGTTGTTATAATTTGGTGATATAACTCATAACCCAAACCTATAACAACACAGACCAGCAGCTTCAAAATAACAATAGTTTGACAAAAACAATAGTACTAGTATCGATAAATTCCTAACGATACACATCCCTACTTGTAACCAGGCGGCAACCTCCGGTTTTGCCGAGTGAAGCCAACGTGGAAGTGTCTTAAAACTTGCATTTTCTCCACTGACCAGCAGGGGGCGACTCCTCTGGTTGCTAAACGAAGTCTGGTTGTATTGAAGTCTATGAGAAAATTACTTCTCTCTTGATTTATTCCCTCAGTAAACATTGTAAACATGAGTTTATGTCTCAATCTCTAGTTTCAAGTCTTCTTCAATACAGCATGATGTTCATTTAGTAAAGTATGGTCCATTTAGAGTCAAACAGACCATAAAGCAGGGTATGCTTTATGTGATTGACAGGTCCCTGCCGCTACCAGAGCAGCATACGGGCGTCTCTATGTCGCTCCTCCACATTCCAGATATGGTAACTTCGGTTCAAACAACATGGCGACGACCGTAATCCAAGATGAAGCTGGAGAAATCGTCAAACAGGAGGCTTCATAACATCAGTCCACAAACCAACAGGTGACATCACGATGACTACGTCCACTTCTTATACACAGACTATGGTTGTAATTGTACATCACTGGGGAATACGTCACATTACAGAAGCTGAAGACGATCTAAATTCTGTTTCAGTGGAATATGAAGACTTAAGTCACACTTGATGTCACATAATTCAGTACAGCACTATGTGTGTGCCCATTGACACCCTTTAATAACAATTCCATGTCAGGTATATAACCGAGAGCAAAATAGAACAAAATCAAGAACTATTTTAGAGAAATCCTGAGAAAGTAGAAGCACTTTTGTTCACATGAGGGTAGACTTTGGACACTTTATTTTTAGACTGTACATGTGCATTATACAGTAAGTGTATGTTTTAACAGGCAGAGGGAGCCACTGTTGCATTCTCCCTGTGTTGTAGTAATTACAGTATGTTTGTCTGGTTTTTCAGAAAACACCATTCATTAGAATCTAAGCTGTTCAGTCACATGTGATAGTGGATACATTTCTGATTAGCAGATCATTTATAAAAAAGAAGATTTTCTGTTTCAAACTCAAATTTAAGTTGTCTCTTTTTAAATCTTCTTCATTGTACTTTATGTGGGAGCTTATCCTGATTGTACTGGAGTTTATTTAACTTAATTTGAATTATTTTCATTTTGAATTAGCTTTACTAGAATTTTTCATTATCCGTTTTTATATAGTGATTTTATAATTAGATTTTATTTTTAACTAGTTGCCTTGAATTGAGCACTTTGCAATTGTGTTTTGAAAAGTGCTGGTTCTAGAGTTGTGATTTTCAAATTTCATACCAGACAGCTTTCTGATGCCTTATCAAATTGTGTTTTTCTTTCCCCTTAACTAAGTTTGTTGTTATCATCCTCTGGTTTTGATTTGCAGCTGTCTCTGTGCAAGGAGTGTTCAATATGAGGGACGTCCAAGAATCAAACATTTGTGTGTCTTGGAAGCTCTGATGGCCAGCTGCTGGGAAACGGCGTGCAACCGCGTAGATCCCCAGAAAAAGTCAGATCAAACCAGATGCTGCTTGATTCATAACAGCAGACGTGATTGGCTGATGCATCCAGGAAGCCACTCGGTGGAGGGAGAGACAGTGCTGTGTTTTTTCATCTTCCTGCAGGATCAGTTAAGTAACACCAACACCCTGATTACACGTTTCCCCACAACGTATCTAAATACATGGAATGAACTTAGCCTGCCAAAAGCGATAAAACATGCATAACTGATACAAAACCGCTCCACTCTTTTCCGTACTGTCGCAATAAACAACTCACTGTTATGCAGCAAATTGAGTTGGTTACTCTGTAACATACGGAATATGACTAGAAACCTTAGCAACTCAGACTGTCTGAGGCAAGAAGGGTATGTGCTGCGATGGACAATCAATGACTTTAGTTTCAAAAACATGCTGGCTTTTTAAAAAAAGGCCAAGCAATACCTCACTCAAGCTGACGCACAGAGACTGGTTCACATTTTAGTTTGGTCTTGTCACGACTTTTGCAATTCTCTTTTCACCGACTCACACTTTTTGGGTTTCAGGTTTCTTGATTTGCGTACGATGGTCCGGTTTTTGACCAGATTTCCGTTACAATCTACATAAATTCAGCAAAAGCATAACCTTTCCTTTGTAAAACCTTCTTAGTGATGACTTTATGTAAAGCAGAGACTTTAAAAAAAAATCTTATAAAATCCCATTCCTGCAAAATCATGCATTCAATTTTGAATAAACCAGCTGGTTTCCTTCCACTGAATGCCATATTTACCGGGAGTCAAAGCATTCCCACGTTCTTTCATCTCATGCACATGTGTGTTGTTTGCTGGATGCAACAGAACCGGGCGGTAGATAGATATTATCTCTGAATGACAGGCCACTCTTTATCCGCACCACACATGGCATTTTAAGGGAGTTCACCTTTAGTTTATTTTCTCTGCAGGTGCAACCACTTGTAAATATACATGTAGTTACTCGCAGAGAGCAACCTGCTGATCATTCACCTGCCATGGGAACGGGAGCAAGTCGGACCGGTTTCCACCAGTCTACTGTAGGTTGTTGTTGTTTCACAGTGAGCTTTCTTTTCTACCAACGACTATCAGAATTGTGACAAATTCTGTCTCCATTCATAGTTAGTTCACACTTTATTTTGTTTGGATTTTGTTTGTTATTGCGTTTATTTCATCGTTAAATCATAAAAAATTTAAAAAAAAATAAAACTATTTAAAAGAAAGAGGTAGACTTTATAGTACTTTGAAAATACATCTTATAGAATATGATGCATTGCTGTATAATATAAAGAAAAACATCATACACATGAATCCAGCAGCATAAATAGTAAAACAGTAACTGGGAACATTTTACAGATCAATAACTAGTTTAACTTTTGACACTTAATTAAATAAGGTTTTGAATGCAGGACTTTTTGGAGTATTTGTTTTTCCCGTCAACATCTCTCTCGTCTCTTGCAGACTTTAGGTTCCTGTTTGTGTCATGTGGTCACATGTCATGACCAGACACGCATGAGTCACTGAGGAACCCACAACCACACTCACCGTGCTTCAGTTACCCAGTGAAACTGTGACTGGTACCTCGACGCGCCAAATACAGACACGATCCACCCACACACACACACACACACACACACGTTCTTCCTCCTCTGACGCATGAAACTACGTCCTTTTTTTTACCCAAACAAATACTACTACTAATAGTACTAATTATCCTCATCGCGTTTCATGTTTGGTACAGTGGAGTAACTACAATGAACACACTATTCATTTAGCATTAGTAAAGCATGAATAAACACTAATTCATCATTTATAAAGCATTATTCCAGCATAAACACTCATTAGTAACTCATTAGTATGCAATTCATAAACACAGTTATAAATGTTTCATTCTTGATTAATAAGCTTGGGTTTTCATACTTTATAAATGATGGATTCCCCATTTGTAAATGAAGTATTAAGGACTTGTAGATGATTAATAAGATTATTTGTAAAGTGTTAGTAAATGATTTAAAAAAATGCTGCAATTCATGATTAATTCAGTAGTTACTATTCGTTAGCTAAGTATTAGTTAAGTATGTTCTGTGACCTCATCTAAAGTGAAGACTATTTATGCCTTACAAAGCATTAATAAATGTCATGATTAATTCAGTAGTTACTTCTCGTTAGTTAAGTATTAGTTAAGTATGTTCCGTGACCTCATCTTAAGTGAAGACTAGCTATGCTTAACAAAGCATTTAGAAGCAGTGCCTCAAAGCTAACACAAGTCTCAGTTATCTTCTCAGCAGAAAAGGGAAATAGACACAACACAAAGTGATAAAGAACATTAATATGATGGTGATGGGGGCCCATGTCCGTCAGTGGCACGAGTGTTCCATAGTTTGTTGGCACATAGCCACATATTATTGATTATGCTAGCTATGGCTAGCTCGCTGTGGGTCCCGTTTTCAGCCTTTGCCTCTAAAAAATAAAAACTATAATATATATGTATTTTTTTTCCATCCTGTGGTTTTATTTTGAAGGGACTTTTTTATGCAGCGGAGTGTCGTTTTTTTTAGCCGGCTCTGGTTTCAACTTGTTTTGCACTTGTCCATCCATGTTTTCAGCAGCGTGTGCAGGTTGGGTCAAACCATCCTGATATGGGGGAGACTCTGGGTTTTTAGGGTAATTAAATTAAACAGCCTACTGAATATAAAAATCACAACTGATGGCGCTGCCTGCATGACAGGAAAAAACTCAGGGGTCGTGAGGAGAATTGAGTGCTGCTTAATTTTCGGTAAAGCACAATGTTTTTCAGTATTTACTGATGAGGTCATCACAAGAAAAGTTAATTTTGTGTATATTAATCCTTTTGAATTGCACTTTTTGTTTAATTTATTTTGAATTAGTGGAAAAGCTGCTCCTCAAGACAGTGACTTGTTCCATAGTAAAGTGTTTGTCATAGATTCAGTGAGTGTGTATTCTCAGTTAAAGTTAGGTCAGTTGAGTCTTTTTGAAACTACTTCTTAGTTGTTGGACTTTTTTGTTTGTGCATGAAAGCCGTTGAGTTTACAAATGGCTGAAGATTCTGAATTGGTATGTATGTTGTAATACCTCGTGTCCTGAAGATGCACTTTTGGGTTTTTAATTAAAATGCAGCTAATTGAGTGTAAAAGGGAATAGTTCCCTCTCCAGCATCGCCACCAGCTGGTCGTTTTGGTTTATCATTAAACTTGTTTTTGTGTTGGCATACATATTCTCTACTATCTCAGGTTCAAACTGCAGCCTCTTTTCATTCAATAAATTTGAGAAGTTGAGAATGTTCCTCGATTTGGGCTTGTCATTCAGGGGTGATGGTGGGTCCCGGAGCCAGACCAGTTGAGAACCACTGTCCTTGAGCGTAAACGTGTGTCCCACGTTGATGACGTGTCACCACCTTGGCCCGCGCCGGCCAGTTGATGTTAGCCGATGCACGTCAGTAGCATGTTTCTCAGTTTGCTGGTACAAATGATTGATTATGAGTATCTCGCTATCACCTGGATTGGTCTACTTATGCTGTGTTCACACCGGACGCGGCGCAAATTTGACGCGCGACCAGATTACATGCAAAGTCAATGCATAGACGCGGTGCGGCGCGATAGACGCGTTTGAGGAGGCGCGAATAGAAACAGCGTTGAGAAGCTCCGCCCGTCACCACCGCCGTCTTGCCGTTCCTGAATGAAACTGCTGCTGCTCCGCCAGAACCAACGCTGGTAGCGGCCGTCATTGAGACGCTGTTGTGGGACTACGGATAATATTATGAACCCAGACACGATGGAGTTTGATGTTCCGACGTATGTGGAATTTACACAACAAGTATAAAGCAGAACTAGTGGTTATTTCCATGGTGGATGAAGGAAACGGTATCCGTTTTACGGAGAAGCCAGACGCAGTTCCTGGAGGAGTCAGTGAAATTCACCGAGCTGTGTGCGGCTACGGATGATGTTATGAACCCAAACACGAGGGCGTTTCATGTTCCGACATGTTTGGGACTTCCACAACAAGTATAAAGCAGAACTAGTGGTTATTTATTCCATGGTCGATAGCGGAAATGAAAGCTCCTTTCACAGAGACAAGCAATGGAGATAAGCCACGCCCCCTTCACGGCGCGATTTTTCGCGTTTGGTGTGAGCACCCTCGGTGTGAACATGGCATTACAACTGAGGTGGCGCATGCCGGTGCCTATCTCTGGACCAGTGACGAGCTTGCTAGCTGGCTAGCTAGCAGGTTAGCTAGCATAATCAATAATATGTAGCTATGTGTTAACAAACTATGGAACATTCGTGCCACTGACAGGCATGCACCCCCAGCACCATCATATTAATGTTCTTTATCACTTTGTGTTGTGTCTATTTCCCTTTTTTGTTGAGAAGATAACTGACTTGTGTTAGCTTTGAGGCACTGCTTCTAAATGCTTTGTAAAGCATAGATAGTCTTCACTTAAGATGAGTTCATAGAACATACTTAACTAATACTTAACTAACGAGTAGTAACTACCTGAATTAATCATGAATTGCAGCATTTTTTTTATCATTTACTAACACTTTACAAATGATCTTATTAATAAGTCCTTAATACTTCATTTACAAATGGGGAATCCATTATTTATAAAATATGAAAACCCAAGCTTATTCATCAAGAATGAAACATTTATAACTGTGTTTATGAATTGCATACTAATGAGTTACTAATGAGTGTTCATGTTGGAATAATGCTTTATAAATGATGAATTCAGTGTTTATTCATGCTTTACTAATGCTACATAGTGTGTACTTATTATAAAGTGCTACCAAGTCCTGTCCTGTCCAGAGTCTCTTCAGATTGTACTATGTAAAACTGACTACAACAATAATACCAATCTCAACTGTTTTACTACAGTATGAGTAAAATCAGCAGTATTGCAACTTTATCCCTTTTACACAAAGATTTGCACAACAAGTAGAATCCATAAATCCACCACACGAAACTAGTTTCTCTGTTCTCTCACCCAAAATATCGAAGATTGCTGCTGCAACTCCAACATACTGGATAATTCTGTTAACGCCAAACAACAAATAGAAAGGAAACAAGGGACTTTATATATCCATTCAACCTGCCAATGACTGAAGACGGAAGAAGACAATATTCACCAAAAACAAAGCCCTTATTGTTTTAAAGCATCCATTCATCTGACCCCTGAGGAATTGAAAGTTTCCTAAAGTCAGAAAACAAACCCACGTCTGTCTAACCTGACTTGCAACAGCAGTCATTTTGGCACATTCACCTGACACTCTCATTCAGACAAACATCAGATGGGATCTGCTGCAGAAATGAGATAACAAACACGGCTGTAGTGTAAAAAAGTTAAATAGCTAAATAGGCAAATGAAGACACCTAAACGTTTATTTGAACTGAGGGCAGATGTTGTTTTTTAAAATACTTTTTCATTGATATTCCGACTGACCCAGCCGGTTTAGACTGAAGGGTTGGACACCTGAGTGAGCGCCAAAGCCAGCCGTTACCCGTGAAGTCTGGGCGTGCCTCAAAAGGCCTGCTGACACTTGTTACCTTGGCTCCCTCTGTCATTTTCTCACGGCTGCTGGAGTCTTTTCAGCCGCTGCTGCACGCTTCGCACTGTGCAACGTTGCCTCGATGGAGGCACTCAAGCGCTTCATTCGTTTTCTGGCACCATTAATTCCTAAACACTGAAAGTTTGCATTATTCGAACCCTCAACTTTCCAAAACACTATTGTGCATAAGCAGCTGCATATAGCGTGACTTTATTTTACGATCAGTCTGATTTGAATATATTGTAATTACTCAGCTGATCCATTACATTACATTACATTACATGTCATTTAGCTGACGCTTTTATCCAACGGGTTGTCGCTGTGCTGAAGTTGCTGCATGTGTGCAAATGTTTCGAAGACATGAGACTAATCTCACCCGAAACCATCTCTCCTCAGATTCCTAATATTGGAAATTCCTCCTGGCCTCCTTGTGTGTGGAACCCAATCTCCATGGCCCAGAGTAGCTTTAATGATCCTACCTCGGATAAAATAGAGGCATTATAGTCCAAAGGCAGTTTTGGCCCTTAAACACTGCCTCCATTCATTTCTGAAACAATCTGATTCTCTCTCTCTCTACCTCTCTTTGCCCCCTCTCACCATTCCCTCTTTTTGCAACAGTGTCAACAGGAATCACTTGGCATTAGTGTCCACCGTTTCCCCCGAACATCTCCTTCCTGATATCTCCTCGCTGCTGTGGCGAGCTGTCGATAAATCGAGGGGGACCCCGGGACCCCGGGACTGCAGAGCGCACCGACGGGAGGAGGCTCGCAACCCTTCGGCCTTTAAGGAGCGACATCACCGCTAGGTCAGCTTTATTCTCTTGGTTGCTTTTCACTCACTGCACATGCTCATATCAAGCGCCGTGGACAACTGTTTTGTTTTCCTTTTTAATGGAATAATTTTTTGAAATATATAAATATAAGTATTTTCTTGGGCCAACGATGCTCTTCTGTTACTGTTACAATACTGTGCGAGTGAGCCGGTTTAAATCCGTGTAGGATGTAACATGTCCTTGATTCTTAATGTATAATAAATGTGGTATTTGGCAGGGGGACTGATTATTAAGAGAATGATCTCAGCATTGAGCAAACCAGTCGCATTTTGTAGTTCATAGTTCAAAAGTCATTTATTTATTATGGACAAAGCTGGACAATATGCTAGTCATCTTCACAACGATGGACCTTATTAAATCCTGTGCACCAAATATTTAATCATAAGACGAAGAAATATTAACTAATACAGCTTAATGCTCTTGCATACTTATTCTTCACTTCAGCGTGTGCGGTTAGTGGTCATTTGTGTATTCCACCTTTAGTGTCAAACTGATTGGAAAATGCAAACGACTTCACTGAAACAAGTGTTCTGACATCAGAGGTTCAAATGTTTGATGAAAACCCTGAAAGTCTGAGAACATCTTTGCTGTGTCTCAAGTTTGAAAGAAACAACACCTGCTCCATTACAGCCCGAAAATACAATCAAGATCAAGGACAATATTTGGGGACTATACTCAAAAGTACAGTCTTCAACTGGGAAAGTAGTATTTTCAGTCACTGTTACAACAGTGCATCACAGAAAATTACAGGACCCCAACAGCAACCTGATGGCATTTTGAAAACTAAAAGTGAAGTCAAAAAGTACAAATTTACCATCTTCAACGGCAAAGTTGTATTTTTCATTCACTGTACAGCATATAAGAGGAAACTGAAAAAAGGAAAAAGCTACACAATGGCTTCTTTATGGGTGCGGCTCATAGCATTTGTCTGTGAAACCGATTTCAATAGAATATGTGTGAGTCACAGTGTGGCTGTTCCACCTGCGACGAAAACGTACATGATGACACACGCCCACGGTGGGGGGTAGTCATCACGTCACAGCTCCGTGTGTGTTTGCGTGAAGCCCCTCCCGACTTAAGTGTATAAAAGAGCCGATCTGTCCTCACTCTGACATTTACTCTTGGGGATCTCTTGAACAAGACTTCACTGACTTCTAGAGACACTTTTGAACCTTTTTCATTTTTTGGTTTGTGACGACTTAGCAAGAAGACATGGTGTCTGCCGGCTTTCAGATGATGGGCACTGCCCTGTGCATTATTGGCTGGATCGGGACCATCGTAGTCTGTGCCCTCCCCATGTGGAAGGTGACAGCGTTCATCGGACAGAGCATTGTCACCGCTCAAACCACCTGGGAGGGCATCTGGATGACCTGCGTGCACCAGAGCACGGGCCAGATGCAGTGCAAGGTCTACGACTCCATGCTGGCCCTCTCCTCGGACCTCCAAGCCGCCCGCGCCCTCACCATCATCTCCATCCTCCTCGGCGTCATCGGCATCCTCCTCGCCATCGCGGGGGGCAAGTGCACCAACTGTGTGGAAGATGAGGCGTCCAAAGCCAAAATTGGCGTGGCGTCCGGTGTGGTCTTCATCCTCACCGGCATTCTGTGCCTCATCCCTGTGTGCTGGACGGCAAACACCATCATTACGAACTTCTACAACCCAATGCTGGGTGGCCCTCAGAAGAGGGAGCTCGGAGCTGCGCTCTTCATCGGCTGGGGGGCCGCAGGCATCCTAATCCTGGGTGGAGCACTGCTCTGCGCCAACTGCCCTCCTAAGGATAACTACTCCGCCAAGTACGCTGCTGGCCGTCCAAGCGCGCCCAAGGACTTTGTATGAGGGGAAAAGAGCCAAAGGGACTGAGAAGAATACAAAAGAGACTTGAGTCAAATGCCTCGTGAAATGGATTCATGTTGTACACAGATTTTATTGTTCTCACAGTTTAGTTTGATGCTTTCATGTTGACTTACAGCACTTCAAGATGTGTCTCATCAGCGCAAAGATGAGGACATGTGTACCACGCCCAAAACAAATGGGTCCAGTGATCCATCGCTTAATCAGTGGAAGCTAGACATATGTAGACGTATTTGTGTGTATTGGATCTTGATTTGATTTATTGATCTTTTTTTTCATAATTTTTTATTATATGTGACTGTCTGAAACTGTAAATAAAGATTCTTTTTTATCAACACTGATTGATCATCCTTTGTTTTGTTCTTTTAAATCTTTATTGTTAAAACTGCTCCATCTAAAATTAAACGGTGACTTCAGAATAAGGCTGCACTCTATCAACTAAAAACTGTGATATATAAAAAGGTAATACAAAAATTCGACATATTATACATTTCCCCCCAAAAAACCCTAATTCACTACCCTGAAAATGTATTTAAAAAATGTTTCTGGAGTGTAAGTAAACCAAGGGAGTGTAAAAAAAATAATAAAGAATTTACAACTTTATAATACAACATATACTCATCTCCAAAACATGTTTCTAATAACTGAGTCATTACCAGTCCAACACTGCCCCTTGCTGTAAAAACTAAAATAACCTCCAGTTTACACATGTGATCATGTGTACACACACAGGGGAACAATACTTCTATCACCTGCAGCTGTCAGGTTGAACATTTCTTAAACAAAGGACAAATGTTTTCATTTTTAAATAAGATTTCCTGAAAAGTGAATCCATAACACCGTTTTCCTCTTGAACATGTTGGGTGTATACAACATTTACTTTACAGCGCACACCATTTCTAGGAAAAAGTGGGTTGGTTACTCATGTGTCATATTACTGTGATTAAAGTTAGAAATGTGTGAAATATTTTTGGGGCGTGATTATAGCCAAACTTCATACTTTTAAATCTTCATCAATTAGAGAATAAACGGTTTGTGGACAAGGACATTTGTCTTTTATCTCACCTTGAAGCGTTGGATTCAGGTCAGCACTGTTAAAGGTCACCAGGTCTCTGTTTGTGTGTAAACTCCTCTCAGCCAATAGGAGCTGAGGACTGAGGCATCACATACCCTATCACATGATTATTTATTTTTTGGAGCATTTTCCTCACTGTCGTCTTCTGAGTCCCTATAGGAATGGCTATAAAAGAGGTTAGAAAAATACTCATTCGTCATACTATAACACTGAATGACAGATGCATTTTTTTTATTTTTAATAAAAGGTAAAAAAAAGTTGTAAAGAAATTAAAAAACATATGCCTTTACTCACACCGGCACTGGCTTCCTCTTTATAGGAATTGCCTCTTCCTCTTCTGACTGTAGATCAGGAGTGTTGCCAGACATATTTCTTCATCCATCGTCTTTCCTCCAAGTAATTACCTAAAAATGAAGTAAAATTAACAGAATGAAAAAGTACAGATTTATAAACAGAACAATGTGATTAAAATGTTTCCCCCCTGTATATAGCATAACAAGGTGAATGATTTTTGATATCCATTTAAAACCTGCAATTGTTATTAGAATATTAATATATAATTAGCATACCACATGATCTAGTTACTCTGACGTCATGCGTCTGCCAGTCAGGTCCAGGTTCTTCAGGTTTTTGACAGCCTCCGTCTTATGGTGGAGCTGGAAACAGGCCCAGTCTTTCTATTCATTTTATCTAAACAGACAAACAAAAATAGATCGCAACCATTGTTTGTAATGCATCTTTTCTTTAAGCAAATGTAAAATATCTAGTTGTTCTTCATTTTATTTATTGGTATCTTCGTGCTTATAGCATGTCAAGTTATTTTCATAAAAACACTATTCTATACACTTATATAGTATTTTACTGGTTTAAAACAAATCTGGTCATTATAGAACCATATCATTAAGATGACTAGTTTTAGAAAGTAGGTTTAGGTTTTACAATTCCCTCTCAAATGAGTCTAAATTGCTGTGAAAACATTTCCCTCCAAAAATGTGTGCATTAACATTTCTTACCTGAAATGCGGCGGGGGTAATAATAGATCCAAAATAAACTGGAGCTGGAGACCGCTATACAGAAAATATACATTTTATTGACAATGCATGTCTTAAAAGACTTGTCTTTAAAATCAACGCATACATTATTTCTTGACTATATTGCTTAATCTATTACTGTATTTCGTAAGACAATGAAAATACACAGTTTATGCTCATGTCTGGGCTAGCAGCATCCATCATTCAATAGACAGCAAGATCAGTCTGTGCACAGTTAAAGCAACGGGTCTGTTCAATGCAATCTATGCATTCATATTTATCATAATAATATTTGTTATTTCTGACAATTTCATAAAATAATATCTGTTCTGCTTGAATAAATGAAAAGCCCCAAAACACAGACACACCGATAGCCCTCTGCATTCTCTCAATGCAGAGATACAGTTGCCACTGACAGCAATTTAGTTCATTTGAGCTATTGACAGATACGGTGTGTTAAAAATATACTATTCTCAGAATATGTCTACTGCACTTCTTTGTACAAGAAAAAAAAAAACCTACAGCACATCAACAGGTTTATTTGTCATCAACCTGAAAAATATAAGCACCAAAATGTCAACTAACAACTAACTGCTGGAACAAAAGTGTCTGCTGTATAAGTTAGGGTGACCAGATTTGAGTTTGTGAAAAAGAGGACACGTCGTTCCGGGGGGGGGTGGAAGAGAGAGAGAGAGGAGGAGGAGGAGGAGGAGGAGGACACTTCGTCGCGGGGGGTAGCAGTAGTGTATATCATGCCGTGAACTTACGTTTACGTTGAGATCGGTCGACCAATGACAGTTCTCTCTACAGTCAGAGCTTGCGCAAGAAGGTGGAACGTGAGGGAGATACCATTTCCAAAACTTGTAAGGGGGTAATAACTATTTTCCCGGACGTAGCAAAATCCCGGACGTTTTTGGAATCCCTGCCGGACGCTTTTTTTAGGTCTCGAAAAGAGGACATGTCCGGGAAAAAGAGGACGTCTGGTCACCCTAGTATAAGTACATGTCCTGTGCTCTCTCTTGAGAAGAGTCTTATTCAAACAGTGTCCTGCTTCTTCCTCCACAGCTGGTCAAAAAGCTTAGACACACCTTCATTGCTTCATGGGCTACGGATATTATGAACCCAGACACTAGGGTGTTTGATGTTCCGACGTTTGTGGGACTTCCACAACAGAAATAGCGTATATTTCAAGAAATAGCCAAAAAACCTGCCCAGACAGCTTTCTGTCTTTAACTTACAAGCTAAAGTTACCAACACACGTTTATTTACTGTCATACAACACCACACAGCTCATCTGCCGGCCGCTGTCAGTCAAACATGCATCTGAGTCCTGTTAGTTAATCAGCTATTGACATTTTAACTACAGGCAGGAACAGAGCAGCTTAGCTGCAGCAGAATCTGACGTAAAAAATATTCAAACGGGCAGAAAGAGCCACGGGACACAACATCCGGTTTTCAAAATATAGATGTTTGGATGTGGTCAGAACATTTCTGACCACATCCAAACATCTTAACTGTACTGGTCATACAGAAATGTTGTCATACGTCAAACACAAACGTACTGGTACAGTTAAGATGTTTGGATGTGGTCAGAAATGTTCTGTCTGCTGAGTTGACTGTAGTGGTTTACTGCACTACATGGAGTTTATCACACACTTTGTGCTGCATTCCCAAACAACCCAACTCAGAGAAGAGGATTCCCTCTTCGCTTGCCGCTACTGAGGGAATCCGTTTTCTTTTCCTTCGCAGAGTTTAGAAATTAAAATATGCTTAAATTCAGCGGGAAAGCAAGAAAATAATAACACAAACACACAATGATAAACATATTTGCTCACTCCATGCTAACATCGACCAAGAATTTCCAAAAGGGACTGAACTTCGCAAGCACAAGTTGGTCACTTTGAAAAGTCAGGCAGAAAAGCAGATACAGTTTTTCAAAAAAATTACGAAGCACTCCGAGACCGTAACGCTTGCATCGTATCAACTGGCTTGGAACATTGCACTGGCTAAAAAGCCATACAATGGAGGGGAGTTCGTTAAAAAAATGCCTCAGTGACGTTGTTGAAATCTTGTCTCCTGAAAACGACAAACTAAAACGAATGGTATCAGACGTCCAACTGTCCCGCCACACTGTTGAACACAGAATATCAGACATTAACACGGCTATTGAATCACAGTTGCACTCTGACCTTCAAGCATGTGAGTATTTTAGTGTCGCTTTGGATGAGAGTTGTGACATACAAGACAAGCCTCAGTTGGCAATATTTGCACGGTCTGTGTCAAACGATTGTGTGATCAAAGAAGAACTCCTTGATATTGTGCCATTAAAAGACAGAACCCGTGGCATAGAGGTGAAAGAAACAATGATGGCTGCATTTGTGAAAGCAAATCTGCCCATACCGAAACTAACTGCAATAGCCACGGATGGAGCGCCAGCCATGATCGGATCTGTGAACGGGCTTGTGGGGCTGTGCAAAGCTGACCAAACATTTCCAGAGTTTTGGAATTTCCACTGCATCATCCACAGAGAGCAACTCGTGTCTAAATCATTGAATTTAAACAACGTCATGAAGCCTGTGATGGAAATCGTCAACTACATCCGCACACATGCGCTTAACCACAGGCAATTCAAGAATCTCATCGCTGAGCTGGACCAAGGGCTTCCAGGTGACCTGCCGCTGCACTGCAGACAAGGACTATCCCGAGCTCTCGGACCTCGAGTGGATTATGGATCTGGCCTTTTTGGTCGACATGCTGTGTCACTTGGACAGACTGAACCTGACCCTGCAGGGTAAGTTAAAAATGCTGCCTGACCTGGTGCAAAGTGTGTTTGCTTTTGTCAACAAACTGAAGCTGTTCAAGGCGCATATTCAAAAGGGAGATTTAACGCATTTTCCCACTCTGCTAAAAGCCAGCGGGCAAGTCACCAGCGCCGCCCTGAATAAGCAAAGAGCCAGATATGCAACACTGATTGAAAACCTGCACGAAAGCTTTGTGACCCGGTTCCACGATCTACAACTGAAAAGGCCACAGATTACGTTCCTCGTCGACCCATTTAATGCGGAGATGGACTGTTTGAAAGCCCCGCTAGTCACAGATGAGGCTGAGTTGGAGATGATCGATCTTTGTGAGGAGGACCAACTGAAACCTGCTTTAAGGGAAGGGACCATTGAGTTCTGGAAAAGTGTGCCAATGGAAAAATACCCCAATGTCAAACAGGCTGCGCTTAAGATACTGTCAATGTTTGGGTCAACATACGTCTGCGAGTCTGTGTTTTCTACCCTGAAACGCGTGAAATCAAAGCATCGATCTGTTCTGACTGACCCCCATGTGAAAGAATTGCTTCGAGTGGCAACAACGGAATACAAGCCAGATTTGAAGAGGATTGTTCAAGGCAAGGAATGCCAGAAGTCCCACTAAACATGCATAGTAAAAGAAAAATGCTATTGTAAATTATTATATCTTTGTTTATGGACTTGGTTGAACTGAGAGTTTGTGTGTGAGACAGTGCACACAATGTTCATTGTTGAAAAGGACTGGCCTGTGGTCTTAGTACTGTAGGAGTCAATTTCTGTCATTATCACGTTGGTGTGTGACATTTACAATACGTCTGGCTGAGCAGAGGTCTGTGTGTGTGTGAGGAAGGGATGGGGTGATGTTCATGTGTGCCCATGTGTATGATGTGACCATGTGTATTACTGTGCGGTAACACAGTAAAAAATGTGGCTCTTAGTCTCTGACTGGTTGGCCACCCCTGCTCTAGCATGAAGCTAACAACATCACGAGCCAAAAGCTGCCGCGTGGTCGGACTTTTTGCCAAATACTATTATTGATATTTGGTCCTTCATAACTTTGGTGTTTGAGTTGTGTTTGCAGCATGTACAAAGGGCGTACATATTATTGTAGCCCAGGCTCTGCTGTTTAGTATGGTGTGCAACATCATTATATTCATTCATTATATTTTTTCGTGATTAGTCCACTGTTTCACACAAGCCCAAAAGCCCCCCAATTGTGGGGCTCTCGGGCCTAAAGCCTAGAAGGAAACTGGCATTCATTCAAAAAAGCTGAGGGTGTTCTTCAAAAGCAGGTGACTGACGTCATTATTCTGAGAGGAGTTTTAGATTAACCTAAAGTGAACCGTTTCTGAGTTTTAACCTGGAGAGCTTTTAATTGGTGCGTTATGGCAAAGTAGGGTTGGACTCTTGAGCGCCAAAGCCAGCTGTTTCCCGTGAAGTCTGGGTTTGCATCGAACGGCCTGCTGACACTTGTTACCTTGGCTCCCTCTGGCATTTTCTCACGGCTGCTGGAGTCTTTTCAGCCGCTGCTGCACACCTCGCACTGTGCAACGTTGCCTCGATTTTTCCAAAACACTGAAAGTTTGCATTATTCACACCCTTAACTTTCAAAAACACCATTGTGCATAAGCAGCTGCATTTTGCGTGACTTTATTTTATGATCAATCTAATTCAAAAATATTGTAATTACTCAGCTGATCCAGGGGGTTGTCACATGAGACTGATCTCACCCCGAAACCATTTCTCCTCACATTTCTAATTGTGGAAATTCCTCTCTGCCTCCTTGGGTGGAACCCAATCTCCATGGCCCAGAGTAGCTTTAATGATCCTACCTCGGATAAAATAGAGGCATTATAGTCCAAAGGCAGTTTTGGCCCTTAAACACTGCCTCCATTCATTTCTGAAACAATCTGATTCTCTCTCTCTCTACCTCTCTTTGCCCCCTCTCACCATTCCCTCTTTTTGCAACAGTGTCAACAGGAATCACTTGGCATTAGTGTCCACCGTTTCCCCCGAACATCTCCTTCCTGATATCTCCTCGCTGCTGTGGCGCGCTGTCGATAAATCGAGGGGGACCCCGGGACCCCAGGACTGCAGAGCGCACCGACGGGAGGAGGCTCGCAACCCTTCGGCCTTTAAGGAGCGACATCACCGCTAGGTCAGCTTTATTCTCTTGGTTGCTTTTCACTCACTGCACATGCTCATATCAAGCGCGGTGGACAACTGTTTTGTTTTCCTTTTTAAAAATCTTGTATTTGTTTTCTACTCATTACAAAAGCAGCCGGTTTAAATCAGTGTAGGATGTAACATGTCCTTGATTCTTAATGTATAATATATGTGGTATTTGGCAGGGGGACTGATTATTAAGAGAATGATCTCAGCATTGAGCAAACCAGTCGCATTTTGTAGTTCATAGTTCAAAAGTCATTTATTTATTATGGACAAAGCTGGACAATATGCTGCGTTTCCGTTTCTGTGACGTTCAGCAGTAATAAAGTCGCCGCAATAGAGACCTAGAATATGGGTTAATTATAAGATGAAGAATTTAAATAACACAGCTTAATGCTCTTGCATAGTTATTCTGACATACATTTTCAATTATGCAATTTTCAGTGTGTGCGGTTAGTTGTCGTTTGTGTATTCCAGATTTGTGTCAAACTGATTGGAAATGCAAACGACAGAAACAAGTGTTCTGACATCAGAGGGTCAAATGTTTGATGAAAACCCTGAAAGTCTGAGAAAATCTTTGTTGTGTCTCAAGTTTTAATGAAACAACACCTGCTCCATTACAGCCCGAAAATACAATCTTTAGATAAAGGAAACATTTGGGGACTACACTCAAAAGTGTTTGTGTGAAGCCCCTCCCGACTTAAGTGTATAAAAGAGCCGATTCGACCTCACTCAGACATTTACTCTTGGGGATCTCTCGAGCAAGACTTCACTAACTTCTAGAGACACTTTGGGACCTTTTTCATTTTGGTTTGGGACGACTTAGCAAGAAGACATGGTGTCTGCCGGCTTTCAGATGATGGGCACTGCCCTGTGCATTATTGGCTGGATCGGGACCATCGTGGCGTCCGGTGTGGTCTTCATCCTCACCAGCATTCTGTGCCTCATCCCTGTGTGCTGGACGGAAAACACCACCGTTAAGAACTTCTACAACCCGTTGATGATGGGCTCTCAGAAGAGGGAGCTCGGAGCTGGTGAATGTTTTCACGGCGTAAAGCCACAGAGATAAGCCGCGCCCCCTTTCTGCAGCGAATGGTTGCGAAAAAGCGAATTAACCACATAAAGTCGAGCGAGTAAACTCAGACGAAAAAGTGAAAATGTGCAACTCTTTTGGTGTGAACGCGCCATTAGGATAACTACTCCGCCAAGTACGCTGCTGCCCGTCCAAATGCACCCAAGGACTTTGTATGAGGGGAAAAGAGCCAAAGAGACTGAGAAGAATAAAAAAAGAGTCTTGAGTCAAATGCCTTGTGGTCCATGAAATGGATTCATGTTGCACAAGGATTTTATTGTGCTCACAGTTTAGTTTGATGCTTTCATGTTGACTGACAGCACTTCAAGATGTGTCTTCAAGATGCACAAGAAATATATAGACGTCTTTGTGTGTATTGAATCCGCATTTAACATAAATTTGATTTATAGATTATTTTCTTTTGCTTTGTTTTTAATCCATTTGTTCCCTTTTACATATTTAATTTGAAACTGGGTATTACATTTGACTGAAACTGTAAATAAAGTTGTTTTTTTAGCAACACTGATTGATCATGCTTTGTCTTGTTATTTCAGATTTTTTTCCTTAAAACGTCTCCATCTAAAGATAAAACGGTGGCATCAGAATAAGGCAGCACTCTATCAACTAAAAACAAAAATTCTACATATTATTAATTTTTCCCAAAAATAAATAAAAAGTACAGTATAAAATAAAAACCCTAATTCACTACCCTGAAAATGTACTTCTAAAATGTTTCTGGAGTGTAAGTAAACCAAAGGAGTGTAAAAATAAAAAAAAACAGAATTTACTACTTTATAATACAACATATACTCATCTCCAAAACATGTTTCTAATAACTGAGTCATTACCAGTCCAACACTGCCCCTTGCTGTAAAAACTAAAATAACCTCCAGTTTACACATGTGATCATGTGTACACACACAGGGGAACAATACTTCTATCACCTGCAGCTGTCAGGTTGAACATTTCTGAAACATAGAACAAATGTTTTCATTTTTAAATAAGATTTCCTGAAAAGTGAATCCATAACACCGTTTTCCTCTTGAACATGTTGGGTGTATACAACATTTACTTTACAGCGCACAGATTCCATTTCTAGGAAAAAGTGGGTCGGTTACTCATGTGTCATATTACTGTGATTAAAGAGTTAGAAATGTGTGAAAAGATGTTTTGCGTGATTATAGCCAAAAGCCATACTTTTAATCGTCATCAATTAGAGAATAAACGGTTTGTGGACAAGGACATTTTTCTTTTATCTGACCTTGAAGCGTTTGATTCAGGTCAGCACTGTTAAAGGTCACCAGGTCTCTGTTTGTGTGTAAACTCCTCTCAGCCAATAGGAGCTGAGGACTGAGGCATCACATACCCTCATGCCCTGTGTCCTCTTCTTCTCAGACGACAACCTATAAATACGAGCTCCCACCGTCCCACCCGTCTCTCTTCTTGGATTTTTTTACTGAGCGAGGAACAAAGCCCGGCAAAATGGTTTCTCAGGGGATTCAGATCATCGGCATATCGATGGCCTTGATCGGCTGGTTCATGGTCATCGTGGTGTGTGCCCTGCCCATGTGGAAGGTCACCGCTTTCATCGGGGCCAACATCATCACGGCGCAGACCATCTGGCAGGGCATGTGGATGAACTGCGTGGTGCAGAGCACGGGCCAGATGCAGTGCAAGGTGTACGACTCCATGCTGGCGCTGCCCCAGGACCTGCAGGCCGCCCGCGCCATGGTCATCATCTCCATCCTGACGGGGATCATGGGGGTGATCTTGTCAATCGCCGGCGGGAAATGCACCAACTGCATCGAGGAGGAGCGAGCCAAGGCGAAGGCCTGCATCCTGGCTGGCGTCTTTTTCATCATCTCGGGTCTGCTCTGTCTCATTCCTGTGTCCTGGTCCGCCAACACCATCATCAACAACTTCTACAACCCACTGGTCATCGCAGGCCAGAGGTACGAGCTGGGGGCGTCGCTGTATATCGGCTGGGCTGCCGCAGTACTGCTTCTCATGGGAGGGGGGCTGATGTGTTGGAACTGCCCGCCCAAACACGAGCACCCCCACTACACGCCCCAATTCAGACCCGTGAAGTCGGTCTCCACATCAAGAGAATACGTGTGAGATGGTCAGCGCTTACCTGACATGGACTCTTGAGGTCACGGGAGTTGCAACCGAGAGAAATTATTTCAAAATACAAAAACGGATATTCACCGGCAATATAAATATAGCATGAAATCACACCCTAGCCACAGGCTTGACACCGGAGCTTTGATTGCTGTTAACCTGTGTGTCAAAGTGACCTTTCTCACAGCGGACATTTTGTCTTTGTCAAGCGAGTGTAGCTGACAGCATAAACAACGAGTGCATCCCGTTTAGTTGAGCCAGCGGGGCCCCGGAGATTGGGCCTCTTGGTTTACTGTCACACCTCAATGGATCAGATCATCAATGTGAACTTCTCCTGCAATGAGAGAACATGTTTGCTGTGAAAACAGTCCGACTCACCCCCAAAACAGGAAATATGGCTTTTGTTCTTGCCTCAGTCTGACATTTAATAATGGAAGAGCCTTTTAAGGACAATTTGAATCCACACTGTTTTGTGGCTGGTTGATGAGGAACTAGCATTTTAATTATGATCCTAATGAATCCGTGTAAATATTTAGTCAATTCTTATGGTAACATCCCAAAAACAAAAGAAGGCAGAAATACTTCATGTAGGCATCTGTCTCAATAACTAAAAAGGTGTCACTAATAACTAAAAGTTTAGGTCAAGGAGAATCTATGCATTTTTACCTGCTGTCCTTTTCATTTTCACACAGCCTGTGCCTCTGAATCTTGTAATATTCTGGTACTGTAAATAAACTCTATACTAACTGGATGATCACTGTTTACTTGCCTCTGAGGAACGCGAAGCATGGAATAGCATCATAGGGATTAATAGAGAGGGACGAGGTAGCCCAATCAACATGACAAGGTACTGTATGCTGAGGCCATGACATGCATCAATGCAGAGCGCATTAATTAACCCGAATGTGCAAGGAGTTGTGATGTAGTTCCCCTGGAGACAAGTGATAGAAGATAAATCACCTCCTTAAACAATTCAGCTTTAAGTCGTGTGGGGTTCAGGTTCAAGACTGCCATCGCGTCTGGGGGTCGCTTCGACTCGGGCTGTTGTACAGTCAACTCCATCATCAGGGATCCAGCTGGATGCTCAGCAGAAACATGAGATGTTCATGGCTTGAGATCCGTCTCCTCTGATGAAAACAAGTTTTCAGCCACGGGTTCTTTAAAGCCTAGAAGGAAACTGGCATTCATTCAAAAAAGCTGAGGGCAGGTGACTAACTTCATTATTCAGAGTTTTAGGTTAACCTAAAGCAGTGGTTCTCAAACTGTGGGGCGTGACCCTCTAGTGGGGCGCGGAGGTATTACAGGTGGGGCGCGGGGGGTGATGCTGTTTTTTTTATAATTAAAAAAATAAATATATAATCCTTTATTAATCCCACAGTGGGGAAATTATTCTCTGCATTCTCTGCATCCTTAGTAATTAAGGGGCAGTGAAGCACTGGGGCTTCAGTGTCTTGCTCAAGGACACTTCGACATGAAACTATGGAGAACAGGGATGAACCGCTACCTTGTGGTTTCAGGACGACCACTCTGCCCATGAACATGATAACTTTACATAGTACAAAAGTACAAAGTACACGGACATAAAACATCATTAATAAATAGATGGCAAAATGCCTGTACTTTCGTGGAAATGTTTACTTTACGCCGTTAACAGGTTACGCTGCGCATGCGTCTCAAAACAGAATATAGATCTAAGCTCAACTTTGAGCATGAATTGAGAGCGGCCGTTTCAAACCTACAACCCTGTTTTATTAGCCACTAATACTGATACAATGTGATGGCTCACACATCTGCACTCATTTTGTTTTTCACAGGTTGAACGTTATTGTTATTATATTGAAAATATATTCAGTGCAAAACAGGTTATTTGCAGCCACAATAAGTATATTTTTTTTTAACCAAATATTAGTGATTTTTTGCACAGATAGTTTTTGTCTGATGGAGCAATCTGGTTTACTTGAAAGGGATTTCAATTTTCTTTATTCGAAAAAGCACAGATGGAGGAGTCACAAAAAGTTGGACCATTTTGTTACAATGTTGTTGGGGCGGTGGGGCCCGAACATGTTTCTTCCTCCAAAGTGGGGCGTGACAGAACAAGTTTGAGAACCACTAACCGAAAGTGACCTGGAGAGCTTTTAGTTGGTGTGTTATGGCAAAGCAATAAGTTCATGAAACACATTTACGTCACTGGATCGCACTGTGGAAACAGTTGTTTGTGCAGTGTCACATTACTGGATAAGGTGTGTGAAAGATGGAGCGGGTTTGTTTACCCGACAGAGGTATTTGTCTTAGGATCTAGTAGTTTGTTTGCAAAGTGACGACGTCAGCTGACTTGACTGTGTCTCATCACTGCAGCGAGGTGATTATTATTAATACTGAAACCGATCTCCTCTTCCTCCTCGGCTCGGGCTGAGTATCTGTCTGGACCGCGTCACATCGTGATCTGCTGGCAGCATACAGTACATCCAGCGTCAGTTGCATAAGCACTGGTGACATCCTTGCAACAAAGAAAGACCAATTCATTCTGTGTGTCTTATGTCGGATCGATTTTTGGTTTGTGCACCATGATTTTAACAAACCAAGTGTGTCTGCTCTGGTTGCATTATATTGCAATGCTGTGGTTGACAGCTTTAGTTCAGTTATTCAATAGATTAGCTTGTTATCTTAAAAGAAGCGACCACATCATTTAGTGACACAAAAATACAGAGAAGCCTGTGTTGTAGCAACAGTGTAAATATGTAATTATTTTTTATGAACAATATAAACCAACTCTTAAAACATTAGCGTGACCTTCATAGTGAAAAGAGATAATCTCATTATCTTTTAGTCTTTCAGTCATCATTTGCATGTGGGGGTTGCATTAAGATGCGACTCTGATTGTAAATTAGCACGTCAAAGAGGCTGTTTGTGGACAATCACCTGGTCGTAATTTGATCATCTTTCACAGCCTGAGCGGGTTTCAGTACCTTTTAAAGTCCCTAAGTGGCTGCAACTCCATCCAACCACATCCTCACTGCAGGAAAATCTGCATATGAGAGTGCATTTTCCAAGACCAAACGCACAGCATTGTTTAAAAAAAAAGGGGTGGCACTCCTCTAGCTTGAGGAAACGGAATCTCGTTTGGCCAGAAGAACTCACCTGACGACGAAACAGCCCTCCTCCTGTGCGCTTCTCTGACAAACAAGGAAGAGCGCTGCGTCATTCCGAAAGAGGACCAGACCAGTGCGCTGAAACTTTCTTCTCTCCTGCCACAGACGAAGCCTATTCACCATGGGGAGGATCGGCAAGGAGGTGGCAGGTCAAATCATAAGCTTCATAGGCCTTGTTGGGGTTGCGGTGACCTGTGGGATCCCCATGTGGAGAGTGACCTCCTTCATTGGAGCCAACATCGTGACGGGCCAGACCATTTGGGACGGCCTGTGGATGCAATGCGTGATGCAGAGCACCGGGCAGATGCAGTGCAAGCTGAACGAGTCTGTAATGAGTCTGGCCAGGGACCTACAAGCCGCCCGAGCCCTGGTCATTATCTCCCTCATCTTCGGCTTCATCGGTGTCATGATCACCTTCATCGGGGCCAAATGCACCAGCTGCCTGGACAACGATTCCTCAAAGGCCAAGGTGGTGATCATAGGTGGCTGTTTCATCATTGTTTGCGCCGTCCTGGTCCTGATCCCCGTCTGCTGGTCCGCAGCCATCACCATCGCAGACTTCCAGAACCCCTTGACCATTGATTCACAGAGGAGGGAACTCGGAGCGTCCATCTACATCGGCTGGGCCTCTGCTGCGATTCTTCTGATCGGTGGGATCACCCTAACCACGTCATGCCCTCCTCAAAAGGCCATGTATGGATACCCGGGCTACCCACCAGCACCGATGTACCCTTACGCAGGCCCAGGCCCAGGCCCGGCAGCGTATGGTTCAGCATATGCTCCAGTGTATGCGCCCTCATCCAGCCAACCGTACACAGGCACTGGGACATACATGCCTAACAAACCATATGCAGTACCAACCGCATACTCTGCCAGACAATACCTCTAAAACCCGACAGGACGGAAGAGGATAAACACTGAGATTTCAGCCAGGATGACTGCAAATTGTGATACCCTTATGAAGTAAAATAGCATAAAAATGCGCATTGTATTTCTAGAGGATGGTATGTATTCCAATACATTGTTGGAATGTATATGAATGAATCCACTCAAGCAAGCCCTGTGACTTTTTTAGATATTATCAATCTGTCATGAAATGTTTTCTCTTTTGGATTGATTCTGTGCTCTAAAGTAGAAATCGTCTCACTTTATGAAGTATTGTTGTCAGATGAATATTGTGTCAACATGGCTGTGTGCCCTGAAAGTTGCATTGCTGTTCACTGTTTCCAGGAAGTCACTGTCCATATATTTATTTTTCTATTGTGCAGAGCGGCATTTTTAAATAGTGCTGATTTGTGAAGTTTTCTGTAAATACATCTTTATTTTTAAAGATTTTCAATAAAAAAAAGTGTATATTAACATATCTGTTTGTGGAGTCATTAATATATTGTTACTCTGTGTTATTAAATAGTATCTATGGCATTTTACTGGGCCAGGGTCCTCCTGTGTGAGCGAGAGGCAGAAATCATATAAATATAAATATACCTCTTTAAAATATATAAAAAAATTATAACATAGAATTTTCAATAAACATAGAATAAACAAAACAATATATATTTATTTGTGATCAAAGAACTTATTAAAACCTAAAATACACAAAGAAACAAAATAAATAAACCATGTGAAAATCAAGTCAAAATACTAAAAAGAGATTCTTGTTGTGATCCAATCAACTATTTTATTAATCAACGTGAGTGCTGTCATTCTGGTTTAACAAAGAACAACTACTAAATCAATCATGAGATAGTATGTACTATATGGTGATGATTAAACAGAGGTAATGAGTCAAACCATAAATGGAGGCTCCTTCCGTTGACTTCTGACAACCCCTGGTGATACTCCCTCCCACCTTGGGGCTTCCTTTAAACCTGAAACTGTGACTGGACCTGATCTTCCGGTAACGTGCCCAATAAAACGTCTGGCCACTGGCAGACCGCCTCTTCAATCAGCAACGAGCCTCATTTACATAGTCGTTTCAAGCTGATGCTCATCTCATCGAAACTACTCCCTCTCAGCTCACGGGACATTTCAAGAATCTGGTTGGGCAGGTAAGCCGTTCAGCCGGCTAGTTTCAGGTCAGGAGGGAATGGCATTCTGGCTCCACCTTCAAAAAACACATCTTTATAACCAAAGGAAAGGCTCGAACCGTCATTATTCAACCTTACGACTCGAGCTGAGCTGACCTGCTCCTGAAAAAGCTCAACTCTTCTGCCGCTGTTCGAGTGACTCAAACAAGACCTCATCATGGTGTCAATGGGACGACAGATGCTGGGCTTTGCCCTGGGCATCATTGGCTTCCTGGGGACCATCATTGTGTGCGCCCTGCCCATGTGGAAGGTCACGGCCTTCATCGGAGCCAACATTGTGACGGCGCAGGTCATCTGGGAGGGCTTGTGGATGAACTGCGTGACGCAGAGCACGGGCCAGATGCAGTGCAAGATCTACGATTCCCTGCTGGCTCTACCCGAGGACCTCCAGGCGGCCAGGGCCCTCGTGGTCATCTCCATCATCGTCGCCGCCTTGGGGGTCATCTTGGGCGTTGTCGGAGGCAAGTGCACCAACTTCGTGGACAACGAACACTCCAAAGCCAAGGTGGCCATTGCCGCTGGGATCGTCTTCATTTGCGCCGGCGTTCTCATTCTCGTTCCCGTCTGCTGGTCCGCCAACACCATCATCAGGGATTTCTACAACCCCATCATAACCAACGCCCAGAGGAGGGAGCTGGGGGCCGCGCTCTACATCGGCTGGGGCACAGCCGGGCTTCTCATCCTGGGTGGTGCCCTCCTTTGCAGCTCATGCCCACGCAAAGACAGCCCAGAGTATCCAGTCAAGTACGGCGGCGCCAGGTCCGTAGCCACCAGCCGAGAATACGTCTGAGAGGTCGATTCTCCTGAGAAAGACTTTTTATCATCTTAGATTTTATGAGAGATCCTCCTTCGTTGTGAATTTATGACAGCGCCACAAGTTTCTTTTTTTCTTAAAGTGACCGAGAGACTGAGACAGGAAAATTCCGATTTCTTTGAGGCAAGAGAAAGTGTTTCTTGCTGAACAAGAAACACAGTACAAACAATGTGGTGTGAAGAAACATCTCCCAGCAGCATGCTGCCTGGACTGAATGAGCGCTGTTCTCTGTAAAGCTTGTATCAAACCTATGTCCTCTCTGTAAATGCAAATCGAAGCTGTGCTAGGACGATGTTAATGATCAACAAGGGCTATGATAGCAGGAAGCTTGTACACTACCCTTGATGTATTGTGAATTCACTGTATAAAATATGTTACTCATATATCTTTGGTCAAATGCAATATCTGTTAACAAATACTATCTGTTTTTATTTAATAAAACATTTACTAAAGTGATATTCTTTTCTCTGCCTATTTGTTTAGATTTTGAACTTTTTTTTTTTTGCTGTTTACGTTCACAATTGTAATTCTAAAATTGACAGTCTAGATCAACTTAAAATAAATACAGAAACAGACCAGTGAGAATCAAAAAATGCAGAACATTTAGTGTTTGCAGCAGGGATCGATTTCAAGCATAACATTTCCAAATGTTGGCCAGCGTCTCATGGGAGCTGACAGAAAGGCCGATCACATTTATTCTTAGAAACTTAGTTTACGGGAAATAAAATTGTCAGAGGTCACACGTTGGAAAGTTGAATGAAGCAGGAAGGAGTGTAACAACAAAACATTCGGCTCTGTGTCGACATCGCAATGCAGACGTTAAACTAGTTCAACCAGTTTCATAGTGTTTATAGAGTTCCAGCCAAAACGTTGCCATGGAATCGTTTACAGTGTGTTTGTTTCCACACTAATTCAGAGCCGTACCCATACTGCACCAGCACTTCAACAATGAAGACGTATTTGCTTCGATTTGAGTAAAGAAAAGACTAAATAAATGATTGATGAATACATTGGCACTATAGGTCAACGCTGACGTTTGAGGAGGATAAGGCTGTCGTTATTCTACTTTTTTGTCCTTGTCAACAAATTCCAAGAAAAGGCCGAAAGCAACCGTGTCCTCATTCTTTCTTACTTCCCTCCTCAGTCTCCTCACTGCAGGCCCAAGCACATTGGTTTCTACAAAATATTAAAATATGTTTCACAAATATGAAGTAGACTTTTAATTGATAATAAGGTGAAATAATTGACACACTGGGTAGGCTTTGTCGTTTTCAGCAAATACTCAAACATAAATAAATTATATTTATACGGTTGTCATACAGTATATGATGATTTATCCATTTGGTGCTTTAGGGAGTATTTAAAGCATGATGTGGGATTGACAAATACAAACAAACCTTTACAAATGGATCTTAATTCATTCCAAAACTTCAACATTTTACTTTATAAAAGAGGTATGGGTCCTTACACAGACAGAGTCCATTAAAGCTGAAAGTCAGTACGTCAACCTCATAGTCATTAATTCACATAAATATAATATTTTAATGAGTTAGGCGGAACATGTATAACTGTCCCCCAAAAAGACATGAGTGCTTATGTTTTAGTGACAAATCCCTGTGGTGTGTATGAGGACGTCAGGTGACTTTAACACGGGACACCAACGTTTGTTTCTCAGGGTCGTCCTTCAATCAGAGGATCGGCGGTTCGATCCCTGGCTCCGCGAGTCCATGTCGATGACACTTAACCCTGAGTTGCTCCCGTAGCTGTATACGGTGAATGAATGTCAGTTAGTCCTGATGGCAGGTGGCACCTTAGCAGCTGCAGTGTATGAATGGGTGTGAATGAGTGAACAATGACATGAAGCGTTGAAGCGCTTTGAGAGGTTGGAAGACTAGAAAAGTGCTGTACAGTCTATTTCCTATTTACAAAGTAATTGATCAGCTGATTTTTGTGAATTGTATACAAATAAATGTCATTGTATGACATCTAGGAAACAACTTCTGCATTTTTTATGATGTTACACAGACGACTCATTACGTGTCAACATGTCAACACAGCATTACAAGGTGTTTCACTGGTTTGAACACACCCTTTTTTTTAAACCTTGTTTCACATTCCTAACTTGGGAAAATCTCACTGAACCTGTTGTGTATTAATGACGGTGTGCAAAACTCCCTGTTGTCAGAGTAGACAAAGGAACAAATGCATCACTGTGTAACTAAGCAGTGATTGAAAAATTGGTTTCAGTCAAATAATTTTTGAGAATGCCTTTTTAAGTATATGTTGTACCTGATGATAAACTATAAACTTTCCCACTTTTTTTTACAAAGCTTTTAAGCTTAACAATAGTGAGCAACCTAAGGATATATTTCCCATAAAGGCATACTGTTTATAGTTTTACAAAACCAGAGAGTGAAACTAAAAGAATCAAAGTTATTAGTGCAACTAAGCAAAATTGAAAGCATCGCCTACGTGAAGGCAGACAGACAGATACAGATAAATACGCTACATGAGCAGAGGCAGACGCTTACAGTCCAACATCTTGCTTCTGTGCCCAATAATATTTCAGTTTGACGGTATGTTTCACTCACAACCAAATAAAAAGACAATACATAGACATAACATCAAGAGGACGACAAAACAGTGAGATACAAGTCAGCAAAACATCATATATTCAGGGTATAGAAGTACGGTGCGTGTGTGTGTCCGTGCGTGTGTGCGTGTGTGCGTGTGTGCGTGTTTATTATTTCATCTAAAAAAATAAAATAGGCAGACTAAGACTGAAACAAAAGACAGAAATAGAGTTAACTATGAAAACCAAAGACTGGGGAAGTGAGAAGAAAACTCCCAAGAGCAGATGTACGTATGTGCGTATGCATGTATACATGTACGTGGGTTTCAATTGGGTTTCAGGCTAAAAAAGACAAAAAAATATGAATATTAATAGAATGGCTCAAGTTTGTAAAAACATAGTGAAGGATGACCAGATGGAGTGGTGTTCTGTTGTATTGTAAATGATGGAGGAGGTTAGATTTTCTATTGAAATGTATTCAATCATTAGGTTTCTCCAGTGTGTGATGTGTATGTTATTCCTTAATTTCCAGTTCATGAGGATAGTTTTCTTGGCGATAGTTAAGCCCACGAGGAGTAATCAGCGGTTTGTTTTGCTGAGGTTATTTTTCAGTTATCTTCAGTTATTTTTCTCCAAAAGTGTTGAGGTGCCAGGTGGCATAAACGTAGCTATCCAGACTATTTTGAGTGGTGAGCGGTGATTTATTTTAACTTCCTCTCACATGTACGTATGTGGAGGCGTGTCACTGTTTGCTTTGATCCTTTGCTGACTTTCTTTCAGTAAACCTTCACATCGGCGTCACTCAAACCCTCCCTTTGCCTTACATTAAATAGTAAGGGAATCCTCTCCCACATACGTCTTTTTCCTTGTTGCGAGTACCACCAAAAACGTTTTGCAACACGATCCTCATCTGCATCAAGAAGAATAAGTGAAGCCCCAACCTTTTATTGTCCCGCCACACAAAGAATCCTGCACGGCTGGTATTCTGTGTCCTTAATAGCTTGGCTCTCACGCCTCCCTTTCTTCATTGTAACTCTGCCTCACATGAACGTAAACACCCCGATCGGCTCCAAACATTCTCCCAGAGACACACTCGGAGAGGGAAGGCGATGGCTTCCATGGGGATGCAGATGGCGGGGTGCGCCATGGGCCTCCTGGGCTGGATCGGGGTGCTCATCGTCTGCGGCACGCCCATGTGGCGGGTCTCGGCCTTCATCGGCAGCAACATAGTGACATCCCAGGTCGTGTGGGAGGGCATCTGGATGACCTGCGTGTCCCAGAGCACGGGCCAGTTGCAGTGTAAGGTGTACGACTCCATGCTGGCTCTGAGCGGCGACATGCAGGCGGCCCGGGCCCTGGTGGTGGTTTCCATCGTCGTGGGCATCGCGGGGATCTTCATAGCGTTCGCCGGCGGGAAGTGCACCAACTTCATTCAAGAGGGGAGGGCCAAGGCGAGGGCCTCGGTGGCAGCGGGCGTGTTGCTGATCATCAGCGGACTCCTCTGCCTTATCGCCGTTTCGTGGACCGCCAGCACGATCATAAGGAACTTCTACAACCCCGTGCTAATGGACGCCCAGAAAAGAGAGCTGGGGGCCTCTCTGTACATCGGCTGGGGGGCCGGGGCGTTGCTGCTCTTGGGAGGAGGTCTTCTCTGTGCCAACTGTCCCCCCAAGGAAGATGAGACCCCCTCGGTGAAGTACCTCCTCAACAATTCTGGAAACGGCAAAGTTGAATCAATTTACTCTTTTACGCCGAACAAGACGTATATCTGAGATTTCTAAAGGGACAAATGAGTCTGACATGAAGTAAAATAAACTCAGGAGTTTAATCAGCTGCTGTGAAACATGAAGAAAAAGGAGAGACAAAGAAGGAAATACGCACTTTATACTTATTAAGATATTAAGAGAATCACTGTTTGGATGTTTGAAGAAGCTCTCTGTCTGAGATGGTTTTGAATATTGTTGGTAATGAACATTTATACGGTGGTAGTTTAAATCATAGAAACTGTGTTTTACATCTTTGGGAAAGTGGTTGGTTCACTTGGCACTTTGCACCTTTTTGATACTGTAATTCATTTTTATTTTTTTTCACAATAAATTACTTTCCATTGTAAGTGCTGTTTCTCTCATGCTTCCTGTTCATGTACCTTTAAAAAAGAAAAAAAAGCACCTGAGGTTATTTATAACCGGAGAACCTGATAGATCACTATCCGGGGAACAAAGATGGTGACTCAGTGGTTTATAATCCTGTTGGCCGAGCTGTTTAGTAAAGCATGACCTGCTTTCAAACATCAACGTTTGCAGCATAAATACTCGTAAACAAATGAAAGTAATACATGAATAATAGAATATGTAAGTGCTACATACATTAATGTAAAGGGGTTTATCTAAAAACAAAAGTATTAAAACTATTGTTAGATTTATCTCCTTAAAATCTCAAACGTTTGGGTTTGAATTGGCTTTGATTTCAGGTGTCAGTGGTGTTGGTTCACATTCAGCCAGCGGGAGCGTTGTCATGCAATCCCGGATCAGAGAGGTAGGGTGGAATTACTCCAAGGTCTCCAGAAGAAGAGCGTTCCTGCTTCCTCGGTCGTTTGCCTTCATGTTTTTCTCCTCAGCGACTCTCTGTTGTGAGCGTACCGAGGGAATGAAGACAGAGGTTGATGAGGATCAAACTTCAGGAGGAGGGAAAGATTCACGACCTCTCATGTAATGTGACATGTCAGTAGTCAGACATTAACCCCACCCTTTTATGTGTTAGTGAAATACTTATTTTCCTTTTTCCCACTTGAACAACTCACTGCCGTCACAAAAAATACACGTGATTAGACCTGAATAAGATATTCATAAGATTAGTTATTGAAAAGAAAATTGACACCTAGAATAAATGCACAAATTAAACGGATAAAGGTTGTTTTACTTTGGTCATTAAACAACATTTTGACATTGATATTTTTTTTATGTCTAAAATAAATAATAAAGATCTGTGAAAAATCAAAGTGTGATAATTCTCCTGCAAATTAAAGGTAATTCTGCAACACCACATAATAATAAAAAAGTTGCTTCAGCACTGAATATTCAAAAACACTTTATTGGCATATTGTAATTTCATGTTGGCAACTGTTCTTTAACAGAAGTTGATACTTGATGTACATGTCTTTCATTTTTCTTCTTCAAATTTCAAACATTGAATTTTGAGATACCTCTTTTCAAATATAAAAACAAGCAGATGTTTGGTTCCTCCTGCACTGCAGGCCCCGATTCCTTGATACTGTGACATACTGCAACCTTGTGGCCATTTGCCTTCATGGCTAATCATGAGCCATTTTTATCCAATGACACAGAAAACAACCTGACATTTACGTAAAAGTATCATCTGATCACAATGAACCCAGTGTGCCTGCACGAAGACCCCTTGTATCTGCAGCTTGTCTCATCATACCTCATATTTCTTTTAGTTTACATAACTCCTCGTTGTGGGCTGAGAAGGAAAGCCGTGTGAACGTGATTTTGCTCTGTGTCCCCCAGGCTGTGTGAGGGTCCCCCCGCTGTCCCATGGCTGTGCAGGAGCTGGGCATCAGCCTGTCCATGATGGGCGTCGCCGGCACCATCCTGATCTGCGCCCTGCCCATGTGGAAGGTGACGGCGTTCATCGGCACCCACCTGGTGGTCATGCAGGTGTTCTGGGAGGGCCTGTGGATGACCTGCGTCAGCGAGTATACCGGCCAGATGCAGTGCAAGCTCTACGACGCCCTGCTGGACCTGTCGCCGGACCTGCAGGCGGCCCGCGGCCTCATCTGCATCGGCCTGGTGCTGGGGTGCCTGGGCTTCCTGGTCTTCCTCCTGGGAGCGCGCTGCACCAACTGTCTGGGCCACCCGGCGCTCAAGTCGCGGCTGGTGCTGGGCTCCGGGGCCGTCTTCTGCCTGGCGGCCCTCGTCACCGTGGTCGCCGTCTCCTGGACGGCCAACTCCGTCATCAGGGACTTCCACAACCCGCGCGTCCCCGAGGTGCTCAAGAGGGAGCTCGGGGCGGCCATATACGTAGGCTTCGTGGTGTCCGGGCTGCTGTTCTGCGGGGGGGCCATCCTGTGCACCAGCTGCCCGCCACAGAGGGCCCGGTTCCCCTCCGGTGGGTACACACTGGCCAAGACACCCACGCGCAGCAGCTACGCCATCAAGAACTACGTGTGAGGGCATCCATCAAGTCACCACTGAAGGATAAATGCATTGAACCGTGTGATATGATGCAACTGGCCGTATGTAGGTATTTAAAAACAAAGCGTGTTTAAACATATGAAAGGACTCTAAAGGCGTGCTTTGCAAGTCATTCTAATATGTCGTCCTTTTAGAGTCAGACCAGGTTGACCTTCCTTAAGGCCCAGAGCAGTAGATACTGATAGTAGCTCTGCTGTCTCTCTTCATGGAATCCTGCATCAAGGGACATGAGGGGAGACGGGGTCCAATGTCTAAATATCACAACATACACACATACCCGGAGGCTTAAAGAAGGAACGACATCATGACCTCTGCCTGCATCTGTACAGTGTATAAGCCTGGCAGGGAAACGACCATATTTGGTATTTCCCAATTTCTGTACATCCATCGCAGGCCTTTGAGAAGCAAAAACCTTCTGAATTGAAGGTAGCGATGCATCTTGACCACATTCTTGTATTTTTTTTATTTAGTTTTACTTGTATTGCTGTGTGTGGCTTCTCCTCTCGAATTCAAGCTTCAATAAACCTTCAGCTTAAGACACCGAGAGTCTCCCGCTGCTTCTTCAGTCTCCAGCTCATCTGCTCATTTACACCATCACGGTGTCAACTTGCAGAATTTTGCCATTATATTGTAGTAAGACACGATTATCTGACATCTTGCCATTGAAATAACTGCAGTCTGTGACTAAATGAATCACGGTGTGGATTTCCCTGGTCGTATCAGAGCCAGAAATACTTAATGAAGTCCTCTTGAAAACGGACTTGCCAGATCCCTTCACAAAGCAAGCCAGAGAGTTGATTTGTACCAATCATGTTTGGTGAAACCTCCAAACGGAGAACATTGTTGCCGTGTTTAAAACTTGCGTGCTTGTGATTTGCATCTGAGGATCTAAACTGAACCACATTCTGTATTTAAGAAGTGGAAGTAGTCGTCGTGACCCATTGGTGTTGTTTTCTAGGCAACTGATGAACGGAAGTTACCATATTTGTAATGTGGAGGAGGCACAAAGAGACGCTGTGTCTGGTAGCGGCAGCGACTTGTAAAGCGCACTCTGCTTTATGGTCTGTTTGACTCTAAATGGAGCATAATTTACTAAATGAACATCATGCTGTATTGAAGAAGACTTGAAACTAGAGATTGAAACATAAACTCATGTTTACAATGTCTACTGAGGGAATAAATCAAGAGAGAAGTTGTTCTATTTTCTCATAGACTTCTATACAATCTGATTAATTTTTTTGCAACCAGAGGAGTCGCCCGCTGCTGGTCAGTAGAGAGACTGCAGGTTTAAAACCCAGGAGGTTGCCAGTGAACACATGACCAGTTGAATTCGTAAATCGGGTCCCATTAGCTGTCATTGTTTCTCCACTGCTGCTGCGGGAACATAAGAAGATCCTATTTAATATCTGTAAATCTCTTTAAATCAAGTCTCTCCCTCAGAAACATGACACATGATCAGCTGAACAGTCACACAGTGGAGGCTCTGTTTCTCTCTCTGTTTCTCTCTCTCTCTCAAAACAACTGGGAGAAAGGGATTGTTTTGAAACCATGGCAGAGACAACAGAGGGATTTCCCTCCTCCACCCAAGGCCGTGCCTACTTTTTCGGGAATGTCTCTGAACAGACATGCAAAACAGTTTTGCACATGCAAAACACACACAGAAGGTTTTAAAAACAATAAAAAACGACACACCCCACCCCCGCCTGTGAGCCTCTGGCCCGCAGACAGAGAGGAGGGAGCAGGATCGGGGCCGGGACTCATGAAGTGGCAGCTGGAGCTCGTGGCCCTCGGCCTGGCCCTCGCCGGGTGGCTGTGCGCCGTGCTGTCGCGCTGCCTGGCCCTGTGGACGGTGAGCGGCACCGTGGACAACGTCACGGCCACCCTGCCGGCCTACTGGGACGGCGTGTGGCTGGAATGGGATCACTGGGATGTGGCGCACGACGGCAGCCTGCACTGCTCCTTCTACCGGTCCCTCATGTCTCTCTCCGGGAGCTTTCGCACCTGGCGCGCCCTCGTCATGGCCGCCATCGGGGCCGGGGGTTTCGCCGCGGCCGTCGGAGCCGCGGGGCTCGTGTGGTTCCCCGCGCGCGGCCAGGTCAAAGTGTTTTCTGGCGCCCTCTTCGTCCTGTCCGGGGTCCTGCTGCTGGTTCCCATCGCCTGGACGTGCCACCACACCGGGCAGCCGCTGGAGGGCGCCGTGCCGCTGCAGAGGGACTGGGGCCCGGCGCTGTACCTCGGCTGGATCTCCTTCGCCCTGATGGTGGCCGGGGGCGCGTTTCTCTTGACCAGATGCCCCACCGCCGCCGAGAGGCCGGCAGAGCGTGGGCCGGGGCCGGAGCCAGGGGGGCCGGGGCCGGAGGAGTCCAGTCACCCGCTGAGCCGGATCAGCAGGACTGTGTTCACACACAGCCAGTATGAGCGCAGAGCCGAGCCCATCTGAGGGGGGTCATGAATAATATATAATAGACACGTGGAGTAATGACGCACTGTTAACTGAGCTTCAGAAGGTGAAGCAATAGCACTGTATCACACACTATTGCCACTGTACATTATACAGTCTTTGTTTTGAGGGGGATTCTTCTGCACAAAAAGGACACAGTGGAATAAATTGCATTGCAAATGACTCATAGGTATATTGATTAAGGTATATATTGTTTACAGGCGTTATTTGACTATTTTTGACCTTTTTTTTACTCACTGCCACAGAGCACTTGGTGTAATAGGGGTTAGCAGTCAATTGGAAACATATGTAAAGTTGTTGTCTTTAAAAAAGAATGGAAAGGAGGCAGACACTGTCTTTGACATTTACATACGCGCACAAACAAGGTGTGTGGGGGGTTTATAGCTCCATAATTACAATGTTACAATGTTTTAATAACTAAAAGAAATGTTTAACAAACTGTGTGACATTCTGAGCGCAAAGGGCCCGCAGTCATTTAATGCAAAAGTAGAGGGAAAGTGCAATATGCGGATAATCTGATGTTATCTTGTCAGCTTTCGCTTTTGAATTCATTTACAAAGTGACAGGGCACTCTCTTTTACTGTGCACTTTTTATGAATCTATTTTTAATCCTATATAGTTTACAGAGTATGATGTAGTGCTCGGAAAACTCTTGGGGGTGGATTTTGCAATTAACTTAATAAAGTTACTCTTTTAAAGCAATATTTATAAACATTGTATTCTTTTCTGAACACCGAATATATATATATACACACACACACGCACGCACGCACACACACACAAACACACACGTATACAGCCTTTGTCGTGGCTCAATAACTGACACCCATATAATTTTGATCTCATTTTGACTAATTCCATACCTGATGTGTATTGAGATAAATAAATCCCTGTTTTTTCCTTCTTTGTTGCCATGTTGACCGAAAGGGAGAAGGAGACACAACCTGGTGGAGATTTGCACATTCCTAAGTGCACTTTTTTAGCTCTTGTATACAGGCGGAAAATTTCAGGAAATGATCCTTTATGTCAATGGTTCTCAACTGGTCTGGCTCCGGGACCCACCATCACCCCTGAATGACAAGCGGCGACCCAAATCGAGGAACATTCTCAACTTCTTAAACGTATTGAATGAAAAGATGGTGCAGTTTGAACCTGAGATAGTACAGAATATGTATGCTAACACAAAAACAAGTTTAATAACCAAAACGAGCAGCTGGTGGCGATGATAGAGAGGGAACTATTCCCTTTTACACTCAATTAGCTGCATTTTAATTAAAAAACTAAAACTGCATCTTCAGGACACGAGGTATTACAACATATATAACAATTCAGAATCTTCAGCTATTTTTAAACAGACTCAACAGCTTTCATGCACAAACAGTCCAACAACTAAAAAGTAGTTTCAAAAAGACTGAAATGACCTAACTTTAACTGAGAACACACACTCACTGAATCTATGACAAACACTTTACTGTGGAACACGTCACTGTGTTGAGGAGCAGCTTTTCCACTAACTCAAAATACATTAAACAAAAGTGGAATTCAAAAGTATTCATATATACAACATTAACTTCTCTTGTGATTACCTCATCAGTAGGTAAATACTGAAAAACATTGTGCTTTACAGAAAATTAAGCAGCACTCAATTCTCCTCCCAACCCCAGAGTGTTTTCCTGTCATGCAGGCAGTGCCATCAGTTGTGAATGTTATATTCAGTAGGCTGTTTAATTTAATTATCCTAAAAACCCAGAGTCTCCCCCATATCAGGATGGTTTGACCCAACCTGGCCCACGCTGCTGAAAACATGGAGGGACAAGTGCAAAACCAGTTGAAACCAGAGCCGGCAAAATAACGACACTCAGCTGCATAAAAAATCCTTTCAAAATAAAACCAAAGGATGAAAAAAAAAAGAAAGAGATTTCTTTTTTTTTTTTTTTTCAAGCAAAGGCCTGCGACCCACTGAAAACGGGTCCCACCAGTTGAGAATCACTGCTTTATGTCATAATAGATGGTTTGTGTTGGAGAAGCACAAGAAAGAATGGTCCTCAAACTGCTCAGGATTTGTGTGGATGGCAACTCTATTGACCAAAAGAGCGGTCATAGTTTGGCCCAATCTCACCGGAGGCTGGGGTTTGTCAGAATCCTGTGATGGAGCTAAAATAAATAATAATCTAGGATGTCATAAAAGTGTTATAACATGTATTTTATACTAGAAGGTATGCTGGTAAAAAAAAAGAAGATATTTATATATTATTTTAGCATTTTTTGATTGATAATATAAGGTGTCAAATGTAAAACGTTTTATTTAATTTGATGATTTGTTGACTTTGTTACCAAATTATGGGACTGGCAGACAGTGAAGGTCTCCATTTAACCATTGTGATTCATTTTGTAACTTGAAAAGGACTTAAGTATAGTTTAATGTTTGTCAGGTCATCATTACATAAGGCTCATTGTGATTACATGATCAATATATGACACAATATATAGACCGAAGTTTCCGTTGTACAAGGTTTTGATCGATCTTCCGTGAAAACTGATGCAACAAGTCCGTTTAGAAAGTGGTCTGGTGTTGGAGCATGAGACACTTTCCATGTTTAGTAAATGTTGGTGTGAACGTCTCTGAGTTCTGTCCACTCGGCTGAAGGAACAAGAGGACTTGAAGGACCTGGAGGAGACGAGAACTGGAGCGCTTGGAGCAAACATTTAATCCTCAAACCTACAAGTGGTAAGTGTTGTAGTAATTGTTTTAAAAGCTGTTGTAGTAATGTTAGAAGTAGTTGTTGTAGTCATACTATATTATATCTTTTTTGTATTTTTGAAAGCCATAAAAAGTCATAGTGTGATGTAATGAAACATGGTAAAATAGTATAATAGGCCACATATAATGTTGTAAAACATGTAATCACATAGTATGCTATAAAAACAGCATATCAAAGTTATAAAAAGTCTAAATATAAATTGTCATGATAAAGAATGCTATAGAATTTAATAATCATAGCGTACGATGCCATGGATATGTTATTAAAATGTCACAGTATATATGAAAGAATCATGGTAAATCAAAATATAATATGTCATATAAAATGTCATAAACTAGAAATCCTTGATGGTTGTATTCCTCCGCCAACTAGTCATGTTGTATTCGGTCCAAAATGTCATCACTTCATTTCATACTATATTAGACATTTGTGTAAAATTGTTGTGATGAATTCTTAAGTTATGCTAACAGCTTGTTTTGTGGGGTCACAGAGACCTTGACATTTGAACATCAACCTTGAGTGTGAGTGATGTTAGTGTCAAATGTAAAGAAATCCCCTTCAGATGGTCCTGAGTTTTACCGATCATGAGGATGGAGGACTAAAGAAAGTCATCGCATTACATTCACAGAACATTCATTCCCTGCGAGCGAACCAATCTTGATATTCTTCCAAGTTTTCTCCTCAGTTGTGCGGACAAACACATTTTCTCATCAAGATACTTTACATATACTGCAATATTTCAATGGACGATCTCACCATTTTGTAATAATTAAAGTCTTATGGTGACCATTTGTGGTGATATAGTGCGCTCTGTTGGGCTTCAGAATAAACTGCACAGTGATGTTGCTGAGTAATACTGTAGTTTATATACTAATCCTAAAGATACCTATCCCTACCTGAATGCCACTGTAGTTCTCTGGCCCACTTGGAAAGGGAGGGGTTTGCAGTACATTTTAATCCAATCTTAAGCAGTAAGATATGTTTCTAATAAGTACATATCTCAAATTACCGGCACAAATTGTAATACATTTGTGCCTGCTCCATAAGGGCAAACTGTTCACAACCACTGACGGAAATAGTTTGGAAGATAATACATGGTTTAGTCAAGGCAGTAAAACTGTGACTTAATTTAGTTTTCCAACAAACTGTGTGTGCATGAGGAAAACACTCAGCTTACACAAACAAAAACATTTCGTTAGATATTTATTTGCTGCAGAGCAAGCTTGTTCATTATGACAAAATATAAGTTGTTTTAGTGATCCATAAAACTGGGATTTGAGCATGACTACATGGCACACAAAGGCTGATGGAAGGCAGAAAAGTTCTGTTAATGGTAATAAAAACCTAAATAAATAGGTGAATGCAAACCGGAATTATTTACTGACCGGCACGTTTGGGTATAAAGACTCAAACAAACTTTCAAAACTACATTCCACCCAGCATGCAAATCTGGCAAAGTTAAACAAATCCTTTAAATCATAGAGAGACTCAGAAACGGTAAATTAGCATGAATCTCATCAAAATTATAGACTCTTCCGTGAGTTTGCAGTTTGTGTGCCGAGGTCTGGCACGTTAGTGTGGATAAGGTGCAGAGTCCCGACGGGCTGGGCTTTCTAGAATTTCTCATCTCCCTCCTCCACGTCCTTCAGACTGAGAACCTCCAGAGAGCCTTTGCCTCTGGTCTCACAGCGGATCAGCTCATCGATCTCCCTGAAGCAGCCGGGATCCACCAGACACACCTGAGGAGGAGGAGGAGGAGGAGGAGGAGGAGGAGGAGGAGGAGGAGGAGGAGGAGGGCGGCACAGGAGAGGGAATAGAGAATGGAAATGTTACAAAAAAGGCACAGAAGATAAAAGTGTGGATTTTTGATTATTCTCCACCCCCTCTCACCATTTCCAGCTGCTCATCAAAATCTTCACTCTCCACAACCTGCAGGAGCGGCTTCAGCTTCTCCTTCAGCCTCTTGGCCTCCTTGGCTGGCAGCATCAATCGCAGCCTCATGTGGGCCCTCTGGATCTCCATGGACTCCTTTAGCTGCCGGATCACTTCCAGAGCCTCGAAGGGAACAACATGCAGGCCAGTTTGTCAGAAGTCACGCAAATGGAACATCGTTCCAGATTAAAGTGAACGGGAAAAGCACAGAACGTCACAGACTGATTTCTCCTGCATACAGAACTCAAAGATGGCGGCCCCTTCTTGGCCAAAACCTGACCATGTCCCCAACAACAACAACAATAATAATACTAATAATAATAATACGCTTCTGCGGAGTGTTGCGTTAAATGCATCACTGGAATTGCAACCGCATGTTGACTCCAAGGCGGCGCTATGTGCATTCACAAAGCTCACTTCCTGATGAGGGAAATCTGCATTTCCAGTCTACACAATGGCACACAAACACATTTCAATCTGCAAATGTCCTCACATACGCTTTGAAAAAGGACAAAACATGGTAATGCATAACAATTGCAAAAAGAGACGTCACTTTGCGTCGTCTCTAAATCACGAGAAGTCTGACGGATGGTATGCGTCTCCTCACCTGCTGTTTCGTGCTCTTGTTGGCCTTGACGGAGTAGTGGATGTCCTTCATCGCCCCCTCGATAAGAGTGACCGTATACGGCCTCTTGGTCTCAGGGTTGACGCACTTCTCTGCCACGATAGTCGCAATGTCCCGGAACATCGTCTCCAGCTGAGAATGCCTTTCCTTGTCTGACACTTGGAGCTCTCCTTTGGTCAGGATCTGTCCGAGGGGGCGAGAGTGAAGGTGAATACAGCAAGAGGCCCCTTGAGGATGATATGTGGGCAGGAATATGCTTCTTACCTGTTTACAGATTTCTGTCAGATCATCTGTCCCGAAAGACTTGGTCAAGTCATCCTTCTTAGCCACCTGCCCTTTGGACACATTGACGAAGACGGAGTGCGTCTGCAGAACCTCGTCCAGGTCTTTCTCTCTGGAAGAAAACCGCGTTGTGTGGACATCATTTTTCAATACAATGTCAAACCCTCTCATATATATCGTATATTAAAACAACGACAGCTGTACGACGACAACAACAGGCGCGTTGGCTGAAAAGTCGCCACTTAACAGCGTCGCATGTCAAACGGAAACACCGGAGCATCGACGGACGTTAAAGTGTGATTTATAAATAAATTATAAAAATATAAAGACAGCGAAAGTCCGTTGACTTTGAGAGACAATTGACGGGACATGTCGTCACTGTTTGGTCAAAACATGTCAACACTTGTGGGTGTTACTCACGCTCCCGCACGCCAGTTCACAACTTTATTCTTGTAGCAGGCGATTTCAAACCGCTTCCCTCCCTTCTTCATCCTCACCACCGCCACATTTGTCAGTCGTATTTGGTTTGTTGGCGTAAATATAGACATATTGATGTTTATCAGGTCGCAAAGCTGCTGTTGACAAGAGAAAAACAGTACGCCGTCAGATAACTGCGTTGTCAATGCGCTACGAGTGCGTTTCCAAAGAGTGTCCGCCGTGAAACATCGACGTCGAAGATCAGTTCCGCTGCAGTTTTGTAGCTTCAGTTAATTTCATTTATTAATTAAATGAAACGAAATACTAATGCCTAATCAAGTGCCTCCGAAAAGAGAACCCAGAAGTTAGTATTCATGCACTCTCGGGTCCCTCGTATCGAAAATGTTCTTTAAAATGTTTTTTGGTTAAAAAAAAAAAAACTCGCTGTCATGCGACCGTGGTGTAGTTCGTTAATAGACTAACGTTAACGTGTTGCTTCTTGCGAGTACGTTCACAAATTATAAAAGTGGTGTTCATTTGTACGGATAATTATGCTGAATATAACTTGCAATAATCATAAACCTGTGTTTGCCAATCTTATTCACTTTTGACGCTGACTACAAAACATACGTCATACAAAAATACGTCATAACTGCACCACACTGCTCTGTTATCAAAATAAACTAGTTCTAGCCCTTGTTTGGCACGCAAGTTTTAGCAAGAGATCGATATATATGTTTTGCCACCATACCCCCGCTTTGAAAGTAACACAGACTGCCGTCAACGCCATAGAGAACTACACTTCCCAGCATGCTCTCTGGCCACAGACAGGTTGCACTCCACATCAGCTGCAGAGGACCGTGTGTTTGAACACACTATCTGCAGCGATGCTGGGCGCTTTCCTGGTTGTTACGCTCTGCGTGAGTCGCGTGTCTGCCTCGGATACCAAAGGTGAGCTCGTTTTAAATGTTAACGACACAGGGAACTAACTTGGCGTTATGTTTTGGCCCATTGTTGGCAACATTGCTAGCTAGCATGTATTGCTAGCCACCCGCCTTTTATTGCAGGTCACCTAAGGTCGCTGCTTTCGGGTTAGCGACAGGTAACAGGTTGCATTTGAGCGCGTGGTGAAGTTAGCTGACCCTTATTATTGATACACGTGAAAACAGACAGGGTTCTTACGGTCATGGAAAACCTGGAAAAGTCATGGCATTTTAAAATGGTTATTTCCAGGCCTGGAAAAGTCATGTAAATGTGTTATATTCATGTGTTCATGACGTTCATTTACGCTGAGTTTGAAATAATGAATATGCTTTTAAAAGAAAGACGCTCAAAATATAAGCAGGCATACATACAGGCATCTATATAAATGTTTATTCTTTTAATCAAACTATTGTCTCTCATTCATTTGTGTCATTTAAGGTTTACTGTATGCTTTGTATTCTCATTGTTAGTTTAAATACTACATTTACTCACTTTTTCATGTTTACACCAAGATTTCACAAAATGTTTGGTCATGGAAATTTGGTGAAAAGTCATGGAAATCCACTGGTCAGGATGTGTATGAACCCTGACAGCGGTCTAACACCCTTTCTTTCTCCCCCCTCCAGCCTCACAGGATGCACTCAGTCCCAGTGAGAGCTACCTCCAATCGGTGTGGCACAACAGGCTGTACTTGTATTCAGCTGCCGCGCTCGTCTTTGGGATCTGGTTCTCACTGAAGGTGGCTCTGAAGAAGGTGAGTTGACCTCTCTGCTCATGATGATGTCACGAGGGAACCAAAAATAATCATTAACTATGTTAAACATAAAGAAATTATTGTTATTATGTTATGATTTTACTGGTCTGGCCCACTTGAGATAAAAATGGGTAGTATGTGGCCCCTTAACTAAAATTAGTTTTACACCCCTGCCTGTTGCAAATACATTATTTTTGTTTTAGTTTTTTTTTACTTTGAATACACTAATTAAGGCAAGCAGAAGAAGTTTCATACAGAAAAAGTTATTTAAAATATTTTCCCGGGAAACGGGTCAATATGGGTCATAACAGGAAGGTTAACAGATGAACATTTCGGACTAAACTCCAAAAATTAACTGGTCACATTTTGCTCCCCAAAGTAGCATTTCATATAATAGTTCGAGGTGAAGACAACAAATCCCACACTGAAGGAATCATGTAAAAACTTGATAATATTAATCCTTGTATTCTGTAGATATTCTTCATTTCATTATTCTTATGTCTATTAGAGTTCAGGTTGTGCGAGGTCAGTTTAACAGATACTGTCTGTGAGAAACGTTCCTCAAGGTTCCACGCTTTGCACTACAACACTCACACCTGTTTATCAGTATGTTGACATTAGAGAAGCAGACGAGGACACGATTCTCCTCCTCTTAGACAAGTTAGAGCCAATTAAATGTTAGATGTTAACGACGGAAAACCGTGTATTAAAGAACCGAACTTCCGGCTGTTCGGGGTATTTTGGACGGTCAACCTATCGAGATTGCAGCACTTGTTACTTGTGATCAAGGAAAATAAATTCAGAGAACGAGAGAAGTTGTTTGACTAAGTTCTTTCGGAGGCTACACCAGGCATCCAAATAATTAGTACACATTATCAAAACTGAAGAACTGAGCTGTTAAAACGGTCATGTTTAATGATGTATATTTTTTCTTTTTCTTTTAAAACAGTCTTGGATGTCTGTGACTGCGTGAAAGCGATGCTCCACGTTCTAAGACCGACTATCATCTGTTATCCTTATGTAATTTACTATTTCTTCGTCTGAATGCTTTGACATTTTATTTTATTTCTTTTTTTTAGGAAAAGTTCTCCAAAGTTGAGAATATCAGCGACTGCTCTGACAGAGACACTGGGGCTGCTCACGTGTCCGGAGTAAAAATCTTCTATGGCTCGCAAACTGGAACAGCAAAGGTACAGTCGGCCTCTGTTTACTGAGAACATCCTTCCCCCCCTCATGATGGTGACACATAGACGAGCTGATGCTATAATATGAGGATATAGACCAACACCGGCGATGATGCTCTACCTCACTATTTGTATTCCCTATAGTAGACACTATAGGGGACCAAGTTACTACAAAATCTGAACACAAGTTTCATAAAACTAGGGGTTTCGGAGGCGGGTGTAATGCATTTATGAGTGACAGGCGTTAACTGGGACTTCTCATTCGTTCAGGGCTTTGCAGAAGAGCTGTCGGAGGAGGTGAAGACGTTGGGTGTGCCAGCAGAGGTGATTGACCTCAAAGACTACGATGCAGACGATCAGCTTGCCGATGAGGTGAGCCCCGTCCAAAGAGAAGATGCTTTTCCCCCTTTCTTGGTAAAAGGTCAGACCGATGCGACATGTGGCCCTCGATTAAAATCGCTAAATCTCAGAGCTGCACCTCCACACGTAACCTGACGAAATGATTAAGCAGGGTTCTTATGGTCATGGAAAACCTGGAAAAGTCATAGGATTTTTAAATGGTTATTTCCAGGCCTGGAAAAGTCCTTGAGAAAACTAAAATCCAAAAAGTTTTGTAAAAGTCATGTAAATGTTTTATATTCACGTGTTCATGTCGTTCATTTACGCTGAGTTTGAAATAATTAATATGCTTTTAAAAGAAAGACGCTCAAAATTAGTGCTGTCAAACGATTAAAATATTTAATTGCAATTAATCGCATTTTTTTTCATTTTAATGCTCTTATCAACATGAAAAAGTGGATTGGCTTGCTTTATGCAAATGTTTTATTTTATTGAAAAACAACTGCCAAACGGGGGGGAGAGAGGGAGAGAGAGGGAGAGACTCTCAGTTCATAATGACAAATGGCACATACCACTTTGGTCTTGTCAAGGGAACATCTGACAACTTTTTGAAAGTAAACTTTCCATTCATTAGCGTCTTATCGTTCATTTTGCCGTATCGCGCTCACCATTCATTCATTTCAAACCGTAACGTTAGCCTAGCGCCCAAGCCCAAACGGCGTGCCTATTGTTTTGCTTCCGCGTGGTGCTCGCGAGAAAAAAATTGAAACATAAAAATGCGTTAACGCCGTTAATAACGCGCTAATATGACAGCACTACTCAAAATATAAGCAGGCATCTATATAAATGTTTATTCTTTTAATCAAACTATTGTCTCATTCATTTGTGTCATTTAAGGTTTACTGTATGCTTTGTATTCTCATTCTTAGTTTAAATACTAAATTTTCTCACTTTTTCATGTTTACACCCAGATTTCACTAAATGTTTGGTCATGGAAATTTGGTTTTAAGTCATGGAAATCCATTGGTTAAAATGTGTATGAACCCTGATTAAGGATCTTTAACGCGGCCAGAGGACAAATGTGTCGCATGAATCCTGCTCGGCTGAAGAAAGATGGCTATTTTCATCAGTGTTCTCTTGTTCATTTTGTGGCCACAGGCACCGTGTGGTGCGTTGAGAGACGAATAGGAGGTTTCTGGGCTGCTACACGCAGCAAGAGCGGGAAATAAACCGCTTTGATCTATGGGGGAAATGGCCGCAGGCACCATAGATGCAGCTGATCCTTTTGACCATCAGTCGAGGAGGCAGACCCCCCCCCCCTTGTACTTAAGAATCCAGATTGATTATCTGCTGTCCTTCACGAAATTTTAGCCGAAAATATGGTTGCCATTTTTAGCGATCTTGTGACTGTTACGTGTATAAGTGTCATGCGTTTGTGTCGTACATGATTTGCAGTACATTGGTCCGTGCAGCTCAGAGACGCTGTGATACTTCACCTCCCAGGACTTCACGAGTTTTCTTTTCTTTTTTCCATCTGGTTTTTCGTCAATTGAATCAATTTGCACATTTGTTTTGTGCCGTTGGCGGTTTAGTTAAACTTTCCGGGCCTCGGTCAAACAATTAAACTTGCTTCACTGCTGTCTCATTGTCATCGTCATTGTGTAAAACAGATGCACACAATTAACACAACAGAGCATGTGCAGTGTCGTCTGCTTCCCGTTCTGACTAACAGGAATATTTAAATATCACTCGTGCAACAAATATAAAACACATATTCATTTTTTTAGGTTCACTTTTTACTTTTTTGCCGTCCCTATTTCTAATGTTAAAACGTGATTTCTACTGATGGAAACCAAAGGTTTACATTTAGTTTTGGGTAAGAAGAAACCCTATAATCTTAAATGTGTAATGGAATGCTCTTCCGTCATTGTTTCTTCTTTGGGTCGTCTCCGTTCAGTGCACCAACAAGTCAGTCTGCGTGTTTCTCGTGGCGACCTACACTGACGGACAGCCCACAGAGAACGCAGAGTGGTTCTGCAAGTGGTTGGAGGAGGCGTCCACCGACTTCAGATACGGCAAGACCTACCTCAAAGGCCTCCGATACGCGGTGTTCGGTCTCGGCAACTCGGTCTACGCCCGCCACTATAATACGGTAAATGCTCTTCATAGTATGCATTATCAGAATAATATGCTTCACTATCATTTACTCTACGTATATCCACAGCACCGAGGTTTACGGTTTATTCCAGGTTTAAACTTGACCTAACGTGCAGTTCACCCGGTCAAGAACAGCCAGGCTTGATTTCTTTAAAACTCTATTCAACCCAAGTTCCTTTTTTGTCTAACCAGGTGGGGACCAACGTGGACAAGTGGCTCTGGATGCTGAGCGCCGTGCGAATCATGACCAGGGGAGAGGGAGACTGCGACGTGGTGAAGAGCCGTCACGGCAGCATTCAGGCCGACTTCCTGGCCTGGAAGGTCAAGTTCCTGATCCGCCTCCAGGCGCTGGTCAAGGGTGAGAAGAAGAGCTGCGGCGGGAACTGTAAGACTCCAGACTCCTGTAAGAGCCAGAGAAAAGATGGACAGCAGGAGGAAGAGGAGACGGCAGCTTCGCAGAACAACAGCTCTGAGGTAACGGAAGAAAACCTGATTTTACTATAGAGGGGCAAAGCTCCGCCCCTTTCGGTGTGCCCCATGGCCTGATTACGCAAGAAATATGCATATGAGTTTGTTTTTTTTGCAACCAGGGAACGGAAGTGACCTTATCTGGACGGCAGAAGTGACGTAGAGACGCTGTATACGGCTCTGGTAGCAATAGCGACCTGTTAATCACCTTGTAGCCCCGACCTAAAGCGTCCCCTGCGTTATGGTCTGTTTGACCTCTAAATGAGCATAATTTACTAAATGAACATTATGCTGTCTTGAAGAAGACTTGAAACTAGAGATTGAGACATAAACTCATGTTTACAATGTTTACTGGGGGAATAAATCAAGAGAGAAGTGGTCATTTTCTCACAGACTTCTATCCAATCAGACTTCTTTTTTATACCAGAGGAGTCGTCCCCTGCTGGTCAGTAGAGAGACTGCAGGTTTTAGACACTTCAGCATTCGCTTCACTCTTCACTTTTCTGAGGAAAATGTTCAACTTCTCAAATTGATTTAATGAAAAGATAGTGCAGTTTGAACCTGAGATAGTACAGGATAGCACGGTATGCACGAAAAAAACTAGTATTCCTAATATTCCCTTTTTATAGTCTCTTAAAAAACAAAAAGTCCATCTTAAGGATACCAGGTATTACAACGTGCATAACAACATCTTTTTAAACTTGCACAAACATGAAATACAAAAGTCCAACTACTGAGAAATTGTTTCAAAAAGACTAAAATAATGTAACTTTAACTGAGAAGTACTCACTGAATCTATGACAACCAATGCTGCACTATGGGGAAACATTCTGTGTCTTGACTCAAAATAAATGCTACTAAAAAAAGATTCAAGTATACAAAATTAACTTTTCTTCTAATTACCTTATCGGTAGGTAAATACTGAGAAACAGTAGACATGAAGGGTCTGCGACCTACCAGTTGAGAATCACTGTCCTAGAAGGTCCAAGGTCCACCTATCATCATAGTCGCTCAACATCCTGGGGAAACACTGATATTAGTTGTGTGTCTTGTCACAGACTGTCTGTTTACATCGTTCAGGGGTGACATGCTTGGCTTTCTCTCACAGTTTGTTTCCATGTCGTTTCCTCTAACAGTCCCCCGTTTGTGTACGTCACGTGGACACAGGGTTCTTACGGTCATGGAAAACCTGGAAAAGAATTTTAAAATGGTTATTTCCAGGCCTGGAAAAGTCCTCGAAGAAAAGAAGTCATGTAAATGTGTTATATTCATGTGTTCATAACGTTCATTTACGCTGAGTTTGAAATAATGAATATGCTTTTAAAAGAAAGACGCTCAAAATATAAGCAGGCATACATACAGGCATCTATATAAATGTTTATTCTTTTAATCAAACTATTGTTTCATTTATTTGTGTCATTTAAGGTTTACTGTATGCTTTGGAATTGTCATTGTTAGTTTAAATACTACATTTTCTCACTTTTTCATGTTTACACCGAGATTTCATAAAATGTTTGGTCATGGAAATCCATTGGTCAAGATGTGTATGAACCCTGTGGACAGGAACTCTGTAAAACTTGTCTTGTCCATGTTCTTCATGGACAATGAAGCCGTCTAAAATTGCTCTCCTGGCTTCCTCCTAAGCTTGTTATAATTCACAAAATGACAGTAAGAAAGACAGTTTACAGTTCAGCACATAGAGTGTGTGTGTGGGACACGTCCTGTGTTACCTGAAGAACCGGATGAGCTTGACCCAGTTTACGTGGCCGCTCGGTGGCAATTAAACGCAAGACAAAAGCCAACAACCATGTTAACGGACAAGAGTCAACGGACAGTTGCAACCTCACTTCTGTTAGAGTCCATCGTGTTCCCCTCGACCCAGAACACAAATAAGTGAAGACTATTGAGTACAAGTAGAGGAAGAGGTGAAGACAGCGAGTTGCTGCCTGGGCCTCATGCTGCACTCCTGCAATGTGACTTCACAGCTGATCAGGATGACAAGTGTTACTCTCAGTTTATCAGGTCCTTTTTTTTTTTTTTTTTTGCAGTGCTGATTTTCATGGTGTTATAAATGTTCATCGCTGTCGAGGCCATCGTGTCAAAATACGAAAATAGCCGTCTTCTCTCACCACCAATCACTCAAATCACCCCTTTCACAACAAAGTTAGAGCCGGTTGTCTGCCAATCGCAAGGTCAGCGGTTCGAGCCCCACCACCTCCTGTCCACATGGTCGAAGTTGTCCTCCGGGCGAGACACTTCTTCCCCGATTGGTAGCAGCACCTCGCAGGGTAGCCTGCTGGCAACAGCTTTTCGTATGCATCTATACACGCACGCACGCGACCGGTTGTCATGGCACTGATTGCACTCGGCGCAGAGGTGACATTGAATCAGAAACTGAGAGAAGCTGAAAGCTGTGGCGACCATCATCGGGATGCATCTACCCGCTGTACCGCTCGTGCGTTTCCTCCTGCTGCCGCACACGATGAAGACATCCTTAGTAAACGTGCATATGCATGTTTACTCACACGCGTGTTGCGTTCAGCAAGAAAATCTTCACAATTTCACCACCGTTACAATTTTTTTTTAAGCACAAATGCAATCGGCAGAAGTAAAGAAAATAAAAAAAATCGAAGGTTAAGCTATGAACGAACTACACCGCTCTCACATGAGTGATAGTCACTAGATAGACACACTTATTTTCTGCAATAAGCCAATGAAAAAAATCATTGACGTGTGATGCTGAATTTAACGCAAAAACCTCTAACTTCTAGAACAGGGGTGGGCAAACTTTTTGGCTCAGGGGCCACATTGAATTAAAAAATTTGACAGACGGGCCGGGCCAGTATCAGATGGATGGAGAGTGTTTGACAAAGGGGGCGTGGCTTATCGCCGTCGGGTCTCTCCGTGAAAAAGAGCTGTCTTTTCCGGTATCGATTATGGAATAAATAACCACTAGTTTTGCTTTATACTTGTTGTGGAAGTCCCAAACATGTCGGAACATGAAACGCCCTTGTGTTTGGGTTCATAATATTATCCGTAGCCGCACACAGCTCGGTGAATTTCTCCGACTCCTCCAGGAACTGCGCCGGTCTTATCTCCGTAAAACGGATACCGATTCTGCCATCCACCTTGGAAATAACCACCAGTTCTGCTTTATACTTGTTGTGTAAACTCCACATACGTCGGAACATCAAACTCCGTGGTGTCTGGGTTCATAATATTATCCGTAGTCCCACAACAGCGTCTGAATGAAGCCGCTGCACACACGGAAAGCCTAAAAGAGCGCTGTGCAATAAATAAGCATGAAGAAACATCAACGCTGGTCTGTTGTGGTCATCGTGCTTCGGGAAACTGAACTTGGGAACGGAGAAGCGCTACAGCGGTCTTTACTATAACTTATAATTATTTAAAATAAAAAACTTTTTTTTAATATATTTTTTCAATAACTTTTTTTTATAATTTTTTTAATGTTATAATAATTATAATACTCGGCGGGCCGTATCCGGCCCACGGGCCGTAGTTTGCCCACCTCTGTTCTATAAGCTAGCGGTCCCATGTTCTTGACCTTTTTTTTGGTTTTGTTAAACGTTTTCACCACATTTCAGGCTTTCTCGTCTCCCCTTTCTTGTTTCAGGAGGATCTGCTGGAGTCCAGCAGTGACGAGGAGGAGTCCGGCCTGCAGGATGAGAACAAGTCTGGTTCAGTGGTTGACATGGAGGATCTGGGCAACCTCATGAGCAGAGCCAAGAGAGCAAAGGTCAGACTCTGTCCACAGCAACAGTGATGTATAACCTTCTACGTAAGTAGCGACTGTGGCTCAGTGGTTAGCATGCCCGTCTTTCAATCAAGAGGATTGGTGGTTCGAGCCCCAGCTCCGCTATTCCACGTCGATGTGTCCTTGAGCAATACACTTACCCCCAAATCGCTCCCTGTTGCTGTGTCTACGGTGTATAGACAAAAATGTAAGTCGCTTTGGATAAAAGTGTCAGATGAATGAAATGTAGTGTAATAAGTCTACAGCGATTCCTCTACAGCTGTTAGCTGAAATAAGACGATGAAAGTGAGCATTCAGTAGTGAATCAGGTTTGATCTATAGTACTTAGCTGCTGCTTCACAATAACACTGTTAGGTCGTCATCCAGCAAGTTTATTTTCAGCGTTTCCCGCGGTCTACGATCGGGCGCCAACGAGGCATTGAGCCTCCACCATCTCGGCTCAAAGTAGTCCCTGAGGGAGTAGTGGCAGATGGGTTGATAGACACCAGACCCCCGTCAGGCGAGAAGCGGAGGCTTGCGTAAGAGCCAGGACGCCCACTCCACAGACTTGTGAGGGCCGAGTGACTCAAGAGAAAGCGCCGGAAGAAAATAAAATGAGAAATCGGTCTCCTTCATTAGTAGCGCGAGGACTGAGGGGCAGAACATATTGCTATGGAAGGGAAGGTGAAGGCATGCAGGTAGTGCGTGTGCCTTTTGAGCGGCAGGAGAAAGTCCTCTTGTGCGTAACGTCAGAGCGAAAAGTAGTACGTCGCATACAAAAATCAAATGATGTCAAGAAAACCCCCCGTGGTTGCCATAAAGGCCTTTCAGAGAGGGAGAGCCTGTGGTTTTTACTACCATTTATTAATGCGAATAAAGAAAAAACTAGAAAATATTTCCCTTGTTTGTTGATTTTCTTCTTAATGCACCTGTTTAACAACAATGCCAAAATACTGTTTATGCTCTTATAGTTTATTACAATTTCATTCCTGCTTCCTTGTGGGAAAAGACACATAATTTAATAGGTATGTATCAGTTACGTCTGCAGCAGTGAAGGGAGCCGGATCTTATTTATTTAAAGGTGTTTGTTTCATTTTTTTTTTTTTATCGACTTCACCTGACGCACATGCGCTCTAACGGGCCGCCTCGTATCGTTTCACGTACGCTCATTCGCTGAGATGACACGCTGTCAGGATGACAATTTTGCTGTTTCTCTCTCTCCGTGGAAACAAATTAGTGTTGTTTAAAAAAAAAAAAAAAAAAAGTGCATAATTTGGTCACACAGAGCAGGCAGCGCGAGCTGTAATTAGTTTGTAGATTAAACGTTTGCCAAGAGACGACAAGTATTTAGCCGAGCTGCAAATTAAGTGCGAACAAGGAAATTCCCCCGACTCTAATATGTTCGTTGGCTAATTTACAGCGTGGAACCACATCTGTTTTTCAGTTAATGAGCTGAATATGTTGCAAAAGGAGCTGCAGGCGGGAGCTCACTCGGCTTGTGTTGGACCACTAGGTGATGGCAGAGACTCTCGGCTGCAGGCAGCTCACGTCTCACCTTAACGCCACGCTGCCGTTTTCCCTCCCTAAGCAAATATTTGCATGCATTCTGCGTGAACATCAGCTGATGTTGTCACTTGAGTCCGTGTTCAAGGGCTTTCAGTCAGGGTTGGTGAGTGTTTTTAAGTGTGTTGCCCAGGATTATGTCTGGGGTGAGGAACTATCAATCCACTCGAGCATCGCAATGTTGTGTTTCAGTGATGCAGTGTTGAAGGACTTGCTCAGGTTGCACAGAAAAAAGGGCGACGATGTCGGATGCTTCGTGGCGATACCTCGGGAACACCTGGAGTGATTTTCTTCCTTCAAATTTGGCCCAAATGTTCTTGGTCCGAAACACAATAATTGATATACTCATTATGACGATTCTACACAAATGTCTAATAGGATTAAATGATGAAGGGATGACATTTTGGACAGACATGGATAAACTGCAACTCGGCTTATTTGGCAGAGCAAACAACCGCAAGATGGTAATTCTTATGCATATGTCGGTGTGCTCCTCTATAAAGACCCAAAGACTGGGTCGGTGCCCCGCAGGTGGGTTGCAAGAGATTTCCTTAGGGTCTTTTTTTACTTTTTTACTTAACATTTATATCTGCAGTTTGCCTTTGAGCCACATGAGGGAACCATAATGCTCGTATTGTTCTGATAAGTGTAGCGATTTGATAACATTGACTCGAATATGAAAGCGTGCATTCTGTGTGTTTTACTGATGAGAGGAAAAGAACGAGATAGCCAGTGAACTCCGCCTAAATGTATTGATGTGGTCTCATTTAATCTCAAATATTTAACATGTCTACGTTTTCAATAAGGCAAGCAAAACAAAAACGCCTATATTTCTCTTCTAAATGGCTGCTTTACCCATTCAAAGATCATTTAAGGTGATGCGGAAATGGCAGTTAAATCTTTAAGAACGCTCATTTCTGGAAAAATTTACGTTTTATAAATGTTTTATTTGTTTTTTGTTATATTCCAGACTGGGGACGCACATTTCTTACATTAAACAAAATAAAATCAGGAATGAGGATGACTGGGTTACTGCTAAACTTGATGATGATGATGATAATCAATTTGTTTAATATTTCAGTTTTTCTTCAAGTGTTTCCAATGCTGTGATTGGCTGCGCGCGCTCACCGTTCGCTTTGCCCAACCAGTCGATATTAATCTTTGGCTACAGTTCTACTCTTGTCCTGCCAAGTGCCGACTAGGGCTGCAACTAACGTTTATTTACATAATCGACTAATCTATCGACTATTTTTTCGATTAGTCGACTAATCTAATGACTATTTCCCATTAAAATGACTCAAAATGTTGGAATTTGAACTTGTATTTGTCAAATGTATTTGAGTAACAAGATCTGAACATCAGAACATTATAACAAATAAATTAAAGAGTAATACAAATTAAAATGCAAATATGCTTTAAAAGTAAAGAAAAAGTACAAATAAAGTTTTAAAAGTAACTCAAAATAGCAATCAAGCCTCTGAAAGTGAAAAATAACTGACATTCAAAGTCCAAAAGTAAAAAAAAATAGTCCATCCTACCCGACAATTAAAGTGCAAGGGTTTAAAAGTAAATCAAAATGAAATTATTGCAATCCCACGTATTGCTGCTCCCTCCTTCAGGGCAACACAATTTACACAGGTTTTAAATTGTAATGCAGAAACGTGAGCATATTGACACGCTCTGGAGCAGGGGGGCCACACTGTTTAAAAGCTACTTTTAAAATGAAGTCAAAAATATCTACCTACATTAATAATGCTGTGTGTGTGTGTGTGTGTATGTATGTACATATACATATACATGTATGTGTATGTATGTATGTATGTATGTATGTATGTATGTACATATACATATACATGTATGTGTATGTATGTATGTATGTATGTATGTAGCAGCTGCTGGTGGAACGATGTTTGGACTTTTTTTTTTTTTCATGTGGGAAAAGGCTGACTCACATAAATAAACTCTGACAGACACTTGTCAAGTTCCTCAAACCACGGCGCTGCAGCTTTGATGACATGTTGCGTTTTCCGTTTGAAAGCATTAACTGAGCTGATCTTATCAACCACGGTCAAGCTCATTCAACAGATCGGTTAAAAATGCCAAGTCTAGCAGCCACTGATGGTCATTTAGTTGGTTGTATTCTGCATGTTTAACTACATGGAGAAACTCCTTTATCTCTGGACAGAGCTCTACTAAGCCGTCTCACATCAGTGTGATTTGAAGAGCTCTCGCTCGAATAGACGATGTTCGATGCCTCCTCCGTGATCTCTTTCCTGTTTAGCATGTTAGCGCATAATGCTTGTTATGCAGTGGTGATTAAGGAAGTCGGGGAAAGCATCGTTCTCCCTGCACTTAACAATAAATCCATTCAAGCGACCGACCATTGCGGGCGCAGCGTCCGTGGTGATTGAGCTGGGTTTTGTCGATACAGTTTTTTTTTTTTTAAATGGCATGCGATCTACCCGCACTACCTCTACCGACGTATTGGGCACCCGTGATTTAGTGCATTGCAATGCCGAATGGAAATTACCGGTAGCTCTGAATCTTTTCATTACAAACGATGCGTCGACGACCAAAATACGCGTCGACGATTTTTCATAATCGACGTCGACGATTTTTCATAATCGACGTCGTCTATTATGTCGACTAATCGTTGCAGCCCTAGTGCCGACCAGCTTCAGTTCCATTGTTTCTCTTCATGATTTTGCACAAACGTTCGTTGCATCGGCATCTAAACTTTGTCCCAGGAGGTGTCCGTTTCTGTCGGAGCGGTCCATTTCATGCCGTTTGGGCGGTTGCCAGATACGAGTTAGTGTTAGAGGCTGAACGGATCATTGACCCGAGCGGCCACACAGATTTCCTGGGCTGGGTTTTTGATGTTTTCAGCTCGGTGTCCAAGGGAGAAAGCAGAGAGGAACTCCTCTGACTGAAAGGGCCGTTGTGTTGCCTCATCGAGTGTAAAATGATTGAAGTCTTCTAGCCCGTCTTTTGAATGCCAAATATGTGATGATTTAAAGGGGATTTGTCAGTCCGGTTACTACTGGTAACATATCTGCAATATGGGGCCAGATAAATAGATAACATATTTCAGCAATACCACCCCTCAGACTTGTTTTAAGGGACACTTCTGAACACTTTAACCATTCACCTGGTGCAATATCCAACACGTGCAATATGTTTAAGTACTTTTTTCTATTCAGTCTGTATATTTAATATTCTTCTTTACTGTTTTTTTTATTGTTTTCTATTACTGTTTATTTCTATTACTTGATTTTTTTAATCTTTTATTCACTTGTGAGCAATGCTGCTGTAATCCTGTAATTTCCCCACTGCGGGACTAATAAAGGATTATCTTATAAAACACTGCAGATTTATTTTATTCAGTTGGTTGCAATCTGCAACCTCACCGCTAGATGCCACTCAATCTTATTCTCCCAAACAGACCTGCACATCGCTCCCCCACCACCTGTGGTAAATCCCAACAACTCGGCGTGGTCCCAACAAATTGCCGGTACACGGACATTATTGATTTTTAGGGCCGTCCTCGACCCCAAAAAAATGTGTTGACTAACACTCATGTAATTTTGTCGACTAATTGATTAGTTGAAATAATCGACAGCTCTACAAAATGTTGTTTCTCCACAAAGAATCGCACAACGGTACCATTTAAAATACTGTTTACCAGACGTGTGTGCATTAGTTTCTTGGAAATTAGTCATTCAGCATGAGGAAAAAAAAGCATTAAACAACTAAAGAAATACTTGTTGGCTAAAACCAAAATGACAGATTAGCAACAGGTGGTTGCACCGTTGGCTGCGCGTTGCGTCTGCTGTCAGAATGTTGCAGGTCACGGACAGGGAGGAAGTGAAGGCAGACATTTGCACCGGCTGAGAGCGATGAATCTTGTTTCGAGGTTTTAATTGCAGGCGACAGAATCTCCCCATTCATTCATCAAGTGGAAACAAACTTTACTCCAAATGAGTGCTACGTTCTAAGTAACAGAAGCTCGGTATTCTCTGCAGATCGCTGACTACAAGGAATCATCTGTGAAAAAATGGAAATTACTTAGACTTTAGGAGAGCCCAATAAAACATGGGTGAACACGTGTGGAGGGACGGCTGATTGCAATCACCTCTTAGCAGAGCGAATGATGCGCTGCAGTCTGACCTTGTCCTTGGCAGTGGCTGCAACGTACAGAGACACTGGAGGAGCAGAGGATAGACAGTGGCAGTGTAGAAGTGCACTATCATGGTCTTTGGCAGGTTAAACTTCTTCAGCTGCCTCAGGAAGTAATATTTACACATAAATGCAATAGTGTAACCCTGACCTGAATAACGTTGGGCTGCAGCAGCTTGTAGTATAAAGTCCAACAGTGGTCTTCTTGTTATGCTGTGTAGACCTTGTGTTGCGGTGATGTCCCTTTTTTTTTATTGAAAAAGGATCTTGTCATGCAGCGGTTATGTGGCACACAAAGTCATACGAGGACTGCAGAATCTCAACCCTTGATCTTCAGTCAAATCCAGCATCAAACAGAGGAGCTGCTTTTAACTTTTAAAGTGGCGAGCATCAAATCATGTGGCAAGCAAGACGCCACATATTCTAACTGGCTTTTTAAGGACTGCTGTTTTCTACTGTTGCAGTTTAAAAATATCTTTGTACTATGCATTTTTCTGTGGAAATCTCTTTATTCCACTCTCCACCCTCATTTCAGGACTCCCATCTTGCATCCTGCAGCAGTTGAATCAGTGTCAACATATTAGGACTTTCAAGTGGTGTGCAGGATTAATCGGCAGGACAATGTTTTAACACTTGATGACTGTCTATTTGAGTCGTTTGATTTCTCCCAAATTCACTAAAAGTTGGCAGATTGGAGCAATATAATACCTCATTTTCATAGGTAAACACAATTTTTCTGAAAACACTATTCTTTTGTTTGCTGAAACACATTTTTTTTATTATTTACAATTGTTTTCCATTCTTTTGTATTATTTACATCAGTTTATTACTTTTATGTTGTAGTCACGTAAACAATACGTGACTTTGAGTTGTGTGTCTCCACAGAGCCAAGAGGAGGCTCCAGCAGACGGCCAGATGGTGAAGCTATCCAAGGTGAACGGAGTGAGGAAGATTGACGATGAGGGGGAAAGAAGAGAGATGATCACCCCGGCCCTGAGAAAAGCACTGACAAAACAAGGTGAGGAAAATGGAGATTTGGATTCAGTTTTTTTTTTGGGGGGGAGATTTGGGGGTTTACAAGAATAAACAAGAAATTTGTGTTTTTTTTTTGTTTTTTTATGTTTTGGGGGATTTTATGACTTTGACTGAAGTGTAAACTTTTTGGCCATTTCCAAAAGAACATCTGCTGGTGTCACTGGTGACTGGATAATATATTCACATTATCTAGCTGCACTGCTTTGCAGTAAAACATTATAATTACATTACAGACCAGCTGCTTGTCAGCATAGCCTTAACCTTTCTGTTTCCACAAGGGCAGCAAAGTTGTAATTCACTTTAAAACATGAGTTATGAGTCACGTCATTTTTTTCAAACTTCAGCATTAAATCTTACCAACGTACACAAATATCCAGGAGAAGAGTCAATTTAGTAAAAAAAAATATATATAATGGTTATAAAGAATATCTTGTTTACTTGTTTACAAATGCTTTTTTTAAACTTTTTACGGAGCGGTATGACATGCTGCAAAGGGACGACAGCGTGATGCGGGCCCGTTCAGGACTGTGACCAGTTCAGGCTAAAATCTGTTATTGGCCACATAGAAAAAGAAGAAAAAAAACTATGTACACTACCATTCAAAAGTTTGGGGTCATCCAGACAAATTTTCAGTTTCTTCGCAATTTCTGGCATGGAATATCCTTCATTTCTAAGAACAAGAACAGAGTTTCACATGAAAGTTCTCTTTTTCTGGCCATTTTGAGAGTATAAAGGAACCCACAAATGTGATGCTCCAGATACTCAACTAGCTCAAAGGAAGGCCAGTTGTATAGCTTCTCTCACCAGCATAACTGTTTTCAGCTGTGCTAACATAATTGCACAAGGGTTTTCTAATCATCCATTAGTCTTCTATGTGATTAGCAAACACAATGTACCATTAGAACACTGGAGTGATAGTTGCTGGAAATGGGCCTCTATACACCTATGTAGATATTTCATTAAAAACCAGACGTTTCCACCTAGAATAGTCATTTACCACATTAACAATGTATAGAGTATTTATGATTCATTTAATGTTATCTTCATTGAAAAAAACAGTGCTTTTCTTTGAAAAATAAGGACATTTCTAAGTGACCCCAAACTTTTGAACGGTAGTGTATGTGAACAGCCAAAAACAAGATCTGAATTAAGCACTATGACTTGCAGTATGAACTTGGCCAAAGGGCCGAAGGCTGAAATCAAACCCGGGACATTGCAGCTTTATGGCATGCGCTCTGCTACCAGGTCGCTCCACTGGTCTCAATGCTAATTAGTCTGGCACAAAAGAGTCCCGCGTTGGAACAGCTGCTTGGATTATGTGTAAATTCATCATCTGATCAAATTTCATCCCGGTGTTATTAATGGCCAATGTTCTAACTCATGTTGATTATTTATATAGCCCGATATCACTAATTTATCTCAGGACTCGTGTATTTAGATGTGGAGCAGCTTCCAGGTCAATCAGCTGCAGAAGCTGCAGTCCTTGTTCCAACCTGTAATAAAAAGTTGAGTCTGAAGTGGTGAGTGTGGCTCAGCTTTAATGATATTTCACCTTTTTAAGGTTTCGGTAAGTGAAGCCACATGCAGTGTCCGTGTAGGCGGTCGCCTCCCGTACAGCCTCAGCGTCTCGGTTGGCGACTCATTAGTTCTGTCTGAAACGTTTCACCATCTCTTCTCTATTTAGTCCATTCACCGGCGTAACAAAGGCCAGCCATCTTGAGCCAGTTAACCCCCACTGTTGGCTGACACAACTCTCTATAAATAGGACTCTGTGAGCAGGACTTCACTTCATCGGGCCAAATGCTGACCTGCTTCATGGCGCTTATGCTGGCAACAGTCAGAGTCGGTTTGTTTCATGTGCAATGAAAGAATGAAGGATGAACGTTTTGGCATTGCTCTCATGATATTGGCTCTTGGAAGGCTGCATTTCCTGTATAGCCCTTTTTTCCCCTGGCATGACATGGATGCAGAATCCATCGAGACTCTTGTGTAATGTCCGATAACATTTGAACAGAATGCTGCACATTTATCAAAATGGTTTGCTCGGACTCTGCAGACTGTACATGAAATCTGTTTGTTTGTGATGATAAAGAGACGTCCGTTTAAAAAAGCCATGGTAACGGGTTAGAGCGCATGTATCTCGTCAATTATAATCAATAGTGAAAGCTAATGACGTGATGATAATACGGCAGCATAACGATGCTGAAGTACACCCTCTCAAAGAGCAGTGAACTGTTAAATCTTATGAATGTTCAGACATTGGGTGGTAAAGAAATGTAGCGGTATTTACATTTTAAAATAAATCTCTTTTTTAATTGTAATTTTAAATCCCTTATTAGTCCCACAAGGGGAAATTAATTCTCTGCATTTTAACCCATCCTTAGTAATTAAGGAGCAAAAAATTTGCTTCAATGGGAGGGAAAACCCTGCTGCTCATTCTTTCATGATGATAAATGTCAAGGTCAGCAGAAACAATCGAGGTCATGTCCATACATCGTATGATAAGTCGATCATTATCGTGACAGGCCTACTCTCACAGATGAAAGTGTGGTTGAAACATTAAAAGAATATTATGTCTTCTTTTTGATCACTTTTTATTTGTGAAACTAGTTCCTGTGAGATACTGAAAAAAGACCTCCAAACAAATTAGGCTGATTTTTAAAAAGAGAAAAACAGTCTCTTCTCTTTGAAACACATTCCATCGCTGCTCGTTTTATTTCCCTCGGGCAGCTCAGAGTGGAGGACAGAGTATCAAAGCATAAATTGTTTGAGGAATGGCCAATAATGTCTTTTATTTCAAGTTATTTAAGTCCACAGTTGGCCCACTAGAGAGTCGATCTGTATTGCGTTTTAGTTCTGTTCAGATCGAAAGCTTGTGGGTAAGGACTTGTTTCCCTTCAGCTGCTGCCTTGAAACGGCAAACTGAAGTCCTCTTTGAAGAGTTGGTGGAGAAGCAGGCGGCCACTCATACAATCAATGGAAGCTGCCTCGGGGACCACCTGCAGGGAATTTCTTCAAATCTGTCACAAAAGCAGGGTTCTTACGGTCATGGAAGACCTGGAAAAGTCATGGAATTTTAAAATTGTTATTTCCAGACCTGGAAAAGTCCTTGAAAAAAATAAAATCCCAAAGGTTTTGTAAAAGTCATGTAAATGTGTTATATTCATGTGTTCATGACGTTCATTTACGCTGAGTTTGAAATAATGAATATGCTTTTAAAAGAAAGACGCTCAGAATATAAGCAGGCATACATACAGGCATCTATATAAATGTTTATTCTTTTAATCAAACTATTGTCTCTCATTCATTTGGGTCATTTAAGGTTTACTGTATGCTTTGTATTCTCATTGTTAGTTTAAATACTACATTTTCTCACTTTTTCATGTTTACACCGAGATTTCACAAAATGTTTGGTCATGGAAATTTGGTTTAAAGTCATGGAAAAGTCATGGACTCTGGTCAGAATGTGTATGAACCCTGCAAAAGGCCACCTGGAGCTCAGAAGATGAACTGATTTAGAATTTGGTGGTTTAAAAAGTCAGAAAACACCTTTTCAGTTTTCTAATTTTCATCCAGAGTGACTGTTAGATGTGAGGATGTTTTTTTTCATCCACACATCCATGCACTTAAATACCTGTGCACTTGCTGGTGAATTCCAAAAATGTCTGGCTTTATTGTTGTTGTTCTGATGCCTCCTGGTGATTTCAAACAATATCAACCTCCCCCCTACCTCCTTGTTGTTTCAATTATTGATGCCTGGCACAATTCTTCAGCTGATGCCATTTCTCAGAGACAACATTGACAGGGGGGATGGAAAGACATTTATCTCCAACCACCTCCCCATCATCTCTCCCCCGGCTCATTGAAGGACACGGAGGCATTGGAAATCGATTTCCCCAAACAAACACGAGAGAGGGAAACGTTGCTTATCATTAAAGCTTAAACAAACCGCCAGCGGGGCGACTTCCTTACCGCGGTTTCCACAATCTTGTTGGCCTGAGTGTGTGTACTTTTGTAATGCGTCTTGCAGTTGCTGGGAGCAAGGTTAGTGCAGGACGTGGGCTCGTAAGGGTCTTTTGTTTTTTTCGGGTGGAAAAACTTGTTTTTTCTCCACTCCAGACAACAAAGAAATATACTTGTTTGTCAGCTAGTTCTGCTTCTCAAAAGAACGTCTTTGATCAAAAGGCAAACCGTTTCATTCAGCTGGTACATCAAAACCTCAGTATTTCCCCCATTCAGCCTTTTATGAATAACATTTGTATTTGACTCATCCAGCATCAAACTGACACAAATACCCTGCTGTGTTTTTGATTGGATATTTCAGCTACAAGGATTTAACAGCAAAAAGGTGTCACAATAAAGAGCTCCCACCTGAGTTCCGCATCATTTCTGCTCCGTCGCCGCTCACCTTAACCGGAAAGTCTCTTTGTTGGGTCTTTTTTTTTAAAGTGAGCCCTTCTAGATTCCCCTAGAAGCCGTCCCGATACCACGTTCCAGATCTAAGTGATACAAATGAAGCTATTCTCTTTGACAGACATCACAGACGTGTGAAAGAAACGGAGAAGCCGGCAAAGACTCACCCAAGCGTGGCCGCTTGGAGCCGGTGGCATTAGGGACAAGAGGATGAAGAGGCAGACCTATGAAGTACTGTAGCCTCCCTTTGTGCCGACGGGAGCGTTTGAAACGGCCACCCTCTCCTCCCTACTGCTGACGTGCCCTTGAAGGGCTTTACTGGAGACGTTCAGTAGTGACTGAATGGGACTTTTTGAACGTTTAGCAGGTCCCTGCTGATGAACCCCGCTCCGACAGAATGGGATCCCCACTTTTTTTCTGTGTTAATTATCTGGCCCACGTGGCTCTGGGTCAAAGAGGTGTGTGCGGCTCTTCTCACATGTTTCTCTCTCTTTCCTACAGGCTACAAACTCATTGGAAGTCACTCGGGAGTGAAGCTTTGCCGATGGACCAAGGTAACGGGGGGATGTTTGACTCCTCAATAAAGCGTGTGACACTTTTCTTAACCGAATGCACGAATCACATGAAAGGTGTTTGTTTTCTGTGGCTCAGTCCATGTTGCGGGGGAGAGGGGGCTGTTACAAGCACACGTTCTATGGCATCGAGTCCCACCGCTGCATGGAGACCACCCCCAGCCTCGCCTGCGCCAACAAGTGTGTCTTCTGCTGGAGGTACGTACCTGAAAGATTCATTCTAATTTAAAATATGTGTCTGTATATCAGGTTAAAAATGCTGTATGAACCAAACCCCTCTGTAAAAACCTTCGGAATATAGACGGGAATGAAACTGGAGAGTTTGTATGTAAATGCTACCAAAGTGGACATTTTTCGCTCAGATTAAGAAAAGAATAATACAAAAAAACATGCTTCAAAGATATGTTTTGTAAAATGACATGCATTTAAAGAATATCTCACACAACCCCTGCAGTACTCCCCAGTAGCCCTAGGGGTACTCGTACCCCCATAGGAGACCTGGCTCAGATCAAACCAACAGGCAGACCTCAGATAGCAGTCTGAATTCATCAGTTGCACAAAGCTCTCTGGTTCATGAATATCAAGTAAGACTGATTTGCTATGAATTCTGGGTAAATTAAGACTGCCAAGCAACTGCATCAGATCACTCGGCAGAGATTTGAGAGCATAATTAAGGCAGATGAGTCTAAAACTACTGTATTTCACAGAACATTTGAGCCGTGTCCAGTTTTCAAGAGGGATATCATTTGAATCCCTCCCATTCGATTGGACCGCTGCAAAGTGGGCGGGCTCAAGCGCAATACGAAGCTACAGAGTAGTGTTAGCCCACACACACACACACACAAACTTTGGTTTCGTATGACCGGTGTGTGCAGGATGAGCCATCAAGCTTTAGAAAACCCCAACAGAAGCTAGAGACACCCTAACATCCGTTTCACTGGAAAACTCTGGAAATAAGACGAGTTTATTAAATTATTATTTATATAATAGATAAAGATTGCAAAATATGTTTTATTGGATGCATGCTTCGCTTTCCCCTCACCTGACTTGTTTAACCTCGTCAGTCAAGATCACTCACACAATGAGCCGTTATCCCGCCGCGGCGAACCGGTTAATGATTTACACGCAGAAGACGAATGGCGGGCACGACCGCGAGGCCCAAAGGTGGACATTGATTCATCACGACAGTGGAGAGACACCGGGGTCTTTTTCACTCCATTCGAAAAAAGATGACCGCGCTGGGCACGGAAAGGTCGCCGCGGCAAACTGCTTCCCTGTCGCCACAGATAAGCCAGTCTCCTTTTTAAGACGGCTATGTGTCGTGACAGGAAGTAAGCAATTTCAGGGCACAGATGTAATCTCACAGCGGCCCTCACCGGCCACCTCTTTGTAGCAACAGGTGGAATTAGATTTGATGTGAGAGGTGTGTGTGTGTGTGTGTGTGTGTGTGTGCATATGCATGCAACAGACTGTCTGAAATTCACGATGCCTTCAGGATTTGTTGTTGCACCTAGACATCACACTTAGACAGTCGGAAGGTGTTATTCACACCCGACGGATGTGGCGTTCAAGACGTCCGTGCGCTGCTCGTTGTTTACACTCCCATGAGAAACTCAATATGCAAGACTGGAGATGGAGTTTGAGAGAAAGTCTTGTACGACCGGCTTATTTCACGAGTAGCCAGTTTACAAGCTAATTTAACACCAGTAAAAAAGCAAAGTCATCATCAGACGATAGCCGGCGGGTTCCCAGATTACATTTGTAATACTGTTTGTAGAGATTCAGTTACTGTTGATGAAAAAAAAAAAAAAAAACATTTCCAGAGTCTGCTGCGTAAGTAAAAGCTTTTTAAATAACAAAATAACTTTGGGGAATTTATGGGAAAATGGGTTTATCACCAAACTATCGGAGCACTGCTGGTGGCTATTCTTAAATAAACAAAAATTCTACTAATTCTGTAAGAGAAGGCAGCACAAATGACAGGATTTTCAGGAAATAAAACGTGTTCATCTGCCGTTTAACCGCCTGTGTTGACCGCTTAATTTATCCGATTGTTTTGCGATCAGGCAGGTTGCATTGTTTCAATTGAGGACACACACACACACGGCTGAGTTCCGATCTGACGCATCCTGTCACAAAGGTGGCATGGAAAAGACGAGCGTGACCATGAACGTAGTGCACCAGCAGGCAATGAAGAACTGGTAAAGTAGCATCGGTTACTGCATGTCTGCTGTTACGCCTCCTCTGTTTACCTGCGTGTGCCGCCAACAGACATCACACCAACCCCGTGGGCACAGAGTGGCGCTGGAAGATGGACCCCGCTGAGAAGATCCTGCAGGACGCCATGGAGAAGCACCTCGGCATGATCCGACAGTTCAGAGGTTCGTCTTTTTAGAAGGCCACACATGCAAACATGAGCGCTCTCTCCCGCTCCACCTCTTGGTATACCTCTGTTTTCTCTAGCCGTGTGTTTATCCGTCCATCAGTTGCGCCGTTGGCACACATTTTTGGGCTCCATTAGTACTTGCGTGTACTCGTACCGCAGGCATTTGGGACTTCTTTTCTCTGGCTGCCACCAGCTTTGGCTGAGGATGGCTAGTTGGATGCCCAAAGCTCAGCCAAAACAGAGTTTAGTGATCATCCTCTGAAAGAAACCCTTTTGAGGGAATACTCCGAGGTTTTAGGAAATGTTGTCAAAACATGGTGGTGACACAGTAATTCGACTTTTATTAAAGCAAACAAATTTATTTTAATTGTTTGTTTTTTCCAGATGGATTTAAAGGTTTTTGAAGAAGATCTTTACTGCCGCTAATGTTTATAGTTCTCATAGATTAATCTATTGATCTCTTTTTTTTTATCAAATGTGCTATATAGGAGATTGGCAGCATTATTATTTTTGCCTCAACATGACGACAGCAAACCGGCGGCTTGCAGCTAACGGTGCAAACTATGGCGACTGACAGGGCTAACATTTTTGCATGTATTTGCCTTGTTGTGACCTGCACTTGTATTTTAAAAGGCAGGTTTAACGACCATACACACACACACACACGGCATTAACAGATTTAACCTGCTCAGCATTGTTTAATTTAGTGCTCCTTTCACTTGAAATCTGCCGCGCAGCCGCAACTCCAGCGCTGCCGCTGTATAAACGACATCCACGTTGATTATTTTACAGGCGTGCTGCAAAGTTAACACTTGTTTTTTGTGACATGACTGTGGCAGAGCAGCGCGTTGAGATTCAGAACTAATTTATCCTGCAGACTCCTAGAGAGAGACACGCGTACATGTACACACACACACACACACACACACACACACACACGTGTACAAGGTATACACACTGTACAGTAGGTTGACATCAAAGATGTATGACGTATATTGCTGTACCTCCCCAGCAAGTATTCTTAAGGCCTGGCTTCATCCTGTGACCTTGCAGACAGAAGGCTGCCTCTCCAACCTCAAAGTCACTGCTGATCCCATCATGAAACGGAGAAGCAATTGTACTCGGGGAAATAATACAGATGCTGAATACTTGTGAGGCATATCTTCGTCAAAGGGCTACTTTATAGATAATATCATTCTCAGAGCAGTTATTCATGATTTATTATAATGAACGCCATTATGGAAAATGTTATTTCCTGATGTTATTATAATGGAACAGTAGTGCACATAAGCTTATGTTGACAGTAAGATGGTTTTTAGTTCACTTAAAGTGGAGGAAAAAAAAAAGTCCCAAAAGGGATTACAGCTGAGACATTTGTTCAGGGGAATAAAGAAAAGACATTTTCAGATGCTTTTACAAAGAAGTGCTTTGCAAGTCTAATTAGAAACCTACTAGAGCAAAATGAAAGCCTGTATTGTCATCATCATCCAAAATTTTCTTTCCAGTCGCTCCACAAAATCGCATTAGGCAGCCTGCAATGGCAGACTCCTTTTTACCACTGACAGTGATGCGTTTTTTTTTATGTCTCGCACAATGAACAATCCAGACAATGCCTCTGAAAACCCACAGCGTAATTAAACAGGTTGGTGTCCTGACAACCCGTTGGGTATCGTGTAAATGAATGAAAAGCATCTTACTTTCCTCCAGGCTGGCTGTTGTTCAGATCATTGGTAACTAAATACGTTTGAAGTCATTGAGCTCTGGGTATCCACCAACATCTGCCACAGAAAACCTTTTCAATCGGTAACAACACCAATGACCTCTTTTCGGCTTGGAGTTTATTTATTCTCAACTTCAACAAGTGTCCAGGGCGCCCTGAACGCAAAAGCTCTCTTAATGTTAAACTATACAACGCTTGTTTGATCACACATTTTACATCCATCAATGCTTACTTTGAGTTGATGGCCAGTTAAACAGCATATACTGTATCATACCCCGAGTGGGTGCTCTCGACATTGCGATAGAATTCCTCATTTTTATGAAAGACTCACTCCAGTCGCGCATACTGTGCTTCTACACACTGCACACTTCCATCCAAGTAAATATCACGACGTGAATGCATGCATTGAGTAGACTCCAAGCATTACCACCAGGAAGAGTTTGCCGTGTCTCCCTAACTCCCGAACACAATCTTAACGAGAACTAGAACTCCTCAAAGCGTCTGATTCATCTTCTGTGATGTCGAAACCAAAAGACAACGAAGGTCGAGTCCAGAGGACGTCGACGGTCTTCGATATGAGTTGTCTTCATAATGATCCGGCGGCCCAAAGCCCTCGAACAAGGGAGTTAATTATGTGAAAATGTAGTGGAATTTCTCATTATTATACCATAAGCTGTATCCATTTAATGAGGTTCCACACATTTGACACGTGCTCTTCTCAGCTGCTTGTTGGGAACCGAGTTCAGTGGGATTCCTCTTCGGGGACAGTTTGTCTTCGCAGCTGTTGCAAGATTTGATTTGTCCTTGAAAGGCAACACAGTAACAGACACGCCTATCAATAATTCATAGAGGGTCTTATGAAGCATATGAAGGCATCAGTCCAAAGATTCACCTAATTAGGATTCACTGCCTGTACTCTTAAATTAAATAGCATCTGCTGTAGCGAGAGCAATATCGCATTCAATTCCCGTGACAGCGTATGAAAGTATTTCTCCCTAAGCTTTCACTGTTTGTTTATTCCCTGTCTCCATCAAAAGTATATCATGTCAGACAGCATTTAATACTTTATACTGTTCACAGAAAGCAAGCTTGTATGGTCTGTTTCACTGATTCTTTACTTGACTTTTACTTGCTCAAAAGCAGACTTTGTTGAATCACAAGTTCGATCTAATATTCAAATAAATACTGTCATCACGTCCGGCTCTTCTTCATGTCGCAGGTGGTTGTGTTCAGTGTGTGGATTTTATCAGCGCGATGGCGTCACAACCGTGAAGACGCAGTCACAAAAGCTTCCAGGTTTGCAGTTGAGATCAAAATGAAGGCAGGGTTTCGAAGCTGGGCGTTGTCCGAGCAAGGGCCCGATTTGGCTTCGCGGCCGGTGTGATCCCATTGCAAAGTGCTGTCTAGTTTGTGATTTTGTCCGTAAATTTTGTTTGCCTATGGTCGAGAGCCGAACGTCGACTTTCTTCGATTGACTTTCCTTTGGTGTAACAATAACTAAACTGAGACTTGATTCCTCGCCCTTAAAGTCATCTTATTGGGTCTGGGAAATCAATTTAATTTTGTACTGTGTTCTTACAGGGGTCTATTCAACTCTTACTGTAAATACATAGTAAATAGTGTTTTGTTCATTAATATTATTCCGTAATCTTAAAGTTGAAATGCAATAGTTATTAAACATACGACATTCGCCCCTAAAACAGGAATTTCTGCTGAGCTTTTCTTTATGACACCCTGTAGTCGCTGCTGGTAAATGCGCTGAAAATTGGGTCCAAGACCCCCCAGTGGAACGGAGAGAGGGAGGAAAAGATGGAGAGACTGGGCTTCGAGCCCAACTCCCAAGACTCACCGACTTTCACAGTTTCTCCTCTCCTCCGCTCATTTTTCATGAGCACCACGCGTCTCTCCTGTGATGACTCAGTTAGACCTCACTTCAAAACCCGACCTCAGCAGTTTCTTCCCATTTTGATTTATTCTTTCACCTCCTTGTTGTTGTTGTTGGGAGATCGTTGATCGGGTCAAAGGTGGAATCGACATGAAAACTATGATCTATTAAGCTGTGACCTCTCTCCACCTCCAGGTGTCCCCGGGGTGAAACCCGAGCGGTACGAGGAGGGCCTGGCTGTCAAGCACTGTGCCCTCTCCCTGGTGGGCGAGCCCATCATGTACCCTGAAATAAACACCTTCATCCGCCTCCTCCACTCCCACCGCATCTCCAGCTTCCTGGTCACCAATGCACAGTTCCCTCAGGAAATCAGGTAAGGGCAGAAACTGACTCTCACAACTTGTTTGTGTCGCTGTTTGGCTGGAATGTTTGTTATGAGAGAAGAAACAATCTGTTCTGGCTCATTTACGTTTTCTGTAGCGTATTATGCTTTCGCAAGCTCTTTTCTTTGAAGTCTGGGGGGGATGAATTGTAAAGGATGGAGGAGGGTATCGCAGCAACAAGGATCAAAGGATCAGTCTACACAATGTCCTTTTAACGAGGGGGTTTGTGAGGAAACGTACTGAAGTGACCCGAGTGTCCCTGCACTACGGCTTTGACTCAGCACTCAACGCTGTGGCTGTATTCTCCTCTGACATGTCTTTGAAGCAACATTGCCATGCACCTAAAATGGCAAAGCAGACATCTATTGTATTATTGATGCTGTTAGCTGACACAAAGGTTGCTTTGCATGAGGGAAATACTAATCCCACTGTTTCAGTCCAGGTAGAGTCTCCTGTTTGGGGACCTCAGAATTGCATCTCTGCTCTTTTGACCTTTTGAACTTCAGCACGCACTGCGGCGGTTTGCGGCGGTCGGTATGAGAGCCGGGACCTGCAAATCTGAGGCCATGGTTCTCTGCTGGAAAACGATGGATTGGACTCTCCTGGTGCCCCAAGTGAGGGAGTGGAGCGTGAGATGTACCGGGGCTCAATTCATTGGTCCATCTACATTTGACCCTCAGCTATGCTCATGAGCTTTGGGTGCTGACCGAAGTATGAAACGGAGGATACAAGCAGCCAAAATGAGCTTTCTTCCTAGGGTGGCTGGTCTCAGCCTTTGAGGGAGAGGGCGAGGAGCTCAGATCTGCTCCTTCGTGATGATGAAAGGAGCCAGCGGAGGTGGTTCTGGAATCTTAACCGGGTGTCTCCCGGACGCCTCCCTATAGAGGTTTTCCCAGGCACGTCCAACTGGCCAAGAACATGCACGAGAGATTGGAATACAAACCTCAACGACCTTTGACCTCTAATCTCTCGTGTCCAGAAGCCTTGCCGGTCATCACCAAGACATAAACTTAACATAACTTGCCTGTCACTGGCTGTCTTATGGTATACTCGCAGAGCAGATAGATGCCGAGGACGGCAGCCGTCGGCCATCTTTTGTCTCTGTCAGAGCCACCCGGTTGGAGATGAGCTGTTGCAGCTTATTGAGTCTCTATCCAGTGCAGCTTTGTCAAGGGGAAACTGTTTTCTTGTATAGAGATTGTATGAAGTAGAAAGAGCTGCATTCCCATACTTTCTGCCTCGCTAATTGGTTGTCTTGGCATCTTTACATAATTGCCCCTCTTGCACAGAAACTTCAGATCGCCAGTCTACAGACACATGAAAGGGCAGGGCTCTGCTTGTTGGTTCTGTGAGTCTTTTCCACATTTCTGGTTCTACTCTGGTGCGTCCTCTGCTCTTTCAGACACGTATTGATAAGAAGTATTTCTGTGTTTTTTTTTTTTTTTTTACTCTGCCTCCTTATTTTGCCATCATTTGTCTGTGAATTTGTTGCTTTTAGCACATCGACATAGTGTTTTAATTTTAGTTGCATGTAAATTACTGGGACAACTGCGCGCTTCAGTGAGCTGACGATGCACTCGTGTGTTCTGAGAGTACGGAAATGTCTTGATGACATTGGGGGTGATTAGCTTTGTGAATTTTAGCTTAGTGTAATTAAAAATATACTCTTTTTGGTCTCCTCCTGTTTCTCAAATGCTCCCGAGGTGTCATACTAGCTTTCCTCACCAGGTTCCCTTCTCTCTCTCAAACTGGATCCTTCTGATCCTCATATCTGTTCCATATTTTCTCTCATTTCCAGGAGCCTGGTTCCGGTTACCCAGTTGTATGTCAGTGTGGACGCCAGCACCAGAGACAGCCTGAAGAAGATCGACCGACCGCTCTTCAAGGACTTCTGGCCTCGCTTCCTGGACAGCCTCAGGGCCCTGGGAGAGAAGGTGAGCTGCCCACTGAGCTAATTAGAAAGTCAAAAAGAGGCGAGCGCGTGAACGAGAGGGTTAAACGGCACGTTGCTGTGGAGCGAGACGCTGCTCAAAATGTCTGCTCGGTCAAATTTACCTGCAAGAGGAAAGTACAACAGTTGCTCAACAGTTTCAAAACGCTAAAGCTGTACATTTACATCTGGACCACGCAGACTACCACAGCATTTGATTTCTTCAAGTTTGCGGTTGGCTTCAAAATCCTAATTAATAATATATAAGTAACGTGTTCTCAGCATGTTTTTATGACAACATTGGACTTGTTTATTTTGCGGGTTTGTTGAAATATTATAATTTTTTACACGCAGCATCTGTTGGTTTTTCCGTCGGGCAGATGAGGCTTTTTGGGAAGTGTGCAAAAACCCATCACTTTACAATTCACAGGAACAGAAAGCTCAGTGTATTTACAGTATCAGAGGTTTCCAAACAGTCCAGTAAATATGTCTGATTCACTTCAAACTGAGAGGACTGCAGTGCAACATTGTTTGCCGCCGCTTTATTATTATTTGACACCCTGAGAATGTGTTTGGTGCAATGTAACTTTTCAGTGTTTTCAGGGCACCCCATTTATTTTTTTCTTATAAAAGAAGTTCCCCTTATCATCAAGTGGAAAGCATCATTTTTGATATTCTATGCTACTCTACTCCCTCATGGGCTTTTAATTTTTAGTTTATACATGTTTTCTCGTTCTCTCGGCTCACAGAGGAGTGAATGCTTTGTCGAGGCACTGGCTTTGTGCGAGAGCTTCTGTTGCGTATGGTCGTTGATGAGCAGAGGAGGGATGCTGCTCACCACCAGAGATTCTGATTTAAGGCGCAAGTTAGTTCTGATTTTAAAAACAAAAACATTTAGACTCGATTCCAACCAAACCACTCAGTTCAGAGGATTGGGGCCCCGGTGATGTTTTCATTTAAAATAGCCTTTGAACAGAAACTAAACTTTGTCCATAGTACAATCCACCCTGTACTGAAAATGTACTGAAGCTCTACATCAACGGACGATCTTCACAACAAGTTAATTTCTTGGTAAACTGTCAATAGAAATATACAGTTGTGGGGATTTCTAACAAAAGTGGCCTCTTATCTCCAACTCGCTGTCAGACTGTTGGCAGTGGCAGATTCTTACCTCCTGTGCAGACTCAACTTTTTTGAGAGAATCAGAGCAGCTGATGAAAAGGCCGATTGAGTCCTCCCAGAAGGCAGAGATGTCCTCTGCACTTACCAAATGTCTATTTGATTGGCGGCAAGATGACAGTGAATGATGGAGCAGATCAAGCCTTGGACACTTGGACAACAGTGGCTTTTTATAGGGATTCTTTCAGTCGGCTTTATACTGCAGTGCCACTGCCCCCACTAAAAGAATGAAAACATCCAGAGGTGCACTTATCTGTAATGGGCCGGCTTCCTCTTGTTAAACGCTTTAGCAAACTATGGACAAATGAATTAGTGCTCAGCTTGAGGCGTCGGGCAGAGAAGCCGCTCGAGGGCGACTCTCCTGCCGGTGGATTGTTGCACTCTTGATTGCGTCTAAATCACCATTTTCACCACTCAACCAATGAGCAAATATCAATGTGAGGTAACTGCAGGGGCGAGCAAAAGAACAAGGCCACTTTAGTTATATTAATCAATGGCATTGTAATGAACTACCGTTAAGATGATCCATTTCTGCCAGCGCTGCGTCACATCTGGTCAAATGTTATGGTCTTCACAGTAAAGGATGCAGTCATCAGCGTTTTATAGACCATAAACAGTTTGCAAACAGCCTCCTCAATCTCGACTATAATGACTGTAAATTACATTGTTAAACGGTAAATACATTTCTGAGCAAGTATCTTGGTGTCAATGTCTCTCTCTCAGACCATGTTTAAACCTCCATTCAAACAAACAAACATTCATCCAGTCAAGGGCAGACGAGTGACAGCAAAGTCACTTTAGCCTGACGGCACATTCCCTGCATGCTAGCTAGAATCTCATTATTTCCAATAATGCGTTGCAGTCTGAGAGTTCAAGGAGCCGTCCATCTCAAGAATCCCTTTTATAATTGCTGTCAAACAAATGGCTAATTTGTTGTTAACATTTCCGTTATGCATTTTTTCTTTACTCACCCGGGGGCAAAATCCTCCCATATGTCACCCGATTTTCAGTCTGTATATTAATATTCTCTACTGTTTTACTGCTCATTTATATTTATTTATATTACTTGTTTCTACTGTATTATTCTTCTTTTTATTCTTTTTATTCACTTGTGTGCAAGGCTGCTGTAATCCTGTAATTTCCCCACTGAGGGACTAATAAAGGATTATCTTATTTTATCTTATTAGAGTTTCACATCGTTTTTTACTTTTTATTGTCTGAACCTGTTACATTCCGTTTGCGGCACGTATAATCCCCTCTGTTTCCACCCGGCTCGCATCGGGGTGAGAGATGGAGAGCGCTAAATAGAACGAGGGTGGGGGGGGGGGGGAAATCAAGCAAGGGCAAGAAATGAATAAATGGGAACTGGTCATTATTAATGTATGCCAGAGATTCACGCAAGTTTACACCAGAGGGTGTGGATTTCTCTGTAATTGATCCTTAGATAATTAAAAGTAAAATAAATTATATTTAACATTAAAATGCTGTTGCATACCACATGTACAGAGGAGGATGACTGCAAATTTACAAACTTTGTATTGCGAAAAGATCAGCGACGACCTTCATGTGCAGAGATCTCGGTCATCTGCAGGTTGTTTTCTCTGGACTATTTCTGGCGTAACAATATTCATTATAATTATTATAATATGTTATTTCGATATATTTATTTAGGTGACGTGTTTGAAGAGCGATGAGTTGAATAGCAGTTTTGTCCGTTGATCCTTAAATGGGACAAGAGCTCATTGATAGCGCTTACTATTGATGTCTTTCACTTTAATAGATGTACACGGTTGTTGAATGGACATAAGTCAGAGTCATGGTTCATTTTAAAGGCCATGTTCATAACCATGGCATATTCAAGTATGGATGGAATAAAATAGAGCGCAATGGTTTAAATGTTTCTTTGAGTCAATAGTTTTATGGCCAAAAGTTTTAAATTGAAGTTCAGGTGATTCAGCATTCTTAATAATTGGCCTCAGGGGGCTGGACGTGTACAAGTCAGTCTGACAATATCGTTTCCCTGTGTGCAACTTCCCCGTTTCCAAAAATAAACTTTCCCTTTCTGTCTGCCCCCCCCCCCATGTCTCCTTGTCCTAAGTTTCCATTTCACGGTGGGCTCTATCTCCATCCTTTCCTTAGCGCTCATCCCTCTCTGTTCTCCTCCACCTTCCCCTGACAGTGCGCAGGGGGGGATTGATGGAGTTGTGCCTCGGTGTCGGATTTGGAACAGAAGCAGCCTCACCTCCCTGTTTCCACTAGCCAATTACCCCCCCTCCGACTGGGCTGAAAGGACCTGGTGTTACAGATAACCTTCCGGGTAGAGCACGAGGAAACGAGCGAAAGAGCGCTCGCTCTTCTCCCGTTCTCGTTTCTTTGTATCGTCTGTTTCTCGTGTCCTACGTCCTCATCATTCTCCTTTTTCTTTCATCTCCCCATTCTTTCCCTGTCTTTTTTCCTCTCATCACATTCTCAATAATCCTCTTTATCCTGCTGTACACCAAGCACAATAGCCTGAGTCTATCAGTCTCCACCATTGATGTGAGCAGGGATCTGTATTTACCAGGGAGAGTTAACTGAGCACCAGATCAGGTTTGCTTGGCCTTGACATCAACACAAATTTGGGTTACAGTATTTTTCCAATACGTAGTAAAGTTTGATATATTTTTCTACTTGTATTCAAGATTCAAGAGATGTTTTTACTGTCATGTGCACAGATAACAGAGTTATTCTATACAAGTAAATGCTTATTTAGCTGGGTCCTCCTAACACACAGAATTAGAATAAACTTAAGGTAAAAAAATAATAAAAATAAGGCACAAAATATAAAAGATATAACAGTATTGCACAAAAAAATATAAATAATATAATAATTAATATAATAATAATATATATATATATATATATATATTAACTATAATAATCCATCCATCCATCCATTTTCGACCGCTTATCCGGGGTCGGGTCTCGGTGGCAGCAGGTCCAGCAGGCCGACCCAGGCTTCCCTCTCACCCGCAACACTTTCCAGCTCATCCTGGGGGACCCCGAGGCGTTCCAAGGCCAGGCGGGAGATATAATCCCTCCAGCGTGTCCTCTGTCTTCCCCGGGGTCTGCTACCAGTTGGACGTGCCTGGAAAACCTCTAATGGGAGGCGTCCAGGAGGCATCCTGACTAGATGCTGAACCACCTCAGCTGACTCCTTTCGACACGAAGGAGCAGCGACTCGACTCCAAGCTCCTCCTGATGTCCGAGCTCCTTACCCTATCTCTAAGGCTGAGCCCGGCCACTCTACGGATAATATTAATTATAATAATAATTAATATTATAATAATATTATAATATGTATGTAATAATTGTATTTATGTTAATATTACATTTCTTCTACATATATATTAACTATAATAATAATTAATATTATAATATGTATGTAATAATTGTATTTATGTTAATATTCAATTTCTTCTACAATGTTTCCATCAGTGTGGACCTTTAGTGGTCGCAATAAAGTTCAAATGTAATTTATAAAAAACAGCCTTTTCAGAGACGTGGTGGGACCTGCATGTTCGATGTTCCGCTCTCATAACGTGCTTCCACATCCGTACCTGGGGGTACTGGTAGCTCTTTGTTTATTTTGTTTAATACCCTGCTTCCTTCCCTGTGAGTTGGGACATTTTTGACAGCTTTTGTACCTGGATTAAACGAATCATTGGAAATGTAATTTGAAAAAGTGTCACAGGTTAGATAAAATAGCATGAACAAAAAGAAGGATTGGCCCTGATCTTAATCCTTCAGATCAACATGGGAAACCCTTCACATGTGCAACCGACAGAAGACGGAAAGCGGCCGGTTGACGGGGCGGAGTTGAGCTGCTGTGTTGCCTGTGGAGGACCGATGTTGGTGGCAACAGAAAATTGTGCACCAGCTCACAATTTGACATCATTGTTTTAACCGATAGCAACGCAAGCTTGTTAACGACCTTTTGACCTTCATTTTTTTTGTTGTGTTTTTTTATTAAATTGTTGCAGCTAATATGATGATTAAACCACCTCATCCAAAAGGCAAACACCTATCTTATGGCAGCACACACTGTTCTAACACATCTAATTCTGGTTCCTATAACGGTCTACAACATCTCTGAGTTCAGCTATAAAAATATTAGGACTTTCTATAAAAATCGAGACACAAGTGTTGCACAAACGTGTCGCTGGTGCTGAATCTGTCGAGCAACACCAAGATGGCATTGGGCTTTTTATGTTCATGTGCAACTTGATGGATACATGACACGTCTTTGTTGGAAAAACATTGTTTTAAAAACATTAAAAATGAACATCTATAATACATTAAATGTGCTCCACACTGTTACTACAACATTATCTCGTTCATTTCCCCCTTTCCATCCATCCAGAGACAGAGGACGGTGTACAGACTGACGCTGGTGAAGGCCTGGAATGTGGAGGAGATGCAGTCTTACTCAGAGCTCATTGCTTTGGGCCAGCCAGACTTCATCGAGGTCAAGGTAGGGTTCATCGGCACAGACTTTATATCTGATTGTGTTCTCTACCTCCTGTGTTATTTCTGTCATTTTCACAGTGCAATTATTGTCTTTATCATTGTGCCAGCTTTCTTTTTCTTTATTTCTCTATTGATCCTCCTAATGGCAAAGCCTTTCACATGTGCTCCTCGTTAATGAGTTTTCATAAAACAAATAAACCGGTAGCAGTGGCTGGTTTTTACCGCAATAATCTGTGCGAGAGGAACTCTTATGATATCTCCCACCACACAGACATAATCTGCAGTTTCTTAAATCAACCAAGTTATGACATGATTTAAGGACTTCCCTTGTCTCAGACATACAGTGTGTAATGTATTCCCAGCTGAAAGGAAACCAGGAGAATTAAATGGCAATTTAGTGAGAAAGCTTTGTATTGAATTGGTTCAGCCAATGAGCACACCTAAATATTTCAAATGTCGGCATCTCCCTCGCTTGTCTCTCTGGCACGACGCCAATTTATACATGAACGGAAACGGCGGAACTAACTTCTCTTCCATTTCTAAGTTTTATCCAAAATAGGGCCGCAAAGAACAAATGTTTACTCTAACTCGGAGCTAGAAAAGACTTTGGTTCGTACTTTAAAGCTTTTTATTATTTAAGAGCTTCGGTGCACTTTTGTGTGCGAGCAAATTTGTGTTTGTCTAACTTTATAAATTATTGACGTTGCAAGTAAATGCGGTAAGTTTCTGGTCGTCTTTGTTGGTGATTTAGTTTTAGTTTCGCGACGGAGCCAACGTGAATATTCAGGTGTTGCTGAAGGGTCATTGTTGTGTCGGATAAGTAGTTGGTCGCCCTCAGGCTAAAGTGTACTGGCTGATAACTGATCTGAACGACGTCTCCCAGTTATTCTGCCAATAAACAACAACAACAACACCGCTGTGATGACAACACCCATGGGCTGGATCTTGATTACTGTAATGCCATCTACCCAAAGCCCTGCATCGCCTCCAATCGGTCCAAAATACTGCAGCTAGAATTATCACCAGTTCAAGAATACAACAACAATAACTCCCCGCATTGGCTGCCAGTTCATTTTCACACTGATTTATAAAAACAAAAAAGGTTTTGTTGGTCTTCTAGACTTTATGATGTTAATAGCTCCGCGAAAAAACGGCACAGAAATATGATCCAGCTATTGTTGAATGCGCCAGACTCTTGACTATCGCGCCCTTGCTCTGTGAGCTCCTACGTGTCTCTCACAGGAACTCTCAGCCTGTGGAGTTTGTGTCGAGCTCAGCCTTTCACCGTGATTTGTCGATTTAGGTGTCCGTCGACGTTTTGTGTGAAAGTACCCAATGAACACTCAGGAAATCCCTAAGGACCTACCCACCTACACTGCAAAAATACACTGGCTTTCAGTCAGAGACAACAGACTTACCAACCCACCTTACATGATTTGCAGGATATTGAACCTCTGTTCCTTCATAATGCACATGATACTTGACTTCTTTCTTTACAGGGATTGTATAAAGGCAATAAAGTAAGCCATGAATATGAGTTTACAGATAACTACAAACCCATCCTCAGCATTGTGGAGGTTGGTTTATGTTTTTTTTGCCGCTTACCCTCGTGGTCTTGATTCTTTGCAGTACATTTTCTTTGTACGACCTCTGACCTGTGTGTGTGTGTGTGTGTGTGTGTGTGTGTGTGTGTGCTCGTAAATCGCACGCATATGCCGTCTGCCGAGGCTCGCACTGCTTAACTGAACAGTAGCTTACAATTTTTACGTTGTGTTATTTGTGTTGAGGTAGAAATTGTAAATATAATTCATAGAAACAAAGGGGTTCATTAGTTTATGGCACAATACCAGCTGGATCGTCAATTAAAACATTCTCAAAGTCTTGGAACTGGATCTCTAGAAGAGTGGGAACCCTGCAGTGAGATGGTTTGACAGTAACATCGTCTCATCCTCATCTTATCCATCTATCTTCGTACAGAATATTGATACTGAGACTTGACCTGACTTTGTTGTGTATCGCTGCTTCATATCTGAATATAATGGCCAGTGTTTGCCCTCTCTACCTTGTGCCACTGCTGCTCATTGTTTCCATCTATTCAATGTCACCGCTCTCCCCATGCAAGGTTACAAGGGTTACACGGTTATTTTATTACAGGGTTGCACAACGGAATTCAAAGTGTAGTCCTATTTTGCTCCATAAGAAATACACCAAAATAAACTATTAATTATGGAGGGTGGAGAATAAGGATTCTCAGAGCCAGAGGAAAGAAGTTTGTAACTCTGGTGGTACGGCAGCTGATACCTCTGTAGTATCAATTCATGAATATTTATTTGTTTGTAGTGGGTCCCGCATGTTTGCTTTTTTCCATTTTTAATGAGCTTGTCTAAATGAGCTGTGGACATTATAGCTGCTACGTCTGGGGATACCTGACCTTTTTCAATTATTTTAAAGCACTTTGTCACCCTTTGTTTAGGGGGCTGTTCTTTATTATCGCTTGTAGTCCACTGCCTTTGAGCATAAAACCTAAATAATCTAACTGGGAACTTTACTTCTTAGCTTTCATACAGTATTCTGCCTGTACTGTTCTGTGAATGTGCAGTTTATCATCGGTTCCTTTTAAACCGTGCCTGGACTCAGAGGCCAGCACAAGTAATGATCTCCTCCTCAGATAGCAGAGAAAAGAGAGAGAGCCCTGACCTTTGAAGTCAATTTAAGCTGAGATTTCAGTTTTCTATTTTCACTCCACCGCGGGGGTGCGAGATAATTGGTTTGAACAGGTGATCCGCTCATTCTCATCCTGCCTTTCTCCCCAAAGAGTTGTTCCGATACCAGTATGTGAAAGGCCTTCGATACAGCCCTGATCAGGTATGGTGAGTATCCCATATCATGTTATCTTTGCCTTTTGCAGGAACAACAACGGCATCGGCAAAACCTCCCCATAGTTCGCATGTCGAAGTGTCCTTGAGCAAGACACTGAAGCCCCAGTTGCTCCCCGGCGCCTCACGCTTAATTACTAAGAATGGGTTAAATGCAGAGACCTATTTCCCCAAGGGGATTAATTAAGGATAATGTCTTTCTTCGTCTTCTTTAGTATTGAATTTGTACACTATCGGCAAGTTCAGCTACTTTGTGCCATGAGAACAGGTGAAAGGCTTCCCACGGACACGGTTGGCATTCATGAAGCGCCTCTCCCCACACGGAGGCCTCACACGGGAATCCCTCCTCGCATCCGCTCATTCATAATCCAGAGCGTATCTCGGATTGTAACCGACTTCCATCGCTGCCCGGTCTCCGCCGTGATCCCGTTGCTCCCGGCTATCGCGGTTCTTTCTTCCTTTTAACCTTCACGTTTCAAGGCTCACTGACCTGAATGGTTCTCTTTTTAAGCAGCACAGAATCACACCGGAGAACTGCCCAGAACAAACGCTCTGTTGGGAGCTTTACTCTCAGACACCTTACAGTGTTTCCCCTAGGTTTGCAGCTTCGGGGGGGGGGGGGCGGCGATGGCACCGACACAAACACTTAAAGCAGTGGTTCTCAAACTTTTTCTGTTCATCTGTGCTTTTTTAAATAACAGAATAAAGAAAATTGCAACCACTTTCAAGTAAATCAGATTGCTCCATCAGACAATTTTTTATTTTTAAATTGCAATCACTTAGAACAATGAAAATAAAGTTATATCTGTGTAAAAAATAACTAATATTTAGTTACTACTAAATAGCTCATTGTGGAAAACAATAAGCTTTTTTTTTTTTTTTGCCAAACAAAACAATGAGTGCAGATATGTGAGCATCAGGTTGCATCAGTATTAGTGGAGCAGTGAGCCTCTACACATCTTTATGAACGGGTTGTAGATTTGATACAATTCATGTTCAACGTTGATCTGTTTTCTGTTTTGAGACACGCAGCAGCAGAAAGGACGTCGGCAAAGAGCCAAAAATCGGCGAGTCGCGCATGCCCAAGCATAACCTGTTAACGGCGTAATGTAAACATTTACCCGAAAGTACAGGCATTTCTCCATGTATTTATTAATGACTTAGTTTTATGTCCGTGTACTTTGTACTTTTGTAATATGTGAAGCCAGCAGCTCATTGTTGGTAGAAGACACGAGCACTTTGGCTCGTTTCACCCAGAGCAGGAGAGCTGCTCTGTGTTCAGAGAGCTGCTCCGGGTTCAGAGAGCTGCTCCGGTGTGAGGAGAACTCCGGTGCTCCTCTCATGAGAGCTGCTGTTGCCATCTTCACCCTGGGAGCGTTTAAAACGCAGATATAGGTCTGCTTTTCACACGACATATTTTTTGGCGCTCTCTGTCCGCTGCTGTGTGCTCAGCGCTCACCTGTGTGTGTGTGTGTGTGCGCGCGCACGTGTCTGCGCGCATCAGGGCGGAACTCCGCTGTGCGCGATGCAGAGCAGAGGAGAAGCGTTAACACGACCATGTAGAGACAGAAATGACAAGCTGTGTGTGGATAAGATCAATAAAATATGTCCGTTTAGTTTGTTTAATAACAGAACAAGGTGTAGACCGGTTCTATAGGAAAGAGAAACTTAAATGACGACTTGTGATCTGGCGCTATCGAGAAAATGACAGGGGGGCGGGTGGTTTCTTCAGGGGGGCGCCCCGCCCCCCTATTATAACGGTGGGGGAAACACTGCCTTAACAGAGGAACAGAGTCCAAATGATGCATCATACACCATTTATGGAAGAGCTTGCCTTTGTTATGTTTCTCACCTCAATTTACAGTTTCCGATTTTTTTTCCTGATCACATTTGTGTAAGCTTATGTATCGGCCCATGCTTACTAAGTTATGCTCTTCAGTGGATAATGGATCTGCTGGTCGTCTTATGAAGACAGTATAAACAAATCTGTGTTGCGCTCTCGACGCACAACCTTGACATCTGCTTTTGAAGTGTCGTCATCTCTGAGAGAGAATAACGAGGAAATGTAATTAAACTATTTCATAAATATTTCAATGAAAATATGCATATATATAATATATTTTTTTTTTTTACATTTATTTTCTTCTGTAAAGCAGCAAGATCAACTTGTTAACATGCTCTCCACGTCTCTGTTCTTTTCCTCTGGTTTTGCATCAAGGTGCTGATGCTGCAGAAATAGCAGCACACCAGAATTAGTTATGACCCAACTTATTTTGTTGAGGGTGTGCCGGCGCATACAAGACTGGAAGTAATAATGTTGTTGCCTCTTGCAGCCTATTGATTTAACTATTCACACTAGACACTTAAGCACTATCTGCAGATCATCAGTTAAACCAGCGTTGCCGTAAACAAAAAGGCAGACCAGGGAAGATAAAACACACTCGCTTGAGCTCACAGTTCACACCGATTCAAATTCTTATTTTTTTAACTTTTTTGTTTAATTTAGTTTTTCGGATTGCTTAACATTAGAAAATTTGAAAATGTTTTACCCATGATTGTCAATCCCTATGTATCTGTGATGTAGCTCCACATTCATGACACATTTCAAAAATATTTTATGTAATCTAAACAACACATTATTGCTCATAATACATTCAAATGGGTAGTTATACCATGAAACCTGTTAGTTTTTAGAATATTGCACAAAAGAAAACACAAATGAAACCTCAATGACCTCGCATGCATGCATACAATAGATCATGAACTCTGCTTAGCCGGACAGTTGACCTGACCATGTTAGTTTCCCAGCATAAATTACCGTAGTAACTGAGCTTGAAATAGCTTGAATTTGCTTTATGGAACTGAAATCAACTGTGTGTGTGTGTGTGTGTGTGTGTGTGTGTGTGTGTGTGTGTGTGTGTGTGTGTGTGTGTGTGTGTGTGTGTGTGTGTGTGGCGAGAAGGTGCTTTTCCTGTTCCCACTAATGAAGTGGGAATCTTGCTGGCCTGGCACCATGTGCCCATATTAAAACTAACAAGCGCTCACTCTCCTCCCATCAATCATACACGGCGCCCTAGTTACGTTTGTGGAGACGCGTTCGTCACGTCACTTTCCGTGCGTCCATTGTCCAGCCGGTGAAACGTCTTTGCACCCATTCACGACAACACAAAATGGGAAGCGGAATGGAAACGGTTCAAGCTGGAATTGTACTTCTGGGGGATACCTGTGGCCATATGTGCAAACGTACTCAGTCTACGCAGTCTAAAGCTGCAATGAGTTGATAAAACTTGAAAAGCACGTCTTAATGTTTTAGGTTGTCACTCCGACACACTAATTCAACCTCAGTCTTCGCGCTGTGTGAGTCTCTTTTTAAACTCCAGTCATTTACAGCCCTGCTCGGGGACAGCAGGATGCAGCCCGGCTCGTTTTGTATAAAGCCTTCAGATTCACACAGCTAATGGTGGAGGAGTACATCCAGTTCACTCTCCCTAAAGAGTTTCCTTTGGCGTCTTTTATTAATGTATATTATGGTCCCATGTTTTTGTGTCTAAGAAACTAATGGGTACAACCATTTTTTTTAAATTGGTCCAGTATTGAGTGATCAACCTGCACACAGCAGCCCTTTTGCTTGATACGGTCCATTTCTTATCGTCTGTCTTGCTCAAGGTAACTCTACTTCCACATTGTGGAAATCAGCTTATATATAATAAACATTTCAGCCTCTCAGTGGTAAAAGCGAGCACTTCTAGTGGACGCACATTGACAGTGAGGAGTTGCAATTGCACTGCAGCCGGTTTGGCGGCTGCTGACTGCATTTAAAAGAGCAATATAGAATATTCAGAGCATTAATAAAATGAGAATGAAGCGTCCTACCTCTGAGAGAAAATAGAAATCTCGTATCTCTTCTGTCTGTTGTATGGTGATGTTCCCATGTCCTGCTCATTTCCGTTTACTTCCCCCTATCTTTCACTCTTTGCCTCCTTCGATCCATTTTACTGTGTTTTTAAAATCTACTCTTGCACTCAAATTTGTCATGCGTTGTAAATGTCATAGAATCCTTTTTTTATTTTTTATATGCAATCTGTGCAAAAATGAATTTGACCAGCTATGTCGTAATTAAAGGATTCAGATCTCTGTCTCCTTCTTTCCTCGACATTAAGCAGATTTTTCCTACTTACATGGTCTGCTTTATTGCTACTTAAATAATTAACAACTTGCTCAAAGGCTTTATGACGGGGTTTATGATGTGCTGTTAATGGCTGGAAAACAAAACCCCTCACTCTTCTGAGTCCAAGTTGCTCACTGAAACTTCGCTGGCTTTTCTAGTAAAGATTTCTCGTAGGAGTGTGTATTGATCCACATGGCATTTCGTTATATCAGAGCGAGCCCAACACTAACAAGACAGCAGGGAGCATGGCATTGGACAGGCAATCAGATATACCCATCAAATGTGTCTTTACACAGGAACTGAGATGTTATTATAATTAAGCTGCACCCTCATTTTAACAGTTTTGTTCATGCAATGCTTCCTTTTTTTTGACACAAAGATAGAACAAGAGCAGAACTCAATTTTCTTATTTCCTGGAGGAGATGAAGATCAATATGCAGAAAACACACAAACCCTCTATGAATGACATAAAGACACCTCTGTTGTCGATTCAATAGTTATCAGTTATCACTGATCAGTGCTGAACATTCTCTGGTTCCCTGTAAAGATGTGCTGCTTACCCGTTTTTACATCATCGTGAAGTTAATGTGAGAACTGTGAGAACCGACTTTCTCTTGCATGTTTTACAAATGGAAACACCCTTTCAGCCATCAGCCAAGTTGATCAATAAGGTTACGTTTTAATGTGACTCAGCACTAGCGGAGTCAACATTAGCTGCTAAATTTGGGCAATAACTAAATATGTATCCTGTATTCTGTTAAAGAGAAAAAGATATAAGGGCTTTCGTTCAACAATTACTTGGTTTCGCCATCTGAATTACTCTAATAATATATTACTATGAATATGGATATATGAACATATCGTCGTGCAGAAACCTACGTCGGGTCATGTGGGGAAAATGTTTTTAGAAGCTCTTGGGATTTTAGCATTTTAACGCTAAAACACATGAATGTCCACCAAAATGTCAACGTTCAAATTTGAATACATAAGGAACCCCACTGGAAAGCTGCATAATTATTAAAAAAAATCTAAAAATGAATGGACCCGTCTTATTTTATTATCTATCTAATTTAGTCTGCTGTTCTGAAGAAATATGCAACCATCAGTGCGGTTTATTCTAACGGCGGCTAACCCACAGTCAGTGGTGGGTTCTCCCGGGGAAGCTATCAATCATTTTTTTTTATTTATCTGACATTTCATAGACCAAACTAAACTATTAGTCGGAAAAAGAAAATGAAGAGATTAATGGCATTAACGTTGGTTTCAGCGCTACTCTCTCGCAGATGATCATTTGGTGATGGTGCAGCAATGTGTTTCAGTTTCATATTTCATACCCACCTTTTGGCCTGGCATTTGTCCAAAACCCAGGTCTACAGTTGCTCAATACAATTTATGACGACAGGGACATTTATCTTTATCGTTTCATTTCCTCAAAGTCTGACCTTCGGGACGGTGAAAATCTTCCTCTAATCGGTGAAAATCTTCCTCTAATCTGACAATCAATTACTTAATCAGTCTCACGGGCAACAGTTAAAGGGTCGCCGTCGGCTGAACTCTCCTCTCTTTCTCATCGCTCTCTTGTCTTTCATCTCTAAATGATCTCCTCCGTGTCGTCCACCTCCCTGTGAGCAGCGCCGCGTCCTCTACTGAACACACGACCCCCTCTGGCTGCCGAGCTTTGGCCGCGCTATCGACTGCAGCACCGTGAGCTCAGTAATTAGTGCGTCCCGGGATGGACTGGTGGCAGTATGATGGAGGGAGTCGCTCCATCATTTCACCAGCTCTCAAATTAGCCGTGACTGATGGGAGTCCAGAGCATTAGCATCGGCTCTGTGGAATGGCTTGGATGGCAATAATAAAGTTTATGTAAACTATGCAATATAATGAGTAACACAACATCATGGTAACACTTTGCAACTTTGTATCTCAGAAAGGTAGAAATTTAAGCATAGATTATTCCAGATGCAAATTTACTGACATCCTTGGTCTTAACTAACTAACTCTCGGGAGAACATGTTTTTTCTGAGAGATCAAAGGCTGGATATTAGAGACAGACATTTGAAAATCCCTTCAAAGCAAAGTAGGAATGCTAAAATAAAGGATATGAGGTCTCCTTTCTTGGTGTAGTTAAACATTCATCTGCTGTGTTTTAATTTAGCTGGAGATGAAGGCCAATGTAATGCCAACGGCCAGAAAGCAAGGGATTTCAGAAGATAATTTGGTGGAAAATGAAAGCACCTGGAAAAGGCATCAAATTATGTCTATTTTCGACAATTGCCTTAATTGTCATTTAGGTTTGGAGTTCATTTAGGTTTGGAGTTTTTTTTTAATTTATTGGAATCATTAGGTTTCTCCTAACTATGTAGACTGATGGGTAAGAAATAAAAGGAAAAAACAGGCGTCGCAGTAAGTTGTTGGCGCTCCAGCCATAGATGGGAGAAAATGTAGGCTTAACCCTTGCCGTCCCAGGGAACAGCTGATTTTGTGGGATGTCATATCTGACCCGGTTTCAGGTTACTTTGATGTTCAGTTCCAGATGTATACAGGTATCGGACAATTGATCGACTATTTCAGCTTTTTCCTGCTCCAAACTATCATTAGTATATCAGCCCTAAAAAATCTGGCTCTTTATTCTACCTATCTATCTATATCTCTACTTATTGCTATCTATCTCTATTAGGGATGCTAATTTCATTATTATTGGCAGACGCGCTGTTGTGGACACATGGACACTTTCCCAATTAGTCTATCTACCTACATGTATCTATATGTTCTACATCTTCATATATACAGTGGGTACGGAAAGTATTCAGACCCCTTTAAATTGTTCACTCTTTGTTTCATTACAGCCATTTGCTAAAATCAAAAAAGTTCATTGTATTTCTAATTAATGTACACTCAGCACCCCATCTTGACAGGAAAAAACAGAAATTCAGATTTTTTTGCAAATTTATTAAAAAAGAAAAACTGAAATATCACATGGTCATAAGTATTTACATTTCTGTTTTTTCTGTCAAGATGGGGTGCTGAGTGTACATTAATGAGAAATAAAATGAACTTTTTGATTTTAGCAAATGGCTGCAATGAAACAGAGTGAAACATTTAAAGGGGTCTGAATACATATATCTCTTTAAATCTATATACTGTATATCTCTATCTATAAGTTAGATTGACATGAGTGCTGTGCATGTATTCATCGAGATGAAGTGTTGGTCCCAGGGAACAGCTGATTTTGGGTGCAGATGCATCTTATAATAAATATGATGCATTGCTTGTGGATGTGTTTGTCCCCCATCACCAGCCGCAGTAACCTTTGTCGTTGAACCATTCATTATTAGTCCGTCATCTTACGTGGTGGGACCCATTCATCCTGTGCGATTTACTGTCCACTGTCCAGTTGTTGTCCGATGTGTGCTTAATCATGTCGGTGTCCAATCAATACCACTTACCTGTCACTGGTCTCTCACTTGCCTTGGAAGGAAATGGATCACCGAAAGGGGGGAGAGGGATAAGTTGTTGGGCGAAGAGATATATTTGGTCAAATGCACACAGCTTTATTTTGTGCATAGTGAAGCCTTGACGATCAGCCTGTATAAATTCCATTAAAGGCGAAACACGTAGTGACTCTTTCCCTTTGTCCCTCCCAGCCTCTCACAACGTCCTCTACGTAACAGTGCATTCATTCCCTCCGTGTATATCTCCCAGATCTTTTCCCATCTCCTATCACTCGCTCCCCATTCCTGGAGATGTACACTGATAGTTGATCTTTTATTCAGTGGGGCCTCCGGGCGAGGCTGATAACGCCAAGGTCCCCTCATCAATTCTGTCCGGCACCCAGCTCCTGCAAAGAAGTCTGTGGTCAAACTACCGAAGAACCGGCTGCAGAGATCCCCCTTTGACTCCAATAGATGTGAAATAGCCGGGCCAATGGAAGACTGTTGTAAGAATGTTTTTTTTGTGTGTGATCTGCCACGGGAAAAGTGAGTAAATGGGCAAATGGAGGAGTGAGTTTTTCTTACTTTCATGGGTCCTCTTTATTTAATTTAGGACTCTGGCCTCAGCAACCAGATTGGTTGGTTGAGTTTTGATATCTGGAAAGAACAGCAGTTTTTTCTTCCCTTGTTGTTACTTTTCAGCACAGTTCAATTTCCCAGAGTGTAATAGAGCGTACTACAGATAATTTGCAAAAGTCAGAATAATGCTGACGGATAAAGTGGGAAGATCCACAAGGTCTGGTTTTTCGTAGCCTCGTAGAACTGTTTTAACGATCTCGAAAAAAGAAGCATGTAAATAAATGAGAGGTAAGACTAAGTAATAAAGCATCATTTAATGCTTGTTTGTGTATGGTTTTGACCAATTTATGCTTTCGTAATTTAGCACCACTTCATTAAAATAAAAAACTGCTCACAGTAACTATCAAGTTGTGATAGCATCTCAGTACAATTGTGACTAACGGGCCTTATAATCTCCGGCCTTTCATTGGTTTCGCTGGTTTTCGCCAACGATCATCTCAAAGACTGGAATATGAGTAGGGTTAGGGAATAAGTCTCGTATCTCATAATATGGAATAAGTATGTGGAGCGTAAAGCTGTGCAGCTGAGGTTGGTTATGAATGGCTCACTGGAACAATGGGCTTATGCAGGTTTCTCCACATCCATTGCACAAAGGTTTTTGTTTGCTTCAGAGATTATACAGTAACCAGAAAGACAGAATGGCTAAATGCTTGACTTCGTTATCGTGCGCACAACATTTTACACACACACACACACACACACACACACACACACACACACACACACACACACACACACGGGGACGGTTCCTCTTGTTTTCTCTTCCATGAGCTCGCTGGGTGAGGATCAGACGGTGTTTTCTGGCCAACACTTCAGAGAATTACAGTAACACTGTAGCAGCTGCTGCCTTGGCTCTATTACAGCACGCAGGGTGTGTGTGTGTGTGTGTGTGTGTATAAAGATTGAGACTTGTTAACAAATGCTGAAGTGACTAAAACAACTTGGAATGATTTCAAAATGTTGCATGTTCGGCATAAGATGCATCTACACCCTCTACAATATTATTTGTGTGCAATTTAGGGTTAAATCTCCTAAGAAATTCGACCAATATTATGTTTTTTTTTTTTTTAGGGACTGAGACGTCCACATATTCTTAAATGTATATCATAACTCAGATTTTGAAAAAAAAAAGTCCTTTGTAATGTGAGGATTGCTGATGCAGGTCTGCTATATCTTGCTATGGCATGAACATACTGCGGCCGGTAGCTATTTGTTGTTTGTCACTAATGGCACATGACGGAATACATTCATCAACATCAGAAAAGGAAGCGTGGGGAGGCTACTCCACTACCCAGCATGCTCCTGGCTGCCCGGTCAAAGAAAAATAAGATGGATGAAAGCAGCGGGATGTCGGTGACCGCTGAGCCCACATCTTCACAAAGACCCGGATCCATCGTGGTCTCGGATCGACCTGCACTTGACAGGCGAACAGCAGGACTCCGGGGGGGCGAGAGGAGGAGGACTCTGTGTTCACTTCATGATGCCTGGTGCTCCAACACAGTCAAAGTTGATGGACAATGTTTTCCTCATATGGAATTTTCAATGTGAATATGTCATATTATCTGCCTATAAAAATAAATGCACTACAGGGATGCACTCTACTGTGTTTTGTTCGTCATGCGTGTTACAAACGGGCTACAACTGCATTAGGTTGTGCAATAAACGATCTTTGAATATCAGAGGATCCTGGTGTGAAGCCTCCTGCCGAGTCCTTCACTTCATACAGAACCGGCATCAAAGACGCGCTCCCTTCATGGCTCCCTCACACCTTTCAGCTCGCCGCCCACAGCCCGTCAATAGCTTGTCTCTGCCATGGGGAGCTGTTGTTCTTTGTCAGTTGCCTCTCCCTCCTCCTGGCTTGTAACCACAGCACAGCCGCTATTGATCAGAAAACACTCAGCGTCCGGCCTGATTGATTTTTATGGCATAGGCCAGATGGTTTACAGCTTCCTACTCCATTTCTCACACCCGCTGAATGGGAAGATATATCAACTCTCAAGCTGCTGCTGCTGTGTAAAGCCTTTTGTCAATCATATATTTAAATATATTAATACACGGACTGTAATCAATGTGTTACATCTGTGTGTTTGTAATGTATTGGTATGTTATTAGGTTTGATGTTTCAACGTTTTAAATGTATATAATATATGTTCTTATCAGGCCTAATAGTCCAGTACCCGTCAGAGAATGCAATGTGAAGCCCCGGTCTTTTGTGTGCTTTGGTCTCTGACCCCGTGTGTGTGTGTGTGTGTGTGTGTGTGCGTGTGTGTGTGTGTGTGTGTGCGCGCAGGGAGTGACGTACTGCGGGGAAAGCGCCGCCAGCACCCTGACCATGGCCAACGTCCCCTGGCACCAGGAAGTGGTCGCCTTCGTCCAGCAGCTGGTTGACATGCTGCCTCAGTACGAGATCGCCTGCGAACACGAGCACTCCAACTGTTTGCTCATCGCGCACACCAAGGTGAGTTAGCTCCGCTTCAGAGGGACGCACCCTATCTGCACTCTCAACCAATTACACACAGTGAGCCCTAACATTCAACTTCAGCACTCTATTGTGTGTTAAACCTTCCAGAAAATATTCCATACTCAATGAGCAATATACTGTACAAGATTTAATGGATGCTGGCCAAGGAAACGAGGCGATACGCACATCAGCAGGGCTACTAGTGTTAACAATCTGGCCACTCGCACGACCACGAAACAACTATCTCCTGCAACACAATCAACACGGCACTCTGGCCTCTCTCCCTCTAACCTTTGAACTTTGCCTGACATATTTCCCTCACTTGGTGCTTCAGTCAAGGTTTATAAATTTACACCGCCGAACTGCATGCTGGGTCGTCCTGTCAAACTCCGTTGCACAGGAGACTGTGGGCGATTTACCCAGCATGCAGTTCGGCGGTGTAATTTCATAAATGTGCAACCCTGACTAAAGTTCCTACCCTGTCACGTAAGTAGCGCCCGCTGTGCCCTCAGCTGTATTCTGTGAAAATTAAATGTTGCCGCTTCCCAAAGTGCTTGTCGTTGTCGTGCTTGTCAACACGGATATGACGTGGCTGTAAAAAAAACTATTATTTTCTATTATTATTATTATAAACTACAATTTTTCTCATATTTTATAGACAAAATGATTAAGCAAGAAAATTCCCACCATATTCATCAATAAAGAAAGTAATTGTTAGCTGCAGCCCTTGTAATGCCGTGTTCACACAGTTGCGAATTTTCGCAAAGCTTTTTCACCTGAGTTTACTCGCTCAACTTTATGTGGTTAATTCACTTTTTCGCTGTTTCGTAACCATTCACTGCGGAAAGGGGGCGGGGCTTATCTCCATGTCAGTGAAAACATTTACTATTTCCGCCATTCACCATTGAAATAACCACTAGTTCTGCTTTATACTTGTTGAGGAAGTCCCACACACGTCGGAACATCAAACGCCCCCGTGTCTGGGTTCATAATATTATCCGTAGTCGTGTCTGGGTTCATAATATTATCCGTAGTCGTGTCTGGGTTCATAATATTATCCGTAGTCGTGTCTGGGTTCATAATATTATCCGTAGTCGTGTCTGGGTTCATAATATTATCCGTAGTCGTGTCTGGGTTCATAATATTATCCGTAGTCGTGTCTGGGTTCATAATATTATCCGTAGTCGTGTCTGGGTTCATAATATTATCCGTAGTCGTGTCTGGGTTCATAATATTATCCGTAGTCGCACACAGCTCCGACTCCTCCAGGACGAGTGTCTGAATGAAGCCGCTTCCAGCGCTCCTTCAGCGAACCCGCAGTTTGATTCAGTGACGGCAGAACGGCGGTGATGCCGGCGGAGCTTCTCAACGGCGATTGGCTTTCGCAACTCCGCGTCGGGCGAATTATTCGCTGGAGTTGAAAGATTTCAACGCCAGCGAAAAGGCAAATTTGCGAATATTCGCAACGCCATTTCGCCTCTATCGCGCCGCCCAGCGAAAAATTTGCTTCTTCGCAACCATTCGCGTCTGTGCATTGACTTAACATGTAATCTGGTCGCACGAATATTTCGCAACTCTTTTGGTGTGAACGCGGCATAAGAGGCGAAAGTGTTTTATGTCATTAATGCTGCTTGTTAGTAATTGTGTGAAGTTCAGGACACTAACTAAAAAGTAATACTCATACTTTGCTCCAGATTATGTGCCCTTTTTTTTTTTTGTTACGATCACCTCCAGGAGATGATGTATTTGTTTGTGTCTTTCTGTCTGTCCACGGTTAACCTCCCATACTACTGCACCCATCAGCCTCATATTTGTTGTGCTCATCTATGACTATATGCTCAAAAACCTCTTGGGGTTGCAGTGATTCACCCTTTTTTTTTTTTTTAAACAGATTTCGTTGACTACAAATTTGATTGATGTTTTATACCGCCATTGACTGCTGACTCCTTACTACACTTAATTTAAGGATTCAGCAATTTCTTCGGTTTGGACTCTTTCCGGATTATGATTATAAATTGTTCTTCTCTGGATTAAATGGAACAGAGCACTGACCACATCGTCCTCTGCGTCAAATGTGGCTAAATCATCAGGTCAAACTAAATATATTTAGCCATAGAAGGATGTGTTTATACTGTCAGGGCTAATATAAAGACTAGTGATCTCTTTACCCTCTACCTGAACCGGAAATCGCACAACTAAATAAAATTGTAAAAAAAGTTAAAGTTAGTGTATACTGTACACTCACTTTGCTGACAGTATTTGGTGCAGTTTACTTTCAGTTCTCAACGTTGTCAGTGGACTCTGACTGTGGAGCCGCATGAGCTTCCCTTCACACGCAATGATGAATAATGTGATGATCCGCTTTGCATCTGGTTTTTATTCTGCAGCAGCTCTTTTCAGCCACAGACGCACACATCCTTCATCTCCATTTTCTTTCAGAGAGGCTTTCCAGACGGCTCACTGCAGTTTCTTATCTTTTTTTAAAATGTATGGGTTTTTAAGTCTTATTTTATCTATCTAATTTAGTCTGCTGTTCTGAAGAAATATGCAACCATCAGTGCGGTTTATTCTAACGGCGGCTAACCCACAGTCAGTGGTGGGTTCTCCCGGGGAAGCTATCAATCTATAATTAATGAATGATGATTAACTGCCATGTTGTCTCTCTCCGACAACCACACCTCTATCACTCACTCACTCACACACACACACGAACATTGTGCCTGATGTTCAATCAAAGTTTATTTAAGCAAACTCCTAATCCTCCTTTGTTTTTATTTACTGGAGCTTTGTTTTCATGGGGCTTCCTACAGAGTTATTTACCTCTGTGGGCTCTTTCTCTCTTTCTGGGCCCTCCAACGCCTGGGGAGAGGGAGGGAGGGAGAGAGAGGCAAGAAAAGTCAAAAGAAGCGGTTTCACAGTAGTTTGAAAAGTCTGAATTTTGAAATGATTGAATGTCTTATGACAGATTCTTTATGTATGAAGTTTTATTCAAACAGCAATGTGAGCCGAACTGGACTCAACTGTTGAGTGTCTCTGGGATCAAACAACAGAAACATCCCTGTTATGATGAATGTCAGGTCTTCATTCTGAAATGTAATTTAGATCTTATCTTTAGGTATGTTTACTATAACTGTGAATGGGATTCTTCAGTCAGCACTCCTTGTCATACCTGTATCTGTGTTTAGAATGGACAAGAGACTGCCCGTGTCTTTGCTTATGTACCGGTCGGCTACTCGAGATGGACAATCGATAAACATACACTACCGTTCAAAAGGTTGGGGTCACTTAGAAATGTCCTTATTTTTCAAAGAAAAGCACTGTTTTTTTTCAATGACGATAACATTAAATTAATCAGAAATACATTGTTAATGTGGTAAAGGACTATTCTAGGTGGAAACGTCTGGTTTTTAATGAAATATCTACAAAGGTGTATAGAGGCCCATTTCCAGCAACTATCACTCCAGTGTTCTAATGGTACATTGTGTTTGCTAATCACATAGAAGACTAATGGATGATTAGAAAACCCTTGTGCAATTATGTTAGCACAGCTGAAAACAGTTATGCTGGTTAGAGAAGCTATAAAACTTTTGAACGCTAGTGTATATGTATCATTAAGTGTCACCATACAGTAGGGTGACCAGACGTCCTCTTTTTCCCGGACATGTCCTCTTTTCGAGACCTAAAAAAAGCGTCCGGCAGGGATTCCAAAAACGTCCGGGATTTTGCTATGTCCGGGAAAATAGTTATTACCCCCTTACAAGTTTTGGAAATGGTATCTCCCTCACGTTCCACCTTCTTGCGCAAGCTCTGACTGTAGAGAGAACTGTCATTGGTCGACCGATCTCAACGTAAATGTAAGTTCACGGCATGCTACACACTACTGCTTTTTTTTTTTTTATAGGATCCCTAACTTGGGAAATACCTAAATTAGGACGGTTCTGTCATTGCTGGGTTATATTATCCTGAACGCAGTCAGGAAACATGTTTTCTGTGATTCAGAATCAGAATCAGAATCAGCTTTAATGGCCATGTACATTTTCACATACATGGAATTTGACTCCGGTTTCACTTGCTCTTCGTACTTTTTTCCACACACAATATACAAGATAAATATAAAAAATATAAAAAGGACATTAAAGACAGTAGTAAAACAACAAAAAAGTGCAGATAGTGCAGATGAAGAGTCTGTTTAACTGTTCATCAGAGTGACGGCCAGTGGGAAGAAGCTGTTTCTGTGTCTGGTGGTTTTGGCGTACAGTGCTCTGTAGCGCCTTCCAGAGGGGAGGAGGTGGAACAGCTTGTGTCCAGGGTGTGAGGGGTCTGTGGTGATTCCAACAATTCTAAAGATCACCCTAAACTCTGATGAGATTTCGGACGGAGGCGGTTTCTGCAATGAACTGACATGTAGGCCGTGTACCGTAAAAGTCGGGTACAAGCCGCTCCTACCTCTGGTCAGTGCCCCCGCTGTAGCAAGCTAGGAGCAGCGCTGCTGCTAGCTAGCGCTGCTACTGCCCGCGTCCCCTCTGCCCTAGCTAGCAGGAGCCCCAGCTGGCTACAGCGGGGAGCTAACAGGTTCTTTATCATCATAATCCTCACTGTCGTTACCTTCTGGACAACACAACACACACACACACACACACACACACACACACACACTGTGACAAAGGAGGTGTTACACATCCAGTTGTTAACTTTATTCCTCACACACCAGCAAGGACACCGATCAATATTTCACCGAATTAAGTTCCACTTTCCTCTTCTTCACCCCTTTGTCATCGCTCCTCTTCTGTCTCTCTTTTTCATCTCTCCATTCTTCTCTCACCAACACAATAACGTCGGTGGCCATTTGTGCAGCCGCTCAACTCATTTGCACCTCAATTCATTTGCAGCTCCTCGCCCACAACATGTCTGAATGAAAATATATATATATATATATATATATATACACACACACACGCTCTCATTCCCTTCACATCTTTCCACTTCCTGCCTTCGGCCCCGCAGATCTCAGATGTAAGCGCTCGCTGCTCTGAAGCGGCATCTACCCGTCTGTTAACTAACAGCTCTGGCTGAGCCTCCGTGAGAAGAATGAAAAGTGGTTTGCACTCGCAGCCTGTTTTTTTTTTAGTTTTTTTTTTTAGAAAGGAGCTTTTTAGTAACGGCACAAAAGAACTTCAGTTTCAAACACCTTCAAATTGTGCTTTTTCTTTTCCCCTACCGTGTTTCTCATATCCTTATGTAACCGCACACTGCAAAGTCATCAGGGTGTGTGTTTCTAAATTTGGGACAAAGATGGACTCGCACTTCTTTGTAAAATTGCAGGGTAGAAAGTGTATCAAGGTTGTTATTGTAGAATGAAACTGGAGAAAAATTAATAAGAAATAAATGGTAATGGTGGGAGAGATATGCATAACTATATGCGTAGACTGAGAAGGAGAGCTAGCAACGACATTGGTATGGTTATCGAAAGGGCACACGTGTTACTACGTCCGTCTTTCAAAATAAAGTGTGAAAGGGTATATACAAAATACATCTATTGAAATAACGTGAACTTGATTTCATTCATCGGAAATATATATACAATTTCACCCATGTCCCTATTAATAAATGAAAGAAAATACCATTAAATTGAGAGAAATGTCTTCATTCTTTTATTTTTAATTGTTTCATATAAATAATAATTGCTGACAGATTGATACATTTGATTTGAGGACATCTGTGACTCCATACAGACACAGCTTGAGAGATATGCAATGTTTTTTTTATTATGCTAGTTACTCTCAGACATTCTCCCAACATCATCACAGCTTCGTGATGAATTAACTTGTTTGTTTTACCTACAATGGCCCAAATACGCCGCCGTGCCATTGTGGCTAACACAGATACTGACGGCTTTCCTTCTCTTTTTTAGTTGACTTACTTACTGACTCTTCAGTTTGGGCAGTCATCAATAATCCAGCAGTTTGGGAACTGAAAGCATTTTTTAGCTTCCTCCCGCGAACGGAGAGTCTGATGTTTCTCTGTTAAGTGTCTTCGGCGTCCTGAATGTCTCTCCGTGCAGGAAGAGAATCCAGAATATGAAGTCCTCCTACTTTTCTTTTTTTGTGTTAACTTACATAACAGCAGAGTTTAAAATGCATCACAGGAAAGCACACTGGTCTTGTTTCGTGTGTGTGTGTGTGTGTGTGTGTGCGCACTTACTGCACAGTTCTCAGATCTTCTAGTTCCAGTTGGACGATATCGCTGTTTGATGTCGTCCTTTTTAAAAGACATCAGAGCTGTGTGTGTGTGTGTGTGTGTGTGTGTGTGTGTGTGTGTGTGTGTGTGTGTGATCACTCTTTTGCAGCACGCAGCGATAGAGCCTCCCTGCGCTGACACATCATCATCATTAGCTTCTTTTCAACCCCTGGGATCTTCCCATTGAAAAGCATTTCTCTACCTCTCTCGCCCCTCGTTCTACTTTCTCTGCCAGCCTTTTCTCTCTTTCATCTCCCATTCTTTCGTCTCTCCGTCCTCTCCCATCCGTCTCTGCCTTTTTTCTTCTTTTCTTCCTCTCTGAGGACGCTGTTATGAAGTCACAACCCTCTCGTCCTGAAAGACCTGTTGACTCTCAGATCGGTCGACCTGTTGTGTTTCACAGTCCGACTGAAGGCAGTCAAACGTCCTGTCAGATTTATTAATACTTCTCGTTCCTTAATGAGACAAAAAATGACTTTAAATATGCATCAGAAATCTGACAGATCATGACACTTTGTTTTTTTAATCTGTCCAAAGTGCTACAGCCAACGAGCGTCTGAGCTGCAACTGATTATCTTCGTCAGTGATTATTTTTGATCGTTTGGTCTATAAAATGACAGAAAATAGTGAAACATGTCCAAAGTAATGTCTTTAAACATCTTGCTTTAACGGCCCAAAACCAAAAGACATTCAGTTAAATACGATGGAAAACAGAGAAAAGCAGGAAAGTTCCACATTTGAGAGGCTGGAAACCGCATTTTCTGCCATTTTTGCTTCAAATTGATTGTCAAAATAGTCGGTGAAGGTTTTCATTTCTGAGAATAGATTAATCGTTGCAGCTCTGTCGCTACCTACTTGCACTTTTGCTGCATTCATGCCATGTCGGTAGAATGGGAATAACTCTTCTTACTACAAATTAAGAGCATGAATTATTGCTGCCTTCACAGTTGCACGGGAAATATAAATTACGCCTACAATTGCTGTTCTTATTCAGTTATTTCGTCACCACTTTGCTGACAGGTCTGTAGTATTTTTCACCAAATGGGAGCTTTCGGCGCTGGCCTGTACGCCTTGGCAGGAAGGCAGCATTCTGTTCCCTGGGTGGATGTTTGTGGCTGTGTCCCTGCTTATACATTGGCGAGAAGAGGACATTGTCTTTGAAAAAAGTCGCAGTTCAAAGTCGTAAAATATTTGATTTGCTGTAATGTTATGCCGACAACATGCCGCATAGCCGACTGGGGTCGGCTATCACAAAAAAAAGAAGAAAAAAATAACTATTCCAATAAAAATGGCTCCCCGTTTTATTTAATTTTTTCTCCAATGACGGCATTAAAAAAAGTAATTTACAGAGCAAATCCCCGGAGCGACGCGGGACGAGTTTCATTTCCCACCGACCGAGATGAGACGTGACGGCCCTCCATTAGTTCTCTGTGAGTGTGTGTGAAAGTACCGCACAGCTCATTGATCAATGCACACACACACACACACACACGAGGGCGCTCAGAGGGGAAGTCGTCCTCGGCGATCGGCTCCGCGAGTGAAAACAACAGGCCGCCGTGTTCTCATCCTAGACGGCACGGCTTCGCTTTGTTGCCTAAAGACCCAAATAGTTTGCCAAGATTCCGGCCAAACAAATATCTTCCCTTCTCATTACTAGAAACATTATCTCCCCCACCCACACCCCCTCTTTGTCGGGCCTCATTAGCGATGCAGTGGGTTGCTGCGTTCTCTAACGCCCAACACCTCGACCGCCATCTCCATCACTAAATGGCAGTTCAGTCTTTCTCTCGGCGAGCAGATGCGGGTCCTTCATGGCTACATTTTGCGTCATCTTGAACTGCTGCTGTTCTGAGAACGTTGAGTGATGTAATGCCTGCTGGGTCTGAGGATTTTAAGGAAGCCACAGCAGCCACAAACCTTTTAAAATGTGAAGCGCTGAGAGCTAAAAGCACAACAGTCGTCCCCGAGAGACGACTCTGCACCGTTTTTCACCCGGTCGCATATGACATAAACAAAATGCACGGCCGAATAAAGTCATCAAGGAGCATTTTGAAGATGAGAATTTTTCCGCCGGACAACGGGAGTAAAAGGTTGTGTTGTACGTAATGCCCGCTTTGCTTGCTCCCCGTTTCTTCTCAGTCTTCCCCTTCTCCGCAGACAAGCGAGGGAAACATGGCCTTGTAGCGACTGGAGAGCACAGTTGCATGCAGGGAAAGCAGAGGTCACGCTCTTCAAGGCTGAAGTTTAGGAGCACAAGCAGGATTAGAGAGGCAGAATGATGTTGGGAGGCTTCTCCGTCACAGTCAAACTATCAAGCTGGTCTCTCTCTCTTTAAGTGTTCCTTTCACACACACACACACACACTCACACAGTGATTGATAGGAGAGATCTGAGGAGAAGGGAGGATGTGGAGTTGGTGGATCCGCAACCATTTAAAGACTAAACTAACAGCGGGCGGCAGATTGAAGAGCGAGAAGCTCTATCAGCACTGTGGGTCTCTTTGATCACATCTTTAGATCGTGCTACATGAGCGATACTTCCCTCAGCGTTGCCTTGCATCCATTTGTATGAAATGTGCTGTATGAAAAAACCTAAAAGGTGTATGTTCTTTATTAGCTTTTTATTTGCAGATTTTGTGCAGGTCCTTTCAGATCAAAGCTACTACGAGGAACTTTAATTTTGTGTGTATTTTGGCGGCCCCAGTGGACAAAATTGGTAGTGCTCACGAGCGCCAGAGTCCCTCTAGAAAACCTCATTTTGAGAGTCCAAAAGCCTTAAAAAAAAAAAAAAGATTTAATTGAAGAATAGTAGCAGAAGTTGTATCTTTCCATTCTGTTTCTTTGTGTTTCATTTCTGGCACATCCAGTTGGATTGGTTGGATGTTTTTTGCGGAAAGATTCTCATCTTCCACCACCTTGTTTGACCCCCTCCTTCTCTGTGTGTGTGTGTGTTTTCAGTTCAAGGTGGACGGCGAGTGGTGGACGTGGATCGACTACGAGCGCTTCCAGGATCTGGTCCAGGTTCAAGGGGAGAGCGGGGGCCAGCAGGCCTTCTCGGCCCTGGACTACATGGCCAAGACTCCCGCCTGGGCTCTGTTCGGAGCCAACGAGCAAGGCTTCGACCCCGTTGAGACGCGCTTCCAGCGCCGCAACAAAACCAAAGACATTTCAGGATGCTGATTGATGAGAGAGAGAGGGAGAGGTCGGTGAATAGAACGAGGACAAATCTCTATAGCAAAACCCCCAAAAATGACTTTTAAAAGTAGGTTTCAATGTTTATCCTTGTTGAGTTTCCTGTCGCCATGAGCTTTTACCTTTTTTTATTTTTTTTATTTTTTGTAATTGCTTTACTGTCCTTAGCCGCACCCATTCTCCCTCAAACTCCTTTTCCTTCTTTTCGGTTCTCTTCAACTTGTCGGATTATTGGCTTGATCAGCCAAAAACTGTTATTTTCTCGACATTCCCCTTTCACATTCACTGTAAGTGCTTCTCTTGCTTCCTATATGTACATAGACCTTTGATACTCCCCTGTCTTTCTTTCTTTTGTTCTTTTTATAAATGTCAACGGCTTTGATCCGTAGAACCATCCGGCAGCTCTTGGGAGGGTTTACACGGCCAACGTTGAACCTGGGAGTGGTTTTCATCACCGTCATCATTTCTGATTTTTTTCTTCTTCTTAATAATCAAGGTTGGAGTTGGGCAGCTGACGCGATTAGCATACAAGATGTAGCTCGTCTCCACACGTCCTCTCTGGGAGCGACACTTTCCCAGACGGCCGTCCTCCTACTCGTTAGGGCCGTGGTTGTATTTACTCGGGTGCTGAGAGAAGAGGCTGCGTCTCCGCTGGGAGTCGAGCTTCTGATCGCTCTCTTTGTGCTATTTTTATTCATCTTTTCACGCACTGTTGCACATTCACAGCAGTGTTTGACAGATAGTGCTGTCAGTCTGACAGGTTTGCTGTGGATAAGTGGGGGAAAAGTGGACAATGTTTAAAGAAATATCATAATAAAGCTTTTTGAATAGCTTGATATCAAAACTATGACAACATATTGGATACGACTGTTACTGGTTTCGCAGTATTTTAAAGAAACTACCGATGGATGACATTATAAAATTAAAAAAATGTCTCCCGGGTTCAAAGATTAATAAACTCCTAACGCACTGCACATTAGAAACAATTCATCCAACTCCCAAATGTCTGCGGTCCAGGATCAGGTATGAAGAAAAGCATCGTGGGTGGAGATGTAGCTTCATATTGCACGTCAGAATAAAGCCTTTACTGATATTTTAGTAAAAAATCATTTAATTTCTTTTTTTTACTTGAATGTAAATTCAGATGTGAACGTTTACGTCCGTTGTGATTCGTTTTATTTGAGTCTGAATCCAGATGTGAATGTTTGAGTCCATTTTGATTGGGTTCGACTCAGGTGTGGGGATACGTCGCCATAATAAATGGATGTGGATTAATCTGCTTTGTCATTTGTGAATTTCATATGCAGCACACAGACACCGGTGTATTAAGCCGCCGTCATACTGTATTTCTGGAAGAAGAATGTTTCTTTCCCTTTTATTTTCTGTTTTTCTTTTTTGGTTTACCAGCAACAAAGTGGGAAGTTGACATTAAAGACGACTATAATTGTGGCGAAAGCTTTCAGGGCCGTAGTTAGAGGCCAACGGAAGAGCTCTAATTTAACAAGGATGGAGACCGAGGGAGACAACTGCAGCTCCCGGTTTTCCTTTTGAAAGTTTCCTCGGATGTAATTTGTTGCTCCTGCATCTTAGAAATTCGAGATTGAGGCAAATTCTTTTTATACTTTTCACAGTATAGTTGACGGTATAGAGAGGACTTGTATTAACGCTTTTATCAATAACAGGGTAAAGCACATCAACTATTATTTGTGTGCATGAATGTGTACGTGCGTGGGTTTGTTTGTGCGTGTTTGTGTGAGCGTGTGTGCACGTGCTTGTGAGTGTGTGTGTGAGTGTGTGTGTGTGTGCGCACGTGCGTGCTTGTGAGTGTTTGTGCACCTTTTGGTCTTTGTCGTGGCTCAAAAACACACATCCAGAGAACAGTTTTGAACTGGAGCATCTACTGGTTAAGTCCATTCCCAGTAAGTTACGATCCACTAAAGTTAGACACAATACAATCCCAATTTTGTCACCGCCATCTTGGCTGTGAGAGAGCGGGAGCTGAGCGAGATTCAGCTCTTCTTTGTTGGGGGATCGGCGCTCCGCTGAGTGCATTTCTTCTAGTTTCATGCTGTGAGCACAATTGTAAGAAATGTCATTTCTCAAATCTTCTTTCTCTTTGCAATTTTCTTTTGTAGCAGAGTGCCTCACCTCCCCTGGAGTTCTTCGTACGGTCGACCTTTACTTGGGTTTTCAGACGGCACACACAGCCGGAGGCAGACACACAACTCCCATGCATGTGCGGGAGTAAGTGAAATCTAGAGTCCACAATTCTTCTGGTTATTCCTTTTCAAATGCTTTAAGTTTAAGCGACATATAGCATCTTTAAGGGTAGTGAGCTCAACTGTCAAATTCCGTCAAGCACACACGCTTTTTTTTATTCTTCACATACGAAAAGGGTTGATGGCGTTACATATGTAATTTGAAAATATGAAATCATTTTAAAAGGTCTTTTGTGATTTAAACAAACAAATGTTGAAAAATGTCATGTTTGCTTATTTTGTATTTTTAATTTGATATAGGAAGTCACGCTCGGACTGTTTATCCTGTTCTATTAAAGAAAGCAGAGCCTTCCTCATGTTCCACTGATGAAGGTGATGTTGGTGAAGGTGTGTGACTTCCATTCGTGTAATAATTACCGTGGACAAGCTCGAGAACAATCTTTTTTGTTGTTGTTGCAACTGACAAAATAGTTATTTCCATCCTTTTTGTCTCAATGGTTCATGTTCTTTGTGCACTTTAATACATTAACAGCAAAAAACCTCAGAGGAGAATTGGCATATAGCGGAGTTGTCAGTGATGTGATTGCACGAAGCACAAGAGGGAACACGCAAGTGATGATTGAGGTTGCTGGGTGTGAAGTCAAGTAACCATAAACATGCAGCAGGGCGGGCACTGCTTTAATCATCTGTAAACGAGGCGGGGAAAGTTGATCCGTAAAAGCCTTTGATCTGGAAACTACTATGTCAAAAAAAACACAGCAAGCATGAAAACCCTGCTTGAATTAATGAAGGTCGAAGGTTAAAATTGACTCTGCTAGTTTACACGCAGACGTGGCAGGAGCAGGTTGCTCGTTTCAGGAGAGAAAACCTTCCTGGAGACCGTGTGAAATGCCCTGAGGGGTGATGGGTAATTGCTCTAGTGCTTGGAGGAACACTGGGTAACAGGTTGTAGAGGTGTCTGTGTGTGTATAATATATCTATATATATCTCTCTCTATCTCTCTCTCTCTCTCTCCTTGGAGCAACTTCCACAACGCCCCACTTCGGTTTTGGGTACCACAGTTTTGCCACTAAAGAACCATAAAGACGTGGTTAGCGCTGGTAATGTCGCAGAAGCATTGCACACACACACACACACACACACACACACACACACACACACACACACATTCCCCTCAGGCTAACGCTTTTCGCTCCGTCAGCAATGTTGCTGTTGTTTGCGCTGTTAGCTTCTAGCCGCCGGCTAGCAGCTAACGGCTAGAGAGCCGTGTGGAGGCCATCCCTCCGTCATAGACTTGCTCTTCAGTTTTGAAAGTATTTATCAGCCGCTGTGTTAGAGTACAGCAAAGCACAACTAAGAGACAAGTATCAGCCCTTTTAGGGAAATGTAACGACAACAAAAAAGGACCATTTGTCTGCTGTAGTGTCTCTTATGTGTTCGGGGAACGGTGAAGTGTTGGCGGCGTCTGGAACATAACAGACATTGCGTTACTTCTGTCCACAGTGGAATGCTAAATGCGTGGGATTCAAAATGATATCCGTCTCATGACTCTGCACTCTGAGTCACGCTGAGTGCTTCAGCTAAATTAGGGTGACCAGATTTGAGTTTGTGAAAAAGAGGACACTTCGTCGCGCGGGGGGGGGGGGGGGGGGGGGGGGGGGTAGTAGTGTATTGCATGCCGCATATGAATATATGTGAATGCATACAAATGTCACAAATGAAATGACAAAAATGACTATATGAACATCTGTTTATTGAACTTTAACAAAATTGCAAAGTGCAAATGTAAAACAAATCTTTTTTGTGGCATTTAGTCCAGTGCTTCTTTAATGTGTCTTGTCCATATATTGAAGCAATAATGATAACAAATAAAACATTCTAAATAATAAATACTTTATATACAGTGTTTCCCCTAGGTTTACAGCTTCGGGGGAGGGCGACGACACCGACACAAACACTTTTTCTGTAAATAACTTCATTTTGTGACTCCATCTGTGCTTTTATAAATAACAGAATAAAGAAAATTGGAATCACTTTCAAGTAAATCAGATTGCTCCATCAGACATTTTTTTTATTTTTAAATTGCAATCACTTAGAACAATGAAAATAAAGTTATATCTGTGCAAAAAATAACTAATATTTAGTTACTACTAAATAGCTCATTGTGGAAAACAATAAGCTATTTTTTTTTGCCAAACAAAACAGAATGAGTGCAGATATGTGAGCATCAGGTTGCATCAGTATTAGTGGAGCAGTGAGCCTCTACACATCTTTATGAACGGAGTTGTAGATTTAATACAATTCATGTTCAACGTTGATCTGTTTTCTGTTTTGAGACACGCAGCAGCAGAAAGGACGTCACGGAGACTTCTGGCAAAGAGCCAAAAGTCGAGTCGCGCATGCGCAAGCGTGACCTGTTAACGGCGTAACGTAAACATTTACCCGAAAGTACAGGCTTTTCTCCATGTATTTATTAATGACTTAGTTTTATGTCCGTGTACTTTGTACTTTTGTAATATGTGAAGCCAGCAGCTCATTGTTGGTACAAGACACGAGCACTTTGGCTCTTTCACCTGGAACAAGAGAGCTGCTCCGGTGCTCCTCTCATGAGAGCTGCTGTTGCCATCTTCACCCTGGGAGCGTTTAAAACGCAGATATAGGTCTGCTTTTCACGCGACATATTTTTCGACGCTCTGTCCGCTGCTGTGTGCTCAGCGCTCACCTGTGTGCGCATCGGATGGGAACTCCGCTGTGCGCGATGCAGAGCAGAAGTGTTAACGCGACCATTTAGAGACCGACGTGACAAGCTGTCATGTAGATAAGATCAATAAAATATGTCCGTTTAGTTTGTTTAATAACAGAACAAGGTGTAGACCGGTTCTATAGGAAAGAGAAACTTAAATGACAACTTGTGATCTGGAGCTATCGAGAAAATTACAGGGGGGGCGGGGGGGTTCTTCAGGGGGGCGCCCCGCCGAGGCAAAATCCCGGACGTTTTTGGAATCCCTGCCGGACGCTTTTTTTAGGTCTCGAAAAGAGGACATGTCTGGGAAAAAGAGGACGTCTGGTCACCCTAGCTAAATGACTGAAGTGCATGAATGATGAATGGCTCAATGGTGCTTTTTTAGTGTATTCAGCGACTCTGCTCTGTATACCGTACGCCCCACTTGCCCGATGTCTGATGAAATCATTATTTTACGCTTATCGAAGAGCTCCCATTACCATGGAGTAAATATGCAAATGCCTCTTTAACCTTGTGAATTAAAATCAATATGGATTACACACAATAATAGTGTCGAACAAGAATAAAACATTCTCTCAAGGTCAGAAAAACAAAGAGCGCCACATGCTCTCCGCCTCACTCTATTCTCTCGTATTGTCACGTACATACACGACTACACTCTTACAGAAAGAAGAAATAAAGGCTTCATAATCCACACATTTTTCTGGCCGCGCACCACGGTATCCCAGAAGTGTTAGAGGAATCTTTCAGTATGCAGTGATGATTTTTAAATGAGAAATTTGTTGTTTTTTCATCGTCCTCCAGCAATCCTCCCCCAACACCAGAGAGATTAATAATTAATAATTGAGACCAAGCGAAACAGAAGAGATGACAGTAATTGTTTTTAACGGAGAGAGGAGGGATAACATCAGATTATGTGGCATTCAGTATTTTTTTGTAATTCTGTTCATGCAAGTATGTATCACAGGAACATTGCTGAAGGCGAGATCTTTTTTTTTTTTTTTTTCAAGAACTGGCTCCCAAACCCTCTTAATAAGCCTTGAGCTCAAACATATGTGAAGCTAAAACACACACTTGGCTGTGCCCAGACAGTGACAGATGGAGACTTAAATGGCTGCAGTTCATCCAAAATTGCTTTGTACTGTAGTTTCCTCACTGACTAATGAGTTCTATTTGAAAGCGAGGACCTAATTAAAAGAGACTTTTTTGGGGGGCATCTAGAAAATGGAATTTATTTTTAATTCCTGTCCAAGAAAAAATAAGAGCAAAATCAAGATATCCATTAAAAGTTGTGCCCATGAAATACACCTAATGTTCTCAGAGTGTGTGTGTGTGTGTGCTGTGTGTGTGTGTGTGTGTGTGTGTGTGTGTGTGTGTATTCATTTGCATCTGTATGAGTGTCCTGTTTGGGCATTCCTCAGCTCATCCCATTGCTGCTGGACGCGCTGAGCCGAGCCTTTGATGGGATCTCTGTGGCCGGGAGATAACTCAGTGTCATTGTTGTGTTCACTGGCTGTGGGATTTTATTGTGACGATATGATGATACTGTGCTATCACTTTCCAAAAGGCTGTTGTCCAAATTATAATGGTGAGCAAATTTAACTAACACTATCGTATTATTATTATTTATATTATTAGTATTCTCTTAATTATTAATATTATTTATCTTCATTGTTAGTATGCTATTATATAAGGCTATTGCTATTTTGGTTTCTTATGTAAAGCATATCAGAGGTACATAGTTCATTACACTAACAACTTTTAGTATTTTAATATTTTCTATATGCTTTCAATTGATTTTCACAGTTACCAAATGATTTATATCTATTTCGGGACCTCATTATTATCCGGATTGATTTTAACCACCATTTATATATTTACTTGATTTATCCAGTACAGTCCCACTGAGATTAAAGAGCCCTTGAAAACAATCAGCAAAAGGCATCAGCCAATGAATTTGCAGTGTTTTCAACTAATGCTAACAGGACATGTACATGCAGTGTTCAAATAACCCTTAATCATGTTTTTTAAATCTCCTGTGCATATAAAAATCTACTTCAAAGTGACTCTAGCTCACACCAAGATGCGGGTGCAACAACTTCAAAAGAACTTTCACTAAAGACATCTAACATTTTCGAATCGGATGAACTTCCTTGCTTCTAATGTTTGTAATTTAGAACATCTGAAAGGGTGACCTCTAACTACCTAACTATTCTGATACCTGAATGTGCGTGGCGTCGCCGCTCTGTCCGAACAGGAACAATCAGACGTGCACGGACAAGCTTTTTCCGGCACTCTATGAAAGCAACAGATTTGAGTGGAGCAAGAGCCAAATGTAAAGACGCCTCTGCCAAAGATGAAATTGCACACAAAAAAACTGATCCAAAACAATCTAAAATCCACTGCAGAGACATGAGGGCTTATTGGTCACTGTGTCAATGGACGTTGTAAGATGCGGATGCAGTGGATGTGTTTATTTTTTTATTGTCTGTCCAGAGCTCTATCAATTCACTAAACTATATCAACTATAGAAGCCTCTCTTCTCCTCTTGTCGCATGTTTCTCCTGCTCCTTCTTCTTCTTCTTGTTTCTAGGCGGATGGCATCCAAAAAAGATGCATTACCGCCACCTACTGCATTGGAGTGTGGACCAGATATATCTATCCCTTTCTCCAATCAACCATAAAGAAATAAATAAACTAAAATAAAGAAATAAAATAAAAAGGGAGCTATGTCACTTTCGGTGCCCTAAATCCTTCCACTCAATCCAGTTTCTTTTAGATACTGCAGTACCTTTCCTGCCCCCAAGGTTAATGCATCCTTTGGCTGTACCTCTACTGCCAGCCTCCTCTTCAACCGGTCTCGCTCCACTCTGAATTTCTGGCACTGCCAAATGACATGCTCTACTGTTTCTGCTCTATTGCAGTGCTCACATAGTCCAGTTGGGTGTTTATTTATTAGTTGCATTGTTTTGTTCAGCCTTGTGTGTCCAATCCTCAGTCTGGTTAATATATTTTCTTCTTTAGTGCTTCCTGTGCTGCCATTCCTTAATAATGTTTCTTTTGATTACTGATTTGGCTTCTGCTTTGCTGAATAAAATGTCTTTCTTGTTCTGACATTCCAATGCTTGCTTTGCTAATTTATCTGCTGCTTCATTTCCCTTTACCCCTCTATGTGCCGGCACCCACATAAATGCTACCAAAATACCCAAATGCTTAAGTCGGAACAGTGTTTTGAATATGTCATTGATTAAATCCTGCCTGCTATGAGATGTGACTGATTGTAATGACAATAATGTTGCACTGGAATCCGAACATATAATGACCTTACTTATCTGAACCTCCTCCACCCACTGCAGTGCTGTTAAAATGGCCAATGTCTCCACTGTATACACTGACAGATTGTCTGATGTTCTCCGTTTGACCTCATACTGAAAGGATGGAATGGTGACAGCAAAACCGGTTCTACCTGTATTAGGATCTTTGGATCCATCCGTGTATGCTGGGGTAAATGCTTGATATGTTGTCTTTAGCCTATCCTCCACCAGTCCTGCAATATTATCAATATTTTTAAGTGCTTGGGTTTTGCTCAAAATGAGAAAAAATTGATCAACTGATACTGAGGGAAATAGCCAAGGTGGTGTTACCGATAGCGATACGGTAGAAGTGAATATTAACTGATTTAATCCCATATCCATTGCAAATTGTCCACTACTCCACGCAAAGCAGTCCCGTTTGGCCCTTTCGCTTTCCCAACATGGCCGGAGCACCTTTGTGGTTGGATGCTTGTCCCCGGAATGCCCTTGCAGATTGGCCCAATAGCTCAACATTAATTGCTTCCGTCTCAAATGCAGCGGCATCTCACCCACCTCCACCTGAAGAGCAGACACAGGACTTGTTCTCAAAGCACCACAGCAGAGTCTCAGAGCTTGGGATTGCACCACCTCCAACTTTTTTAATGACGTCTTTGCCACTGTTCCAAACACTACACACTAGTGATGGCGAGATGAAGCTTCCTGAAGCATTGAAGCTTTCCATCCAATTGGTTCGCTCATGGGCCGAAGCTTCATGGGGCTTCATTTGCTCTACTGCGCCACCAAGTGGACAATACATGTAAAACAGGCAGCGTGATCACAACGACACCATGGCTTTGGTGTGTGAAGCTTTGAATTTAATACATTATGTTTGTGACGCCAATACATCAGTTATTAACTTATATTGTGTCTATCTTTATGATATAATGGTGGAGTCAAAAGGGAAAGTGGAAACAAATTGGGAAAAAAGTTGTGATGTGACTGTGGGTCAGTGGTTAGATTACCCGTCTTTCAGTCAGAGGATCGGTGTTTCGAGCCTCAGCTCCGCTAGTCCATGTTGATGTGTCCAATTAGTTATTTTTTTAAATAAGAACTTTTCCACAGTGCTGGGCTTTTTGAGACTATTTCGCCTGCTTTATAAAATACCCTTTCACAGGCACAGATGACGCTGGGGTACAGAGAGGAAGGGGGAAATCCATTGAGTTTCACTGCCCCTTATTTCAAATCGCACGGCAAACCCACGAACCATTTTCTGAATCAGTCACGTGGTACGGCCGGCTCGCGAGGCTTCGAACGTCATCGACACAAGCCTCGATACGCGCTTCACCAAAATCTACCTGGATTACTCGACACGCGCATCGAAGCCTCGACACGAAAGGACACATCACTACTACACACCCATAATCAAAAACTGATCTCATCAGCGCAATATCAATATTTTTCATTGCAGGCCTGCTGGCTCCCCACTCCGACCCTTCTCCTGCTCCGTTCCCCCTCCTTGCCTTTTGTCCACCTCCCTGACGAGGAGATCAGGATCAGGTGTGTCTCGTCCCACACCTGATCTCAATGCTCTCCTGACGAGGAGTGGGTGGAGCCTTCTGGCTGGAACATAGATGCCAGCCACTACCCTTCCCCTTATGCCCTTAGGGGCCGATCACACCGGACGCGACTTTTAAAAGTACAGTCGCCTCTAAAACGCCTTGGCAAAAACGCCTTGGCAAAAACGCGCCGGGCAAAACAGCCCGGTGCGCAACCGGGCGATACACACTGACATTGATGAGCTGTGCGACTCCGCAAGGCGCTTAAAAGTTAAGAATATTTCAACTTTTAGGCGCGCCGAAAAAACGCTAGAAAAACGCGAAGCGCGGCATTTAAAAAGGGCGCATGAAAGGCGCGCCATACCATAGGAAAACAATGGTTTTGGTAGCGACGCGTTTTTGAGAGTCGCGTCTGGTGTGATCGGCCCCTTACACAGTTGAATTCCTTTTTTCTTCCAATTGGAATAATGTTTTTCCTACGCGCTAATGTGGTCAGTAATTGGTTCGGTGTAACGAGCCACCACTTTTCACCTCGCTCGACGCCTCGGTGGAGCTCAGCTGTGACCTCCTTCGCGTTGTGGCAGTTCACTCGGCTCATTTTGCTCACTCGCTTGTGTCACGTATCATCTGGTCTGCGGCATCATTTCCTGTCTGCAAGTGGACCCTCTGTGGGATACAGGTGCTGAGGGTGAGCGACCCTCCAGTAGCTCGAGTGCTAATCGCCTCTTTAAACAAAATCCATCAACCAAATGACCGTCTAACGAAAGCGGGCGCCTTGCATTTTGATGCTTCATTTTCCAAACGGAGATTTGCGTTCTCGCGCCGTAATGAATTCTCGCCTGACAACTGTCTTTACTGCTGTAAATCACACGGCGCCGCGATGAATCACAGAGAATCTGTCTTGGTAATGACAGCTGAAATGCGGAGAGATTACGAGAGATATGTGCTAATTGCCTGCTGTGTGTCCTGGATCGTTCTTTCCCTCCTCGGGCTCAGCTGTCATATTGTCTGTTTCACACCTCGTTGAATAAAGGGGAACAGTTCGCAAAAAGAAGAAAGGCTTTGCACCATCGAAAGCGATTAAGATATCACTTTAAGGGCTTAGGCCTTCACTATCTTCTCTATTATCTTTCTTTATTCAGATAACTGCCAGGAAGCTAAGCTGAAACCCTTGATGTTGAGCTTATACAACGCGTTCCACATTATTATGCAAATTACACTTTGCTCAGATTTTCCTAAATAGTAATGCACAGTCAGTCAGTATCATTTTCAAGTCATCAACTGTTAGAGTATAAGTCAAATTCTATTGAACAAACCTCCAAATGATAACAGTATTTTTTTCAAAAATAAAAAACTCAAAATGCAGTGTTCCAAATTATTATGCAGAATTTCAGAATTTCAGAGTTTCAAGATATTTTATAGGTTGTAAAGAACAAAAAATTGTCATTTGTGGAATTTGCAGAATTAGGAGGTCATATTTACTGAAATCAAGAAAAGTTTGAATCAAAAACATCTTAACAGGTCAAGTTACATGTTAACATAGGACCCCTTCTTTGATATCAACTTCACAATTCTTGCATCCATTGAACTTGTGAGTTCTTTGATAGTTTCTGCTTTAATGTCTTTGCAGGATGCCATAATAGCCTCCCAGAGTACCTGCTTGGATGTGAACTGCCTTCCACCCACATAGATCTTTTGCTTGATGATGCTCCAAAGGTTCTCAATAGGGTTAAGGTCAGGGGAAGATGGGGGCCACACCATGAGTTTCTCTCCTTTTATGCCCATAGCAGCCAATGCCCCAGAGGTATTCTTTGCAGCATGACATGGTGCATTGTCATGCATGAATATGATTTTGCTACGGAAGGCACGGTTCTTCTTTTTGTACCACAGAAGAAAGTGGTCAGTCAGAAACTCTACATACTTTGCCGAGGTCATTTTCACACCGTCGGGGACCCTGAAGGGGCCTACCAGCTCTCTCCCCATGATTCCGGCCCAAAACATGACTCCGCCACCTCCTTGTTGACGTCTCAGCCTTGTTGGGACATGGTGGCCATTCACCAACCATCCACTACTCCATCCATCAGGACCATCAAGGGTTGCACGGCACTCATCCGTAAACAAAACAGTTTGAAAGTTAGTCTTCATGTAGTCCTGAGCCCACTGCAACCTTTTTTGCTTATGAGCTTGGTTTAGGGGTGGCCGAATAACAGGTTTAAGGACACTTGCAAACCTCTTGAGCATCCTACATCTTGAAGTTCGCGAGACTCCAGAGGCACCAGCGGCTTCAAACACCTGTTTGCTGCTATTCAATGGCATTTTAGTGGCTGCTCTCTTAACCCTACGCATTTGTTTGACAGAAATCTTCCTTATTTTGCCTTTGTCTGAACGAACCCGCTTGTGCTGTGAATCGGTGACAAATTTCTTCACCGTCCGATGATCACGCGCAATTCTTTTGGAAATATCCAATGTTGTGATACCTTGACCAAGGTATTGCACTATTTGCCGCTTTTCAGCAGCAGAGAGATCCTTTTTCTTCCCCATTTTGCCTGAAACATGTAGCTTGCTTAATAATGTGGAACATCCTTCTGAAGTAGTTTTCCTTTGATTGGGCTCACCTGGCAAACTAATTATTATTATTACTATTTGGATGATTTCAATCATCCAAATAGCCCTGAGACACAATACCATCCATGAGTTTCATTGAAAAACCAAAAAATGAATGTTTATGACCCGTAAATACAATTTGCCTAATAATGTGGAACGCGGTGTAAAATATCCGGTCATCTACCCAATGATGACTTAGTTTTGTTATCATTTTTAAGGCTGTGAGTTGTGTCGTCGCTATTTGGCTGCACTATAGGAAAGGAAACAGAGAAGATGTGTTTTCACTCATGCTTCCTTTGCATAAAATAAAAAAAGAACAAAACAATGGACCAATAATCATAATCAATTATGTTGAGGCCGCCGCTTCTGAAGAGAAGCCACTGCGGAAGTTCCGGTTGCAAATGTAAGTCAGATTGCATAGAAGTCTATGGGAAAACGACTTATTCCCTCATTGTAAACATGAGTTTATGTCTCAATCTCTAGTCTCAAGTCTTCTTCAATACAGCATGATGTTCATTCAGTAAATTATGGTCATTTAGAGTAAGACAGACCATAAAGCAGGGTATGCTTTAGGGCGGGTTACCATGATTGACAGGTCACTACCGTATACGTCGTCTCCCCGTCAGTTCTTTGCCGTCCAAATGTTTTCGCTTCCATTCACCGGTTGCAAAGAAATCCAAGATGGCGACGGCCAAAACGGTCAACTCAAGGCTTCAAAAACAGCAGTCCACAAACGTCACGATGATTGCACCCGCTTCTTATATACAGTCTGTGTTGAGGGGCAGTGAAGTTCAGTAGAAAGCGTCCAGATTAGTAATGCATGAAGCTTCAGTGTTCGTGTTGGATCTTTTGTCTCGTAGCACGTTTGTTTGAATGATAAAAACTTTCCAGAGAAAGAGGAAAAATACATATGAACGAGATACAGATTGAAAAGAAAATGTATCCGTCTCTTCTTAGATCTGCGGACGTCTGTGTCCCGCAGAGAGATAGAGAGAGAGAGCGTGTGTTCAGAGAGATCATCGGCCGGTGTCAGGCGGAGCATATTTCCTTGTAACCTTTATGTCCCGTCGTCTGCGACGTGCTGGCGAGGCCGGAGGGCTCTGATTGATGAATGAACCGCAGGCGAGAAGCCAGGTCGGACTCGTGAGCTGAATCACACGGAGCTGATTATTATCCATCGCACACAGCGTCTGGAATAAAGACCTGTGACACTTGAATCGGCTTGAGGTGAGTGATTCTTTTTTTTTTTAGATTGGCCCCCGAAACTGAAAAAAAGCTATTGGTGCCACTAAACTAAAAACACACCTGAACTAGAAGTTGTCTAGATCTAACCCGGCCTGGTTTTAGTGGTACAGCGGGAGAGTGTAGCTGGATTCGCTTAAATTAAAGAACTGGGACATAAATATAGACATTGCAGGCGGTGTGGCTGCACAGCGGGGACGTCGTGGGTTGAGGGGTTGGGCCAAGACCGGGCCCTTTAGTGACATGATCTCACCTGAAATGACCACGTGTAATGTGTAAATGTATGCACCGCCTTTACAGAAACAATTTGACGATAGGTTTAGGCAAAAACTAAATCTCTAGATTAAATCTCTCAACCACCGTTGAGGAAACTTCTAATTTTACTGCAGCGAACGCAAGAGTCTGGCTGAGGGAGTTTCTGGTGAACCTGCATGATTTCATCTGATTTTGCGTGGAATCCAACCCGGTGACACCGAGGGCAACTATATAGCAAAGCCAGCATTCTCGATGATGTTCCCGTTTACTGACAAAGGTCATCGGTGTTCCACTGACAAGTTTAAAGTTCACGACACCAAGTTATCTTTTCTTTTTTCTTTCATTTCTTATTTTCTTTGGTATTTTTGTCATATACGGATATGCAATGATGGTTGCTGGGTTCGTTGCTGATGTCAAGTCTCCGTTTGATCATGTGATGAGGCAATACGGCTGTGTGTGTGTGTGTGTGTGTTTATAACTAGTAACGAGCACACCAGGGCCCGTCATAACTACCTTCTGCCACTGTGAGAGCATGACACATGAACAGATTTGTCTGTGGTGATGAACCCACAGGTTATTATTTAGCTCATTGTTTTGGTTTTAAAGCACATTTACTTGCTACTGCACAGTCCCACGGTTGTCGTCGCCTTTTCCAGCAACACCTCTGCCTAACACACTGTACAGTGTGTTCTCATCCCCAGAATGCAGACGGGCTCCACTAATAGACCAGTCGGGGAACACAGAGGAGCGTTTAGCTGCTGGAGAGCCAGAGCTGAACGGAGCAGGAATACTGCAGCCCCATTCATCAGCTGGACAGAAACACAACTTACTTGAAGTGAATGCTAATGTGTCGGCTGGATGTGTAAATAGGAAACTGTTCCCCGACACGTTCACCATAACAATAAGGCGATAATCTGCCGGGCCTTTGAGTCCATTAGCTTCTTCTGCCCCCCCCATAGGAGGCAAACATTCATTCAAGGTTAATCAGTTGACAGACTTGCAGTAGCAGCTCCTACCCACATGTAGTGACGTTATACCAGCTTCTACTTCGCCTTCTGCTGTTGCCAGTTGGAGCACGGCTGTGAGCGAGGACAAAGACATCTATCCATTCATTCATTTGTTTAGTTCTTAATCTGATCCGCGTAGAAGTGGCAGCAGGCTAAGCAGAGAGGCCAACACTTCCCTTTCCCCAGTCACGTCCTCCGGCTCCTCATGGGAGGTCCCACCTGGGCCAGATGGGGGGTTGGGTGCCCCAAATAATAAGTAATGTTTGACTGAAGCATATTTCCCTCTGACATTTATTTGTCCTGTGCCTGTGGTTTGGCAGACAGCCTCCCGTACATGAGTGAATATATGGATTTCAGGAAGGTTGCCAAGCAAAAGGCCCGGCTTTAGTGCTGATACTCACTCTGCAGATCAATTCCATAAAACAACAAAATAAAGACGTTTTCCCCGTCACAATGAGCTGTACAAAGGCTGAGAGACGCGGACGCTGACTTTAAGTAATCGACTGAAACTTGACACGTGCACGTTGGCACCACGAAGTGTAAAAAGTGTGTGATGCCGCGAGACGTGTGTTGCGCCTCATTGCGTTAGAAGTACAGCTGTTATGCTTACATTAGCATTACTGAAGTGTCACATTATACTACAGATGGGGGAGCTGATGAGAGAAGGGCTACATGTGGGAATTATCTGCATTCCTGCTCCGCTCCACCTGAACTTGTGTAAAACATGCTGAGCTCTGTGTTTACTTAGCCGTGAGCATTAGCCACTGCCCAAAGGGTTTTTATTCAAACTGGAAATCCACACAGCTCTCACTCGGGGCTTAAACAGGCCTGTTTATCTGCGGGGAGAAAAAGAGAACAACAAAAACATGGACCGGCACCAATTGGATCCCCCTTTGTGGTCTAGAAGCAAAGCCTGGTGCAGGTCTGGTTTAGAAAGGTTTTATACATTCAATAGACTAGTGTCATCGGTAAAGAAGCCAAAACATGTCACTTTGATCAGTAAGTTTGCAAGTAGACAGCCGGTGATGGATATGTCTGTATCATATGTAAATGCTCCTTCATTACCATGCAAATCTGCAAACATAAAGCATTTATTCTGCAAACGGTCATTAGTCAGCATAAGGACATTTATTTCAGTCCAGTAAGAGCCTAATGAATCTGTCTTTAATCCTCAGTGTGCTCTGCTGCAAATTCACCTGCATCCTTTTTATTTGTTCCAGACTTGCCTCTGCAATCAATAAGGTGCTTGTCACCCTTTTAGTTTTCAGAACCGGTTTCACTGGCCAAGAATCGGTACACTATTGTATTAATTAGTTTATATATATATATATATATATATATATATATATATATATATATATATATATATATATAGTAGTGCAATGGTGCAAATATTCTGGAATACATATTGAATGCTAATGTAACAGTTATACAGTTATAACACCTACATCATCATTATATAGATGTTGTAGGTGGATATGTACAGTATATGCATGTATACATGTCAGTTTACAGTACATTCAGTATGTACTGTATAGCAGCTTAGTTCCATAGGCTTATATATATATATATATATATATATATATATATATATATATATATATATATATATATATATATATATATATATATATATATATCATACAATAGATAAAGATAGTGACAGTGTATATTTAACTTGTTTAATCCCAGTTGAGCCCCAGCCATTTTTCTGGTTTTGCATACCCATACCAAATACAGAATATCTCCTCAACCACAAGGGCTATCATTTCCAAAGGTATAATATACAGAAAACACTTGTGAGAAAAGAGAATACAAATAATTCAGAAAAAAATAATTCCAGGATGTATTTCCTCTTTTTTATTATGGATTTGTTTTCTACTATAAAATAGCACTATGTGTTAACAGTATCTCTGCAAAGTTTGACTAAGTGAAGTTAAATATTTTTTGTAATTCATTTAGTGTACATTTCGTGTACCGTAGGTTTAGGTCCGCTGAGAGCTAAAATGCCCTAACTTTCTTCCTGGACCTTGGACGCCTCTGGTTCGACAACAGAGGGGTTCTGCTCAAGCAGATGCACCAATACATACCCAGCAAGACCGTGTGGAATATTGTTTCAGACATAAGTAAGTCATATTTCAGTTTTTTGGCTGGAATGTGGTTGATATCTTGCTGAGGCCTGTCTGACAGTGGTTTTTTGCGCAATTGCCGGATTCTGTAGGTCGTAAGCTTTCCAGAAAAGTGTGCTAATCATGTGTGGCATCAAGCTAGGGATATACAAATAAATATTTCCATAACTTGGGGAGCTCTCGAGTCACTTTCGAGTCCTCAAGTCATATTTATGGTTTATGTTAATATGTATGGTTGAATTGTGTTATAAACATGTACAATTAACTTATATGCTCTTGTAAGGCCAGGCTTTGCAGTTTTTTTTGCTATGTCACATCAGTGGCTTTGGTATCGATTCATGGGAGTACGAGGACTTGGAGAGTGAGGAAGAGCTCCTGATGAAGATAAAATACCAGATATAGTTTCATTTAATGTCAATAATATGATTCTGTAGATTTATTCATGTGTGTGAGGCTCCTGTCTCTGCACATGGGCTCGGTTTGAACACATGACACAGAGCACAGCTGTGTGGAGAGAAGTGTCTACGCTCTGCATCTACGAGCGAGCCAGCATGGCAGGAATGCAGTTGGCCGGAGCGGGAGCGAGCGATCCAATTCACCAGACGTGAGGGAACCGCGTCAACGCAGCGGAGCCTCCTGATAGCTATCTCAGATACGGTCCCAGCATCCTCAGGAATATCGAAGGGCGGAGGGTGATTGTTGCAGCATACAAGTGCAGTCGCTGACATTTTCCGCTAAACACATTCTCAGCCCGTTCAAACGTGTCGAAAGGCTACAGTCAATGGAGGAAAACCATTGACTGCACCGCATTGCACCGTCTACATTCTGTAGACGGTGCAATGCAACATATTGAAGGTCATCGTGCAACAGCACTTGCAGAAAATGACTGAATGAAAGAAATGACTCGCAAGTGGATTGCCTGAAGGAGTACCCACCACATCTCTTCCAGCTCTTGTGTGTGTGTGTGTGTGTGTGTGTGTGTGTGTGTGTGTGTGTGTGTGTGTGTGTGTGTGTGTGTGTGTGTGTGTGTGTGTGAGATCTCTGGGGCTCAGAATAATATGCACAATGGTCACAATACTTTCCTGCTTCAGTAATTGTTTCTCTACCCTCAGTGGGTTAAGTGTAACTGGGTGAAGTTGTGTTGCCTGCAGGTGGAAAGTATACGGTTTGTTTCAAGGTCTCGTTGGAATTTTAAGACCCACACTTGTTATCTCAGACTTTTATGTTTGTCTTTTGTATTTGCAATCTTCCCACTTTGCATTGCAAACCGCTGCCCGGTGATTTCCCCTCGGGATAATCTTCGTTTCATCTCATCTTGCACCAACATCCCTCGCTGACCCTTCTTAAAATCTCACAAAAGAACACATAGAAAACTGCACACACACACACACACACACACACACACACACACACACACACACACACACACACACACACACACACCAAACAAAAAAGACTTGAAAAAAGGGAGAAATCTTTTGAAAAGAGTTCAAAGAAAGGGCAGGAAGTTAAAATAATAAAAACTCTGTGTTCGACAGAGGTACAATTCCAGTGTGTATCTAGACCAATTTATCATAAGTATGATGGAAAAAAGTCCTAGAATTTGGGTCTATTAAAAAAAAAGTCCCAAAATGCTCGGGATGCTGCAAACCAGGATTCGTCATTCTAGTCGTGCAGCTCATTTGCATAATTTTTGGACAGAACACACCTGCACCTCTCCGCCGCAGTGTTGAGTACATCTTATCTGCTGGCTTCTACAGTCACTTAAGAAAAAGAAAAAAAGTCAAGGCGGTTTGTATCTAGAGATCAATGTGTGAGGACTGTGTTTCTATACAGAAGTAAATAGCATCATGAGACACTACCTGAAGTGTAGATAAGACGTAGCCGCTCAAGGTTTTCCCACATCTTTAATGCTTGCTTTAAGTCCGTGGACAATTTATATTTCTATCTTCTTGAGGCGTGCAATAGACTTTGAGTCTTGACAGACGAAAATGGGTTGGTGGCTGTTGTATATAATAGATGTCTCAGTCCAGTTTATTAGTATGGGTGGTATTTTAAATACTTCTTCGTCTATGCACCAGGGGAGGAAACTGACACTGAACGCTCATCACTGCCCACAGGTGTGAGATCTCAGTGTTGGACTGTCTGTGTGTGACGGACCAGCGACTTTTCCTGCGGATTCCCTGCCTTTTGCCATTTAGGACCCCTAATTGGCTATGTTGTGGACTTCCTGTTGTGAGTGTATGTGTCATCGTGGCACACCTGTAACAGGAACTACCACAGACGTGGTTTTGAATACTTTGCCAGGTGTTTATGTGAGGCAGGCACAAAGCTTTACAGGTGTGTAGTTGAGATTAAAATTAAAGGCCAAGTTTGAAGATGGGCGTGGCCCGAGGGAGGGCCCCAGAAGCAAGAGGGGCAGGGGCCAGGGGCCATTCAGTTTAAAAAGACAAGATCCATCCATTATATCCAATATCCAGCAGCTGTCAGGCCGGTATCAGTGACGACTTTCACGACATTGCACCAAATCCAGAACAGACTTATTGACTCATTAGATTCTAAAATGACAAAGTTAGATAAGGGCACAGCAGGAACACAGAGAAATTGACTCAATCCATCAGGAACACACACACACACACACACACACACACACACACACACACACACACACACACACACACACACACACACACACACACACACACACACGCAGTCACACTCACACGTGCGCGTACACACGGCTCATGGTGATGAGCTCTCCAAGGCTGAACTGGTGAAGGAACCGAGCACAGATTGGATATGTGTCACATGGCGTGTGCTGCCTGTGTGTGTCTGTCTGTGTGTAAACGTGTGCATGAAAGGGAAGGATCAGAATAGCCTCACAGTGTTCTGTGCACAAAAACCCAAACCAGATAGCACTGCTTATGCTGCAATTCACTTCAAAGTTCTAACTCTGAATTGCTTGAGTAATAATTTACCAAGTTCACTTAGTTTAATTATTGCAGGGTTTCTGTTACAGGGAGTATCTTTGAACTGCTTATGAAACAGTCTCAGTGTAATACTGTTACCTTCATGAATAATTATTTTTGTTTATTACGTGATGGAAACAAGTTCATCATTACAAAGAAACCAATCCTGATTTAAATGGTTTACTCATGTTCAAACATCCACAGAGCTCCTGTCCTTTAGCCTCCTAGAAATGAATGAAATATATATTGTGCATAACCACTGAGCAAATCCAAAAAGTAGCCTGTTGGTATCGCAGTGCAGTTAAATAGTCAGCTGTATATTTTGTTGAACAGGAACTAAGTTTCAAAGTTACAGGTTATTCCTCCCAAAAATATGTAATCATAATAGCTGACCAAATCAACCTGCATGTAAATAATAGTCCTGGGTGATTGGAACCTACAATCAGGCAAATCAGAATTGTTTTTCTTTTCTACCGTATTCTCTGATTACACAGTAGTATAAACATAGAACTGTTATATAACTGAGTTAAAAATGCTGTAGATCATTGGTTTACAGCACACCAAGCACAGAAGTCTCACAGCATGAAAACAATGTGTATCTGCAGCATTTTCCTCTCATCTTTTCCATTTCTTTTGTCGTACTGTAAATAAACAGCTTTAAAAAGGCAGGAACTGTTTCAGCTGCAGCTTCTACTTATGCATACTTGACAGACTTTTTCCGGTGTGTAAAGTAAAGTATTCTTAAAATCCCGGGTGGTCATGGGAAGTGAAAGTCCAGAATGCAATGAGTTATAATTAAAAAATATTTAATAAAAGGTTGATTACAAAAACAGCTCATGCATTCTCGATTGAGACCCTCTCTTTTCTCACAGATTCACAGTCTGTCCCCCAGTTACCTGCCGCCTCTCGCACGTGTTAGTTTATATCGGACATTCATAGAGCTTAAGGCCCTTTCATTGGTTTAGTTCTACTATAACACCTTGGCTAACATTCTTTGCTCATTGGGCCCGCAGCTTCAGGGGCGGAGTTCTTCTTCTTCTTCTTCTTCTTCTTCTTCTTCTTCTTCTTCTTCTTCTTCTTCTTCTTCCTGTACTTCAAAAAGTCAATATTCTACAATTCCTTAAAGTGACAGTTCACTGGCTCCAGGCAACATGCAACTTTGTCTAACATCCATTCATACATTAATCATTATACAGTAATAAAAACAGTGACCTTTATATGCATACAATTACATATCTTTCATAATAACATCCCTTATTAATGATCATATTTCATGCATTGTAATGTACACAAACATTTCTTTATTTTACACTGTGCAAGTCTAAATTTGACCAACTAAACACTACAGAAGCCACAGTCCGCAGTCGGAACGTCGCCGTCTGTGCTGATGTTGATGCTCTATCTATGTGGTAACAGTGTAGATTAAGTGCTTGTGCACCTTCATCTTGGCCAGGATGAAATTAAATACAGATACTCGTACACTGAGCAAAAGAGACATTCCTGGTCCACAGTTCTATCAATCAATGTATTCGTCATATGAAATCGTACAAGGTAACTCTATGCAATCCGGTTAGCTCTACAATTCTCATACAGTTGTTTGCAATTTTGGCAGAACCTTTTGTTCTGTGCTGTGGCGTTATAGTGGGCAGATTACCCCGACATCTAGATTGCCACTGTTAAATGTACAATACCCTGTTAGACACAGGCATTCATTTGAATCAAGTGACAGGAATAGGAATAAAGTAAAAGAGAGTGGGCGTGCAGAAAGTGATCTGCCATCAGCACTGTAGCCTTCAGGAGAAATCAACCACTGGCTTCATACAGGCATTTAACAGAAAATATATATATATATATTGCAGGATAGATGTAAAAAATGTCCACTTTCCATTGAATGCAACACCACTTTTCATCAAGATAGCTGTTGACCTGCTAATAATATATATATATATATATATATATATATATATAAAGTGGCATGGCTTACTGTGAGTGAGGGAGAGCGATGCAGAAGGTGTGACAGACTTTGGGTACATGCTCGGCTATTACTAAATGGGGGAAATCGTGTGAAATGCCCACAGCAGAACCGTTCTGATTCGGCTCCAAGTAAGGAGGGTGAGCAGAACAACTTCTTCTTCTTCTTCTTCTTCTTCTTCTTCTTCTTCTTCTTCTTCTTCTTCAACAACTTCCTCTGCGTCTCCTCAATGTGGGATCAGCCGGTACTCTCTCACTTCCTGGGACATGTTACCTCTTCTGGGTTCTCCTCTCAGACATCTACCCCCATAATACCGTCGCTAATTTGTAAGAATGTCCTCACGTTAATTGAGCCGTCTTAATGCATAAATGCACATTCATCCAAAGACACAATCCCGCATGTACAAAGCAGCTATAAGGACCTTTCATTCTTCGCTGTCCTGGTGACTCTTTTCCTTCTGCCGAACATATTCTGAACACAACTCGTCACTTACGGCAACGTCACAGTTCCACAAACTGCTTTACCGTGTAAGAGAAACACGCACCTGCAGACTGTCTGATTCATGCATGCATCCATCATGGGGTCGCTGCTCGTGTTTCTGCCTCGAGACATCAGTCGATGTACTGTAGTCTGAACTGGTGCAGGGGTCATGCAATGAGACGGTTTCCAGCTATAGACTAATGGTCCCCTTAGAATCAACACAGCGGTCTGAACAGAAAACTAATAATGAACTTCATGCTTCATTTATTTGCTTTCTGTCTCCATAGACAACATGTGTTTGCCAGAAGCAGTTCACAGTCAATTAGATCAACACATGTATTGCTTTTGGAGCCAGAGCTAAATGAAATGAAAACGCAGTAAAACATATATCATTTTCAGGCTATTAGGTGTTCCTTTTGTCTTTCTTTTTAAGGACTTGGGAGTTTCGTCAAGCTGTTCAGAAAGAAAAAAAAAACGACTGATACCGGAAGTTAGATGACATTTTGGAAGAAAAATATTTAAATGGTGAACAAATAAGTCAAAAGAAACGTAATGCCGCAACGTTGTATTTGTGTGGTCGGTAATGAAAAGCATTCTTTTTAAATGTGTTTATATTATGTTATAACCGGAAAACACATTATTGTTTCGGCTTGACACATGTTCACTTGTTCAATTTAGAGCTGAGAAGTATAACACCGTGCTGTTTTACGGTGCAGGTCGTTGCCCCGCTTGGAGAAAAAAAGACATAGAAACAAGAGTAAAAACAGCCAATCGCTTCCCTCCTCTTGGTTGCGTATTGATTTGGGTCGGAGCCTCTCTTTTGGGCTCCAGTCCGCTCTCATCGATCACACCGAAGCTCGGCGCACGTGCGTGCGGATCTCCAGTCCATGGATTTTATACTTTGACCAACCGGACCTGTGCAGTCTTTGTAATGGCGACACTTCACTGACCGTGAATAGAACCGGATACGACGTGGGATCAGAAATTAAAAAAATTAGATGAGAGTTTGGAGAAAAGTGTAACTCGATTGAATGCGCGCTGATCCCGGACTTCATCTTGGCCAAAAGAAACAAAACAATCCATTTTCATCTGTTGACGATGGGAAGAGATATGCGCGCACTGCGTTTCAAACAATAAAGGAATAATTCAATAATTACACACCGAGCGACCCGGAGTCATCAACCAGGCTGACTGAGGAGTCCACCTGAGTCTGAACTGGATGCTGCTCCGCATCGATCAGTGGATTTGATTGATCACCTTCAGACACTTAACACCATCAGAGGTAAGTTGGGGGGATGAGACCAAAACATACCTTTTAATAGATATGCTCATTATTATAGCCTGTTTATGTTCATTGTGTTGTTATGTCCACATTTAGACAGACACCTGTTGTTCGGATCGGGCATGATGGCTGCCCGAGAGTCTCCGCTCATACTCGCTGTATAGTTTATTAATTTATATGGCAGACGGTGGATTAAATATTTTAGCTTTTTGACTAACGAGATTCCTCAAGGACTGCAGCAGCAAAAGCGACTGATAAGTTTTCCATTAAGTTTAAACTAAATGACTATCAATAATAATAATGATTATTGTTGTTGATCAACCGCCTCCAGGTCCAGGCCTGCGCCTCCTGTCCAGCACGCGACGTGCTGTTTGCACACATTTAAGCTTGCGTATTTTTCTTTAAACTAAAAGCACTCGCTCACAAAAACAACGTGAGATCGGAGCAGGACGACTTTTAATTACGCCTGCAGGCTGTTGCGTGTGACGAGCAGCTCACAGGAAGCGTGCGTGCGCGCGCGCGTGCGTGCGTGCGTGCGTGCGTGTGCATGCGCGCTCGTGTTGTTGGTCGAAGTGTAACATTGGAGCTGTGAAGGGGTTGAGCTGAGCTCCCATTGGCGGACCCCCCGCCGGGAGTCCGGCCGCCCCCGCACCAGCGCCACCATCATCATCCTCCTCCTCCTCCTCCTCCTCCTCCTCTCTTTGCGCAACAGCGTGCGCCACACGATGGCGCACGCTGTTGCGCACGGCGCGCTCTCTCCCGCAGACGCGTCGCTTGTCTGCGTGATGTGCCGTGACTGTCTCCCCGTAGTGACTGTCACCCAGCAGCCTCTCCTGTTCATTCCACCTCTTTATCTGTCATTCTTGTCTTCATACTTTCTTTCATCTTCTTCTCCTGGGCTCCCGTCGGTCTGTCATTCCTTATTTGTCTGTGTGTGTGTGTGTGTGTGTGTGTGTGTGTGTGTGTGTGTGTGTGTGTGTCTCTCTGTCTCTCTGTGTGTTTTGTGAGCACAGCTGCAGGCGGCTGAGTCTGTCATTGGGACTCGCTAATGAGCCCTCCACTCTGTCTCCCCATGTGGAGGAATGATTGCACTGGAGTGTGAGTGAGCGAGCAAAGAGAGAGAGGGAGGGAGGGTGGGAGTGAGGAGCCAAGGAGTGGAGCATGAGAGGAGCTGTTGTACCTGCTGCTCTCGGTGCTCAAATATTAACGGGTTTGCTGGGAACCGATGCCGCTGCTCTGGGACAAGCCCAAACTGTGGAGGCAGCCGGGCTCAGTGGTTTGTTGCTGCTGCTGCTGCTGCTGCTGCCGGAGGCACCGCTGCATCTGAGCGCCTGATGGAGGAGGAGGTCACGGAGCCCGATCCTCGGACGGTGGATCCCACGGGCGGGCCGCCGCCGCCGTCGCCGGGAACCCACTCTGAGGTAAACGGAGACCTGCCGGGCAACCCGTACCTGAGGGACGGGACTGAGGACGTGGTGGAGAGTCCGGCGAGGGAGCCTCTTGTGCTGCAGGATCCCGCTGGGTACAGCCTCCAGTGTGGGTAAGGATCAGCATTGGGAAGGAGAACGGAGAGAAAGAGTCTGTTGCTGCAGGCGGCAGCTGGTGATGTGTGCAGAGAGGTGGCACTTCGGTGGGACGCCCCCGTCTCCTTTTTTTTCTTTTTCTTTTTCCCTCACAGTTTTTGGAGAGCGTGTGACGATGGGTTGATGAAATGCCATCGCACCCACTTGGCTGCGTTGTCAAGCCCACTGTGTGCCTCTGCTGCACAGTCCACAGCGCTGGGAAGTAATTAGACCATACATTGCTCTCGCGGAAGGTTCAGGCACATCTTAATGATGCATGCTAATATTCTTCACCTTATTATTAACATTGCAGGGACAGATTTTGGAGCCTATTTGTTTCGTTGCATACCTTGGTGTCATTTTACGCAGCGTATAGGAGCAGATACAGTTGGGTGCTCGATAGGAGTTGGTAATTAATCCATCTGCTTTGTTTCCTTTACGTTGATGGTATATTTGGCATCTCCTTTTGTGTTTTTGCTGCTGCAGCGTTCAGCATTGTCAAAGCATTGTCTGCGTTTACACAGACCCTGCAGGTGGAAGGAGCCATCCGACGCCACCAAGCTGTCCTACAACTGAAACGTCACCAAGTGTGACCAGAATACCTCAATTCTGACTTGAGCTCAAGTTGCAGGATTCTACAGAACTTGGCTGTGTATTATAAGACCAGCTGTTTTGTTCTCTGGCACTGATGGAAAAGGGGAAAACCACAGTGAGGAATTTGCTCCTGCGTTTCTCTCTTTTTGGAGGGAAATGTTTTCCCGCATTCTGCTAATGCCCAATCTGTGATGTCACAGCAGGAATTTGTAAAAAGGTGTCCTATGGTTCCGTGTGGGTTTTCCCTTTTTTTTTTAAGCTAAGCTCACTGTTTCTTTTGGTTTATTAGTTCAGCGGCGTCTCCTTCTTGAGGGCACAGCGGGATTCTCGCGATACGGTGAAATGGCGGGAGAATCGCGGGATCGGAGATCACACGAGAATCTATCAGGTTTCAAGTGATGCGTTGTTGTCGGTGTTCTCTGAGGTTCCCGAAGAGGTTAGCTCAGCTGCTGCAATGGCTTCAGTAACATCAGAACTGGAGTGTTTCTTCATCTTGGAGAAAGAACGACACTGCTGACTTTTCGCGATTGGGGAAAATAGGTTTTTATCTTCTCCTCATTGGATGACCATCTGTCAATCAAACTCCTGCCAAAGCCAATCACCTCCCTCTGTACTTTATTTAAATTTTTTCCCAAACAGTTTCCAATGCAACTTCTGGTTCTGTGTGACAAACCATCTGGTGCGTTAGGTTAGGAAGGAAGGCCAATTCGTCGGTGTACCATCAAAAGGTTGCACTGCATCCTGCTGATAACTTTGTGTATTTAAACCGCGACTGGAGCCTTTTTCATAACATGTTTTTGAAGACTTACCCATTTAAAAAACCCAGAGCCATGGTACTCTTCCCCTTGTTGATTTGGTGGTACACAGCGTTCTACTCGTGCCCCCCTCAGTATTGGCCCGTTGCTTACTGGCCGTTGTGCTGTTGGTCTGTTGCGAGGAACTGCCATCTGGCTTCCTTGTCATGCAGAGGGCTCTGAATAAAGCTGTGCTCTTTTTTTTCATCAGGTTGTGCACTCTTCAATAGCCAAGACTCGAAACTGGTGGTGTGGTCGTGGACTGATTAGTCATTTCATATATATATATATATATATATATATATATATATATATATGAAATGACTAATCAGTCCACCTATCACGCTTGCACAAACGCACAATGCCATGTGGTTAATGTCATGAAGCGATTGGTTCCGTTTATGTCCTCAAAAAATACTTTGTTCAGGCTAGAAAAAAATAGATCATAGGATTCTTCCTCTGTGCTGGTTCAGCCGCCTCCTGCCGGCCGGTTGATCCACTTTTGCCTCATCTGCACTTCAATTTGTTGGAGCTCTTCATCTGTATTCTGTGGCTCAAGCAAATACAGGCGGCCATCAAATTTAAAGACCTCATCCACATTGTAGAAATCCTCAAAATATTCAGCCGTGACATTGGAAATCTTTTAGATAACACAAAGCTACGCTATCTGTACCCCAACATGCCAACCCAACAACTCGGCCAGCCGCTCCACGTTTCTGCTGTTGTCTTCCGGCAACGCGTCCTCATTTCTGAACGGGACTTCTCCTCGAGCGAGACTCTTGTGCTGGCAGACACTTATGATAAAAATCGGAGCCGGTCGGCGGTAAAAAAGCAGCATTTTGATTGCAACAGCGCAATTGCGGCTTCCCGCCTTCTTCCTCCCAATGTCAAAGTGTTTCGATTAGTCGTGTCATCTTTGCCTTATCATTGAGCTGTCAAACAGGGCTCTCCCTGTAAATGCATGCATAGGACTTCAGTGGAGCTGGTTTTTATTTATGTGCCTGCTGTAATTGGGTTCAGTTCTGCCGTGACCCAGCCTCAACAGCCCTGGAAAGACATAAAAGGACCATAATGATGCAGTAATAGTTTAGTCTATAGACTGGCTATCTTCCAATCGTTTTATTGCGGGTGACTGGAAATACACTTTTAAAAAGAAAGCAAGAATATGTTGTCTGGTTTTTATTAAATGTACCATTCTCTAACAGAAGGTGTCTTTTTAAACTATGCCTCCACATACAAGGAAGCTGACTCTGTCTTTTTGAACTATATAATGTGCATGTACCTTTTCCTTTGTTATTCTTTGACCTGTCAATCCTTAACGCACCCGTTACGTTTACTCAGGTGGAACTTGTGACGTAGTTTTGGGTGGATAATGCTGGAAAACTAAGATTTAAAAGTCTGCAATCACCTGTTAAATGCACAGAAAGTATTTGCTGAGGAATCAAATTACATAATTCTACCTCCATCTACAGCCACCTTTTTCTCAGCTGTCAAACTGAACCGTCTCTTTTAATAACTCGGCTCTAAGAAATGAATAGACTGGTAACAGGTTGATTATAATCTGGTTCAGGTTTAAATGTGGAGCCCAATAAAGCGCAGAGCTTTTGTCCCTGTGGTTAAATGCCCCAGGTCTAACCACAGCTGGAGCAGCCATCCATAATCATGTGTCTGTTGGACCTGAACATACACCAATACCGATATCCAAACCTATATTAGTTTTAATTCTGTATTATAAACTGCTTAGAGAGTGTTAGGAAGTTAAACAGATTATAGTTCCCTCATTTCTTTTTTAATTTATTACATTTGCTCACCAATCACACTTAATTTAAACAATTATATATCATGATAGTACTATAATTTACTTTTTCCCTATACTCATTTGTACTGAGTAGAGCTTGAATGCATCATGATGTAACTTAATGCAACCTCCAACGTTAGCCGTTAGCTTAGTTATTTAGCCACTGGAAGCTAACAGCTAGCATTAACAAGGTCTCCACCATTTCAACACATATTTGCTGTCCACAAAGTAGTATTATCAGGGGAAACAATTTGGGGTGCATGAGTGTTTAACCACAGGTGTATCATACTAGTTTGCACATGTGCAGTAGCGATCGAGGCAGGATGTATGGAGCCTGTAGCGGGTGGCACAAGTTGTTGTTTTCTGTGTAGTGGAAATGAGCTAATAAAGGATACAACGTGATTTTTGGATCATCTGATAATACAAGACATCAGTTCGGATTCTCAATTCGGGGCTCAGTGGTGAGCAGGGTCGTCCTTCAATCAGAGGATCGGCGGTTCGATCCCCGGCTCCGCTAGACACTTAACCCCAAATTGCTCCCTTAGCTGTGCCTACGGTGTTTGCATGTGTGTATGCATGTTAGCTACTCCTGATGGCCAGGTGGAACCTTAGCCCATCCCATCAGTATAAAATAGTTATCATTTTTAATTCTAAAAAAAAATAAAAAAAAAATGTTTACTTTGTGATTCTGTTTAGGCCAGCAGAGAAGGCTTAGCAGGCCCTGACGGCCCACCACTGGTGGAAACACGCTTTACAAGTACAGGTCAATTCTGGGAAACTGAGGTTTTTTTAATGATATAAAGTAGAGAAAGAAATAACTGCTTCTTGCATAGTAAAATAAGGAGGTGCCAAATAGTGATTTTTATCTCAAAGTCATTTCTATGGCTCATTTTTATTAGCCAGTCAATCTTACCATTAAACCCCACAATCCTCGGCTCTGTCTCTATTGAACTGTTGTATCACAGTGTGCAGGGAATAGCAATTTGATGAGGGAAAACAATAGATGTGGTCTCGGTTGAGGCTGTGGTGATTGCTTCCTAATTGAAGTGGTTGCTCTATGATGTAGCTGAAGCCTTGATCAATACAATCATCTATGTTTGTTTTTTCCAGTGACGTTCGGTTTCCCACTCCGCTGTGCACTCGCTATTTCAGCGTTATTTGAGAACAAATATGTCAATGAATTGGTGTTGTTGTGACAAGCGATTCACAAGGTGTTTCTGTATCACGGACACAAAAGAAAAGGCAGAAAAGGCTCTCACCGAGTCCACTCTGGAGAGCTAATCCCCCTAAATAAACGTACATGAACATAAAATTACAGTTAAAGGAAACATGTACCACCTTTTTATATGTATATGTCAGTTCTGATGACAAAGTGTAGTCAATTTGAAGCAGTACATTTCTCAATCCATGCTATATTGATCAAGAAAGTGGAGTTCTCCTGCTGTGCCAGCAGTGCCTACATGTACCAGAATGCATTGCGCGCGAGCTACTGACGCCCAGGCAAAACAGTGTAGCCGAGTTCAGAGGCTCTGTAGTCCGAACTACCGTGAACCAAGACAGCAACACGTCTTTATTGTTTACCTTGAACCTTATTGTTTTCCACTTTGCTGAAGGCAGCTCAATAAACAATAAAAGCCTAACTTAAATTGAATTACATTTTTTGCTAACGGAGCGTTTTGCAACTCTACAAAATAGATTAGGTGACAAAGACACTCGATGGTCATCTGCCCTGTCCTGTTGGTCTTGGTTTATCTTCGGCATACTGAAGAAGGTTTTCAGTCCAAGTGAGGACTAACACTTTCAATGCACCCACACACACAGACTCTCTGGTGGTTAATTGGCGTCGGCATCCAACAAAAACTGCCCACGCTGAGATCCATTGCAGCAGTTTTCCGTTGGCATCAGAGGGCAATTCGAACAAAGGCCCCAGCAGTCAGGTTTTGCTCGCTGCAGCTCAGGTTGTGGAGCGTCCCCGCTTTCCTCCTCTTACTGCAGCCGTATCCTCCCTCCGCTGCATTTCTTCAGCCGTATACTCTGGCTCGACTCACTCAAGTTTGCAATGCCAGCAAGGAGAACATGGAGTTTGTTTTTGATGGGCATCGAGAGCACCCCTGGCTACCCAGAACAATCCAGGCTGAAATAGCAGCCTGTCGTTCTTCCTTGTATCCAACTACATCACGGCACTGGCTGCAGGAAGAACAACACATTTAGCAGCTTGGCCCCAAGGAGCACAGAGAACATCTGCAACACCTGCAGGTGTTTTCTCACTGTATCCCAAACTCGGCTGGGTAGTAAGGATGAAAACCGGCCCAGTCTCCCCTTTTTTAAAGTAACAAATGCAACATGAGCAGGAGGTTGGGGCAATGGAGGAAGCTGCAGCAGCAAACAATATGATAATAACAACAAATAACTTGAATAATGTATGGTTCCTTCTTGACCTTGGAAACAACAGATGATGAAACAACGTCACGACAAGGTTCCTTTCAACAGAACGGTTCCTAAATGGATTGATTTCTCATCTCCTGAAATGATTGGTTTACAAAGACGTTGATTCATTCATTTAATTCTTTCACGTGTTACTGAAGTACTGAAAACCCTTTTGCACTTCAAAGCCTCCAAACTTCCTACGACACATCTCTGACCCGAGTCTTTGTCATTGAACATTTTTCCCGATCCTTGTTGCGAAACACCTGTCCGTCCTCTGCTCGGAGCTGGTTAGTGCAGGCTTTTAGCCGGATAAGCAGATTACTTAAGAATGCACGGCCAAAGTGTCAGAAACGTGAGAAAACTGACAATGGAAGCCGCAGTTGCCCTCCATCCTCATGGAGCAGACGTATAGGACAAAGCACACAAAGCCCGCGGCTGACTTTTGCCATTGTTAAACCAAAGAGTAAAAGGTTTGAAATGCGTGACATTACGGCCTCTAATTTAGCCCCATGAGGTTTTTCCTCTCTAGCTTGAGTTAAAGAACGGACAAGAGCGATGATTGTAATATTCATAATGACAACTGAGAGATTGACTGAATAATTGATGAATTAGGAAATAAAAAATCCTGAGACTACGTGCGAGGAAAGCTGGTTGTGAGAGAAAGCTTACGGCGTCTTGATATGCATGCTTATTAAACTGACAAACAAGAAAGATGCAGGGGCAGCTGATGGCTGGCAGCTCCAAAAAGTAAAACATGAGCGTGTATAGGAGCTAATGGATTCAAAAACAAAAAATAGAAAAGTATTTTATAAATTAACGAACAGAACATAACATGCAAACATTATTGTTTTTCACAGGCAAGAAAAAGAAACCGAGTTGACGTTCCCTTTGCTTGACAGGTCTCTACCAGAGCCGTATACGGCTTCACTACCGCGACACTGCACCCTTCAGCAGGTCACGTCCGTTCACTGGTTGCATGAAACCAAGATGGCGACGTCCAGAAGTACAAAACTTGAGAATTCAAAACCTCAGTCCTCAAAATAACGGGTGACAACGCGGCGACCACGCCCACTTGTTATATGAGTATGTGTGTGTGAGCAGCACTCAAAACAAATGCAACACTGACAGCCCGTCCCTTCAGGCCTTCCTCTGTGACCAATCCGAGAAAAGTAATTGAATGGATCTGTCAAGCTGGCAGCTTGTGTGACTCGTAATGAACGTGTGCACGCAGATAGACCGACAGGTAGCACATCACTTCATTGACGGCCTTATTGCAGTCCTGCGACCGCCACAGATACTGGATTTTCTTCTTTATAGAGAATTTCCTCCAATAAAACCAAAAGGTTTCTAAAATACATGACCTCCCGTAGCTTAAATAAATGGAACAAATGTGCAAGTGTTTAAACTGTCATATGTTAAAGGTCTCAATGTGTTTGCATTTGCTGTCAGCCAATGAAATGGCCTTTCATAAAACATTGGTTCGGACTTTGTTACCTCGAGTACGCCTGATTACAGTTCAGTGATGATTCACTGTACATGTGTGGTGTATATCATTGTTTTAAAAAGAGATGGGTAGGAGGAAACTAGCAACATTACCAGTTGAATAATTAGACTCATTCCCCTCGAGAGCATTTGAACAGCAACACTCCTAAAACCTGAGTTTAGGACTGCGGATGCTGCTGAAAGAGACGAACGCGCCGAGAAGCTTCAGAAGCAGTTCGGTGTTCTGCGCGGCTCCGTCGGCGTAACGTCTCGGCTCGTTTCTAAACCCCTCGTCTCAGACCTCGCAGTGCTCAACGACACCAAATCCAATTAGGGAGAAGGAAGCAGTCGCCCGAATCTCTCTGCTCTATGTGCTCTTATTCCGTGCCCTTGAGCTTCGATTGATTAAATAATTAATTGCCTCCGACACACACACACACACACACACACACACACACACACACACACACACACACACACATTTACCCCTCGTTAGACAAGTCTCCCTCACGGTGCGACTTCCCATTTCGCGAATGAGTTCTGCCTCATTTATGGATCCCGTTCTTGCTGTGCCCCTCGTACGTTCATTTGTTGTTGTTGTTTTTTTGCTTCAGCAATATCACAAATGGACAAACCAGCTCCCTGTTGCTGATTATGGGTGCACATTTGTATGTCAGCCATGGTCTCCGGGAAAAAAATGTCATTCCCACACAGCGAAACTGCACTGTCAATTATGGCTCGAGGGAAATGTATTTCCTCCCGGATTCCGTTTGTTTTTGACGTATTGGCAATACGTTTCTAATCAAAGTCGGCGTAAGCGGGAGGTTCGAGGTGGACGGGCGAGTTGAACGAATAAACAGGAAGTCCACCCAGGAGGCCGCTGTTCATGTCTCGCGTGAAACCAAAAGTCAGTGCTGACTTTGATTACGTGCAGAGCGTATTTCAAGCCAAGCGTCTGAAAATATTTTAATCATAATTAAACCAAACCTGGGTAAAATGCATCTCATTTGAAACGCTAATCAAGAATGCAGTTTAGTTGTATGGGAACCATCGACTGTATATAGGAAGTGGATGATGTCATCCTGACGTCATCCGTTGGTTTTGGACTGCCGTTAAGAAGCCTCAAGGTTTTTGTGTGTGTTTTTATTCAACCAATAAACAGAAGTTTCCATTTTGAATGTGAAGGAATGACGTAGAGACGCCGTATACGTCTCTCTGGTAGCGGCAGCCTGTCAATCACAGTAAGCCGGCCCTAAAGCATCCTCCGCTTTATGGTCTGTTTGACTCTCTTGTAGGAGACATGGTTGTGTTTTGAACTTCATTTAAATTGTGGTTGAAAAGAGGATTTATCCACCTTGTAGGTCACTTCTCATCTTTGTGTTCGTGGCTAATTACGATGCCTGATAACAGGATGCAGTGACATGGGAGTTTCACCTCGCCGATTACCCACTTTTAGAAACCTGTGTAATGTGTGGAGCTTCTGATTGTTGCTTTGTGTACAGAATTAATCTTATAAAAAAAAAAAACAGCCAAGAGAGACATTTCTTCGGCGCTTCCTTTTTGTTTCACTCAACGTTTCCTTCTGTTGCCTCTCAGGGAGAAGATGCCGTTCCACCATGTGACGGCAGGCCTGCTCTACAAGGGGAACTACCTGAGCCGCTCGCTGTCGGACAGCGACAGCGACGTGCTGGCCGGCATCACCGTGGAGGAGCTGGGGGGTAAGGCGTCTCCATCAACTGTCTGGCTGCGGTCCGGCCTCGTGCTTAATGTCCGTTTAAAGGGAGTTGGCTGCTGCCTCCTACCTTTCAACACCCCTCCATTGGCAAATGAGAGATGACATTTTAACATCGACTGTACGCCGGTAATAAAACCTGAAAGATGGATTTCAAGATGATGGGAAGCAATTCAGTAAAAAGTCAGCTGTCAAAATATCAGATTTTCACTACACCCTTATCAGGGCCAATATAATTCACAATAATTATATTATTGCGATATGATATTTTTTTTATCAGTTCAAATTCATCTTTAATTTAGTATTTTGTGCGTCTTTTTTTTTGTCAAATTAATTGCACTCAAAAGATGATTTTTGGGAGGTGGAGAGAGGGCCTGTAATTGTATTATATATATATATATATATATATATATATATATATATTATATGATTTAAGGCGCACTGGATTATTTAACATCAGTATTTCATTTTTTACTACTGCTATATCACAGCACCTCTAACGTAAACACAGCATCTCCTCTGGGGGAAAGAATAAGTGTTTGTTTGTGTTTATCACTGACTTCATTTTGAAGTCAGACAAAGGTCAGCTCTCTAGCGCAAGAAAGAAAACGCATTTAGACTAAAAGACTTGCACCTGCACTGTAGTGCTGCATATAAATGATTATAAACCCACCGCAGCTTCGTGTTTAGTTCCGCTTCATGGCGACTTGAGGCGGATGCAGAACCAGAACCGAGGGAAACCGTGACCAAAAGTTAAACATCGGCTACAATAGAACAGCAAAGACTGAATGCATGTAATACAACCTTTAAAGTGTAAACAAAGGTAATGAATCGAGGAGGCGAGGCACAGCCCATCATGTGATTTTCGAGCGGCTCAGACTGCGTGTCCTATTTTGGGACCCAAGCCCTGTACGAGCTGCAGAGTCCCAAACCCACACAGAGCTTCGTTTCCAGTTTCTAAACCGATCCACAAAGGATGCGTCGCACCTGAGGGCCACAAGGCCTTGTCTTAAAGAGACAGGTGTTGCTCCGAGTCGCCTCGGTGGGTTTCTCCAAGCGATAACTCTCTGAGAGACAACACGGTGCGACCGAACCAGCAGCGGCGCCCTTATCTGAGCCAACAAAGCAGCGTAATGAATTATTCTCCACGTAGTTTATCTCACCAGGAGCATTCGCGGTCTGCTGGCTTCTGTCTCTCGACTTGACGACGTGTGCCGTGGCTGAGGCCGGGTTTTACGAACCCTTTTGTTTTGGAGCCTGTCTCGGAGTAATCACCTGGGCCTGTAGAACACAAAAACTGATCAATTACAGTCTGCAGCCGTGGCAGCCGTGGCAGCCTCATCAGCGGCAAGCAAGCAAACCAACTAGACGCCCCCGGACCTCTGAAATACTTATCCATTGATGTGACATTAAGCTGCCGTCTGAGAAATTGGCTGCACGGCGCACGGTAATAGCCAGATACTGTCAGGGTGGAGTTTTAATATGCATGGAGATATTTGCAGCGTGTGAATTTCTCATTCCCCGTTCCAGCGGCTTTAATATTTGCAGAGAAAGGACCGGCTTCTGGTTCGAGGGCCCTCATGAGGTCAACTAAAGCCCGGTGAAGCTGACGAACACTAATGACTGCATCAGTATTCACTATACTCTCGAAGTGCGTCGGTGGCGTCGCAGAAGGTCAACAGCCTCTAATGGCTGTTGAAGTGCTTGTCGCCGAGGCACCTGGGAAATATCGCAACCCTATATCTCTCGGACCACAGTGCAAGAAATGTCGCACACTCGCATTCTGCTGGGATCACAGTGATAAATGTTCATGAATTGCATACAAACTGGAAACTTCATATTCATCAAATATGTAATCATTTCACCGAGATTTTTTATATACCTGGTGCACTGACATCCGCATGTATCCCATTATACGCAGATATGTGCACTGGCTTTGAAAACCTCTGGACAAAGAGTAAGAAAAACAAACAAACAAAAAAGCAATTTCTACTTTTCTTTGAACTCAAAAGAGACACGCAGACGATGCAGACTCTCATTCTTTCATCAGACACCATTAGAAACGTTCCTCTACCGGTCTCGTCTTTGGAGAGGCGTTAGAATCTCCTGTCCGGCGCCTGTCCGGCGCTCAACACTCGCAATATTTAAAGAGGCAATTCACCATATTTGTCCAGGGCCATTTAAAAACCAGCAGCAGCAGCAGCAGCAGCAGCGCGAGCTGTCACACGGCCGAGGGTGTGGAATCAGTCAGCTGGTGTGTTTTCTTTGTAAATGTCTCGCCTGTACGGAGAAGCTGCTGTTTCCTTTTAGGGATTTCTAAAGAGAACTGGCCCTAGAGTCTTTTTTTTTTTTATGGACAACGTCTTGAGATTCATTCAGACACCTATTCAGAGCAAAGAGGGGCCACTTTTGTCATGTGAGCTTTTTGACCCATAAAGTTGGCGGTGTCATTGCAGGAGGAAGGAGGGCCACATTGGCTTTATACGATCTTTAAACCAGTATTTAGGGTTTGGTCATTTGGAACAGAATTAAAAAACATGGTTCCTTTCAATCAATATTTGTGAACACACACCAAGCCTGGCTGCAGAGCCGAGCCTCTGACATGCGAGCCAGTCAAAAGCCCAAACTAAGGAGCTGGCTTTGCAGATTTAGTTTGAGTACTTGCACCCGGAAGCCAGTTAGTTAATCTAGTGTTTGTTCATTAGCTCTAAAAGCAATGAACCAACATTTCTAATTTGTATCTTTATCCCAGCTGTCGTTTCTTCATCGCAGTGTTGCTGCCGATGCCAAACTGTTCCAGAGACGCCCTCGCTTCATGCCACGAGTGCATGCTTTGTGCCGTCTGAGAGCAATGTGTACATCATTTATTGCGGCTCAATTGTTAATGTAAAAGCGGACCGTTTTTGTTACGTGTGCCGGAATGCAATCTTCTCTCCACTCTGTGTGCTCTCGGTCTGTTCTTAGATTCCTGCAGGAGAAAACTCTCCATCACATGCCAGACCTTTGTCCTGAAAGAACAAACTGAGCTGTACAAACACTTACAATAAAGGCAAGGTTTCACAATTTAGGGAATGTGGAGTTTTACGAAAGTGAAACTTGAAATCCTCGTCTGTGAATAACCTTTGATGAAGATATTAAAATGTTCCCTTTTTACATAATGTGCAAGACACCGATGGACAGTAAGAGGCTGGTGAATAACCTCTCACTTGTTCAGCTTTAAGATGTGCTGTAGCGAATGGAGCTTTTCTGAGTCGCATTGATGTTGGTACTTTACAGGCCAAAGAGACCTTAAAAAAGAAAAACGAGGCCAGAGACCTTCATTTACATGTGCGCATTTCGGGAAACTTAATTCTGTCGGGTTTTCTTCTGCATCACATCAGCATAGGTAGAGTACACATTAGCCAGAATGTCTATTAAGTGGGAAACAGGAACAGCAGGACAGGAATGCATTATCAGGGAGCTTTATAACTTTGAACTAAATTTGCACAAAATTAGAGCTGTTCCATTATTTCCCTCCTGATAGCTGAACTTGCGAACTCTATATATATATGAAAAGAATAAGAAAGTGAAAATATGGGCAGCAATAAACACATACATTTCCAGATTTTCTATTCCGGGCCCTAAAGTTAATACAGTCTAATCTACTAATACTGTATCCTCCTAACACTGCATGGATGTGATATGATTGCTATCATTGTTGTACAGCCTGGCTGGAAATTGACAACTGGAGTGCCACCCCTCAGAACTAAACCCTGGCTGACATAGCTAACGAGGTAGCCATCTTCTTTCTTTCTCATCTCAGTTGTGCAGTACCTATCAGACAGGATGTAAGGACCAGGTAGCGCGTGACATCTTGTGGTGTTGTTCCTGTACGGCATAAATTAGCCGATAAATTATATGATGACGGGGTATCTGGTACCGGCGCACACGCTGGCATGCTCGCCGATACCCGGTCCAACATTTTAGGCCGTATCGGAGGCATTTTACGATACTGGTAGCTGGACATTGTTGCACAGCCGGATCACTGTGTACAAAATTAATATCTTGCTGTAGATAAATATACCAGTATCGCATTTGTGGTATCGTATCGGGTATCGTGATATTTATTGCAGGTATCGTGTCGAAGTCATAATTTTTGGTATCGTGACAACCCCAGTGCACACTCTCTATACAGCTTACTGGGCATAGTGAGAGCTCCAGTCCGGGTCCAACAGCAGACTGCAGCAGACACTGCACCACGCGTTGAGCTGTGTCTGTATCCATATTATCCAAGTCCTGGAGACACAGAGGCTTAGCAGCAAAAACTAAAATATGTTATTTTATTAAAGGTTTAGAAGCGCAGAGGAAGAAATCCTTCCTTGTCGGCACTTAAGGGTCTTCTTTACTCAGCATGCTGAGCCGGACCAGACAGCGGTAAGCCTGCGGGGATCTGGTTTGTGTCGGCTCAGCCCACCAGCGCTGAGCTGTCCTTGAGGGAGAGGCTGACCGGCTTTAGGCCGATCGTTTCCAGCTCCATTGGCACATAAACAGCAGTTCCCACTTTGCAGCGTTTGTGCTGGGGGCCATGCAGATCCGTATTCAGGCTTAGCAGAGTGGTCGAGGGGCTCGGCCTCACCTCACTGCATGGGGCACACTGACAGGGCATCAGTTAGGGGAGCTGTCCACGGTGCTGACCACATTTACCCTCTCCTCGCCTAAAGTCACCGATAATTCTGGTAGTGAGGAGCCGAGTATGGAACAAACTTGTTTTCAGATTTGACACGGTATTAGATAAAATTAAACAAAATGTCACAATCATTCTGTGTGTAAATGCGTCGCCAAAAATTCCCAAACAAAAATGTTTACACATATAATGTAAATGTATTCAGTCATCTTTTCGAATTCAAATTTGTTTCTGGTTCTTTATACTCACTTTTGTCCATGTACAGTTATTATATAACTGATTGAGATGATTAGTTGATGAAATGACAAATTCATTATTTTTGACATTGATGGAGAGATAGAGAAAGAATTAATTACTCTTGTGATTCCACACGCAGAGAAAGTTTGATTTGGTACAATTAGATTCAACTCAGAGAGCTGAGCAGCTACCACGTGAACACATTTTCATTTCTTCTTGTGTTAACGCCTCGACTCAAAGGGGCTCTTTTCTGTTGGGTTTTTAATTTGCACATTAATATAAATTAGTTTTCATTGAACTGCTAATTATGCCATGAATACCTTTCCATAGACTGTGAATATTAAGATACAAAAAAGTGACGTAGCGTGAGGTTGAAACCCATTCGTGTAAATACAATAATAATAAAAAACCCTGTCATTCAAGAGAATATAAAATTAAAACAAGCTCAAATAGAATGAGACCGGTAGGAAATAGAAGAAAACTGTGTCGCGTGAGAAACCAAGAAAACCAAACAGAAAAGTAAAAGTTCTCTGTCGACATGCTTCCTCCCAAAGGTCAAGTAGAATGTGACAGTGGGGGGCGATTACATAACTCAAGTAAACAGGCACCAGTCATTCAAGTGTACATAGTCACGGACACAATAAGCACAAACACCCTCATAAACATTTTACACTGCAAGACATGATTTGCATGCAAACTGAAACAAACTCTGCCTCTCGAGGATTCTGGTTTGCTTTGACGTGATTTGTAACTTCTGTCCTTGCGGTAGAAACATTGCTGTTCCAAATGTCAAACTTTGAGTTGGAAAGCAGCTCAATGTTCCCCCATGCGTCACAAGTCTTGATGGATGGACACTTGTGAATGAAATGAGCTGAGTCATTGGGACATAAACATCCAGTCTCCATGTTGTTGGTCCAACACAGGAGAGTACACAACGAAGACCTGAGTCATAGATTTATGTGTGAGATGCTCCTTTTTTCATGCATGGGGTGGTGGAATAATCTGGATGCCTTTCATGCGTGTACATTAGCCTTTCCTGTTGTTGCACCCTTGACAATATGACCTCTTCAAACAAGGGTTTGCATTGTTACAAACGATGTCTCTCGCTTTGTTTGCTCAGGACCAGCTGTTTCGGGGGAAGCAGCGACATCCTGTTTGGATGCAGGTGAACGACTGTGACCCTTTTTATTGTCAACCATAGGCACTCAGCGCAGTGAAAGCACTGTTCTCCATTTTTATGAAATGATTAATTATTACTGCTCCAGTTATGTTTTGTTGTTCCAAATGATTTGCCAGCAGTCTGGTCCAGATAGGCAGCATTGCAGCAGATAATACGATATTTTCTTCACGATGTTTTTGGTTCAGTTTGTCATTTTCTTGGTTCAAGGAAGTCAGAATTATGTTTGTTCACCCAATAGCAAGGCCTACATACTCAGGTAGGATGGAGTTTCCCCCCCCTTTTGTAACAAGACTGGGCGGCTGTCAGAAAACTTATTGCATTTTTAATCTTGGATATGATATGAATGACATTTTCTTTCTTTAAGTTGCTGTTGGGTCCAACACATAGAGATAGAGTGTATGTCCTCTGGGAAGGATGGAGTTAAACCATCCGCTCCACGCTCCAGTCTCAAATTATTCAGTGCTCAACAGTGTGCTCATGCATGTCATGCAGTCATAGTGTTCTTCAGAGAAGTGACATTCCACCTCTAGTTAGAAAAGAAATAGAAAATGTGTTTGCTCTCTCCTGTCTTACCGCTCACCCTCCCCTGTCTGTTGGCTCTTTATGAAATATGCATTTATTAAAGCGCGCTGGCGGAAGCCTGCCGACTCCTTCCGCTGACCACTGGAACGCTCGTCGGGCAGCCAGTGAGCCGGTGCTGACTCAACTGTGTCTTCATTTTATTTATTTTTTATCTCTGCTGTGAGAGTGAGTCAGTTAAGTAATGTGTGCTGCGTTGTTTGGAACAACAAACCAGAGACGCCACGGCCGGTGACTCATTAGAAAATGGACGTTTGCAGTATAAAGAATGCACAGAGCAGGAATGGTCCTGGTATACAGCGGCATCGATGGAAGTGATATTTTACACAGAATCGCTTTTCTTTTTTTGTGAGTGGAAGAAAATATCCTGAAGGTCACAGGTGTCACCTTGGCAACAGAAAATTAATCGATGGGGTGGAATTGATCTTGTTAACCTGAGGCAGTGGTGCGAGACCAGTTGCATAATGTGCAGCCCGAAGCTGGGTCAGACAGGAAGAGAGAGAGAGAAAGGGAAGGGAGGTTAAGAGAGCTGTGCGAGTGATGATGAGAAGAGGGGGCAGGGGGGTGAAACACCAACTCATTCATTCAAAGCAAGATGAAGTCCTGAGACGTGCATCACCGCCAAAGAAAAGGATGGAGTCCCAAAAAGAATCCAGAGAGCCGTGCTTCTGGCAGACTAACACACACACACACACACACACACACACACACACACACACACACGTATGCACACACAGTGCTGTAAATGGAAATGAATAAGTATTTGTGTTCTTGCAACTTGGAAGCAGCAGCGCCGCATTGTTCATAGATGCTGAGTCGATTTCCTGCTTTGTTTTGTTTGTCTTGGCAGAGATCCGTGAGGCGTTCAAGGTGCTGGATCATGACGGAAACGGGTTCATTTCCAAGCAGGAGCTGGGCATGGCCATGCGCTCGCTGGGCTACATGCCCAGCGAGGTGGAGCTGGCCATCATCATGCAGAGACTAGACATGGACGGTGAGTCGCATGCACACACACACACACACACGCACACACTCGCACACACATACACTCAAGATTTACAGTAGACAGTGTGTTTCTATGCAGTCTTGCCTGTTCAGAACCACACACCACACAGTCCCCTGTCACATATAAAGCACGTGTTCATGCATGAGTGTGTATTCGTTTCTGCTCGACACGTGAAAGCCCCAAAGTCAAACTGGAGAGTGAGATTGATAAAAAGGAATGCACACATGACATGGGGTGACAAGTTATCGCAGACCAAAGTGGGTCTTCATATTGTTGTCCAGCTAGAACGAAACTAATCGCTGCACTTGAACAATACACCCAGAGTGCAACAGGGTTTCTGCTGTCAGATCTGAATCAGCAGAGGTTTATTTCTGCAGCACCATCCTCACTTTTACTCCCTTTTAACCTTTTGCCCTCAATGAGAACACTGTGAGAAGCGAGAAGGTTTCAAGCAAAGCCGGCTGCGTGAACCGTGATTGACATATTGCAAAAGGATAGACTCCTAAAATTGTATACGGCTGGGAGGGGAAAACGCAATATGCAAATCCCTGGGGAAATATTCAAATTTGTCATGCTGCTATCACAGCCTTTTTGATAAGTGCCTTTCATTTTCACTGTGGAGAGAGAAATAACTATAAAGGGTTCAAGGCTGAATGTTAAAGTTTAAGACGGTAGACTGCAGCTGCTTTTGTGCCTCAGGGCCGGGTATTGTTGCATCGTCTGCTGAAGCAACGTGAGGAAGCAGCCGAGGAAACTTTCCGACCTGACGAAGGTCACTTCGGCTTTTGTCTCAGGGAGTCTGTGACTTGTAAGGTTTTTTTATTCATTCACTTGGCTCTCATTGTTCCCTCTGTCTCTGTATATCGAATATCAGTTTGTTGGAGTTGCAGCCGGGGAAAACCTCTTTCCCTTTAAATGACCCAGTTCGACTTGTTTGTATTGATGTCATTAGCGAAATACTGGGGTTTTCTTTGTTTAGGCATTATGGAATATCAGGATTGACTGGCTCCCTTGCAAGGGCTTTGTGTTTGTTCATTGGTCAATATTCCTATTCGATGAAGGCCCACGTACTGACTTAATGTCCAGAGAAAGATGCAAAAAGTCAGATTTACATGATGGGAAATAGAAAGTGACAATACTATTATGGTGTACCGTAAAAGTCGGGTTACGAGCCGCTACTACCTTCGGTCAGTGTCCCCGTTAGCTCCCCGCTGTAGCCAGCTGGGGCTCCTGCTAGCGCTCCGTTACTTCCCCGCTAACTTCCGCTAGCTCCCTGAAAACCACCGAAGGTAGCGGGACCAGGCTCGACACAGGACTTGGGCAGAGGGGACGCGGGCAGTAGCAGCAGCAGCGGCCGGTAGCAGCAGCAGCGCTAGCTAGCAGCGCTACTAGCTTGCTACAGCGTGGACACTGACCGGAGGTAGGAGCGGTTTGTAACCCGACTTTTACGTAGACTGGTCTACGAAAAATGACGTTCACATAAATCATAAGGGAGAAACATATATTTTTTGGTTTTTGACGCATCACACAAACGCCTTTCGTAATCATGGTTTTAGTTTAGTTTGTATTTGTTCGAGAGGGACAAGAGAAAATATCACAGTGTAAGGAAGACATTTCATGTTCATCATATTGCACACAGATATATTGCACATAAGGGCATTAATTAATTTGCACATTTAAAGTTTCATCCATGGTGATTTGTGGGTCAGAGGTTGGGTCAACACAGGACTATCACCCAGGAGGCCGCTGTTCTGTTTTGTGTTTAACCAAAAAGTTGATGAGTTATTTAAATTCATGTCCATAATATAAATATCATAACACACATTATTATTTGCAAATCATTTTCATTGTCTACTCATGGAGTCTTTTCATATATCCACAGGGAAACACAGGGGACTGCAACCAGTTCCATCACAGCCTGATTTGAAGATGTGAGAGCAATAACAATATACAGTTACAATGTACAGAGCAGTTTTGTGAAATAATCTTCTCATATGCATGTGCATCAACCCAAAAGCAACGAGCCAGTGATCAAAGGAGCAAAGATGGAGAGGAGGGCATAAGCTTGAGGGATGAGAATGGGCAGTATAGCGACTGTATCTCGGCCAAGTGGGCAGCTGTGAGGATTGGATCCTCGGTCTCAGTCATCGATTCTAAACCCAGATCTATGATCTCTAGAAGATGCTGATGGGTGATTTGTGTGGTCGCTGTGGTGCTCTGCATTCCCTTCATAGAGAGGTGGGACCACTCGTCTTTGTTCCAGATCGCACTGCACCAGCCTTTTGTTTTTTCAATACAGATTACACATGTTTTTCTTCTGGCGTCAGGCCTCTCTCCAACTTTGACTCTATAAGTTTGTATCTGTGTCGGCATGTTTTAACTTAAATAGAGACCAGCATTTAGTTGCGGCCCCTTTTCTCTTTAATTAGACTTGTCATACTGTTACTAAACAGAGCAGGATTTCACATCTCTCTTTAATAAGTCATCGTTCTTTTTCGAGCTGAAACGGGATGCTTGGTTGTATTGGGATACATGACGGAGGAAGAGACTGTAACCACCACAGAAAGTGACTCAGCAACTTGAGATGCATCAAAATGAGAGCCGGCATGCAACCGTTCCCCCCTTTTACGCCTTGTTGATCCCGGTGATCGCATTGCAGTGGGATAGTGCTCCACCACAAGGACGCACATTGTGACCACATCGAACACATGTGTAAATGCAATAGTGTCTTCAATTCGCATTCAATCACTACGTAGGGACCCACAATGTTCGGGTAAGCTCAGAAAATAAGCGGGCTGTAAAGATCACCACAGACCCCTCACACCCTGGACACAAGCTGTTCCACCTCCTCCCCTCTGGAAGGCGCTACAGAGCACTGTACGCCAAAACCACCAGACACAGAAACAGCTTCTTCCCACTGGCCGTCACTCTGATGAACAGTTAACCAAACTCTTCTATCTGTACTATCTGCACTTTTTTTTACTACTGTCTTTAATGTCTTTTTTTAATCTTTTTTATATTTATCTTGTTTACTGTATATTGTGTCTGAAAAAGTACAAAGAGCAAAGTGAAACCGGAGTCAAATTCCATGTATGTGCAAACTTACATGGCCATTAAAGCTGATTCTGATTCTGATTCTGATATCTACCCATTTATTTCCTTACACAGATCTGGAGCTTGCCAGCATACTGTATGTCATATGGAGAATCAGGAAATGTAAATGTATTATTTCTTTGTGACGTTTAATTGGGTAATACTTTACAGTAATTTAACGGGTTGACAAATTTCATGATGCTGTTTTTCACTTCTTTTTTTTTATTACTGCCAAACTACCCCAACATTTTCCTCAGAATTCATTGGAAATTCCTCCAACATTGTTTAATAATGATATTCAACTATTTTAAAATATAATATTTGACCAATGTAAAAGCAATATAAACCTGTTTTCACACAAACTGCAGACTTGTTGAATCTTTGAGTCACGAGTCCACCAGTTCCACCGCCATGTTCCTACAGTAGCCCGGAGCAGACAAACCTCCAGACTCTAAGAAGAGTCGGTGGTCGACCGGCTCAGAAGGTAGAGCGGGTTGTCTCTCCATCAGAAGCTCGGCGGTGTCCTCGGGCAAGACACTTAACCCCAAATTGCTCCCGAAGGCGATGCCATCGGTGTGTGAATGTTCGATAGTTAGTCCTGATGGTTGTAGCCTCTGCCATCAGTGTATGAATGGGTGTGTTACAGAAAGTGTGTGTCTGTCGTCCACGCGTACTTCTTGGTACCGATGTGTTGCCAGTGGACAAACCTGTGTTAGTGATTGGAGGAGAGAATTACCCATAGAGGGCTCCACTTGTGCTTTTAGATTTGGGGTTACAATATCGTAACCTTTGTTTCTGGCCACCCTTGTTTTTTTTTGCTCCACAGACGCTTTGAGAAAACCATTCTACTTGTGTTGTCTCTGCTGTTTGATGCTGGTTAGGTAGCAGCACGCAGCTGTTTTGTCAGAAGTTGTTTGCTGAAAACAGAGTGGTGAGACTGAAACATACACAAAATGTTCTTTAAAACATCCTTTCACAACAGATTTAGTCATTTGTTTCGGCTTAAATATAAAAGATATTGCTTGGTGTAGCCTAAAACTATATACTTGTGTTTTTTAGCCTGGTCCCAGTACACTCACAGCTTCTTGTACTTCATCCTGTCTAACCTTGACTCTGTTCACCCAGTCCATCCTTATCGCTCCTGTCATCCATCCTCCCTCCTCCTGTCCCGACGTCCTCAGCTCTCAGCACAATTCCTCTGGCCCGCAGCTAGTCGGAGCAGAAGCAGCATTCCTGCAGGGAGGGGCCGATTGAGTCGTCTCGCATCGCTAACTTTCCTCTGACGAGGTCTTAGCCTCATCCGCAGATGCAGAGAGAGCAGGTGGGAAGATGAGGGAAGCAAAATGGGTTTTCATCAGAGAATTAAAGAGCCGTGAGACAAGTGAGAGAAAAGCTAGCGAAGAATGATGTGTCTTTGTATTACAATTACTGATTATTTTTCTCTCAGGTTAGGTTTTATTCGTCACAGTATTGAATATCGTTATATTAAAGGGAGTGAGTTGTCTGTCCACCCTATTTATAGAACCTTTTTTTTCTGAAATTCCATCACCGCGAGCCTTCAGTGTAGGTTTGGTTAATCCAAACCTACACTGAAGATAATACAGATAATACAAATCAGACAAACTCTGCAAGGGAGATAAATAAATCTCACCGGGCTTATGGAAACGTTCCACTCAAAGAGTCTGTCTGCAGAGTTTTGATGCTTCGTTTTGGAAGCACCTTCAACAACTACCGGCATGCTCCCCGGTCGGGAAGGTTGGAGTCAATGACGCGCAGCAGGCGCTCCACGTCATGAACGATACACTAGCTGCAAACGTTGATCTGCTTCACATCCAGTATGATGGAGCCAGTCGGAGCTCATTATTTCATCACTTGTCTGAGTGGTAAATGCTGCATAGAATAGATTTTAGAATTTAAAGTTCTACAATACCACAACCCTTGTGAGAAGATACAGCTTGTGTAAAACATAATTAAAGTAACCGTTAAGTTTATGTACTTACGTACATTCCAACGACTCGCCATTTTTCGCGCCGCCCGTAAGGTTTCACAAAAACCCTCATAAGTACCCTTTACAACATCGGATTTCACTAATAAAGACAAACCGTCCGGGCTTGTAGGAGTCTAACAAAGCAATCCACATCCATAGTCCACTATTAGTACCTTAAACTTCCCAAAACGTCCGGAGAGTTTTTTTTTAACGCCATCTCACGCTTCCGTGTTTTGCGGTCCTCCTGTTTGGTTTATCTTGGAACCACGCTAGACGGCACCGGCGGAGCCTACTGAAGAGAATGCATCCGGGCATGCTTATGGGGAATGTAGTTTTCTCATAAAATCTTTAACTTTTCCATTTCTGAACCGATTTACACAGTTGTTTTTCTATAAAACCTTCGAATCACCCCAACACTTTGTTTTTCTGTGTTTTTATTATTGCAGATCTGGGTTCTTTAGGACCTGTTCTTTCCAAAAAGGTGTGTTATTAGTATGTGGGACCTTGGTAAGGGTCTGAAAGCACACATTTTGAACACGGTGAACCTCGAAAAAAAGGACCTACACAGGTCCTGCGGGGAAAAACACAGTACGAAATAATGTAGTTCCTGCAGACACATTGTAGGGAAGAGCAGAAAAAGAAAAAAAAAGCAATCCCAAAGGCTTCAATTATGTCTCTGCTATATGCCGGGATGAATTCATTGCCAATCCTTCATTGCTCTGTTTCCCCTCAATGACCAGCTTACACATATTAAGCTGAAGGCTCTTGGCCTCGACCCTCGCTCCAAACCAATGAAGGTCCAGCAAGATTGTGTTCATGCTGGTAAAGTCTGAACGGCAAGATAAGAAGGCAAAACTAACACCACAAAAAACGAAAAGGCTTTGCAGTTCACAGAAGAACTATTCATCGGAGTATCCGATGGATAAGGATTCAGTTGGGATGAGTTTGAATAGGTTTGCTATTGGAGGATGTTTAGGATGCGTTGGGTCTCAAAGTGTCATTTACAACCAGCAAACGAATTTGACCAAAGTTGCAAACAATGCTAATATCGGCACGTTACCATCGATCCATAATCTGTCCCTTTCTTCCACGTCTCAGGTGATGGACAGGTGGATTTCGAGGAGTTCATGACGATCCTTGGACCCAAGCTCCTGTCGTCGGAAACGAGAGAAGGCTTCCTGGGCAGCACAATAGATACCATCTTCTGGCAGGTAAAGCTTTATTCTCTTGAACACCTCTTGAAAAACCTTACACACACACACACACACACACACACACACACACACACACACACACACACACCAGATATAGTATATGTGATTGGTAAAATGACATTTAGGTGTACATATTAAGTAGTATTTAGGAACGTTTTAATATGTGAAGGAATTGCGACTTAAAGTTACCACAAGGAACTTTTAACTGTTTAAATTTCAATCTGATGCCTCCATCTGATGACCTGCAGAAGTAAACGTGACCATAAACGAGAAGATTGGCTATTTCTATATAGTTATTCTTAATAACAGCCGTGGACACGTGGTCCAGGAATGCTGCAGGTCTTTATGACACAAGGTAGTGGCGCTTGAAAGTTCCATGTAGTAATTTTTAAAAACTGGAGTTTAGATGTGTTTCACTGTTTACAAAACAACTGAGGATGCACACGCAGCAGGGGGGTCGAAAACATGTTATGGAGTATTTAGATTGATTAGGAACCTGTCTATAAATATAAAAATGTTTAGTTAATTTAAACCCATTTTGAGAGTATCTCATATCCCCACGTTCTTGATAATGTTGCATTAATGAGCTCAACCTTTTTAATGTGGGTCAACCACAATAAACGTGCTCAGAAGAAGAAAGTATCCTGTGTTTGGAAAGTGTGTCAAGTCGTCTCTCCTTCTCTGCATTAATGCAAAAATAACCACTACTCGCACTGTGAAAGGAAGTGCAAAACAAAAGCTTTATATATATATATACATATATATATATATATATATATCATCTGACGTCCTCTGAGGGACATCGTGACTGATGATGATAATATGTGACCCTGACAGATGTGCCTTTTGGACATCCTAAAGGGTTTTGAGACTCTGAAGAGCCGTTTGGAGTGACAAAGGAATCGGCGGCACGAGAAACAAACGACAGAGTAAAACGTTGACGCGGGAGGGAAACAAGCGAGACTTTGAGTGAGCGAGACAGAGTGATGAATGCGCGTGACAACGGGGAGAGATGGAGAGCATGAATAGGGACTGATGGCAAATGGAGCAGGTGCGAGGGGAAAGAACAGGACATTTGGCACCGATGATGACACTTGGCACGCCCGTCCGCCTGATGTCATCATCGGCCTGAACCGGGGCCTTTTCTCGGGGGAAGGAGCTCGTGGTTCACACCTCGAGGACGCGAGTCTTTCGGAGGTCTGAGTGCAGTCTGGGCGGATGCGCTGCCAGCCCCATTTGGCTGCTGCAGATTTTATTTTTTATTTTTTTAACCCCTCAAGTAAGGCCGGTGGTTGCGGGTTGGCTGCGTTGGGGTTTGCTACTTACACTTACAAACCCACGCTTCTTGTCTGACGATTTAATGCTTAGACGCTGGAATCAGCACCTCATTTAATGTGTGGAGTGTTTTTCGAGGGAAAAATAAATCGACTCAAACATTAATTTATCATGATTATTTCTCCACATGCCTCACAGATGATTAGTCGTTTGAGGTATTACCGTTTTTGTGCTTAGTTTAGTTTATTAAGTGTGTGTGTGTGTGTGTGTGTGTGTGTGTGTGTGTGTGTGTGTGTGTGTGTGTGTGTGTGCGTGTGTGTGTGTGTGTGTGTTTTAGAATGAATACTATTGATGCAGCATTTTGGAGGGGACCATACTATTGTCTTTTTTCAACAGGACAGAATGTTATTATACAGCAGTGTATATGCAGTGTAACTTTTGTACCACAATGGAAGAATGTAAATGATCTCATCAATGCAAATACATGAAGACAAAATAACACTGTCTGCTCAAAAGCCCACCCAACACTGAATAAACCATCAACCAGCACAGCTCGTTACGGCCCACTCATCAAAATGCAGAAGCTGCACTGTCCTCATAATCAACAAATGTTGCATCCTTTTCCTTTGTGTCTCTAGACTGTGCATACAATTTAATTATGGAACGTAATATACAGTGTTGCCGGAATAGATTGCCTTCTTACTCTGAGCTTAAAAGGCCTGATATCGAATTAATTGCTTTTTGTTTTCATTCTTTAACCCTGCACCATTAACCGTTAACATGAACATGAAATATAATGACCACATGAGCCGGGTGCGATTTGTGAAAAACATCAGAGGGGAGTGGGGCTTATTCATGAAAGTAAAGCACAAAACACAGTGGGTCTATAAAGACCATGAAGGCTATTTCTCGCAGCTTTTGAAGTAACATTTATACATTTCGTTGTAACTGAACTTTAATGTAACTGAACTTTAACTTTAGGGGCTTGATCCATTAGGTTGGCAGGAATATTTCAAGTCTTGCTTTATTTATTTTTTCTCTCTCTCTCTCTCTCTCTCTCTCTCTCTTTGCCTTGTTCGTCGCGTCTACATAGGGGGTTCGATCACAACAAAACAGGAGGTTAAACGCTACTTTAACCTTTCCGTTCCACGGAGAGCGCCACTCTACTGGGCTGAAACTCGTATTTATAGATATATATATATATATATATATATATATATATATATATATATATATATATATATATATATATATACTTTATTCATCCACAGAGGGGAATTAGTTTGAAGCAGCACGTTTACAGAGTAAACATATGTAATCAGACTTCTACATTAATCATCAGGTGGACAGAGGTCTCCAAATGAACGCTCATGATCATCTGTGTCTCACGATCATCTGTTAATACAACCAGTTAATATGTTAGGTGTATTTTTTCTTTTCTTTCCGGAGTGACTTCATCAGTTCAAGCCATATGCATAAATTGGGAAAAGCCAGATCAACAGTGATGTTTCGTTGGACAGGGAGTACAGTACATTTTAAATTCGCCGTGAATTGAATATTTCATCATGATGTAATGTCAAAAAACGGTGAATATCTACATGAAGTTGGACTTAAAGAATTACTGTACGTCTTCAGCATCAAATAAAATATATATATATACAGTAAATGCAGCATTTAAAGCCCAATGATGGCAAAAAGCAATCTTTTAAAAAATGATATAAATGGTGCTGAAAAAGATCATAATCGTGGCAGGAAAGCCTATGCTGCTTAGGGTGTGTGACTAGATGATGAGCTAGCTGAGAGCAATCTCTAGATTTGTCAAAAAGTTTGGCTTCTATGTCAACTTTCAGCGCTTCACACAAGTACCAGGTCAGTCTAATTAAAGGAGTCTCTGGCTCTACAATTATACTGAAATTACTTTTTTCTTTAGAAAGGAAGAGTCCGTTTCACATCCTCTTTAAAGCTTCCTTAAGCTTTATTTCAGAACATATCTTATTGTAATGCTCTGCCTTTTTAGAAGAATAAATAAACCACTAATCTCATTTTGAGGAATGACCCCGTCGGCCACAGCGCGCTGGAGAGTTATTAGAAGATTCAAACAGGGTTCTTACGGTCATGGAAAACCTGGAAAAGTCATAGAATTTTGAAATGGTTATTTCCAGGCCTGGAAAAGTCCTTGAAAAAAATAAAATCCCAAAAGTTTAGTAAAAGTCATGTAAATGTGTTATGTTCATGTGTTCATGACGTTCATTTACGCTGAGTTTGAAATAATGAATATGCTTTTAAAAGAAAGACGCTCAGAATATAAGCAGGCATACATACAGGCATCTATATAAATGTTTATTCTTGTAATCAAACTATTGTCTCATTCATTTGTGTCATTTAAGGTTTACTGTATGCTTTGTATTCTCATTGTTAGTTTAAATACTACATTTTCTCACTTTTTACTGTTTACACCAAGATTTCACAAAATGTTTGGTCGTGGAAATTTGGTTTAAAGTCATGGAGAAGTCATGGAAATCCATTGGTCAGAATGTGTAAGAACCCTATTCAAAGCACCCAGTAATTGTTTGTTTTTGCTTGCATTCATCAAAGAAGGCCACATTTACATTAAGGGGTAAGAACCCAACGCTTGAAGCTCTTTAATCGATCCATAACCCTCTGTCGCTCTCTGACTGATGTGATCGGCCCTCTTTACAGCAGACTCTGATTCCGTTTGATTACCCGATGTTTCCCGTAAAAACACGAATGAATATGAATATGAATATCATGCAACAGCGCCGCAACGCTGGCAGCATTTAGCTGGAGGGGTTACGTGTAACTGTTATGGAAATACACAATTATCAAAGCATTTCACAGCGTTTCACAGATTTCGGTTTCCTCCATCTGGCACTCTGCAAGATTTTTGGGATTTAAATATTTATTTTCCCGAGCCGAGGCTGTCAGCTGGACTCCATCAGAGCGGACCGCCTCGCTAACTGGACTGAACCCCGTGTTGCACTCGGGTTCGACGCTCTTTGAACCACGAGAGCGGTTTGGGTCGCTCGTCTTAGCCGAGAGATTTTCTCATTCCACTAATGTCAGGCGACGTGTCACATCCTCACCAGCTGGAGCGATGGGTAATGATTCACTCGGTCACACGCTCACCTTCCTACTCACTCTGGAACACTTTGTTAATGTATCTCATTATCCCGTCTGGATAATTGTGAGCTTGTAATTGAACAACTGCAAACATTTTATTTTCCTCTGCTCTGCCTCCTAAACACACTGCTTTCATAAAGATGATGTCTTTTTGTTTCATTCATAAGCTTATATTCTATAGATTTAAATGTATTTCTTATGATGCCAAAAAGGTAACATTTGTCATTTTGTTTCCTTTTTGCTTTTGAGCAGGATATTTCCTTAGACTTTGCTGACATCACATTATGGCATTCTTCCTGTGTATGATGAAGATGTGTGGAATTAATTACAGGTCGGACTGCAGCTATATATTATTGTAGTAACTGAGTGTTCTACCGATTATTTCATTGATTAATCACGTAATCGGATTTATTAAGGAGCAATGACAAATATGCAAAAGATAAAATGACCCGGACCACTAATTGCTTTCCATTTCAGAAAAATTCACATTACACAAATTCACGCAGTATAAATATCTGTTCAAACTAAACCCATTCAGTGACTCTGTGCCGTATTGCGTCAGAATTTCAACCGTCAGAAAGTTAAAATGTCGTCCTCTTACCTCGTCATTGTCATTTTCACATTCAAATTATTCTAAATATTAAAAAATATATCAAATTAGGAAATGTATTGTTAACGAACTATTTGCTTTAACGAAAAAAATATAGTAATACTAGTATTTGTTTTAATGCTGCATGATAAGCTGCTTAGAGTTTGTGTTATTCAAACACAAACAGATCCTAATTTGCATCAGTGATTAGAGTTTCTGGAGGAAGCGCTTCAGACCCAGTCACTTATCGTCTTAATTAATCCTGGAGCAGTGTTGTGATTCATCGCTGATGGTTGATTCATGCCAAGTGACCGGAGTACAGTTTGGTACCCGGCAGCTCTGGATGAGCCCGGAGGAGATCAGATAAGCACTCTGAACACGTTCGTAATTACTCGTTTACAGCGTGGGCACCTCTGCTTGACATTCATCACATGATTGGACTTGATGAGAATGTCGGTACTTGTGTAAATGACATTTGAGCCTGCAGTTCTCTCTCTCTCTCTCTCTCTCTCTCTCTCTCTCTCTGTTATTAAAATACAATATCATATTCTCGTTTTCCCTTTTGTATTTTTCAGCTTCTCTCTAAAGTTGAACCTCATATAGAAGAGATTGTGTCCAATGCAAAAAAATAAAAATAAAAGTATATGTTGAGGAGGTTGTCTGGAACACATTGTTCCAAAATCAATACGAGACACCTCTTCAATGCACTGCACTACGCTGTGAAACACGGCTCTGCACCAGCTAGATTCTTTTCTTTTATTCTAGAAATGAGCGCAGAGGATCTGATGGTAATTTAATTTGTCACAAACAGTGCAGAGCGGTGGTTGGGAATATCATCTAGGAATGTGGTAGCACTGCAATACAGTAGACAAAATTAGAGGTAGTTATTAAGGAACAAATGAGGAACAAGGTGATGATTAATGCATAGTGTAGTAGTTCCTGGATTACAGTTTTAACAAATCTCCTGAATATAAGGTCCTACTTTCCTTCTTAAATGTGTATTGATGCTCATAATGTATACATGACGTTTTAAAGTTCCTCAAATATTGACAAACCCTGAAATATTTAAAACTGTTGGCAGCATAAATTAGACGTGTGTGTGTGTGTGTGTGTGTGTTACATTTGGCAGCAGGTTTTTGTCTTCACATGAATGAACACCTTTTGTGTTTGAGCACTGCAGACAGACTGCACTGGTGTCATGGTTTGAAAAATGGGCTTTCATCTCTGCACCGTTCTGTGGAGACTGTGTGTGTTTCTGTATGCGAGTGTGTGGCTCACTGGAGCAGCTGATACTGCACTCAGCGCTGTTTATCATTGAGTTTATTATCGAGGCCGAGTCAGGACCGGGTTTTAGAGCAGTGACACTTCGGCGTGCCAACTGTGGGGAGAACAGGGATGGAACCGGCTACCTTCTGGTTTCAGGGCGACCACTCATCCCCACGAGCTATGAGAACTTCACATAGTACACAGACATAAAACGTCATTAATACATGGCAAAATGCCTGTATTTTCATGGAAATGTTTACGTTACGCCGGTAACAGGATACGCGACGGCCAAGATTCTTGGTGACTGACGTGAACATTTTGTGGGGCGTGACAAAAAAAGTTTGAGAACCACTGCTTTAATCACTCTTCTTATTTTTGCAAAGCAAAGCGAGCAAAGATTAAAGTGCTTGCTGCTGAGTTTTCTCACAGGTGACCTGACCGCCAGGAGAAAGGGCTGATTAGTGGTTGCATACCTCTTTATCTTGACAGAGCAACAGGAGTGAGACTATTTTAGAGCTTTTTGCACTATAATCATTCTTTGTGCTTTATTACTGTACGCCCACTCTGAATAAAACGTGTAATTGCAGCCCTATGGAGGAATATTGATGGAAAATGAATTTAGTCATAGAACAACATGTTTGGATTCTAAACATCTGACTTTTTGGTTGATCAATCAGTTTGTTTTAGTTTGTCTTGCTTTTGTCACACTGCACAAAGCTATACACCGGCACAGATTAGTTATTTGTTTTACTTCTGCTCAGAAATTTAGATTTGATCATTTTAAGCAAATAAATGGGTCAATATCTCCACTATATATAATTATTTTGTCGTGTCATTATTTGCTTGGTTTTAACTGATCAATTGCATTTCAGAAAATATACAGTATAATCTTAAATCTTTAATACATTTTTTTTTAGCCTTTTTGCTTCTACCCTGTGGAAGACAGTATTAAATATGGGCGAAGAAGGGAAGGAGTGGTATGACAAAAAAGGTGCAAAGCACTCCTGTGTTGTCGTCTCACATGCACATCAAAAGGAACACTAACTTCTGATGAAGTTAACACAAGAACTGATGTTGGCACCGTGGTTCTTCCTATTGATTATCATCCGTTGTCAAACATTAAAAGCAAAGCAGAAACCAAACAAAACTTGACATTCATTCCTTTTCCTCACTTTAACATTATTCATAGTCCTAGTCGGGATTATTTTTGACTAACATTAGATAAGTGGCCATATTCTATTTTTAATGTCTGTGTTTGCTTTTTGTTGTTCATTGAATACACAGTAGAGCAAGGAGTTGGTGTAAAGCATTTTATGTTGAAGATACTGAAGCCCAGCTTTGCAGTTTTTAAGACGTGTCGAAAGGTTTCTGCATGTGTTAACCGAGTGTAATTAGAATAATTCCTGCTGCAGAAATGTCATCGAATCTTTCTCCAGAAAAGTGCTTTTTAAAGATAATGAGGCAGAAAGAGGCAGAGTGTTTGGGAGGGCAAATGTCAGGAGGAAGAAGTATAAACAGGTGTAAGCCTAATGAGCAGCTAGTCGCTCCTCTCAGCTCACAATGAGTAAATCCGCTGGCAGAGTAAAACCTTTATGTTTTGTTACTGTCAGGTAAAACACCTCGTATCCTTCAGGTGCATTTAAATAAGCTGAATGGCGACAGGCTGCTCAGGAAGTTTACTTTTTTCCCCCGAATCCCTGTCAAAGTGTCATGAAATGAATGCAAGACCACTCGTGGAATTGGTGTATTTTGGAAATGCGGGGCTTTGACAACATTGAGCAAAAACATTGAGCAAGCTGTTAAGAATACATTTTTTTATTTTATTTTTTATAGCCTGAAAGTAGTAGTAGTAGTAGTAGTAGTGTAGGTATTCCAGCTGTTCTTTGTTCTTTCAACTCTGCAGTTTGTATCCATCCATCCAGGGACAGATCATATAGTACAACCCATTACTTCTTCCATATTTGAATATATAGAGAAAATAATCTCAAGAAGACCTCAACGTCTAAGACCAGATCATTTCACTCAGACATTTAGACACATGGCTGTATGAATATGAAGTATCTGCCTCCTTCATGCTTTAGGAATGTAGACTTTCTTCCTAAATGAGATCCATTAATCTTCCTTTTTATTTCTGTTCTTTGTGCCCGGGCACAATTTTGGATTCATAATGACTTTGAAACAACCCATCTGTGATGAATAATGCATGGGCCGCAGTGAGAGATGAGAGTAGTCGCTAATATTTGTGTTGGCCCCTCCAGAGAATCGTGAGGAGAGAGAAGTCATTGTCTCCGTGCTGTTTCTAATCAAATCAAATATGTAATGTAATGCCCACATTTACACAAGAAATGTACAAAATGTAAAGTCCAGGACATAGCAAGTCATTTCTAAAGGCCCGTCAAACTCTTAGAATATATTGCATTTACTGTATGTGATATTTTTTATGTCTCGGGAGCTTAAGACAATTTTTCCACCTCTGTATTTATTTGTTTACTTTTATATTTCACGTTTTATTTTCATTATGTATTTTTCCAAAAAGGAGTTTAGTCTTCAAATTTAAGATGAGCTCAAAATAAGATGAGCCTTTATTGATCCCCAGAAGGGAAATTCAGGTGTTGCAGCAGCAAAAAGATGAATAGGGAAATAATATACTACTCTATTAATCATAATAATAATCATAGTAAGACATATACTAATAACAACAATAAGTAATTAGATTTTGCAAACAGTGTACACCAGAAAAACATATACCGTAAAAGTCGGGTTACAAGCCGCTCCTACCTCCGGTCAGTGTCCCCGCTGTAGCAAGCTAGCTCCCCGCCGCTGCTGCTGCTACCGGCCGCTGCTGCTGCTGCTGCTACTGCACGCGTCACCTCTGCCCAAGTCGGGTCCCGCTACCTTCGGTGGTTTTCGGGGAGCTAGCGGAAGTTAGCGGGGAAGTAACGGAGCGCTAGCAGGAGCCCCAGCTGGCTACAGCGGGGAGCTAACGGGTCACTGACCGAAGGTAGTAGCGGCTCGTAACCCGACTTTTACGGTAACCGTATTTAAATAATGACAGTTGGTGTCTAATTATGGATTTTTGTGATACATTCAAACATGTTGTGGTGTCCTAATAATTATTGTTTATTTGTAATATCATGAATACAACTGCCAACGTTTGGTCTATACGAGGCCCGTATAGTTGGTCTCTTTTGTTGTTCAGACTTCAGCTGCTGCTCATCTCATCCTGCTGGGTCGTTCTGAGATGACAGATGTGTGTCTTTTGCTCCCTTTACACTTCGACACGATTGGTGTGATTTATTTATAATTATTTACCTCCACATCATCCATTTACTCCCTGCAGCCATTAAGACCTTTTTCCACCTCTTGACATCACAGCAAGGTTCCACTGACATATAAGAACTCCATCAGGCGAGTAAAAGACGTGCCACTGTTTGGATGTGCCTACTTTGGTACCGAATGATATTTCTGATTTAATGTCTTTCCATTAGCATCTTTCTCATTGGTCACACCAATGGAGGCACTATCCAAGTTTCACCAAACTGAAGTGCTAAAGTGCTGTAATTGAAATGAAAAGGTCCAGCTCCATGCATGTGATATAAGAAGAGGCAGTACTTCTCTGCTGCTGCGTGTCTAGACTCTAGAGGATTGAGGCCGCCAGGCAGGATACAAACGCAGCATAAGGCCATTCACATGCTGCTGGGGAGGCGGAGCAGCGAGGAGAAAAAGAACAACAAAATCATATTCTCTTTACCAGGCATGGCTTTGAATAGCAATGAGGATGGCACAGAGACGTGACATTACCGACGGATAATCAACCCCCACCCGCCCAGACATGCACACGCCGTCCCTTCCCTCCATATACCTAATCAGCCTCCTTCAAACGGCCCAATCTACTACACCTCTGATACGCTCATCCTCAGAACCCAGCTCAGAGGTTTGCTGGTGAGTTATGGAGGGTTATCGAAGAGAAAATGACTCCATTCGTCTCTATTGCGCCAAACGTCGCAGTGCTATTATGTTTGGAAGGAAAAAAGGCATCGTTTTGATCCCAGGCCAGAGTCCTCTCCTCTGAGGTCTTCACTCTCACCGTGAGACGAGACAGGGTTTCATGATGACCTCCAGGTGAGTCTCCCAGTGCCACCTTTGGTCTAAATCAGACTGGATATACAGTGGTTTTAAATATATTTACATTTTTATTCAGTTGAGGAAAGTAATCTAGATAAATAGACATTTCAATTCCAGTTAAGTTACTGATTCTTTTAACTTTTTGTTTCAGCTCAAGTTTTCTTATTTTTTTACTTCTAGCAGCAAGTAAAACATATAATGCAGAAAATAATTTAGCAGTAAAAGAAAAAACCCACCATTGCACAGCGTTGTCATGAATTTCTTTGAGAGCAGACTGAAAGGTTTCTGCTCAACTTCCACCACACCTTCACCACTTTAGTGCTATATATATACTGATATATATATATGTATATATATATATATATATATATATATATATATATATATATATGTTATACGCGTGGCTCAGCACAAACCTGTGATGGTTTTGCTCAAGGCGGGTCTGGTGCAGATACCAGAACTGATCTTGGATCAGCTTTGGGATGGCTGGGCAACGACAGAGTGGTGATGTTGTAGCTGTCCTTCTTGACCAAAAACACCCACTCATGCCACTAAAAGATGAAAAATACTTTATCTGTATATTTATATCATGTAAGTTCATACATAATCATTTCATTTATCTTTGCTGCTTTACTAGAACCAGTACTTAAACATCTCATGATCATTTACATCAAGGTGAAAATTCTGCATCTTTTTATGTGTATGTCCAATCAGTGTATTTTATTCAATTCAAGCAATAAGTTACTCAGTGCACGCTATGTTGAGATGCATTGTGGGCCAGCTTCTGTCCAAACCTCTGCTACATTCACTTGATGTCTTCAAGCCCCTGGCTACACCGGGGAAATCCAAGCTGAAATAGCGGCCTGTTGATCGTCCTACCGCCGACTACGTCACGGTCACTCACGCCAAGATGAACAAGAGATTTTGCTGAACTTTTCTGGGTCTGTATGGCACGCACTGAGGAATTTATTGTTATTGTCTACATTTACCACCAACACCGATTGGACGTCCTGATAAATGGTGCCGGATTAAAATGATAATAAATGTGGCGGATTTTCCCACAAAAATAACATAAAAACTGTTAAGAACATACATCGCTGCTCTTCTGACTGACTTTGACTTATACATCATACACAACTGCAGCTACCATCAATTCACGGCAGTAGAAGTGGTTTACTAATGTATGCAAACATAGTAATCATTATATGAAGTGTAATTGATAGCATCACCTCGCTCCTGGACACACTGATTCTGTTTCCAGGACACATCACCTTTATTACAGGGTCCTGTGGACAAATAGACACACAGGACGTGGAATATATGCCGTGCACAGTAAGAGGCTTAGTCAGATTTTAAACCTCAACCATTTGAGCTATTATCCAGAATGCAGTGTGAATGCAAATGCAGTCTGTGTGTGTGTGAAGGGTGCGGAGTCGATTGCGTTAAGTCAGGCTGATAGCTTTCCTTCTCCCCGTGCTGAGAAAGCAAACATGGACGACGCTGTTTGAAGTTCTGCTGCCTTCGGAGAAGCGGCAGCAGCATCAGCATCGCACACCTCAGGCCTCCTGAGAAGCGAAAGCTCATTTGTTTGGTCTCTCCCTTCTGCCTGCCTTCTGTATCTTATGAAGCCGTATGATTTAGAGGAGACATTTTCTTTCCCAGTGTGTGACATTTTGGTCCCGAACCCCCCCCCGCCCCCCCCACTCCCTCCTCCTTATGTTCCATGTAGCTTTAATTACATGTGAGTCAGCTCTGCTACCTCTGTAATTCGCTTCGCAACAGCTCTTTCTCATGCAGGCTCTGAGAAGTGTCGGCAACACATCACCACGTTGTCGCTTTAAACACACATGCTCGGACGTGCACACACAATTTATGCTTTTGTGTGACCAGAATTGTAATGCTTTATCTGTCAATCAAAATGAATGCCTCTAACTATATTATACTGACATAATGGGCATCCGAGAAGGGAGCGTTGTCTTTTTCATCTACTAAAGAAATCACAGTGTGGAATCTTATTTAGATGAATGGAGAAACTAATTTGTCAGCTTAATGCATAAAAAAAACTAGACATGGGCCGGTTTGTTCATTGATCATCGTTTCACAGCCTAATGCGGTGCATTAACGTCGCCTGAGATGTGGTTAAACCTGTTGTACTTCAAAGTCTCATCACGGCTGCAGACGGCAAGGATGAATGGTGACTATTACAAGGTCACAAGTTTTTTTTATCATCATTGTACAACAGGGTTGTGCAACAAAATGCAAAAATCTAAATACTATATTATGTGTGGAGGGTGGAGGAGGAATTCTGGGGTCTCCCAACCTGCTCTGAAAGTCTGGTGGTACGGGAACGCATATCTCTGTACCTCTTGCCGGACGGCTGCAAACAGGCTGTGGCTGTGGGGTGGATGTTGTCTTTAAATGTCCTCTGGCCTCTGTGCAGCTACCTCTCGTCACCAATAATAATAATAATATAATAATAATAATAACTTTATTTATATAGCACCTTTTAAAAACAAAGTTCACAAAGTGCTCTACATAGAAGCAAAGAAGACATAACTTAAATATCGGTAAACACAAAGGACCATGGGCAATGAATACTACAATAATCAAAACAGACAAATAAATAAAATATACAAACAAAACCAGGGGAACAAAAGAACAGCATAATAGATCATAAAAGGACGAGATCACTTAAAAGCACTTCTATAAAAATGGGTTTTAAGAAGTGATTTAAAAGAAGTTATTGATTCGGCCAGCCTTATCTCCTCCGGTATATCACTGAAAGAAAAGTAGCTCGGTATCAGCGATGTTCTGGGTGGTTCTAATCACCCGCCGGCGAGCCCTCCTGTCCAGATGTGCACGCCGCACGCCATTTTGTACCGTTTCCACGCAGGATGCTTTCTTCTGCTCCTCTGTGAAAGCTAACAAGAACTTGGACCTGCTCTTCAGTTTGGGAAGAAAATTAAAAAAAAAATGTTATTCACTTCAATGTCTTGAAATTCTAAGAGGAAAGAAACTGTTGTTTAATGCGGCAATCGAGAAAGAGGTGACATTGCATATTTGAGATACAACAAACTTATTGTCCATCCACCTACCCAAAGCCCACATCAACAAATAAATGCTCAGAGTCAGGCTCCTTAGTCTCCAACATTAGGAATGTATTAAGTAGTGATGGCGAGATGAAGCTTCCTGAAGCATTGAAGCTTTCCATCCAATTGGTTCGCTCATGAGCCGAAGCTTCATGGGGCTTCATTTGCTCTACTGCGCCACCAAGTGGACAATACATGTAAAACAGGCAGCGTGATCACAACGACACCATGGCTTTGGTGTGTGAAGCTTTGAATTTAATAAATTATGTTTGTGACGCCAATACATCAGTTATTAACTTATTAATATTGTGTCTATCTTTATGATATAATGGCGGGGTCAAAATCAAAGGTGGAAACAAATTGGGAAGAGAGTTGTGATGTGACTGTGGGTCAGTGGTTAGATTACCCGTCTTTCAGTCAGAGGATCGGTGTTTCGAGCCTCAGCTCCGCTAGTCCATGTTGATGTGTCCAAGAACTTTTCCACAGTGCTGGGCTTTTTGAGACTATTTCGCCTGCTTTATAAAATACCCTTTCACAGGCACAGATGACGCTGGGGTACAGAGAGGAAGTCCATTGAGTTTCGCTGCCTCTTATGTTTCAAATCGCACGGCAAACCCACGACCCATTTTCTGAATCAGTCACGTGGTACGGCCGGCTCGCGAGGCTTCGAACGTCATCGACACAAGCCTCGATACGCACTTCACCAAAATCTACCTGGATTACTCGACACGCGCATCGAAGCCTCGACACGAAAGGACACATCACTAGTATTAAGTACTTTTTTAGATTTTGTTTTTATCTGTTTACTTGATTATTTACATACACTATGATCTACAACACATCTGATCTGGAAGGCCAGACCTTCACAACTTTTGATCCCTTTACCAGTGACTCTTATCATTTTGATGTTGACCCAGATTTACATGTTTTTTCATCACTTGATGTATCTAACCTCTGTAGTTTTTATGATGAAACTCAGTTTAATGATTTATGTGTTTCTCTGCCACGGAATACATTCTCTACTTTTCATCTGAATATAAGAAGTCTTCCTTGCAATTATGACAAATTAATTCATTATTTATCTTTACTTAAGCATGATTTTTCAGAAACATGGCTTACTGAGGACTCAAGAGACTTCTTTAAAATACCAAAATACAACTCAGTTCACCATGTAAGAGAGAATAGATCTGGAGGTGGAGTATCTCTGTTTATTCATAGTGACTATGAAAGTTATTAACCTTAGTTTCAATGATTGTTTTCCAATTTGTAGTTCCACCAAGAAAAGCAGTCAAGTTAGTAAACCCTGGTTCACAATACATTTACTGAAGCTACTTAAGAAAAAAAATAAACTGTACAGAAAATATCATTCAACTCCCACTCCTCTTACTCACGGTGCTTATAAATCCTGTAGAAATAATTATACCCATACCATTAGATCTGCAAAAAAGAAATATTTCAGTGAAACATTTCTGAAGTGTTCAAATTATATAAAAAGCACGTGGAAAGTAATAAATCAGGTGCTGCAAAGAGAAAAGATTACTAAAGAGCTTCCTTCAGTCTTTTTGGATGGTGAGAATTCTATTGACAAGCCGTTTGATATCGCTCAAAAATGTAATGAATTCTTTGTAAACATTGGTCAGGATTTAGCGAACAATAGTCCAGCTTGTCATGGGAATCCACTGGATTTTATTCCAACAAATGTCCCTATTATCTCTAATTTTATGCCCCAGATATGCAAGAAATAAGTGATATAATTGATGATCTCAAAACATCTTCGGCTGGCCATGACAACATTTCGGCATTTCTTGTCAAACAGGTGAAACAGTCAATACTGCAGCCACTTGTTTACATCTTCACATTGTCTTTGAAAACAGGTGTTGTGCCAGAAGATTTAAAAATTGCGAAAGTTATTCCTTTGTTTAAAGCGGAAAACCCATGTTGTTTCAACAACTATAGACCCATATCTATATTGCCTTGTTTTTCAAAAATACTAGAAAAGATTGTACAAAAAAAGGATATTGTTTCATATAGTCTAATTCAATTCTTTACAAACACCAGTATGGTTTCCGTAAAAATCATTCAACATATATGGCTTTACTTTACCTGGTTGATAAAGTTATCTCTGCACTTGACAATAATGAATTTGTTTGTAGTATTTTCATTGACCTTTCCAAAGCCTTCGACACAGTAAACCATAATATTCAATTGGAAAAGCTGCATAAATATGGATTTCATGACATTGCATACAAATGGTTAAAAAGTTATGTTGCCAATAGAAGACAGTTTGTTTATGTTAAAGGTTGTTACTCAAACAAAGCTAGACTAATATGTGGGGTTCCACAGGGGTCCATTCTTGGTCCATTATTATTCCTACTTTATATTAATGATTTGTCCAATGTGTCAAAAAGTATTTTTACGATAATGTTTGCAGACGACACAACCCTAGTTCTCTCTCATTCAAATTTCAATTCTCTGATTATGGAAGCTAATGCTGGTTTAACCGCCTATGCTACATGGTTTAAATTAAATAAACTATCTTTGAATATCAAAAAAATCAAATTTTATTATTTTCACTGGTAAAAAGTCTTACTCGAAGGATTTAACTAAAATTAGAATTGAATCTCTTGAGATGCCTCGGGTGTCATCTACAACATTTTTGGCAGTTATCGTTGATGAGAGTTTAAGTTGGAGTACACATATTGACCGTGTTAGTAGAAAAATAAACAATCCATTTGAATCATAAGGAGGGTTAGACATCTTGTTTCTGCAAACTGTCTCCTTATTCTTTATTGCAGTTTAATTTATACTTATCTCTCATATTGCAATATAGTTTGGGCAAGTACTTTTCCTACTTCTCTGAAAAAAATGTTGTTTCTCCAGAATCGTTTTGTTAGGATTGCAACACGATCACAGTCTCATATCTCAGCTGCTCCTTTATTTCACAAACTGCAGATTCTTACTATTTATAACATTAATATTACTGTAACTTGCATTTTTATGTATAAGCCACTTTTAGGTGAAGGAAATATTCCTGATCATTTCAAAACCTTCTTCAAAGTCAATTCTCAGATTCATTCTCACTCAACTCGTCAATCTTCACATCTTCATCCTCCTAAAGTATTGACTAGCAGAGGTCAATTCTCTATTAGATTTAGGGGAACCAAGTTATGGAATAACTTTTCCCACCTCACAAAGAAGGATTGCCTGAAAGAAAGTCTAGTTGCTGTTTCGTAAGAGTTTGTTATGTATTGGTGTTTTCTTTCTTTCTTGTTTTAGCTGTTTAGCTGTTTAGCTGTCCATTTTTAGTTACCATTGCTTAGGAATTGCCACAGAGGTATAGTCCAATATCCCTGAACAAGCGTAAGCCATGCTGACTTTCACGCTCACACATGCACACACATGCACACACAGACTTGACATAATTACATTATTTTTCTTTCTCTTCTTTCTTTCTTTTGTTGTCTATCTTATGCATATTTCAATTTATGTTTGTAATTTTGTAAAAATTTAAATATTATATAGGTGGAGGCTTCAAATAAGCCCAGTTGGCTTGTTGTCTCTTCCTGCACTGTGATATTCATTTTCTGTTATGATTTTTTGTTTTATTGTTTGAATTGTTTAAAAATAAACAAATCCCGTTGGACGAGGCTTTAATTAAGCTCTTAAGTTCGGACCATTTTACGATGAGAGATATATTGGCGTATCAATGATTCCAGGCTGGGACCTGTTGACAAAAGCTGCTGCTGCTGCCCTTTTGTAATGAAAAGACGTGCTGAATACTTTTCAGGTCTGAATGGAGCTACAATTGAATGTTAAACCTCCAAGTAAAATTGTGCTTAGAATTGATTTGGCTCCCATTTCTTCCCTCCACCTCTTCAGTCCACTGTGTGTGTGTGTGTGTGTGTGTGTGTGTGTGTGTGTGTGTGTGTGTGTGTGTGTGTGTGTGTGTGTGTGTGTGTGTGTGTGTGTGTGTGTGTGTGTGTGTGTGTCCCGCTGTCACCAACACACTCTCCCATTTCCCCATCACTCTAGCCTTTGCTCTCATCTGTTCCTCGTTCCTCTTCAATAGAGTCAATGAATTACATGAGACCGGGCATTTAGATGCCGCTAATGAGGGTCGTGAACCTCGGGCGGCTCCTCTAGCCTGCACCACTCCGGGGGTTAATGGGAGTAATTTCTCCTTGATTAAGCACACTAACTGTAATTGGCTATTGATAGCCTCCTCGGTGGCTTGAGGCAGTTCCCATTCATGCTGTACTCTCTTCAAATTGCCTCCAAGTTGAGCAATCGTGCTGATGCAAATGGAATTGTGTCATAGTGCTTGCAGCAAAAGTGAACGTAAAGGGAGGGAATCTGTGCTGAGATTCAGATTCCCTCGAAGGATTCCCTGACTGTTCAATACTTATGTTGTCTGCATGCGCCTGAGGAAGCCACACAATTTTGTTTGTTCTTACCATTTGTCGGTCACGGGGGCATTACCTCCATTAAAGTCGTCACAATGGAGGGCAGATGTTCGAGACCTCAACAGAGAGGTCTGTCTGCTTTTCCTCAGGGCCTGAATGTGTAACGGTTTGTCCATAGAAATCAATGTACAAGTCATGTAACGTCGATGTTTCTGTCCCTACCAGCACTCCAGTGACTTGTTGGAGATGTGAGCCTCCATGAACTTTTGTCTCTGTTGTGGCCCTCGTCACGCCTTCCTTTTGTCTCGATGAATCTTCGGCCGTTTGGCGGCCGGTTGACGCAGTGGTAATTGAGACATAAATTTCTCCTGAAGGCTCGGAGCCCTTCGGGGCTGGGGTGGATCGGTAGAGGTCAAAGTCAAAGTCAAAGTCAAAGTCAGTTTTATTTGTCACTTCTTCCATATTGTGCAAACATACAGAGGACCTGAAATTATGTTTCTCTACTGTCTGAAAAAAAGTGAATAGTGCAACAAGTAAAAAATAGACAACATATAACATATAAACAACATCTAAACTAGACAACATATAACAAATTAACAACATATAAACATATAAACAACATATAAACATATAAACATAGTGCAAAAACATATAACATATAGTGCAAAAACAGATTAGGAAACTATTTAAGTGTGCGTTAATAGCAGCGGTCAGACAGTTTAGCAGCAGAGTCTAGATGTGGGAGTGGTGAGGTAGAGAGTTCAGCTTCCTGACAGCCTGGTGGATGAAGCTGGTTGACAGCCTGGTGGTGGAGCCCGGAGGCTCCGGTATCTCCTCCCAGAGGGCAGGAGGCTGAAGAGACCGTGTGAGGGGTGGCAGGAGTCGCTCACAATCGTGGTCGCTTTGCGGGTGAGGCGGGTGTTGTATATGTCCTGCAGGGAGGGGAGGGGAGGGAGTGAGGCACCAATGAGGTCGATAAAGATGCTGACTATTATAGAAGAAAAGAAGGTGTGCATGTTCGACATAAGGCACAGATGGGGCAGGACATACCGTACTTTTCGGGTTATAAGCCGCTCCTACGGCTGATCAGTGTCCCCGCTGTAGCAAGCTAGTAGCGCTGCTAGCTAGCGCTTCTGCTGCTACCGGCCACTGCTGCTGCTACTGCCCACTGCTGCTGCTACTGCCCGCTGCTGCTGCTACTGCCCGCGTCTCCTCTGCCCAAGTCGGGTGTCGAGCCTGGTCCCGCTACCTTCGGTGGTTTTCAGGGAGCTAGCGGAAGTTAGCGGGGAAGTGACGGAGCGCTAGCAGGAGCCCCAGCTGGCTACAGCGGGGAGCTGTCGGGGACACTGACCGAAGGCAGTAGCGGCTTATAACCCGAAAAGTACGGTAACTATACTCCACTTTGTTACTGATGGCATGTCCTATGAAAGGTCTGTAATAATACAGTACACCGTTCCAGTGTATGATGTGCAGTCATGTAATTGTCCTTAATTTCCAGGTTAGATTATACATATTCAGGTCAATAAATGTTTTGCTGACATTGATGCGGATAGATAATAATAATCTAAGAAACTTCGGGTGTAAGAGCAACAGGACATCTCGGATGAAGAGGAACACGTGTGTACACTGTGCGGACTACACGGTGTACAAATACGCAGGCTTTAAGACGGAGCAAAAAGCTAAGAGAAGTATCTGAAAGTCTGAGACTGAGAAGTACCGTCATGGGAAAACTCTGGAGCAGATTCAGATGCTGTGAATAATGCAGGAGATGGCTTTGTAAATAATACATTTCCCGGCAATAAATATTACCAGCCGTAAGCAGTAGAAAGGGTTTGCGAGAGGGACGTCCTGAAAAATTGATGGAATCAAGTCTCGTGCAGCAGCTGGCGGGTCAGTGCTCACCGGCTTAGAGCCGCCAAAGCCTCCGCTGGTTAACTTCCGCTGTCCGTGATGATGGGTAGAGCCTCCCATTTGAGTCCATGGACAAATATTTATTGGGAGATTTCACAGGGGTTTTTCTTTTTTCACCGGTGACTGGTGATGCAAGCGAAGGTCTGCGCAAAATCTAAAGGAAATGGCAAAATCGTTAGATTGACAGCTGCAACTTCCCAGAATGCAAGAGGATGCAATTCTGGTCAGGGGAGAAGAGACCTGCCATCCTCTCCTGTATGACAAATCAACTTGCTTGCGAAGATTACATTTCTTCATCAACTTTTTTTAACCGACCACACATTTATTTTCAGATATAACTGTATATACAGGTATTGATCACTTCTAAACCTCATCTTAATATTGTCCGTGTGATCTAATGCAGCACTGTGAGGCCTTTTTTATTTTTAAATACCTTTTCCCGACATGCTCAATCCGCAGAGCCCTGCAAGCTTCTACCCTCGCTGCTACACAGAGCGCTGTTTGCTTGTTTTTCTTTTTACGTTTATTCATATTGAAGGTGTCCAAATTGCACGGAATTCAACAAAGCCCTCCATGTGGTCCCCAGAAAAACATCCACCAAGTGTGAAGTAGGTCGGACGAGTGGTTCTCTGGATATGAGAAAGAAACGCAGAAAGACGGACAGATTCCTTTCTTCATAGTAGTATATCTGTTTCACAGTTGTATTTAATATTGTCAGACACGTCATTAGTCAGGTATGCAGTCCACCCTATTTAGTCTAGTATTCTCTCCTTTTTCCTTCTGTAATCATAAACTGAATGTCATATATTCCATATTATGCTAATATCTATCCATTGGTTCAGTGTGGGAGTGAATATGAGTCTCTGATATCCAGCTGCTTTGATATGTTCCCTGCGTACTCTGCCATTACCTACCCACATTGTCTCCAGCATTGTTTCTGACGTCCAGTTCTTTATTTTTTATTTTTGGGTTCATGAAAAAAAACTCTCACAGTTCTTCCGGCAGCACCGTGTAGCCTTGAGACTTTATGTGTCCTTGTGGTAAAGGAACAACTGAGGCTCCGATTTCCCGCCAGGTGTCAGTGCAAGTTGGTAGGTTGGTGTTGTTAATTTGCAAACCTTTGTTTTCCTCAGTTAGATTTCTGAAATTCACTTGTCGCTTTGTTTCCCTTGGCTGTCAAGCTTGTATGAAATCCTCTCTTCTGCTTCAGAGCCGTGCCCTCTTTCCATTCAAACACCCAGTGACGACATCTAGAGATCATTTGATCGGTTTGTGGTACTGTCAGGGTGACTCGCAATAAAACAAAATGTGAGCAGTGATGAAGAATGAACTGCAATTAGATCTCCACCAAACACCACTTCACAAAATCAACTTCAGATCGTGACATTGAAATAAGTGGCAGATTTAAAGAGATGGCATATTTGACAACGAGAGTATTAAGGACTTGTTGAGATGTCTGTGGCTCAACTGTATTATTCTGCATTTAACTTTCTAGCACAAGCTTTTCCCTGGCTGCATATGTTTCGAATGCATTCATATTTCTGCCATTTTAAAGGCAAAATACTTGCCAAGCCCATTGCGTTAGAGTTCAGATTAGCCAATAATTGGATTTGACAGTGTGTGCAGAGATGTATCTATAGCTGTGTAATTTGGCTGTAATGCAGCGGGGCTGAACTCAGCCGATGGATGGATGCCGGCTCTTGGCACCTTCTCGCCGCCGGAGTGTGTGAGGAGCTGAACACGCCTCATTAACAAGTGTAAAGAGGTGCAGAGCTTTCTCTTTACGCGGATTACCCGTCCTCCTCGTCAACCCCTAAATCCACTTTGCAGTGTGAAGAGCAGCCGCGCGCAATCGATTGAGCAAAATCGATTGTCTGAAAAGTTCATGGTTTAATCCAAGGACAGTGTTTAGATTGAGCTTGATTATTCTTATGGTAATTGTGGTTTCATTGAATTTTGCTGATACCGATGTGAAGAGATTGTTTAAATTGATAATGCGTTTTTAAGATGGTTTCTACTAATCTGTTCTCATGGAGATGTGTCTTGCAACACAGGCTCCCATTGTCTCCAGACATGTGATGCAGTGTGAGAGCACAGTTTAAAAAGACAATGTGAAATGCAGATGACAGAATAAAAACAGCCCGTCTGATAATGAGCATTTGTATTCTTATACCCCTTTACCACCAAAATGAATGTGTATATATGTATACAGGATATTTAAACACAGGGGAAAAACACTAAATATAAGCAATATCCTTTCCCGTTGCCTGTAGATGAGTTAGCCTTGAGGTTTTCATATTTTTCTGTATTTAGGAAGTTTCTGCCTCCATGTGGGGTTGTAGCCCCCAGCTAACGGCGCTCAGGGTGTGCCGCACATTCAGGTCGTCAAATAGCGTCACTTTGTCACGTCCTCAGTGTCTGATACAGAGGCACAAGCAATACATCCATGGGCCCTCTTCAGCTCTGTCGGATACAAAGCACATTATACCTTTCATAAAATATAATAATTCTCCAAATCCGTGACTATTTCATTTGTTTTTTTATGCACTTCAACGCGCGTCGATTGGCATCAGCCAAAATGTTTTGGGTCCACCTGGGTGTCATGTTTCTATCACTGCCGATCGCAGCTGGAGCAGATGAATAGAAACATCTCAATCGTGCTGCGTTCTGCCCCGTGCCCCCTATAAAGGGTGAAATGTACACATGATAGTTAAACTGTGTAAAACATTACAATAATCATGAGCAAATATATTGATGTTACACATCAAATTAAACAAGAGAACCTGGGCTACAATAATTAGTCAGCCATTTCAACACAACTCAATGTTGTGTTCCGGAAACTCGGCATGTTTCCGGAACTAGCAACCCGTAGCTCTGTGATATCAGAAAAAAACAGATAGCAAAAAGCAAGACAATTCCACACAAATTCCAAATCTATTCACCAAATCCCTCTGCTTCAAAGCATCACCGAGATATGAACCAAAGAACACAGCAACATGAATCACTTTATCGCTTTACAGTCACCAAATGCTGCCTACCTTTGTTGATTAGAAGAAGAAAAACACATTTCACCCGGTAAATCCACACTGATATAAGAGTATTGAACACCATAAGTAATATACAAGTGAAATATAAGGTTTGGTACATGAGAAAATTCAAATGGCACAAATTTTGGAGACCTCGCCTGAATTCTCTCTGTACTAAACCCTCTCTAACTTTGTTCTGCTTCACTTTATCAAAGTCAAACTTTGCAGAGAGAATGTTCACATATTGTGCTATGATTTGTGAGAGTTTCAGACCTTACTGCTGCATCATTTCAAAGAAATAATCATCCTGAAAGTGCTTTTTTTTTATAGGCGGACCTGAAACTTCTGTTTTTGCTGTGTTTCAATCTTTATTTACTCTTAACCAGTAATATATATACTAATATTTACACATCTGAACAAAAGCTCACATGGGTTGCCTTTATTATAACACCAAAAGTATTCAAATAGCCATTGTGGTTGCAGAGATACACCCTTTTTAGTTTGGGTATGTTATTTCAAGCAGAATCCTAAAAAAGTCACTTTGTCATAAAAGATCTCGCAGTAACACTTTGACACTCTAGTCAAATGTTTCCGGCCTGAATTGGCACAAAACTTGAACTGGTGTTTTTTTGGTTGTAAAACATAAAATTGTGGTATTTTGACCATTAGTAATGTTGGCTAAAAATATGAACGCAGCCTCTGTGATGTCATGTCACCCAGATCCATTTGTAGGGATTTGTTGTCACTTTTTAAACAGTATGTTTACTGTCAGAGAAAGACAAAAGACTGAAAACTCTTTTTAATTCAGATGAATGAGTAAATCAGAGAGGAGAGAAGAGGTTTTAGAGACCATGTGAATCTCTATCATCTCTCACCTCGCTCTGTCTGTGATTCTGTCTCATTTCATGGCTCCCTGCCAGCTGGAACCACTGCAGGTTTGAACAGTATGTGACATTTCCAACTTCTCCAGGGTCTCCATTAAAAGCCCCCAGTGCCCGAGACATGTGATTACACTTCACACTGAACTTCTGTGAAGAATGTGTGACAAAGAAGACGACTGAAGGTTTCCTGTCTGTGCATGGGGTTCCGTATGAAACTGTAGGTCACACAACACCGGGTTTCCAACTAAAGTGAAACTTTTTTTCACTTCTGGCATCCTTTTTTTCCACTCCCCTTCCTTTCACCATACTCTCCCGTAAAGGTCATGCCACGCTCGAGCGTGAATAGTCTGAGCAGGTCGATGAGATGTGGCATGGTCAAATAAAATGCCTTTTTCTTATCTGCCACCGGAGGGCTCGGCAAATGAATCTGGCCTCCGGCAAATGATGCTCGGGCGGCCCGATGTCCACCGGCGATGGCGTCATTAGCAGCAGCGAGGTTGCGCGGAGGTCGAGTAAACACAACGAGGGCGCCGACCCGTCTCTCTTGGGGAGGAGTGACACAGCAGCTGGCTGTTCAGATTGTATTCTACAATCGATTTCATTGTTGAGGATTGGGTTATGTAAAATACGAGTTCTTTCTCTTTTCTTTTCTTTTCTAAGTTCTTTTCATTTTCCCCATATACATTATAACTAAATTGTTTTGAGTGAAATAGTTTTTTATCACGCTGCATTATGCTAAATTGTTTTGAGTGAAATAGTCTTTTATCATGATGCATTATAACGAAATTGTTTTGAGTGAAATAGTATTTTATCACGCTGCATTATGCTACATTGTTTTGAGTGAAATTGTCTTAGTAGTACATTCCTGGATCTAGGAGTGTAGTACATTCCTGTTTTTTTTAATAACATTTATATATCGCATGACACAAGTCTAAATATGGTCATAGTAGATCCTGTGCCTTGCAGCTGACCTTTTGTGTTTTTTTATCTGTATTCTTGTAGCTGTGGCCACAAACACTGTTGAACGTATGATCAGGTTCAGGGTGTTATATAAGATATACGGTCGTAAGATATACGGTCCCGTTACATCATCATTTAATTTATTCATTACCTATTTTCCTTATTTTACAAAGCATTGTGGTCTTTTAAAAGAATGAAACACTACTAAAACGGACTAACACGTCCAACGGTGAACGAATAATAGCATCAAGGACCCCGGTCCCTCATTGCCACCGAGAGGAGAGGAACACAACAACTCTGCAAATGCCACGCGAGAAACATCTTCACACCTTCACTGGATACTGAATACCTTTCTCTTTCAGACATCTTGTGATGGAAGCCTGTGATACCTTCTTAAACTCGAAATACTCAGCAGTTGACAAGGACAGGAAAGCTTCTTGTCAATCAATCAGAGTTCATCACAGTAACTGAATTTTATGAGGCGTGTTTTAATGCGAGAACTGTCAACATTATGGCCCATTCATTTTTATAGCTGTTCATAACGTCAATGTTGATACTGCATGTTTAATCCTTACGGAATCACTCTACTAAAAAAAAGATCAACCTATTTAGTTACTGTCGTTTTTCTGCTGCAGCATCTAATTTTGACACAAAGAAAATACAAATACTGGATGTAATGAGCTCATACATATAATACAGTACAATACAATTAAATGGCTCTCACCTCTAGTCGTACCAGCAGTTGCAGTAATACAACTTGAGAATTGAGTTATAATTGATTGTTATTTAAATGTTCTCCTTCTTTTTCTGCAACTACCTCCAGTAAAATGAGCACTCAGACTAGTGCACTGTGCAGAACTCCTTGACCGGGCGGCCACCGTATGGAATCACAGTTTCTTGTGCTCTGAATTTATTCCCCTAAAGCATATGTTGACTATTATTTTGTACCTTTTTTATTTGACCTTTTTTATTGTCAACATTTACTTACTTTCCTTTGATTAAGGATCCGGCAAACCAAAGATTAATTAGCTTTGATAATGTCTCTCCATGGAGGTTGATTAACATTTGTGTGTGTGTGTGTGTGTGTGTGTGTGTGTGTGTGTGTGTGTGTGTGTGTGTGTGTGTGTGTGTGTGTGTGTGTGTGTGTGTGTGTGTGTGTGTGTTCATTAGCCCACTCTGAGTTGGAGAGATAGCAAATGGTATTGATGGTAAATGTGATTCATGTCCTCTGTGATTTATACAGATATTAATGTAATTATGAGCCCATTACAGTGAATGTTATCCTTCTGTTCTTGGAGGAGCATCATTCAGTCCAATACTGTGCTACATACACACTCTGGGGTTTGAAAAGTGGATTTATTTTTTCTTTTCTTTTTACAATGAGGAATGCATTTTCTTCTCTTCCACCTGTAAAAAGATCTTGAGGCCATTCCATCAATATAATCACCAGCTTTCTCACAGAGCCAGAACATCCATTTCAATCTATGTGGCCGCACTCTGCAGCAGCGTGAACTGAGGTCTTTCTGCTTTTACGCCCCAGACAAAACGTATTTCAAAAGTAATACAAACTGTTAAGAACCATTGAGTTTGTCCTTTGCAAGTTCATTCAACTTTTTCTTTTCATTCGTTTTTTTTTATTTTTTTAAAGTCGCGTTGAAAGATTTGATGGATTAAACTCACCGACTCGGTCTGAAAATGTTCAGAGGTGACTTCCCCGTCCTCCACTGAGTGACATCACTTCTGACGATGCATTCTTGTTCTGCATTTCCTTCATAACAAAACCGATATAAAGAAATGTCCTGTCACACCTGCAGCTTTATATAAGAGAAAGACTTCCTAATTCTATTGTTTCACTTTAAATCATCATGTAATAATGAGCAAATAATGAGAGGCACTCGTCATCTGGTGTTTACAGCAAAGAGCATTTAGCAAGAGCCTTATGAAATGAGTTGTGTTTATTGAGTCGGTCAATATGAGAGAGGGGAATGCTTGCCAACATTCAGAGGAATTCAGTCCTTTCGACCACTCCTGGACTCTTTGATGCTATTGAATTCATTCTCAGTCGTGTTCGTATCGCATTCTCTCTCAGCCTTTTGGCCCGATTGTATTGTTTCTTTCAAGCGCCTCATAGAAAATATTATCACTCGATGTTAATGCTGTCATGTGTGGAGCGAAGTTCTGCTTTCAAGCATGAGGTCAAAAGAGGTCTTCCTCTTGTCAAGAAGTCTTCTCTGAACCTCTGCAAACGGTTGCTCTCAGCAAGACATTCAAACCTCTGTTTACGTGTGTGTGTGTGTGTGTGTGTGTGTGTGTGTGTGTGTGTGTGTGTGTGTGTGTGTGTGTGTGTGTGTGTGTGTGCGCGTGCGTGCGTGCGTGCGTCTTCTTTTGGACTGGATTGTGTAAATACTCAAACTGAACAACAAATAAACGCATTACACTTTGTGCGACACTGATTAAAGTGAACGCATCAGATGTGCATTGTTAAAGTATTACTACATGCGTGATGATTTATGCATTTGAGCTTTTTTGTCTGTTCTTACATTGCACATTATTTATTGTATTGGCAGCAAAAACTGAACGTAAGATCTCTGTGTGCTGCACCGCTTAAGGTGACCGTGTAATGGAGGTTTTTATTTGTGTGGTTTCATTGAAGCCGGCACACTATTCCCTAAAACTGTGGGAGAGTCGAGTCACATGAATACACGAGTTAGAGCTTGTTTGGTTAATATGCTACCCTGCTGCTCTACTGCAGAAGCACACGCCGTATTTATGAGAAAGGAAAACGGTCTCTCTCTTTCTTTAAAAAAATGAATAAATCAAATCTCCTCTTCTCATCCGTCTCCTCCTGCAGTTCGACATGCAGAGAATCACCCTGGAGGAGCTGAAACACATCCTGTTCTACGCCTTCCGCGACCACCTGACCATGAAGGACATCGAGAACATCATCATCAACGAGGAAGAGAGCCTCAAGGAGAACTCTGGGAACTGTCACGCAGAGTATGAGGGAGGTGAGCTAACTTTACACGCAGACACTCGGGCGTGTGTGTGTGTGTGTGTGTGTGTGTGTTTGTATGTGTGGCAAGAGAGAAAGTAATCCACACTGTCAGGTAGACAGCTTCCTCGTCAAGCTCTCCGGAGTCACAGCACACCTGCTGATTTATTGATTCGGGGCGTTGGGGGTGACGGTGTCAGCTGGTCACCGGTTCAGAAGTGACGTGGATAAAATATGCATGACCTCGCTCTTCAAAAACTAGCCGTCCAAGATGTATGGATCAGAGCAGCAACAGGGTTAAGGGGGGGAGAGATCACAGGACTTTTTCCACTCTCTCGCCGTAAAAATTGGACAGAACGAGTTTCATAGAAACGAGGAGAGACTGAAAAGCACTTGAGTTTACAAAAAGCAATTCCAGTGGAATAGAACACGATAATTTACAGACCGTCTAGAGCCACAGTGGCCAGTACGCAGTCCAGTTCTGTATTAGCAGCATATGTGCACGGCACTATGTTGAGAGGCGTCCGCTCGGCTGTAGCTTAGCAGATGCCTTGTTGCTGTTCAGCAACAGCCAATAGATGCGTTAAAATAAACCTTGTTACTTTATTTCATTAACTCTCACTGCCCCCTCAACACGTCCCGCTGTTCACTCTCAGGTTTGTTTCTTTCCGTCTTTTTCGGAGCTGACTAATGCGGCGGCAATGCAAGTAGAAATGTCACACTGCCAAGAAAAAATGTTGAGCTGTCGCATGTGGCGTTAGTGATTGTGCATGTGCCGTGACTGATGATGGGGCTCTGAAAGGCGGCCGAATGAAATTGCACTGCCGTCCATTTCGTCCAGACACTAATCGTGTGAATTTTGGGAGGAAAGGCTGAGTCATAAGTTCCCACGCAGTCCCGAAGGCAGCGTGGTCGCTCAGGGTCCTTAACTACTTTGTTGTGCAGAATTAATAATGTATGTTTGAAATTCCACAGCACTGAGATTTTTTCTTTCTAGTCAAGGTTGTGTACCGTAAAAGTCGGGTTACAAGCTGCTCCTACCTCTGGTCAGTGTCCAGCTGTAGCGAGCTAGAAGCAGTGCTAGCTCCCCGCTCCTGCTGCTAGCTCCCCGCTGCTGCTGCTACTGGCCACTGCTGCTGCTACTGCCCGCGTCCCCTCTGCCCAAGTCGGGTGTCGAGCCGGGGCCGGTCCCGCTACCTTCGGTGGTTGTCGGGGAGCTAGCGGAGAGTTAGCGGAAGTTAGCGGGGAAATAGCATGAGCGGGGAAAAAATGGGGACACTGACCGAAGGCAGTAGTCAAAGTCAAAAAAGTCAAAGTCAGTTTTATTTGTCACTTCTTCCATATTGTGCAAACATACAGAGGACCTGAAATTATGTTTCTCTACTGTCTGAAAAAAAGTGAATAGTGCAACATTTAAAAAAGTAAAAAATAGACAACATATAACATATAAACATATAAACAACATCTAAACTAGACAACATATAAACAACATATAAACATATAAACAACATATACACATATAAACATAGTGCAGAAACATAAAGTGAATAGTGCACATTTAAAAAAAAAAAGTAAAGAATAGACAACATATAAACATAGTGCAAAGACATATAAACATAGTGCAAAAACATATAACATATAGTGCAAAAACAGATTAGGAAACTATTTAAGTGTGTGTTAGTAGCAGCGGTCAGACAGTTTAGCAGCAGAGTCTAGATGTGGGAGTGGTGAGGCAGAGAGTTCAGCTTCCTGACAGCTTGGTGGATGAAGCTGGTTGACAGCCTGGTGGTGGAGCCCGGAGGCTCCGGTATCTCCTCCCAGAGGGCAGGAGGCTGAAGAGACCGTGTGAGGGGTGGCAGGAGTCGCTCACAATCGTGGTCGCTTTGCGGGTGAGGCGGGTGTTGTATATGTCCTGCAGGGAGGGGAGGGGGGGGAGTGAGGCACCAATGATTCTTCCAGCTGCATTCACTATGCGCTGCAGGGCTTTCCTGCTGTAGTCTGTGCAGCTTCCGCCCCACACAGTGATGCAGTTGGTCAGTAACGGCGTGTAACCCGACTTTTACGGTATATGTCTTCTGTTGGCTAGAATGATGTCCCCCTTTACCAAACACCATGAATCTGGCCTGTCGTGGGGGGGATTCACTTTGCCCGACACTGGTCTCAATGTCAATGGACACAGATTCAGCCGGCACTTTATCAGGGTCTTAAAAAGTGGTGTGGAGGGATGACAACATGATATTCCTGTTGGGTTTATGATGATGACGAAGAATCACTGCAGGCTAACATCCGTTAGCCTCAAGGTCCACGAGCACCACCTGCCACCCACAGGGACACCAAAATGGGCTCCGTCATGGAAAAATCAATATGTTTTGTCATCGTGAGATTCATCATTCCCCTCTGGTGCTTATTGCTTCAGCTTACTGCTATATGAGGCAGCATATGAGGCGCTTGATTTCCCTCTGGCTTCAACTCACTCTGGAATCAATACGGTGTGCGGCTGGAAAACAACAGAATACAGGATCCATAGACATTCACCATTGCTGAACAAATTGCCCCAGAAGTGCAGAGACGCACGCCGGAGCGGCAGCAGTCCAGGAAGCGCCCAGCAGCCAGACGCGAGAAATCCAGTTTGATCCAATCCAACTTTTTCATGTACATACATATACAATTAGCTATCGAGCACATGATGTGTTTAACATTGGGAAGTGCCCATTGTTCCGATCGTCCATTATACCGAAACCCCAATAGACCGAAAAGGTCCCATTAGACTGAAAGCCCATTTGTTATAATACTACTAATATTTTTCCCCGAAGGCCAATTGCTCCCAAAGCACAAACTCTCCATGCAACAAACAGAAGCACATGGCTAAATATTATGCAGAATGATGTCATTTCCCTTTTCATTCCCTTTTTTTTTAACTGGTTTTTTAACTCATAACCCACCACTCTGCCTCCTGTTACTCTTTACCTTCATTGGGTTGGTTAGATGAGAGGGTAAGAACATCATGGAAAGCCAGAGGCAGAGTAGGCTGCCGTGGCTATGGGAGGAAATGTAACCTTTTGACCTAAAAAGTCTGATGACATCATGCTGCATAGTAATTAGCCATGTGCTTGAATAGGGGTTTGTGTCGCACAAATGTGGATTTTTTTCAAACTGTGTTTCGAATATGTCATGGCACTTTAAACATTTCCATTTTCAATTGGTAAACTTAAAAACCCTTCATTGGATGGTTTGAAACTCAAGATTTTCTGCTTTAGATGTTGAAAAAGGGGAATAAATATCCCTTAAACCAAGGATCCTATGAATTTTTAAATCCTTTCTGAAACCAGAGATCCCAAACCTCAACCCTAGAATTATTCACCTACAGGTCAACGGATTTTGAAGCATGAGCGTATGTGGAAAGCCATAAGTCAGCCGCGTACAGCTTATTACACCTTCATGACCACAGTGGTCCTCTGGAAAAAAATATTTTTGTGGATATTTGGCAAGGGTGTAGTTACTTTGGGCGGCTGAGGAGGTGTTTTATGAGGCTGACAGCAGGTTCAGGCGACTGGACTGAGCACTAATGTCTGGACCACAACTCTCCTCCCGTCTCCGCAGTCCAGCTAGCAGCTGAAGAACACATGCTCTTTCCACTCAACTCACCCCGACTTATACGACTATAGATATACTTCAAGTTTAAGCTAGCTGGAAAGGACACAAACGTCTGGTATTTTATTGAAACAGTTTGATGTATAAATCAGTTGCATAATCTCATCCCAGATGGTTTAGCTTGGTTTAATGAAATATGATTGGAGCACTAACAGTCAGTGTTATGGGTGGATGTTTGGTTTGTCACAGCAGCATGTGGCCACAAAATTAGGGAAAGCCACTTGTGCCTCGGAGGTCCCCGGTTCAATTCCCAAACCCACAGTTTAGAGTGAAACTGACCAATCTGAGGTGCCGGTGCCCAATAGATGAGACTGTGGTTTCACTAGACAGCTGGTAGTTCTTAGCGAAACCACCCTGGTTAAATTCAGGTTAAAAACGTATTTCCACAAACACCAACCAAGATAAACGTTCATCCAGTGTTGGGTTACATAACCTTGCTTATTGGCTAAGAGCACCGTGTTAGATAATCCGTTTGTGGATTTTTTTTGTGGCTAAAATGTCCCGCTACGTCATGTTTTTATATGATGTGAGAGTCTGGAATAGTATTTTTTTCAACTGGAGATTGCCAACTATTAACACACCGCCTCAGTGCCCAGGCCAAGAAAGATGTCGCAATCTCTGTCCCACTTTCCACATTGCGTTTTCTTCAGAACAGCAGTCAAGAAGCTTTTTTGATGACCTGACCGCTCCTTACTCTGAGCGTTATAAATAGAGCAAGTGAGAGTATGAGCCATGTAGCTGCTGGTCATTGGCTCAGCTCCCCTCATTACCGCGGCCGCCGGTAAAACCATTTCAGGCAGAGCTGCTGAGTTATCGGCCGGTGCCAAAGGTTGATGGAACCTGAAAATTATCTCTGAGCGGGAGCCTGGACTGCTGTAGTGTGAATGTGTTTAGTTTATTAAAGTAAAGTCCTCAAGCGCAACACGCTGCCATTTACTCTCCCATTATTACGTCATTTAAGGGGGAGACAAACAGGAGATAGTTTTATAGTTTTTTTTGTTAACTGCAGTTTTAGTTTTAGCTGCATGTAACTAACATGAACTAGCATGTAACTCACTAAGATGAGTTTGTTTTGTTCATCTGATGAAGATTACACGTCTTTTTTTTCCAGAGAGGTAAAATCAAAGGGGTGCTCCAGGGATTTAGTATTGCACTTCCATAATCTCAGTTTAAAAACTGCACAGGAATAGGCCACTGTTGTAGTTTTGTTGTGTTTTTCTGGCATAGCAAATGAGCTAAAACTGCATTATTGTTATTATGCAGCCCTCTGTTGCATAATAAATGCATTATTGTTGAATCCTTAAATGCCTGTTTCCAGTTTGTAACGAAGGGTTTCTTAAATTTTTAAGTCCGATGTCCGAGCAGAGATTGAATATGTTTCCAGACTTTCGAAAGCTCCCACTATAGATGCAGGAGACGTGATACAACTGCTTCCACAGGCCGAGCAGGACTGGATTTACTGTCCGTCCTAATGTGTCATTTATTTAATAGTTTTAAACCTTCCCATTCTGCAGTATACTGTACAGCGTCCAGACCAGCCGGGCGTTGTGCTGTAAAATCAGTCTGGTCCTGTGAACTGTGACGCTCCTCTCGGTGTCCCTCTCCACGGATCACTTCCCAGTCACCCGCTGCTCATTCAGATGGTATCGAGAGCAGAGCTGTTAATTCTGCGGCAACACTTGTGGTGTGTGTGTGTGTGTGTGTGTGTGTGTGTGTGTGTGTGTGTGTGTGTGTGTGTGTGTGTGTGTGTGTGTGTGTGTGTGTGTGAGCTCACAACTCAAATTTATTTCCTCCAGTCACAGCGACAGTGGAAAATGTCTACTTCGCCGTGTATCTCTGTGGTGCACGGCTCAATGTTCATGAATGACATATTTTCTGTGCAGCTTATTGTCTTATTGGGTTTAAAGATTTGGGTCGAGATGGAGTGGAATTGAATCATATCTTATTCAAGACCCTTCTAATTTTGTTTTAACCGCTGCATGATACTTTCTCTGTCGTTAATACATCTTTTATGAAGGAGTAAACACAGAATGTGTAATCATCTGCACCCAGAGAAAGAGCCTTTTTAAACTTCCGTTTGTCTCCCCCCTCGTTTCTCTTCCAGTTCACCCTGCGAAGAAGAACCGCCAGACGTGCGTGAGGAAAAGCCTCATCTGCGCCTTCGCCATGGCGTTCATCATCAGCGTCATGCTCATCGCGGCCAATCAGATGCTGAGGAACGGCATGGAGTAGCTGCGCCCACTGTGATCGGGGTGGGGGGAGCCAGCCTGCATGTGCATGCTAGTGGGTGAGGTCACATCCCGGTTCATAGGAAAAGAACTACAAGGAATTACGCTCAAATCAATTTTTCAGACTATTCTCAGTGGCGCGAGTGGCACCTCTCCACCCGACGTCCAATGAACAAACCGTGAAGCCAGCACGAGGAGTCGCACAGGACTCCTCCCCCTTTACCCCCGACAGGGACACTCAAGGGCTGACATTACACATAATAACTGTCGTGTCTGTTTCCCTGATGCAATAACAAAAAAAATAGAAATTACACACACACAAAAAAGAAGAAAAAAGAAATCAGATTGAGTGCAGGAGTTCAGAGCTGCTCGCTTTCCCAGCAGGCGAGATGTGACTGCGGACCTGTCACCCACCAGGAGTCTGATAAGCCACCAGGGCTGCAGGGGCTCTGAAAGGGAATGAGAGAGAGAGAGAGAGAGAGAGAGAGAGAGAGAGAACGATTGCCCCCTTATTATAGTTCCTTGAAGCTCGATGACAGACCTCGCCGCCACTCAAGCGGAAGGCCTCGTGAACGCCGTCAGGCCACAGCTCCTGCAGCACCCGCGCGCGGTCTCTGACTTTCTATTTTTCCACGGCTGCGTCTGCGGGGCCGGTGCATGAGGCGCCGGCATCGGGTTCATCAGCTCCACTCACCCACAAAGCAGTCGAGCGAGCACAAGATGTTCTGTGGGTAACTCTGGCCTCGGAATATTCACGAAAGAACTCGCTGTCGGGTGAACACTGTTCAGGTGCAAAGAAAATGTGTGTGTGTTTCTTATTAAAGGACAACAAAATAAACAAGTATCCACCCTGTCACTGTTCACACTGTTATACTGTATATATCGTCCATCTGTGGTGTTCAGTGCACTCGAGTTGTATTTGCAAGGGGCTTGAATTAAGCTCTGCCTGGTCTGCTTCAGCCTCTGTTAGTGATTGTCTGCTTTTCCCTAAAATGACTTTTTACGATCCTCGAGGAGAACAAGTGTGACGCGATCAAAGTCGACGGCAACGGCGAGAAGTTCTCCAGCTCATCAGACCTGAATCGAACCTTTTACTCTCGGTGCGTTACGTGTCGCCAGCTTCTTTCGTCTGTTCGCCCCGTTGCCAAACGATGCTTTTACACTGTAACCCTGAGGCGCATTCCATTGACACTTTTCGTATTAGTTGGAAATGGTTGGTTATGTCACTTCATCTGGGAAATCAACGCAGCATCTATGTGTTTTCGGGTGGATTTTGTTTTATTCACAAGTTAGTGAATTATAACTTAGTGCTGTGAAAAGTTTAATCCATTTAAGTGTTCCTGCTCTTGATTGTTGTGCTCAGAAATTGTTAGTTTTTTTTTTCTTTTTACTTTTGCCAAAATGTTTTTCAAGCACAAATGCCCCAACAAATTGTCAGATATTCGCTTTGTTTTATATTTCAAACTGTTCCTGTTGTGAATTTTGAACCCTGGCAACTTCTGAGAAAACTTTCTCACAGCGCGTTGGCTCTGAACTCCTGCACTGACTCATCTCTCAACATGTGACCCCACCCCGAGGAGGAAGAGGAGGAGGAGGAGGAGGAGGAGGAGCATAAACACCATGTTATCAAGTGCATGCGATCAAGTCTGTCTTTTTGTAAATACCGTAACCCCACGTCTCAAGTGTCTCAAGGTGTCCAGTGTTTCAGACGTGCGGTGAGGAGATCAGCAGCTGGAGGAGCGTCGGGCCTCCTGCTCCCTCTCAGCACTCTCAAAGCCATAGAGGTGACAGACAACACAGTGTGATGCAGTTGTTCTTCATCGTTACTACATGGACACACAAGATCACTCGTGTAGGATTTGAGTTCTTCATGTATTGTATTTCTGTTGCACTGTACCTGTCATCCATTCCCAGGGAAATGAAAAGGAAAGCTGTGGGTTTGTGTGAGAGTGCCATCTAGAGGTGAAGTGAGGAAAGTGTTTCTCTCAGCACTGTGGGATATGTGATGCTCTCCCAGCGTTGCATTCACAAGGTTGATCTTAAATGTTAAAATATGAGGATTTCTGTGTGATGTGTGTCGACGTTGATCGACCAACACTGCGGGGGAAGAGCAGCACTTGCATTTGTTGCCTGTGGCAAAAAAAAAAGAAGTCCTTTTGAATCTGTAAAAAGGTTTCATTCACAGGTGAATAACTTACATTTCGGAGACTAAAGAAAAAGCATTTTGTGCAAAAGCCGTCTATAAATCCTCGTAGATCACACTGGTTCTGTGTAATGGTTGTTTGTTTAATCTGAAGAGGTTACATTCATTTTATTTTTGTATTTGTGGTGGAAATGTCACACCGAATTCGCACCAGTCATGTAGTGGTTAACTGGAGAAGTTTTGTCTATTTGTTCTTAGTCTTTAAAATTGTATTTTCAATTGTGGTGTGTTTTTTTTTGGGGTGGGGTTGAGTAGCAGTAACTGTAGTTCCAGTTTTGCTGAAACCAAACTGCCCCCTGCAGCAGTAAGGATGCACGTTTCAGGAGTTTAATTTGGGATGAAACACAGTGTCTCTTCAGTAGCATGGTGATTGGATCCCACGTGTTTCTGTTTTTCATAGCTAATAACATAGCATATGTATTCGACAAGCACACACTATACATACTTTGCATGTGCAATATTTAAACATGTAGACTAGAGAAAGACTTTTAGTTGTACTATTTATTAGAGGCATAATAATTATGAAAGTGTAAATACGGACGTCTGTACAAAAGTCATATGATTAAGCATTGATGCAATAAAACAGTGTTTTTTAAATGGGGCTTTATGTTTCATTTCACACAGGACTTGCGTTTATCATTACCGGTAAGTTGTCGGTTGATCGTCGAGGACGCTCAGTCGCAGAGATCCAACCGGCAAACATTTTGTCTGCAGGACATTCTGACTTTAAAGCCGTCCAATACCATGCATAGAAACATTCCTTCAAAAGGTTAATACTAAACTATAAAGGCCCCTTGCATTGCTCACTGACTCCTTAAACGACCCCCTTCGTCACATAAAAAAAACGGGAGACACAAAGTTACTTATTCCATGTAGATGTCGGCTTTTATGTCAACAGTTTATTTAAAAGGAATCGATTGGTCCCTTGTTTTTTTTTCCTGGATTAATTGAACACCTCCATGTGAACATGGGATGAAGGAACGAGGCCGTCAGTGCATCGACACAAATGGTGACCTTGTCAGAAATGTACAAAGTCGCGTATGTTGACAAATCAAGGACGTTGTTAAAGGACTGGTCTGCATTATAGTTCTTACATTTATTGTCCTTCACGTTTCCATACACAAGCGGCGCCTGAGGAAGTGTAGAGTATCCATTGTGACCACAAGAGGGCAGCAGTCGGCACTGAGACGGTCGTGTCACATGTACAGTAACACATGTGAATTCATCAACGTCTCCACATACAGAAGGCCCAGTAGGTAAAGAAATATTAGCATTTTATGACCCAGAGGCATCGTTTTCTACTGTAAAAATAACTACTCAATCATCTTTTTCCAAAATCTCACCATATTCAACATGTATATAATATGTCTGTCTGTCACGTTTATCTTACAGCTGAAGTTGTGCTGTCACGATAAAGTTTCTGTCAAATATCAGTGAGAATCATAATGATAATGTCTATTTTGCCATTTTGACACAGATAATCGCGACGCTTCATCCAGAGTCTCTTACAGCAGAGAGCAGGCAGAGGGGACCAAAATAAAAACTAAACATGATGTCATTGATGAGACTGATTCTCTGTCCATTATTATATGATCTGCTCGCGGGGAGATACAGACGCTTATGACAATACTGTCAATATGGAAACTATAACCGATTGTCATTTTTAAACCATCTCTGCAGAAATGACACAGCAATGTGACCAAATTAAGATTTCACCTCCAAAATAAGGGCAATCTTTACTATTCAGTAATAAAAAAAAAACAAGAAGTGAAGTTAATTTGATCAGACTGCCCTTGTTGTTTTACAGTAACTGTTTGCAGGATTTCTGGCAACATATAATCCCATTTCATGCCGGCAGGAGACGAGCAGGCCTGTCATTGGAAGAACCCGATAAGCATTCAGCGTTGCGTTAGCATGCAGGCCACGCCGCCCTCTTCGGCTCTAGAAACTGGCCCGTGTGCTCCCAGCAGGCTCCTCCTGTGTCAGTGGATCTTCAGCGTTCAGCTTAACGCTTCCTCCAGAGCAGCTGAGTGAGAGTTAAAACGGAAAGGAACATCTGGGGGTCTGGGTCAAGGACACGCGGCGGCTTCAGAGTTGAAGCCATTACTTCCGATTGGTTGCCTCGGACGACGTTATGTAAGCTTTGGGTGGACTACTTTCATAAAGGACGAGCCATTAAACTATTCCAGTGCAAGTGATGCAGCCGGGAGCTGAGGGGGAAATGTCTTTTGAAGTAGTCTTTTTTTCTTCTTCTTTTTTTGGTCTTCATATGAGACACATTTTGACTGAAACTATGCAAATGATGGAGCAGTTAAAATAGAATACTAAGACTTCTCTTAGTATATTCTCCGACATTACATACATTTGTATGAATTATTTTGATTTTAATATGACTTTTAAATCACTTCTTTCGATGCACAATATGATTACATTTTTAAGACTTTTCATGATGTACAATACTACAGTTTTTAATGGCTTTTTTTTCATACTGAACTCATACTGACGTACTATGCTATGACTTTTTCCACAAACTATACTGTGACTTTTAATGACCCTTTTTGACATACCATATTATGGCTTTTTATTGTATTTCTTTTTAATACTATATACATTTTTCACGTCTATTTGACAAACTATACCGTGGCTTTTTATGCGCTTTGATATACTGTACTATGACTTTTCTGACATGCCATATGCAGTTCTATGAGTTTTTCAACATATTATACTAAAGCTCATGTATGACGTTTCCTGACATATTTATACTCTGACTTTTTTTAAATACTACACTTTGGATTTTTATTAATTTTTTGATTGTACTATGACTTTTTAATATCATTGACATACTGCAGTATGTCAAAGTCATAGCCACATAATCAATTGTCATGATGACATAATGACAATTAAAATAAAAATCAATACTGTACTCAATTCATGAAAAAGAAAATCAAAAACAGCAGCTCTATCCTCAGAAATGACAACCGCGCAAACACCCAGGAAACCAGTTGTTTATTGGAAGACAATCTTGAGAGCAAAAACCCAACTGATAACATGGAATTAATTGAATTCATGACATCATATACATCTCAATACAATATTAATATGGGCCTCAAAGGCCTCCAGCATTTCCACAACCAATACACTTGTGCACTTTTCCGTTCCTGATTCCTTCTTCCTCCTGGAGTCTGCAGTTCTCCCTCTGTGAGCAGAAAAGTGCTTCAGGCTGCAGCCTATTAGGTTTGGCCATCTTCATTATTTATGGCACTCAGCAGTTAACAGGATTAATAGGCTCAGCTCAACTAAACTTTGTCCCCATGTGCATACAGTACTTACAATCATGCTACAAGATGTACTGCGTTTGGTGCTATCGAATGCTTTGAGTAAAAATGGCAATAAAAATAAAGACAAATCCATCCACGACATATATAAAACCATGATTTTTAGCCCAGTAGCCCTCGACAATGATCTTTGAGATGATTTACAGCAACCGCAAACAAATACGCTGTGTCACACCAAGTAATATTTATTGTAGATAGAAACCTTATCACCCCCCCACATAAGACAGAACAGTTTTGGCTGATCAAATATCTCCATCCTTAAACCTAAAAACCTCGTAGAGAAGTGGCGGAGGATTAATGGCAACGTCACATCGAAAGTCTGTCAAATTCAGATGTAGAAACAGTCCTCGTGCTGAATTTACATCGTTTGAATGTTTCCCAGACCTCACTGAGATGTTGACCTCTCGCATCTCTTTCAAGCCGCCTCTGTCTTCTCTTCAGAAGACGAGGAACCCGTTCCCTGTCGGCCGAGCCGACGGTCAGGGGGACGGCGCTTCAAAAAAAAAAAGGTCCACCGGTGTCATTTGGTCCCAGTGAAGTCGGCGAGTCCACTACTGCTTCATGGCGTTCTTGATGGTCCACGTCTGCCCGGAGCAGGGGTACAGGACCAGCAGGTGGCCGAAGTAGACGTTAGCCGGTACCACCTCCAGGCAGCGGCCCGTGGCGCGATTTATGAGCGCTTCGTTCTGCGGGGCGGGAGGAGAGACGGCGTTCTGGGGTTATCACAAGACCCAAGCCAGATGGTATGACTTGTTATCACATACTATACTATGATGGCTTTTTAAAATATATAATAACATGCTCTACAGTTGAGTTTTTATAACGTACTTATAGCTTTTTTGATAACAATATTTTCGCATACTATACTATGACATCTCAATTACATTTTTATGTCATATTATACTCTGACCTTTTAATGTCCTTTACATTGTATATTATACTAAGGCTTTTTAATTACATTTTTCATACTATATTATTAATTTTAAATACTTTTTCTATGACATTTGTTGACAGACTGAACAGTGACTTTCTTTTTATAATTCTATGAAATATTATACTGTAACTTCTTATGATATTTACTACTATATCTTTATGTCATTTTCTTTTTGACATGCCATACTATGACATACTGTATATGACTTTTCACAACATTTTCTATGGCATACTACATGATATGAATGATATGTATTACTACCTGTCTAGAGTTGTACACAGTATATAGTGTCTCCTATAATCTATTAAAGTTTGGAGTCTAATGGATTGGGTGCTGCCAATTGGCCCAGAGGACGATTCTGTATTTTTGAATGGTCTTTCATGCTTCTCGGTTTTTACAAAGTCCTCTTTACAAATATGTTAATTTGTATGAAGGCTTTGTTTCGTACATGGAGATGAAAACCCTGCACAATGTTTCAACCCGACAGTGAAAGGTCAGAAAGAGACAAAGTCACCTCTGAGCAGCAGTTCAATAAGAATTGTTTTTTAAATCACCCGACATTGTTAAAAGAAACTGGATGCTTCACTTTAAAACGTGTGCAGATTTAAATAGGAACAGGTTCCGGTTTGAGTGTTAAGTGCACAATAATACAGCCTAAAACCAGCGGGATTTAACAGGCGATATATTGCTTTAGCAAAGCTATTCTCCAAACAATAGAAATATAAGCTTAGTCTCGGGTTAGCACTATTGGACCGCAGAGGGCCCAAAGAAGAAACGGACTCACTCAATATTTAGACATATATTTTATGTTGCAATATGCAACACAGTAGGGACATTGACTGAATGGAAGTTTGAATAATTTAATTATTTTGAGACCAAAATGATTTCAAATAATTATATAATAATACATATGGGCCATGTACTGGGAAGCAGGATTTGGGATCATCTTCATGGTTTTCAGTCCCACGACGGTGGCTCAACGCCTACTGACCAATCATAGCTCGATGGGTGGATCGTTAGATTATATTACACAAATCGGAAAAAGTATAAAATCGTAATAAAGACTAAAAGCAACACAGTTTAAACTGCAAAATGCAGAAAGGACGGCTTTGAAAAATCACGGACCATGTATGTATTCAGTTATGTTACTGTGTAGCAGAATATATTGGAATAAATGATCATTTCCAAACATTGGAAAACATATTTATATCGAACGAAACAGTTGGTCTCCTGCATGCAATGCGCACCTGTGTTAACCGGCGGTCTGGTACGTTATACCAGCACCATCATCTTATTTCAGCCCATCACTTACTTCTGTGCTCACATCATTTCACTGAGGAACAAAAGGTGTTCTTTGGTCTTCTCACCTGAGAGAAATGCCATGTCTTCTGCTTCAGGTTGGTCACCTTGTCACAGTTGAGGAGCTGAGGAAAGGTGCTGATCTGATCGTCCACCACACAGCGAGTGTCGTCCCCGGTGCTGCCCAGAGGGCCCAGGAACAGCTGACCCTCTTTGGTGTAACGTCCTAACTGAGGCAAAAACACAGAGCTCACTCACACAACAGCCTGTACGCGACGTACCGCAAACATGGTACATTGAGTCTGTGAGGGACATAGTGACCGCTTTGTCCGATTGATAACTTAGAAATGCAACACAGGCGCGTCTCAGAGGGTGATATTGTGCTGCACTCGCTACCAGAACTAACGTCTGGCTCTGCTCGCTTCCGGTGCCGAGACCTATGCTCCCACCACGTGCTAAAATAAGAGACGCCCAGTGGGCCGAAGGTCTGAGGAACTGACAATAGCTGTGCAACACAGAAACATTCTCATCCTGACAGCAGGACTCTCTCCTAGGAGGCTGTAAAACATGTCACTGGTGAAAGACGCTATAAGGAGTAGAATGGGGTTTCAGGAAAGAGGAGAAGGAAGTGGTGGGACATGCACTCTGTGGCCGTTTGGCTGAGCCTCTGGTGTCCGGTGTTGTACCTGAGGACCCCATCCATGGCAAGGGTGCAGGGTGGCCGTGTGGTTCTCCTTCATGCCCTGATCCATACACAGGTGGCTCGCTTTGGAGTTACGGATCTGTAATCAAAAAGCGTCCATGAAAGTCCCAATTTCACATGGCGCAACTCTTTGTGGACAGTCGTAACAGTATTTAGGTATACTTAGGATTTTTCAAATAAATCATGGCCACCATCAGCCAGTCAGTATTAAACACCATAGGCTCATTTATGGTTATTTTTTTTGTATTGCAAACAAAAAACTATAAATCACAAGAAAATATATTGATGTTGCACATCAAATTAAACATCAAAGCCTTTGCTACAAGAATCAGTAAGCCATTTAACCAAAAACTCAAACAGAAAGAAAGATAATCATAAAAGTATGAAAAGTATTGTTGTTAAACTTTGTTTTTTACTGTGTTCTCGCCTGAATGTTCTCTGTACTAAACCCTCTCTAACTTTGTTCTGCTTCACTTTTTCAAAGTCAAACTTTGCAGAGATAATGTTCACATATTGTGTTATGATTTGGGAGAAGTTTCTAGGCGGACCTGAAAACTTTTAATGTTTGCTGTGTGTCATCTTTATTTACTCTTAACCAGTAACATATAGACTGATATTTACACATCTGAACAACATCTCACATTATTCTTGTTTATTATAACACCAAAAGTATTCAAATAGCCCTAGTGGTTGCAGAGATACACCCTTTTAGTTTGGGTATGACATTTTCGAGCAGAAGCCTAAAAATAGCTTGGTGCTGAAAATGATACGGATCTAAATGCAGGTTTAAAAAAGTCTTTATATATATGATAATGTTTTACGATAACACAGGACAGAGTGTAGAGAGATTTTGTAGATGTCTTTTTGCTTTGGGCTTGAGATCCTCTCCTCTATAAACCCCTCAGGATTAAGTCCTCCCGCCTCTCTCTCATTCATCTCATGTCATCAAACGCACCAGGCGTTGTATGTGGGAGCTTCTCTTCGCGGCCTCTTCCTCCTCCGTCTCTGTCTGACTCACCTCGCCGTAGAACAGCGTGTTGTTGTACCGCCTCATCTCCGGGTAAACGTTGTCGAGGTACCACTCAAAGCTCTTACACTGCAGACTCTTCCTCAGCGCTACCCTCTGAGAGATGTCTCCGTAATCAATACCGTGGTTCTGCAAAAGAGCAAAGGGGTCATTATGGGGGAATATTTGCTTTTTTTCATATAAGTAGTTCAATAATATAATTATAAAATAATAGCTTTCATATTTTATCACAAATAATATCCATGTTGCTATGGTTTTGTATTGATTACTACACGATAAAGAGTCAGCTCACCTCCATGGGGATGTTCCAGGCCAGGTAGACGTTGGGCTTGTATTCGTCCATCCAGACCTCGGCCACGCGCAGAGCGTTGCGCCGCGTGTGGAAGGCGATGTTGCTGTGGTAGGGTTTCTTCATCCGGGCGATGTGAGCCACCCTGGAACAAGGCAGCACCTCCATGCTGCCCCCACACAGCCACACCTGCAGGGAGGGGTGATGGAGAACCAGGGGATTCACTTACAGCTAGCAATGTGGCCACAAGAGGGCAGGACCTATCAAAACAAGCCAACATATACAACCACCACGAAATCCCCTACCTTACATTGATAACTACTAACAGCATGAATGCCACATTAGTATTTGGAATAATATTTCTGACCAGCGGAATAATTGAAGCCCAGTGTTTATTCTCCTTTTAGCTTTAGTTTGTTCTCCACCAACTATTTTTTTTGTTTTGTTTTTTGTGTGGTATTTTTACAGTTTAACAAGAAATACAACCTTCAAAAATACGAAAGAATATAAGAAATGAACCATGCATCTGGCCAAGTAGGACCATAAGAAGAAAAGAAATAAAAAATGTAAGCAGGTAAATAAGTAACAATAAGAAAACAAAGCAATCAAAACAACCATGCAACAATTTCAAAGGCATTGTCAGTCAATCGTGTCAACCATAAATTCAAGCCAACATACAGATATGTTACAAAAATATATATTCAAAGAGTTATATTCCCAGGGTTTCTACTAACTTAGTTTTAAACTTCACGTCACGTGCCAATTTCCTTATTTTGACATATATTTGGTCCATTTTGTCCATCTAGCTATGTATATGTCTTTTCTCAGTCTCAGAAGGAAGGTCATTCTTTCCATTTCGTGGATTTCTTTAATTATTCCAGTCCAGTTTTCTGTTGAGGGTGGGTCGGTTTGTAACCAGTTACGAGTGATTGCTTTTTTTGCTGCTACTGTTAATATTTTCAGGAGGTGCCTGTCATTTCCTGTTATTCCTTCTGGTAGATCACCCAAATAAAGTGATTTGCATGTAAATGGAATCTGCTGCCCCAGAATATGTTGCATAATTGTCCAAGGTGCTCTCCCAGAATATTTGTATTTTAGGGCAGCTCCAGCTATTTTTGCTGGAAACACAAGCCTTTGTTTGGTGATGAGTGGTGAGACTGAACCACATGTGCCATAAAAATAAAAAAGAGCGCTATGTGCTGTTGAGGTGCAAAGCTGGATATTAATTCTATGATTCATATTACGGAGAATATTAATGTAATGTCACATCAAGATATGATTAAATCGGTTTGAAAGAAACACCAATACAATAGTCATTCTTTCTTTTCCTTTAAGACAAACAAAGCGGCATGAAAAGAACACTGCAGAACAACAACAACAAACTCTATTTCATTTATTTTCAGAAATGCGCAGCGACAAACTCCCCAACCTTCCCGCTCCATCTGACCCATTTATCAGCGTTGCCCTGCTGTGAGCTGCACACAGAGGGCTGGTCCTCCAGGACTCCTGATGGGGCTTCATTTATCAGCTGCTCCACTTAAACCTCCAGGGGGAAAGCAGGAGCAAAGAGGAAAAGAGGAAACTGGGTGGCACACTCACCCTGATGCCCAGCTCGATGTTCTCCCCTCCGTAGACGTCCATGCCCGAGTCGAGCAGGCCGAGCTCGCTGAAGTAGTCGCGGTCGGCCACGAAGGAGCAGCCAATCATGGCGGGAGTCCTGCGACGAGGAAAACACAAGAATATGAAACGGACATTTACACCCGTAAGGTGTGTGGAGCATTGAGAATGTAGATTTGAGCCTCTGTCTGTTCTTTGTGGTTGTCCATGATTGTATACACAGCAGATGTTCAGCATGTGAAGCTGCACGTTTTTGTTCATGTCTGAATGTGACGTGTCTATTCACAAATTTTTTTGGGTTCTATTTATCAGTGTTCATTTGGACTCTTAAAACAATTATGAAAATCTGATTTAACACCAACATCCGGTTTGGTACCCAATCACCAGCATATCGGTCTTTTTCCCCTCACTCATCCCAAGAGGATGAACTCTTGTTGCAATCATATTCATATTCATCCAAGTGTGTGTTGTGTATGAATGCAGTCGGCTTGCCTGATGGGAGCGGATATGTCCCCGTCATCCCACCACTGTTTGGGCGGGTTGATGTACATGCACCACAGCTCCCAGTTGTAGCCGTGGCCCGAGTTCTCGTAGCGCTCCACCTCGAACGTGTCGTGCTTGATGTTGTCGATGGAAGGCAGGATAATCCTCTTGTGGTCCTCTTTTATTCTGGCCAGGACCGGCTCGGCCCTGGCGAGAGTGCAAAGAAACATACACATGTACACACAAACTGGAAGGGTCACGCTCCTCTTCAGATCTCCGCTCTCTTAAGCTGGACCAACTTTATTACTAATTCTATTTGATTCCGCTCAGTGCAGCTCTGGAGGGCACGTGTCTATTTATGAACTGGGTCGTGTACGGACTCTAAAGCGCTGGAAAACGAGCAGGGGGGTCCGAACAAAAAGGTTCTCGCATCCGGGCCGGATCAGTTTCATCGTTAAACCATCCCTTGAAATGTACTTTTTTTGCTTGTTGTTTGGTGAGCTATATGTACCAGGGTATCTTTGAAACCGGATTCTAACGGCGCTACCCTTCTCCTCCTCTCCTTATCTTAAAACCTCTCAGGTGTGAAATTGCTTTCTGTGTGTTCGTTTTACGCCGCTCCCGCTATACCCTCTGTCCTCTGCTTCGTTGGTTCTGTAAAGCGCTTTGTAACTTTCTTTAAAAAAAAGTGATACACTAAGTGCACCGTGTTTTGCAACACAACGGGGCGTACTCATCCAAGAGAGGAGGGGATTTACTCACCAGGACGGGGTGAACTCCACATGGGCGTCGAAAAATCCCGTCACTTCGGCGGTGGCCACCTTCCAGCCCTCGATCCGGGCTCGGATCAGTCCCTCCCTCTTCTGGTTCCTGACGATCTTCACCAGGCCAGGGTAGCGCTTGTTCACGTACTCCTCCAGCGGCCCTTTCAGCTGCTCTGCAGTCGGCCAAGCGAAGGTCACACGGAACAAAAACAACAGGTGACGGTCAGAGAGGCCCTGTCTTTGAACGACGTAGTGAAACCCCAGTAATTCCAGTTTTTCGCAGCACGGTGCTGTAGTTCACCCTGACCTTTGACACCTCTCCAAGAAAGGGGGGGGGGGGGGGTAGTAGATAATTTCTCTGAAGCTCTCAGTAAAATTTTCCCTTCAGACACATGCACTATGGATCATTCATTACTTTCTGAGGGGGGGATAAGATAAGATAAAATAAGATAATCCTTTATTAGTCCCGCAGTGGGGAAATTGCAGAATTACAGCAGCCTTGCATACAATAGAGACACATAGTAAAACAATTAAGTAATATACATAAAATAACAATAATCAGTAGTAAAAAAAAAAGTAGTAAAAACAGTAAAGAGAAGAATACAGTAGCATTTTTTAATTAAATATACAGACGGAATAAAAGTATATAAAAGTACTTAAATGTATTTATATTGCACCAGGTGAGTGCAATTAAAGTGTCCAAAAGTGATTAGGTGTTAGTGGTTTACTGAGAGCTCAGTGTGTTGTGCAGCCTTTCATTTGATTCCATGACTAATACTTGGGCCATTAACACACACACACACACACCCACACAGTGACGATAACACTTTAGATGAGTCATCCAGAACAACAAACTGCCCTTGCCCAGCCGGATTATGTGGTTTAATTGATTAAATTCAAGTGCTGGAAATGTACTTCATTCTTACATCAGGAGAGACCTGGAGCCCACCGGTGTAATGCAACAAACGTCATCAGAAGACGGGCGGATCTACAGATGCTAATGCGCATTCCTGGAAATGTCAGTGAAAACTCGTACCGCTCAGATCACGATCCTGTTTCTATTCCACACGAGACAGAAGAATGAATACGCTGGACAACTGTGAGGACATCTTGTCTCTGTTCACCCGAATTGGTTTGCGTGTGTCGCGCCGATACTTTTCTTCTTTCTTTACAGCTCAGAAGAGGATTACCATACGACCTCTGAAACAATTACATGAAATAATACAACCTATGCTCATCAGCATATTGAAAATAATTACTCCTAACTTTCTATTCTACAATACAAAGGGTCATCCCTTTCTCATCATCTCTAATCTCTGTCATTATCCTACATCCTCACTAACAGTGTTGGGGAGTCGGAAACTTAATGGAATTAAACTAGTAGTTCAACTACATTCAGTTTTTCAAGTAGTTTATAGAACCTTGAACCTAAGCTGATATATTCAGCTGGCCGGCTGGTGAGCGGGTATAGCTTGTACACCTGTAGTATAGCTCCACATCAAGTGTTTCCCCGGGTTATTAGGATGATGTCATATCATCTCTCGTCCAGGTCTGACTGGTATCAGATTCTCTTTATAAAACCAAGATGGTTAGCAACCCTTCTTCCTCTGCATCACACACACACACACACACACACACACACACACACACACACACACACACACACACTCACTTAAAAATTCCCTTCGACAAAAGCACATTTCTCATGCTCTCTGTGTTTTCCATCTCTTTCTCTCTGCCTCTTTTGATTTCTTTCTCACTCGCACTCTGGATCACAAACTCATTTCCCATGCTGTGTCTTCTCTCTCCCTCAAACTCAAACACACACACACACACACACACACACACTGTTCATACACACTTGTGTGTACAGCGGTGACTGGTGAGTGTTGTTTGTTTGCATGCCTGATGGACGGCTGGCTCTCAGCCAACCGGCCATTTCAAGTGAGAGCGGCGTCGAGCGCTTATTGGAAAGAATTGACGTTCTACATCTTTCTTATTGGAAAGATAGAACGCTCATACAACTCCATTGTTGTCCAAAGCCCACATCACAACACATCAATTAGCTGATGTGTGTCGCCTATTTACAATGAACGCTGGCACTACGTCCCCCGTCCCGAGAGCAACATGTTACTGCTTCTATTATCATTATTATTCTGTTACATCCACTGCTGCCGTTATTAGTAGTAGTCATTATTTTAGTATTATTTTGTTGCTATTATTCGTGGTGCTACTGCTATTACTTCTGTCATTATAAGTATAATTTCCATCATATTGACTGTGTTGTAATTCTGTTCAGTCTGGACATAAGACATCTGTTGCATCCTGGGAGAAGAATCCCTCCTCGAATGATCTCCATGAGCTTTTCTTTCTTCCTTCTGTCCTGAAGGGAGGGTCCAAGGACAGAGGATGTTGTCTGCTCTACAGACTGTAAAGCCCTCTATGGCAGATTTGCGATTTTGGGCGATACTGAATAAATTGGATTGAACTAAACTTAATATTAAGAGGGAAATTCCTTTTAATAACAACTCGGGTTTTCACAGTTAACATCAGTACGACGAAGAGAAAGAAACACGAGCTGTCGAGACGAGCACACGGGTTGTACGCCAGCTTACAAGAGGAATGACTTTATTTAAAAAGGTAAAACTAATAGTGAGTGTCTCCTGTAATGTTGTTAGTAATCCCCCGTTGCACAGGAAAAGTGTGTGTGTGCGCATAATTACAGCGAGATGGTTCAGGCTAATGTTGAAACGGGAAAGCTGGTGTCTAAACTGTGAAGGATGTTTAAAGCGGACAGTTTGGGGTAACAGCTTTGTGTGTGTGTGTGTGTGTGTGTGTGTGTGTGTGTGTGTGTGTGTGTGTGTGTGTGTGTGTGTGTGTGTGTGTGAGGGCTTGCTTTCAGCCATTGACTGGGCCATTTGCAACAGTATACAATAACCCAAAACTGCAAAAAAAAGTAGTAATATATAAACCTGAAAGAAGTTGCCAAAATGTTTTTCTATTTACTATTCGCTGCTTGAAAACCTTTTGCCAAAAACTACAGAGCCTGGTTCTTCTGTGAAAGGATTATGGCCTTTTTTTATAGGAATAACCATGTATTTGTGACGCTCAAAAAAACAGAAAGATGTACTATGTCTTCAGTAGAAATGAATGTGCTCGGGCTGAGCGGCACAGGGACGTGTCGAGTGACAGACAACAGGACGATGTTGCTTTTGATCTTTTCGTGAGATCGGACGACAATAAGAGCGACAGCTTCATCCTTTAAGTCCTCGACCATCTCCTCTCTCCTCCCGTTTGCTCTCCATTCTGTCAGCTTGTCCTCTCTCTCTCTTCCGGGTATCCATCGCCCTGCACTCTCCCCTCCCCTCTGTTCGACCTCATTTATCTTAGAGCCTCTCTGTCTCTTGCCCTTTCCCTCTCTCTTTCTCAGCCACTCTCTCTGATAGCCTGGTTTGCCCTTTCAGCATCTTCTTTGATGCCGCTTCATCTCCGTTTCCCTCTTCTTCCCTCTCCCTCCTTTTTCACTTTGCAATCCCTTCAGTTGTCTCTTTCTTTTTAGTCTCATCCCTTCTTCCCCAATTTCTCTCTGAACACCCTTCGCTCTTTATTGTTCCTCGACCTTCTCTCTCCTTTTTGCTCTGCCAGTCTCTCTCTCTCTCTCTCTCTCTCTCTTTCTCTCTCTCCTCACAATGCCGGGCATGGCAGCCCTGCCCAATAAATAAGACAAGGACATCTCTCCCGTGACATCCAATTGGGGTGCTCCGCCTCCATCGGCCCCGCGAAAGAAATCCGCCGCCATCAGTCACCTGTAAAGCAGACGCCGCTCCTCAGCAGCGGAGACGCTTCATCGCCTTGTCGAGCCGATGAAGCCGTATCACAGGGTTGATGCCGTTGTCCCATGATGCAACGCGTCAGGGGAGCCCTGTGCGTTATGTCGAGAGCGTGTTTTTTTATTCCTACTCTTTGTATGCAATTGATGAGATTAAGAAAAGTTTAGGATGCTGTCTACGCAATGATGTCACTTGCATGTTTGATGTTTAGTTACTTAGTTTAGTTGTCCATATACGCAAGGAAAATCTGAGGTCATCGTGAAGAGGCCTTAAAGGATTAGTTAACCATTTGAGGAAATATTTGTTTTCTGGTTGAGAGTTGGATGACGTTAAACGCTGGCTGGGCCCAGCAGCTTCCTGGAGTCTTTGCCGGTCGCCATGAAGCGTAATTAACCAACGAAGAAATGTGGCACATTTAACACTTTTACACCTAACAAATTCATCAATAAGGTAAAAATATATCATATCATATAGAAATTGAGCAAAGAATCTGGGGAGGAACATAAATGCTGACCCACTTTGCACACAAATCATCATCGCTGCACAGTAAATCTTTGTGTCAGCTGACTGACCAGATGTGAATAATGAACATCATAATAAATATATGTAAAGCTATTCAGCTGGCCTGCCGGTGAGCTTTGACCTAAAAAGCCCAACATATTAACAAATGGCCCTCTTCAGACTCACTGAAGGTTGTTAGCTGAATCTTTGAACATGTTTCACAAAGGAGACGCTGTGATGAAACCGCTTGTGAAAGCTAAACGTGGGCTACAGAATACCTCTGATTAGTCTGGTTTGGCAACTTAAAACAAATAATTTCCTGACTTTTGTGCTGTGTCTCAATTCAGATGCTTCCATTAGTGCCCTTCCATCACGTAATATGTAGTGTACACTTAGTACACAGTCTACAAAGTACACAGTCTACATTTTGTACACAGTCTACAAAGTACAGAGTGTACAAACAAATACGACAACGAAGTCAACATGTTTGTTTGCACACTTGACACATGAATGTACTTCTACTTGCTTGTGTGTGGGGCCCTTGTTTCACACGAGGTTGAAAAAAAGAAACGCTGCCATCTTTGGCTATTTTCACAAGTTCGGTGGTCCCGCTCGCCTCCACCACGTAGCCGGGATGGTGACCTTTGAGGGTGAGTAGTGTTTTTTGACAGGGATGAATGAGTACACTTTCTTTTCCCATACTTGCCCTCACAACATAACATAGTGTCAAGTACGGATGAACACGAAAGGAGACGCAGCATTGGTTTGTTTTGCATCCCCCCCCCCCCCACCCCCTTTGTGTCACTGAGAACAGATTTCAGATTCGGGGATGATCGGAAATCCTCCATTTCTACTGACCGTCATCGCTGTTGTCGTCCACCAGGATGATTTCTTTGAGCAGGTGAGCCGGCGTGTGATTGACAGCCGAGTGGACCGAGCGGAGGATCGCCGACAGAGCCTCGTTGACGAAGATGAAGATGAGGGAGATCTGGGGGAGGTCTCTCGGGTAGCTGGCCTTTCTGCACCTGCACAGAGACACGCAAACAGACCACACCATCTGTGAGACAAAAAAAAACTCATGTCATGGCCTCATGGACCAAACTGCTGACATCTTTTTTCACCGAGGCTTCCTGTTCAACCAATCAAATCGGACTGGTCAGTGGGCGTCTGCTGCAGATAGGATGCCTATTTTATTTATTTTCTTGACTTCTGTTTTGTTTAAACGGCTCTAATGAGGAGGAAAGAGGCAGGGTGAGGCTTTGGCTCCGAGAGCTGAGGAGGAAACGACTTCCTTGTCTTTATCCGTCTTAATTCCTTTTATCAATAATCTTATTTCCTACATGAAATTAAATGTTCATTCATGAAAATGCACAAGGTCGTGTGATGGCAGTGTTCAACTCTGTTTTGGTCTCCAAATAGAAGCGCTGTTTTCAGTCACACTGACCCCTGCACAACAGGGCAGGATGATTGACAGGATGATTGACCATTCATACCCCCAGGCACTGGGTCTGCCTGACCCCACCACAGGCTGTGGATGAAAACAATGGCTGCATGACGTCGGTCCTTTTTACAGTCTCACGGCGACAGACTCTGACCGGTAGCGCAACTTACAATAAGTGCATTCAACCATGAGTACAAACTCAGAACCCTGCCTCTTTTCTTCTTCCAGGTCCTGAGGACGGCGAGGAGCCGAACTGTTTGGCATAACTCCCACCTCGCACATGTGCACTCCTCGTCCTGACCTTTCTGAAACTCCTTAAACTAACCCTGAACTTATTCTCTATGACATTTTCAGCCCTAAAACGCATCAAAACATATTCCAGAAACGCAACTGAAAGGCTCGACTCTCTTCACTGGCGAGCGTTGTGTTAATGTGTCTATGTATTAATGTGTCTATGGTGTTGTTTTTATTATATAGTTAATATCGTTCTTTCTGATCGTGGCTCGTGCCGCAGTTTTGTTGGATTGTTTTGTCATGTTTTGTTATAACTAAATGTGACTGGTTCTTGTGAATTTGTTCTTGTTGATGTGTACAACATGCATTGTCCGTTAATGATGCAGCATCCCGTCATGCGCATATTTATGAATACGATATCAGACGGCACAGAAGGCCCACGTAGAAAATGCACGGCCCGCCACTGCTATAAACAATGATCAAAGATACACATTTGGGATATTGATCGATTTCAGGACCTTGTGGGCACACAGAAACTTCTCAAAATTGGACGGCAAACCTATTTCTGCGCCACCCTAGGGTGGAATCTAGGGTGGAATCTAGCAATTTAAATGAATTAAATCGGAACTGTGGATGAGGAGATAGCACAGTTTTGAAAAAAAGAGCTACGGGCTTATAAGGTTAAGGCTATTGCCATTTGCAACACACGCACATGCCACTGACACTGTGTCACAAAGGGAGATGCCAGAGCAGAAGCAGCCGCCAAAGCAGCAGCTCTCTCGCGCGCTACGGTTTCCGAAAACTAAACCAGCAAACCAGTGTGTCCAGTACAGCAGTGTGTTGCGGCGTGAACGATTACAAATCGATCAGCCGATGGTACACGCCAGTACCAACCATAGGCGGTGCATCAGCCAACTCTCATATACTGTTTCTGTTGGGACAAGCAGGCTTGGACGGGAAAAAAATAAATATATTCATCATTAATATATAATCATCATAATCATCACTACCATTTTTATCCGTCATTGTTTCTCTCTCTCTCTCTCTCTCTCTCTCTCTCTCTCTCTCTCCCTCCCTCTCCCTCCCTCCCCCCTCCACCACCTCCGGCTCTGCAGTGTGAAGGGACCTTCAGTCAAACAGCGCCGGCTCCTCAGACTCCAGCTTATACGTGCCGTTGCTAAGCCTGAAGATATCACACCCCAACACGCCTCGCATGCCACTTTGATCCCGGGAAACATGAAAGACCCCCCCGAGTGACAAATGAGAGCGCTGGATTCAGATCCCTCCACTCTAACCAGCCCACCCCTTAAAACACACACAAGCACGGCTGGTGGCAGCGATTGGCCGATGGCGCTCTCATCATCGGCGACTTTCGAACAGAGAGGGGTGTTACTGGCTTCCTTAAAGGAGGAGAAACGGAGGAGAAACCTGCACCGTGCATGCAGATGTCATACACCGCACAGAGCTGAAGACATCCACCACTGATGTGCAAGTACAAATGGAAACGCACCTTTAACCCCATGCTGATTCAAGGACTGCCTTTGTGTGTGTGTGTGTGTGTGTGTGTGTGTGTGTGTGTGTGTGTGTGAGTGTGTGTGTGTGTGTGTGTGTGTGTGTGTGTGTGTGTGTGTGTGTGTGTGTGTGTGTGTGTGTGTGTGTGTGTAAAAGGTGCTACGTTTGAAAGGTGCTACGTTTGAGATTAGGAGCATTTTCTATTACCTCCCAAGCGCTCTCAACATGGCTAACGGTTCTACCAGCACTAATGGTGCTACCAGCGCTAACGGTACTACCAGCGCTAACGGTACTACCAGCGCTAACGGAGCTACCAGCGCTAAAGGTTATACCAATGCTAACGGTCATACCAGCGCTAACGGTTATACCAGTGCTAACGGTTATACCAGCGCTAACGGTGCTACCAGCGCTAAAGGTTCTACCAATGCTAATGGTTCTACCAGCGCTAACGGTTCTACCAACGCTAACAGTGTCCCGACTACCGCAAAAAGCGCTGACAAAGTGTTCAGTGTTTACCTGAGGGGGAACTGGAGGCAGCGGCGCTATGCTTCTGCGGAAATTGAATCCAATCAACGCTCCGTTATCAGCAGTCACCGCCCCTTAGGACTTCTCTAGACGATGAGTAATTTCTTATTTTAATGCTTTGTTTCACGCCAAATGATTAGTTTCCGAGAATCTATGAGCACACCTCTGGTAAACACAAGATGGAAAGCTATGCTTTTGTGCATTTCTTTGCGGAGAAAAGATCAGTTTGACAGATCGGTTAAATCTTTGGTCATGCGCTGCTGGCTGTGACTACAGAAGCTTGGATGTTCAGGTAGACGTGACTCCACTGTACCTTTATACATCAAAGTTATTTGCAGTTGTATTAATGCTCCGAATCCCGTATTGCATCATTAATATAAAAAAAAGTTAATCCACTCGCACATGCACTCACTTGCCGGGCCGGTGGTCCGGTATTGTCCGATCCAGGGATATCCGGTCGCTGAGGTAGGCGTTGTAGCCGTACTTCTCCCTCAGGTATTTGGCGTCGCTCTCCTCGTCCGGCAACAGCGTGGCAGGAAGGCCGCTTTTACCCCGACCCCCGAAGCCCTCGATCAGGCCCAGAGATTTGGACAGACCTGGGGCAGGGCAAACGGGAGAAGATTACACGTCAGGGTGCTTTAGTCTGGCTGAGTCACTCTCCTCTCTCTGGCTAGCGGCTGCTAGCCTGCCTCTGATCCACAGCTCCAGCCCCACATGGACACACAGTGAGCAGTCAGAACAGTCGAACATCTGAGCTGAATTCACAATATGATCGCTGGGGGGCAAAGATTGTGATAGAATACCTTGAAAACACAGGCAGGGATACATCTGAACACGACAGGGATGTGGGGAATAGGCCGTATCCAGAGCCTCCTCTACTCTTACTGGGGTCGGTACACTCAAGTGAGGAAACTCTTTGTTCAACAATCAAAGTCCAAAACACTTTTCTGCTGCTTATGAAGCTTCAAGGCATTCGCCGTTTCAAATGAGGGATACAGCTAGATTCTTCTTTGTGTGACTGGGCGTATTTGTGGGTGGCAAAGTGATTAAAGTGACCATTGTTCAACGTGATGAGCTATGTTTATGAGCCTGGTGTGGCAAACATCCTGCTAAAGGCATGAGTTCCTTTAAAAAGCTCCTGACCCCTGACCTCGCTGGTGAAGGAGCGAAATTGTCCTACAGTGGGCATGTGCAATACTTAATGATTAGGGGAGGAACATGGTCATAGTCATCTGCCTTAAGCCTTTTAATGTGACCCAGCTAGTCAATTGAAAAAAGCTAAAAAGTGAAATGTTCTGCCATTTATTTGTTTATGTGTATCCCGATGTTGTTCTCCGAGAACAGGAATGTGGACAGCGAGACCTGATCCTTTAACCGAGGATGGACAGACGGATGTTCAGAGACATGTTTAAAGCAGTATGTCTCATATTTCAGAGACATGTTTAAATAAAGACTTTATTTTAAGATTTTAAAAAAAATCATCATTTATTTTTTTCATTTTTAAATCCAGCCCTTATTGTAATTGAAATGAGAGAAGAACATGTATTTATTCTTACAGTATTTATTATTTATAATTCATCCAGTTCAATTTGAAAACTGTCGATAAATAGTGTTGAGATATTATTCAATTGCACTTTCTTTATTTAATTTGACAGTCAGTTGTTGAGTATACATACAGACATAATATAACTGCTATGGCTATACTTCAATAAATTAGACATTATTATGACGTTCCGGACCTTTGCGTGAGGAAATGATCTTGAACTGAACCTCGTTGAACATTAAATACCCTTGTAACATCGTAGAATGTAATCTAATATAATTTTCAGGATAACATTCTGGATAACCTTGCATTTCTGCACCAAAAAAAGTCGCAAAAAAATCCAACAAATTTGACATTTACAATGTGATGTTTCTCTGCAAATGAATCAACATCTCTTGTTGATCTTCTAAATTAAGTTTTAAATTGGTCAAATTTGCTGACATTTCCCTCACAGGTCAGTGAAGGGATTCTTTTTTTTAAACAGGCACCACATGAGCTCATCAAACATGCTTAAAAATGACAGAAATAATAATGTGTTGGACTGAGAGACCCACAGGTCCTCGGATCACATTGTCATTCCAGGGGAGAAAGTCAAGGATTATAGCAGGAACCTCATTTCGGCTGCTCTTTACCGTTTAACTGCCGGTACACCACATCCTCCAGCGAGCTGAGTCTCTTCAGCAGCACCTCGTGGCTGACGCCGGGCCCCTGCGCCGTCCCGTTGGCCCGGGGCCTCGTCCCCGCCGCCGGAGCCTCCGGACCGGCGGCTTGGACGCTGCGCGTGTTGCACTTGGCCCAGAAAGTCACGAACCCGGCGACCGCGATCACGTTGAGCACCAGTAAGACCCTCCATCGTCTGAAGACAAAAGCCATTAAAAAAGTCGTCCCGGACGTGGGATGGTGGGGGGACCGGGATGGGGGGACAGTTCCCCGGAGAAGCCGATACGTGTCACGGGTTCAGGACTCCCTCGGTTAAGGGGGGGTTAAAACAGGCACACCTTGTGATGGAGGGGGTTCATGCGCGGAAGATGTAAGACAAAGACACCAGCATACGGTGGTCTTGAGGAACAGATACTCCTAAATAATTCAACAATGAGGATAATATCAAGTGCGTCTCTTTTATTTATTTATTTATTTTCCTCCTTTGCGTGGAAGTCGGCAGTGATGCGACTGAGGAGGACCGCGCGCAGGAAGAAGAAGAGGAGGAGGACGAGGAGAAGAATATATCCTTGCAGATGCTGCACAGGGAAAGAAAAAAAAACCTTACTTATCAACCTCAGAAAAAAAGCCCGTTCCTCTTCACACACGTTGCGAGATTCAAAGTGTTGCAATCGAGGAGACTGCGCGAGATCACGAGCGGCTCAAGAGACGCAGCGGCGGCGGCGCGGCGGCAGCATCCTCCGGTGAAGGTGCGGATGATGCTTCGGCAAAACGCAGCGGCGGAGAAATACGTCCCGCTTCCTCGGTCTCCCTCATCGTCTGTCCGCCTCATTCAGTCAGCACTTCGCGGAACGGGTTTCTCTTCTCCTTCTTCTTCTTCTTCTTTCCTCCTCCATGTCATTCCGCACGCCCTCTGTGTGTGTAGAGCATCGCTTGTTTCCTCTGATGATTCTCCCGCACAGCGCTTCATGAGAAGGGCGGCGGGGACAAAACGTGGAGTGGATTCCGGTGACGCGTTTGTTTTCACGGCAGGTCAAAGGGTGTTCCCCCCTCTGCCAGCCAATTAGCTACAATTAGAGTTCATTCAAATATTCCACACTGGTTCCCACAGTGGGGCTCTTCAGACCACACTTTTTTTTGTTGTCTCTTACAGACTAAAAATGTGTGTTATCGTTCATTTCACTGCTATTCCACTCCCCAGAGTGGAGCACGTGAGGTGATAGATAGATAGATAGATAGATAGATAGATAGATAGATAGATAGATAGATAGATAGATAGATAGATAGATAGATAGATAGATAGATAGATAGATAGATAGATAGATAGATAGATAGATAGATAGATAGATAGATAGATAGATAGATAGATAGATAGATAGATAGATAGATAGATAGATAGATAGATAGATAGATAGATAGATAGATAGATAGATAGATAGATAGATAGATAGATAGATAGATAGATAGATAGATAGATAGATAGATAGATAGATAGATAGATAGATAGATAGATAGATAGATAGATAGATAGATAGATAGATAGATAGATAGATAGATAGATAGATAGATAGATAGATAGATAGATAGATAGATAGATAGATAGATAGATAGATAGATAGATAGATAGATAGATAGATAGATAGATAGATAGATAGATAGATAGATAGATAGATAGATAGATAGATAGATAGATAGATAGATAGATAGATAGATAGATAGATAGATAGATAGAATACACACAAATATTAGGTATGAAAAGTACTCTATATACAACAAAACAGAACAGCAAAGCGTATTCAATTTAAAAGAATTAAACATTAAAGAAAGTGCAAAAATGCAAAGTATATACAGTGAAATAGAAGTATGTGACTAACTAAACAACTGAAGCGGTGCTAGGGTTATTGGTGTGATGTTGATTCAGTTAACCACCTATGCAGAGGATCCCCTGAAGGAGACGTCTCATCAGGCTGAGGGGCCTCAGTGGAACGTGTGAGAGCATCCTGCTGCGACGCCCCGCGTGGTTTCTCCTTGGGGCTGACGGGACTGTCATCATGTGAAACGAATGAGCGGTGAAACTTTTTTGTCAAAGTGAAGCACCGCAACATAGAGATACTCTATTGCAAATACCTTATTCTTTATTTCATTGAAGCACAGTGTGCAAGTACTAACAGCAAAACGTATCACAAAGTGTCAAATCATTGATGCAGCATTTCAATGGTGACTTGTAGACTAGATCAGTGTTTTTCAACCTTTTTTGAGCCGCGGCACTTTTTCTACAATAAAAAAATCCTGCGACACACCAACAACCAAAAAAGCTACAAAATGTCACATTGTAGCATAATAGATATATGGTTGGTAATTATTGCGCTACCCACTGGCATGGAAGAGTATTTAATAGGCCAGCCGCTATATTGCAGGCTCAGATGCTCAACAATGGAAAATTATTTGCGGTAACTAAATAATATTTTTTGTGACCGATTAAGTGAAATTGGACATTTTCCCACGGCACACCTGCCGATCTCTCACGGTGGTTGAAAATCACTGGTCTAGATATTAGCAATTTCCTGAATATAGAGAATAAAACATTTTTATATTCAATCTAATAAAAATGAATAACTAACTTTTACGCTGAAGACATTCAAAGAACACATCACAGCGTGTCATCACTAGACACTGGTTCTATCATTAAAGCCCCTGTATGTAGAATAACTCAATACATAATAACTTTCCTTATTGACTTCAGCTGCATGTCAAACCCACAAAATACCCAAACAAATTAACCGAGACCCCCGTCACCGCCACCGAAACGCACATGAGCAATAACCGGAAGTGAAAAAAACAACAACACTGAACACGTCATTGCAAAAGCGACCAAAGAAGATCGTCTTCGACCCCCACACATCCTGCTCATGGACTCTTCCAGCTGCGCTACAGCTCATTGTCCATAAGACTAAACACTTTGCAGGCAAAGCCATTAGGAAGGACTCCTCCCTCCTCCATCCACCCTCCTCACATACCACTGGCTAATGTTGTCCATGTATGTACTGGTAGAGAATAACATACAAAGTCCATCCAGCCTTGGTTGTGTGGCTAATAAACAATGTAATGGAATCAAAATTGATCAACTTTCAATAAACTACGAGCTGATGGGACTGGACATACAAAGCTCTGTTGCTGGTGTCACTGATCTTTCGGTGTTTTTATATTTAGGGGCCGAAGGATCTTGAGGGTTTGCGGTGGGAGTCTTGCGACGATAAAGAGAAGAGTTTCATTCCCGGGGTGTCCGAGGTGGAAGGAGAACACGTTTTACCCATTTGGATTTCAAGGTTTAGTCTGTTCTTCATACCGGGCCTACTCCTGCATGGTGGGCCAAGGATAGACCCCTGAGGTTCTCCATGAGATCACCCGGGTCTATAATAGTGGCGTGTTGGCGATGTAGGTGTGTTGTTGAACCGATGCGGTAAAACACTTCATCTCACAGCATGGAAATGTGCGAGTTGGTGCAGAAATGGGTCACCCAGATAGCTGGAATGAATCAAGGAGCTTGGCAACTCTGTGGCTTTTCTGACAGACATGCTATCTCTGATCTGCAGGCAACCCAGGAGGAAAGAGACGGAGAGTGTGTGAGCGAGAGAGAGAGAGTGCGAGAGGGCGGGAGAAAGTGTGAGGGAAAGAGAGGTATAGCGAGATCAAAACCATTGCTGGATTGTGTGAGACGAATCAACAAACAGAAAGAAACATCAAGGGAGGAGGAGAGAGAGAGAGAGAGAGAAAAGGGGGAAAAATAGAGTTTTAGAAAAGGCAGGAGGAGAGCGCCTTTTCCTCCACTGGGGAGGAATCAAAATTCAAAGGGAAAAAATTCCTAAAGCATTAAAGAGCGACGCGGAGAGAACAAAAGAGAGACATGTAAGAGGGAGAGAATGTGTGACAGCAACACAGAAGACAACAAGGTTAAAAAAAGAGTAGATTTGACCCCTGGATAAAGGTTAAATAACTCACTGCAAGACATTTCAAGCCAGTTCAACTTGCAAACGAAAGTTCACCTGCTGCCTTGAGAAATCTAGTTAACTCAACTTGAAATTTCCTTTGATTCAACTGATAAATTAAAGTTCATAAGGTTGATGTAACTACAACGTTCTAGTTGTCTCAACATTATGATCCAAGTTGTCAGAGTTGAGTGAACTGTTTGTCCCTTGTTGTTTGAACTTGATCCACCAAGTTAAAACAAAGAGTGTTTTTACATTATCAGTTTCCTTAGCTAGTCAAACAAACGCACATTTGTGCTTTCATGTAACACACAGTTACAAGTTAGAATAACTTTACCATGTGTATACAACTTGCCATTTCAAGTTAAGAGGACTTACATACCAAATTCGTTTCAACTTGCATATAAACGTTATTTTGACTGATAATTTAAAATGTGTTTGCTTTATAGAAAAGAAATGACCAACAATTCTTACTTCTGTTCAAAAGATATAACATTTATTGGAAGAAAATATACACAGACTGAAACATTCGCTACAAGTACATCTCCTCATACCCAAATACAAGTGGAGGCAATCTGACAGATATGCGTGTGAATGATGACAAGTAGTGTTAAAGAGCTTTGAGTGGTCGGAAGACTAGAAGAGAGAAACACAAGTACAGTCCATTTACCATATATAGCCAAGCAGTTTGCTTCTGAGCCCATGGATTCTTGCTGAGCACTGGTCCGGTTTAATGTTCATGAAACTCAAAGGTGTCGTTCATATTATGGGGTACTCAGGTCAAGGCAGTAGATTGTGCCCATCAACATGAAGCCTGTGGACACGTCTGAGCTCATGTTGGATCTTCTCTACTGCCTCGGCCACATGGAAGACTTCCAAAGGAAGTGAATCATGCAGAATGCCTTCGTGTCCCATCAACAGTCCCACCTGCATTCATCCAGGGTTTCTCCATGAACCTGAAGACATATAAAGACATTCACATATTAACTGACATCTCCAAAATAGTACTAGTTCAATGTTTTGAGAGTCCTCATTAAAAGGAAAGGAAAGGGTAGTTTACAATTATACAAAATCTCTATAAAAATGTGTGTGGCTATGGGTAATAAAGCTAATGAACACAACACATGTTACCATTGTCGCATTACAACCATTGAGTGTAGTAAATGTGTAAATACAGTGTCTTACATCACACATCCGGATTATGTGGAAGGAATCCTCTGAAAGATAGTAGCATGAAGACCAAGCAGGGCCGCTGTTCTTCGGTTCTGGTTTGTGTCCTACAAAAACAGACAAGAGAGATGAATGCAATACCAAAGGTATAATGCTAACTTGAGTACAGAGAAGGCCTAAACACCACTGATCATGTCCATGATGCTGTTAATGATGCTGGATTATTCTTCTTTGTCCGTTAGAGGAGAATGCACAAAACTTATATTTCACGTCACGTACTGGACATTCTTGATGACATCTGAAAACAGAAAAAATCAAATGAATTGCACGTTTAGTGAAGATTTGTGTTTCAGAAAAATAAAACACACATCTAATATTTGTATTTCATATAAATATAACATGCGTTTACTTTACGCTCAAATTATCAATCTTTTACATTTCTAAATATTTAAAACAAAAACAGGGATCAAGCAATTTTTAAACAAAAATCCTTTACAAAAAAAAAGTATAAACCAAGTATTACACATCTAATATTCAAATACACTTTGTGGATTTATTATATACATATGCTGTTTTGTCTTATGCTAGGCTAGACGCAGGAATAAGGGAATAGAAAGTTCTGTCTGTCACAAGGGTCCAACTGACCAAACCGCACCCTAGCAGCAGACAGATGAATCAGCCAGATAGTTGAAGAACAGAAAGTATAAACATGATCACAACTGTCTCTTGGAGCCGTATATGGCATTAATGGATGGTATTGACAAGATAAACAAGTGGCTGATGCAAGAGTAAGTTCCACTTACAAAAGGCTCTACAACTATAACTGTGTAACTGTTATTCAGATCTCACTTGGCGCTTGGCAGTAACAGACTTATACTCTGTGGTGTGATCTCCAAAGATCTTTGCTTTAATAATAAACTTGCTTTAACAGAAGATTCTACGACTCTGTCTTGACTCTCCCACATCAACCAACTCGGCGAAGCAGTAGGTTGACTTCAACAATTTCTAGTCAGTTTATTGGATTAGCTCAAACGTGTGCAGTATAAGGGAACAGCCCTGCAAGAGTTTCAACCTTGATGTTTGAAATATTCTGTTTTAGTTTTGTTTAGGTATAAGTGAGACCGTAGATTGTGATGTTTAAATATATTACATTTACTGAGTACGAGAAACACCTCAATATAATCCAATTCAATAGAGCAAGTCTCAAGAATTAGTATTGCAACACGGTCTGTGCTCAGTGCGCTGCTGCGTCCCTACATCATGCTCTGCATTAATATAAGTCATTACTGGCATACAAACTAAATGTTAACACATTACATACATTTTGCCTACTGTCAGGTCAAAATAAAATACAAAGAGCAAGCAAATCATGGGCAGTGACTCTGCCGTTCAATGTGAATCCCTCCTATGTATAGAGCCTTATGACTCTATACATTCAGACTGCTTAAAGTTCGTGTTAGCTAGCTAGCTAAAACGCGCTAGCTAGCTAGCTAACCGAACGAGCCAGTTGGAGGGGGGGGAGGGGTGTTGAGCGAAAAACGTAACTTAAATGAAGCGCTTCATTTAAGTTACGTATGACATGACATAATGAAAGAAAATTGTGGTCACTTTAAACTATGAACCAATAGCTTATACTTCTACATTAATTATGTTTTATCAACTGCAGGACAGATAAAATAGGTCAACCATTTGTCTTAGAAGAAGTTCTATTAAGGGACATTGTTAAGCTAGCTAAACATTAAAGCCACAAAGTATCTAAGCCTTTCAAGACCATTGACAAGCACGAGCTACATAACTGTGTTACATTACTAACGTTACACATGCTATTAATTAAGAAAAATACTCATAATTTAAACTCACCTTCATGTGCCGAAGCAAAGCAAAAAGAATCTTCAGCACGCTGGTCAGTCCGCTCTACTTGTTGCAGGTGGAAAGTAACGGTGAATCGCTCGCCTCGATTCACTGGAGGTTGTCAGGTTAATTGTTTTTGTTTTTAAACCCTCACTCCCGCCTTTTCCAGTCTTTTCTCTCTTTTTTTACTGATAACTTGAAGAGCCAAGTTCAATTAACACTAACAAATCTCAAAAAGTCAACACAAGGCATTATTGTAAGTTTAACTACGTTTTAACTTGAACAGTTAAGTTCAAATCTAAAACTTGTCAGAGCTCTTTGAGTTAAAGAGAAGAAGTAAGTGGACATAACTAAACAGGGCTGTGATGTTTTACAGTGTGAGGCTGGTTGTGGTCTGGGGATGCAATCAGTTTAATTTAATGTGTGTTTGCCTGATCTGTCTTATAAACGCGGCGCGAATTTGGCAACCATTACATGCAAAGTCAATACACAGACGCGATAGGTTACGAAAAAGCATTTTTGATGCCGCGCGAATTCGCGCGAGTTGAAATTTTCCAACTCGGGCGGAAAAAAATCACCAGCCAATCAGCGTTGAGAAGCTCCGCCCGTCATCACCGCCGTCCTGCTGTTGCTGAATCAAACTGCTGCTGCTCCGCCTGAAGTAGCGCTGGTAGCGGCCGTCATTCAGACGCTGTTGTGGGACTACGGATAATATTATGAACCCAGACACCATGGAGTTTGATGTTCCCACGTATGTGGAGTTTACACAACAAGTATAAAGCAGAACTAGTGGTTATTTCCATGGATAAGCCAGACGCAGTTCCTGGAGGAGTCGGTGAAATTCACCGAGTTGTGTGCGGCTACGGATGATGTTATGAACCCAAACACGAGGGCGTTTCATGTTCCAACGTTTTTGGGACTTCCACAACAAGTATAAAGCACAGGTGATCAGCTGCTCCACTGAATGCACAGGTAGAGAATCCACGGCCCGCCACTGCTTCTGACTAACAATGTCTTCTACACCCACGTCTGAAAAAACCGTTTTCGGCGAGCACCGCTTGCTACTTTTACAACGGATATGTATATATATAAATTCTTTAGAACCTAAATAATGACACCGGCATCAGTCAGGCTCCAGTGTACACCAAGGCGTGTTTATATGCGAGTTCTACATTTGAACACTGCATATCTAGAGCATGGGCCTACTTTTGCCTTCAGTATGCTTTTGGATTTGATTCTCTTCCAGTAGTGCTCATGTCTCCTGTGTCTACTCCTGTCCACATGCCAGTGTCCTCCAGGAAATCACTGAGCCCCAAATAGCTCCGACTGTGTGTACGCTTTGGACAAAGAGTGTCAAGGTCCACGGTGAATATACTACATATGAATGAACTGTGTTTCCATCATTCAAATTGCATTCTTCGTTGTCACGAAAAGCACATTTTATTTTGTACGAGCAGTATTTTGACCAAGGGGATAAGACTGATTGAATAGTCTGGAGGACGAGCTGAGCGGCTTTCTGGTTCCTCGTTTCCATGCTCGCTAACTTCAATGTTAAGCAGTGGAAACCCCCCTCTGCTTCCCTGTTAGGAGAATGTGATATTGTGCCCGTCCTCCGCTGACAGATGAGGTGGATAAGATTGTTTACTGACCTCTCAAAGACATCATACCCTACACCAAAGTGAATGACCGGCTGCTTATTCCTACAGTCTGTACGGTTCATAATTATTACCACTTGCATCATTGTTTGACTTTGACAGAATGTTTAGCTCCTTCGTCTAGTGCATAAAATGCATACGTGGGCCTCGCAGTAGACTAAATACAAGGATGCTTACCTGTGAGTGAGAACAGCATGATCTCATAATCAAAAGAACACTCAGGTTTTGTTTTTGGTCAGTGTGTCAGCTTTTGTATGTGGAATAAACCGACTGTTTTCCCATCAGGAGACTAGATTTCAGCCACGTGGCCCATGACACTATCTTTTGAAATGCCCGGACTCAAGAATGTTCTCTATTCTTTGGCTTTAAACTTATTTTGTCGGATTAGACCTTGTCTTAAAACTGTGTGTGTGTGTGTGTGTGTGTGTGTGAATGTGTGTGTGTTTGACGCTCTAATCATCCAGAGTGACTGAAGACACTTAGGCGGGGGCCTCCGATTGCCGAAACAGGAAGTTCCATTTAAGTTCCACCACGGATACAAGGGAAGAACAGAGAACAAAGTCATCAGGATGATTAGAAGTGGGAGGCTGGGGTTGGGCTCGACGGGGGATTTCACGCGATTATCCTATAAATAGTGTAGCGAAGTTTCTTTAGTCGTCGTCGCCAGCGTGCAACTCTGGCACGCGAGCGATAAAGAAACGTGCCCCCGGGCTCGTACCTCTGCACGAGCCGAGGCCGTTCTCCACAAGACTTTACGAGTTGCTGAGAAGGATTTGAGTGCGATGAAGTTAATCACTGCCAAGTGGAGAGAAGAAAGAAAAGAAAAACTGTGGCCCCCATCTCCTCACAAAAAGCTTGTTTCATGCATGCAGCGGTGCGGTTATCGGTCCACAGGGAGTCTGTTGTGACCCCGGCTCGGCAAAGCGACCGTCACGGTGGATAAACCGGGGGGGGGAGGGGTATGGAGGCCCTGAGGCCCTCTACATACCCCCGTCTGGAACTGAACCCTGTTTGTTTAGCAGCGGCTTCAAGGTCACCGTGATGGAGGGATGACATTCAAAACATCTCAGAAATGACTGTTTTATGCTCTTTTAACAGGGAAATACTATTTTAGTAACACTTTCTGGGACTCCCATGACTTTAATGCATTATACACATACTTATAATGCGATATAATCTGCTTGTAACACTCATAATGCTTTTTTTTTTTTACAAGAATCTTGACGCATTATAAACAGGGTTCATACACATTTTGACCAATGGATTTCATGACTTCTCCATGACTTTAAACCAAATTTCCATGACCAAACATTTTGTGAAATCTGGGTGTAAACAGTAAAAAGTGAGTAAATGTAGTATTTAAACTAACAATGAGAATACAAAGCATACAGTAAACCTTAAATGACTCAAATGAATGAGACAATAGTTTGATTAAAAGAATAAACATTTATATAGATGCCTGTATGTATGCCTGCTTATATTTTGAGTCTTTCTTTTAAAAGCATATTCATTATTTCAAACTCAGCGTAAATGAACGACATGAACACATGAATATAACACATTTACATGACTTTTACTAAACTTTTGGGATTTTATTTTTTTCAAGGACTTTTCCAGGCCTGGAAATAACCTTTTTAAAATTCCATGACTTTTCCAGGTTTTCCATGACCATAAGAACCCTGTATAAAGCATTTTTAAATGACTTAGAAAGTCAAATATCATATTTCATAATTGACGGCCACTCACTGACATTTCTTTAGTGGTAAAAGTACTGTTACTTTATAATAGTGAGTACTCGAGTAGAAGTACAAGTAATCCCCAATAGAACTATTGAGTGAGAGTACAACAGTGTCAACGCTTGAGTAGTGAATAACTTCATCAAAAAGACAGAGACACCTTTCTGTGTTGTTCCAACCTTTTTATTGTTGCGTGGACATCGTTTCTCTATAGATGATCATCTACAGGTAAAAAAATATATATGAATAAACACACAATATCCCATCTCGGCCTATAAAGGGTGACCATAAAATGTAAATATTCCGTGTACTTTAGTCTGAGCAGTGAAGCCCTGAACACACAAATCACTCCGTTAACATCCAACATGGGAACTGCTCAGCAAACGTATCCATTTTTATAAAAAGCACTTGTACAATATGTTGTTTTTTGTTGCCATATAATCATGTAAAAAATATCTGAAGAGATAAATAAAACAGAAATGCTTCAGAGATCGTCGCCACTGCAATGGATTTAACACTTTGGGGGGTTTTCTAGCCAGCATTAAAGAAAGAAATCACAACAAAAATCTCTTGATGTGTGCGCGTGTAACCACTTCACATGGAATAGGCGGATGGCCGACTGACATAAGAGTCAACCTCCATTGTTGGCAAACTGATTCAAGTCAACGACGCGTAAAAAGATGGGACGCCCATTGAAAAGGGCTTGAGGCAGAATATTCACGGTTCCTCGGTGACGGCGTGCCGACGGGGCGCCGCTCGTTTACAGGATGAGGCGTGGTGACGAACTGAAAGGCAACTTACCAGAAGAAGAAAAAGACATAAAAGAGGCGGCGTTAATGTGCGCGGCACCTGCAGCATGTCACCCTGTCCTCATCCTGTCATCCCCTCCGTCACTCACTCAGCCTGCCAGGGCCCCACGCTCCCCTTTGGCAGTGTGCAAACAAAAAAAGATCAAAACTACCTAAACTGTCAAGTCTGCCTGATGTCAAAACAGTTCTGCTGTTCAAACAGAAACCGACTTGACTTAAGGTCTGGATATCAAACCTTTTTTTTGGCCTCTTCTTTTCTACTCTGGGAGGACACGGCGGGGACCGGGACGGACAGTTTCGATGGTATCCACTGCAGCATGGTGTTCGGGCCCATGGGGGGTTTTCTTGGCTCTAATTGAAGCTGTCCTACTTCCCATCATGCCTCTGGGCTTCAGGGGAAACAGAGCCAGCGATGTACTTCTTCGACGTCGCTTACAGCCGGTGTGCCTCCTGCTGGGTGACTTTTTAGAAAAGTAGCACGGTGGTACAGTTGCAAAAAGAAACAAAAGTTTACAAGTTGCGTAATGCCTTCCTAAAAATGATGTATTGAGAAATGAGTAATACGAGGCCTTATACGTTTTGGGGTAATTCATTTCGTTAGTAACTCTGGGGTTTAGCGCTGCTCAGTGGGGACCTGCAGCTCAAAGTACTTTGAAAATACTGTCTGGGTTAGATTTAAACAGATTTAACAAAAAACTGTTTTTATTGGCATCAATTTGATTTCACAGCTTTTCCCCCCTCCATTACGACCACAGAACAAGAAACAAGAAACCACTGTAGGTATACGACGTACACAAGCTGGTCCGGGTTTTAAGTATCATGTTTGAGCTAGACTTGGTTGTACTTGGTCTAGAGATGGAGATTTTCCTGATTTAAAAAAACAGAAGAAACGGTTTTACAAAGTTGCAACGGAACTTTTACATCTCCCAAGTCCAGGTTTGACTAATTCAAATACAGCATTTAGATCTACACCTGGTCTAATGTGGCTTGGATGGAGAAAAATAAGTGAAATTGCCCCCTCAAGTGGTGTGACAAAAACAGAAAATCTTCTTCACTCCCCCAAATGGAAGCTGCTTCAGCATCATCAGACACGCCCCAAACCTAACCGGCTCATGAGCCCTTGAAGTCTTTAGTTATTCACATTCGGCATGGCGGTTCAGCTGTCGAACCTCCTAAGTCTCCTCAACCTGATGTCCTCAGCTGTCGCCTCCCGAGAGGACTGGAAACCATAAGGAGGAGGCGCTCCTCTCTGGCTGGGTGGTCCTACAAGACAAGAAATCATTCAATTTACATACTTTAGATTTCGGCGGACTCTTTTCTCAGGTGGGTTTTCCCATTGGCAGCTTCTAGAAACCAGTGTCACCACAACCTCCCTTACCTGCGTCATTCAGACTGTTTCTGATGGCCGCCTGCAACTGCTCCTCCTCAGTCAGTCCGCCTGCGTAAGACGCTGGAGGATTTGCCGTGTTTTCTGGTGGAGACTGATGGTAACCTGAGTATCCTCCACCAGTGCTGCTGTAGCCTCCACCAGTGCTGCTGTAGCCTCCACCAGTGCTGCTGTAGCCTCCACCAGTGCTGCTGTAGCCTCCACCAGTGCTGCTGTAGCCTCCACCAGTGCTGCTGTAGCCTGCAGGCAGACAAACAGACACACACACACACACACACACACACACACACACACACACACACACACACACACACACAGCATCAGTATTCAAATTTAAGAAAGCACGTTAAAAAGGTTGAGGCTGGTGTATTCTATAGTCGTGAAAAGACCCCAAATCAACAATGTGCGAGTCTGTCTCAATACTTTCCAATGCAGCTTTTAAAAACGGGATCAAACCAACGGGTACGACACAATCAAAGCTCCGTGTTGCAGTTAAACAACAAAAAGTTAAACAACAAAAAAGCCTGTATGGTACCCGAAGAGCCTGAAGAGCTGTAGTGCGCGTTGGGCCGGGAGTTGTGTCCATTTGATGTCACAAACCCTGGGGAAAGAATAGACAAGCAGACAATTTCAGTGCTAACGGAAGTGTGATGTGCATTTACATTTGGATATGGACGAATACAGACACACAGATCTGCACATGGACTCAAAGCCATCTCCAGTGTCTTTTTTGTTGTTGTCACATGTTACAAAAGAAATTAGCGCCGCTATAAGGCCAGTATATGAACTGTATCCTGAGACTGGAATTCTGACCTGCACATTTCTTCATGACGGCCTTCAGGGGTCCAGCAGTGTAGAGCAGACCCACCAGGATACCCGCCAGGTGACCCACGAAAGAGGTCCTGAAGGAGCAGAGCACAGATTCATTCCTTACCAAATGAAACACTGCCACCTGGTGGACAACATTCATTCACAGCATCTGACAGCATGTAGAAAAAGGACAACTGTGTGCAACATATTTAGGGCCCGAGCACTGACGTAGTCAGAGCGGAGGACCTATTGTTATTTGAATGTTTATTATTCTTATTTGCCTCCTTTGCGCAGGGAAAAGAGGTGCTTGGGCTAAACCTACATTTTTACATCACTAATCCGACTTGGGGAAAACTGCAATCTTATTGGTGTGTCGAAAAAAAGTTTGATAGCGCCCCCTAGAGTTGAACTTAGGTTTGACAGCCCATACCCATCGCCCACTATGACCAATTTACTTAATATTTTACACACATGTCCGGTTCCATCTACTCTACAAATTGTCTTTCGGTTAAGCTCCGCCTACTTAGATTTTCCGCCATTTAGAATTTTGTAAAAAACACATTCTTGCCCACTCCTTTTTTTTTTGTATTGCTCCAAAACATATTTTTGACTTGTTTTTCTTCTTTTTAACTTCTGACAGATTTTTTAACTTGAATCAGCTTCATTGGCCCAAAGCCTGAATCATCTGATGAAGTGTTTTTCTCCAAGTTCAGAGAGTACTAACAGCGTGGGTGGCATACAACAGGCTTATCAAATATATAGAGGTCAACTTGAACATTTGTGAGCTGGTCCTTTAAGTGCGAGCTATCCCAGTGAAAACAGAAGAATTAACCCCGATAGTGCTCGTGCCTTGCTATGTGCACCAAGAGTGTTCGTGCTAGTCTCTCTGCAGTGTATCTGGCCAGTGAGTCCTGGTGGCTTGTTAATGCAATCATGTCTGATCGGTAACTCACCCGGGTGACGTGATGTGGATCAGCACAAGTTCCACCCAGCTAACATAGCGATTGGACACAGGGAACCCCATCACGTAGCTCACACCTCCAGGGTAGTAATGGTTACTGAGCACCTTCAGAGCAAACAGGACGCCTAGAAACATCAGACATATTTACAAAGATTGATTAACAGGCGGGGGGGTTAGGGAATGTCACCCGTGTGAGACTACAGCAGTCGGCCGGGAGACACTTTACATCGGCTGGTGTGTATGGTAAAGCATTTTCAAAGGAGAAAAAAAATATTATGGAAAAACATATAGAACTAAAAAAACAAATATCAATAAAAGGCACACTTTGGATGCATCCAACGGTGAGAGAATGCAAAACGGCGGCTCAGAGAAAACACAACAAAAAGGAATTAAAAAAGGAATTAAACCTCTGAACCCCAAAACCATGCCGGCGGGATTGAAAAGCAAAGTCTTCTCATCGTTTAAAACAGCCAGTAGCTGTGAGAAAAGCTTTGCTCCGACCAGATCCTGTTAAAAACATTACATTCTGCTCTCCTCACTGGAAAGCCATGATTGACTCGTCTGAGACCAGCAGTCACGTGACAAAAAGTCTGTGATACTTCAACTGAACTGCCGGCTGCTGAACACAGAGCAAAGATGACAAGAAAGGTTGCAAGTAGAGGTGGTAAATAGTTATCTATATCTATCTATATATTATAGCACGTGGAGCCTCCATTTTGAGTAGTCTTCATGGGTCCACAAAGTTCCCAGTACCTGAGAGAGGACCCAGAGTCTAAATCCCTAAACCTACACATTTATCAAAAAAGACATACTTCCCTTTATTTATTTGGCTTTACTTTCAGGGAAAGGGTATTTTGAATGTTTATTCCATGTTGTACCAGTAGAGCGACATAAAAAGTCCAGTCTTTTACACCAGTGTACATCTTGTGAGAGTTTTGCCGATTAGTCTGTACCTGAGAAGCCAACAGCACAGGCCATGCTGTAGGACTGGTCCTGGGTGAGCTCTGTCAACACGGCCTCCAACACCAGATAGACCAATCCGGTGAGCAGAGAGAAGACTGACAGCAGGTAGACGAACCAGGCCCCGCCCAGCCGTTGCTCCAGCTTGGTGCCTTTCCAGAGGAAGGACAACATGTTGAAGTAGAGGTGCCAATCATCCACATGGTGCAGCGGGGACAGCAGAAGGCGGCGCCAGTCTTTGAACCAGTATGCCTGCTGGACGCTCACACAGGCCTACGGGTTGGATAGATAGTATTATTCATATTGATGATAATAATTTAAAAAGAATGCAGTACGAGGCGATGGTGCACGTCATTCCTACAAGATGGTAAAGCACCGACTACGACAGTAAGTGGTCATTTATCATTTCATTTGGACCCGTTACAGCATCAGCTGCTATTTATTGCGATATATAAACCAAAGAAAAGCAGCAAGTCGTCCCACGAGATAAGTCGGAGGCAGCAAATTGTGTAAATGACAGTCTCTGTATTTGTGCATTGCCTGCATCAGTGGAGCTGCAGGGAACAGGTAGAGGTACACGTTGAGTCCCAGGACGGCCAGAGTGACTGGGGGGATGTTGTCCACACCCATCCGAAACACCTGGGAGGCCAGGAGCATCAGGCCCAGATGGGATCCCCTCTGCCGGTTCCGCATACTGAAAACAGACTGGGAAGATAAAACGGGAAGATTATAACTCTGTAATTTCTGCTTTTCCAGAAAAGCTGAAAACTAAAAGGCAATTGTGCTTTTAAGCGTTGTTTGCTCCTCAACTGTGGAATCACCATCGCGAAATCTCAGAGATTACAAATACCTCCTCTAGCTACAAGATTACATGTTGGTTGCTGGTTTGGAGTAGATAGAACAAAGACCATGGATCATGAGTTATATAATATAATCCTTTATTCGTCCCACAGCGGGGACATTTGCATAATATATAATATCTGCCAAAACCCTGAAGCTAAAATCAGAGCACCAAGTTTTAACTCTATAAATGTATGTCATCAGGAAGCACTTTTTAGAGTGACTCTGTGGACTCAGAGACTTGGGCCAGTCCCAATCTCCACCCTTACGGACTCACGGACTTTGAGGCGCGCTCGCCGTGAAGTCCGTGAGGGTTTAGGGGTGTCCCATTGTCACATCGTCGAGTGCTCGAGGCTCTCTGGCAGACATGTTGAGCTCTTTATGACCCTTTCCGCCTAAGGAATTACCCACAGTTCATAGCAATGTGACGTTAAACACGCAGTTCCCAATGGACGTAAAAAAAAAAAAAGGTAAACAAAGAGACAGGTGGGCGTTCAGCCCGATAAAATACATTTACACTATAACATTACGGATTAAAGATGGAACATAAAAACACATGAACTCAGAGGAAAGCAAGCAGAAAATATATATATATCATTTTTTTTTTACATTCATCAAACATTTGGTTTTGACAAAACGAGTAAATAGATCATTTAAAATGACTTCTCATCTCGTGAGGAAGACGTTCAAATCAGTGAATAAAAAGTATAAAATAAATACACAATATTTGTGTATGTGGTCATGTGATGTTGCAGCAAAGCTCTCTCTCTCTCTCTCTCTCTCTCTCTCTCTCTCTCTCTCTCTCTCTCTCTCTCTCTCTCTCTCTCTCTCTCTCTCTCTCTCTCTCTCTCTCTCTCTCTCTCTCTCTCTCTCTCTCTCTCTCTCTCTCTCTCTCTCTCTCTCTCCCCCCTCCCCATTACCAACAGTCAACTGACATTTTGGGATGTGCCTAACGGTTTAATAAGGAAAACGTAAGGTGATTTGTTTGTTTTTGCTTTCAAACACTGACGTCACATACTCATACTGCAATATTGGACACCACTTAAACGTCACACTTAAAAGGATGGTGCATGATACAACACAGCACACAACTTGACAGTGTGTATATCACGCAGACATTAGGCTCGTTCGAGATGAGCCAGTTCTGCGCAGAATCATTCGGCAGCGATCGGCACGCAATGCATGCTGGTTAGATTTGTGTCCGACTTGCTCTGACGTCATGCACACGTGGTCAACGATACTCTCTCGAGATCGAGGCGGCCGCCGATTTCAGTCAGCCGCCGCGAGTAGCTATCCAACGACTGCGTGGCGCAGTGCATGATGGGAAACGCCTGGCTCTCGCCACATCAGAGAGCTGATTGGCTCTTAGATCTGACAGCAAACACCACGTGTTGTAGAAAATCCTTATTTATGTATAGTTGTAATACTTAACACTGGATTGTTGACTATTAGTCTCATGTTTGATCAAAAAAACATATCTTGTGTGGTTGTTAATACAAAATCGTATTTATACAACACATCAAAACTACTAGTAATGTATTTCACAGGCAGACATAACAAGACCAAAGGATGCAGCTACACACACACATTTCTACATACATATATATTTACAAACATATGAATAAATCCAAACGTGATCTGTAAACAACAAGTAGACAAAAGTTCGGAACTGACCGGAAGTCATTTTTCTGTGACTTCCTGTGTGTACTTTGAAGGCAGCCTAAAACTGTCCGACTTGATCGCAGTTTCTTGTCAACGCCTCCTGCTCTCTCTGGATTCCAGGCGAGGCTCTAACGAACGAGCCTACAGTGTGACACCTTCTCCTCAGAGTACTCTTCACTAGAACGAGACGAACGGTTGAAGAGCTTTGATACATTAGTTTTAGCTAACTTAGCTATCTTCTGAGCACAATGCTTAGTTAGGCTAACGACTGTCAACAGTCGACCAAAGAAGAAGTCCGTTATTCTTAGCAAAACATAATTTATTTTATTTTAAAAACACGAATAAAACCCCTCCGCAGCATCATTGGTGACTTAAAATAAACTCACCGTGAGTTCAGGCGGTTGTCGCGAGGCTCGCACACCCCCTTTTCCTCCTTCCGTGATACTTCAGCTAATGCTAACGTTGTTTTAAAGTTAGTACATCGAGCACGCGTCAAATGAGTTAGTGCTCCGAGAAGAATGCCAAGTTACGTACTTATATATATATATAAATATGTATCTTAGTCACTCGTCAGCTGAGTTTGTTTCTTAGAATGTCATCATTTCTAGCAGTTACTAGTCACGACTGCAAAAGGTTGGAGGGTTGAGTCAGCCATCACGTGACAATAACAGATCTAGGTGGCTGGCGCAGGCGCATTACGGATTTTCCTCTTGAGTGACTTATCTAGAGTGAGACGTCAGGCTTCACTTTGACCATAGGTTTTTTAACATTTACAATGATACAAGTCAGCTTATAGTCTGATCAGACTGTGGGGCTTTCAATATATATCATTAACACTGTACACGTTTATCGTAGACACCGATTCAGTTAAAACAAACTGAACTGATAGTTGTGTTAAAACATGTTTGACCTTCGATATTAATTTATTGAGACTTGATTCTCAAGATCCCCCCCACACACACACAGACACGCACACACCCACGCGCAGGAACATGTGGTGTAGTGATGTAGGACATTTCTGTGGTTATATTTGAAAAAAGTCAATCAGTGGTTAGAATCATGGATAACTCACATTAACTTCTATCTCGGACCATATACAAATATATAAAAACACTATACATAGGGTGGTAATATGTATGTACAAGAAAGGTGGTCATATGACACTTTTTGATACAGTTTTAAAAACAAGTTCTCAACAAAGGAGAGAGCAAATGTTAAATAACAGTAATAAATAGGCTAGTATGAGTGCTGTTCCTGGATTGTGAAAAGAGGGGAAAGGGGAGAGTTATATGGGAATATTGCACATTTTGAGAGGTGGAAGAAAGTTATGTGGGGATATTGCACAGTTAGAATATTGCACCTTTATCAGAAGGTATATGACACGTGATCCTATTTCACAGATAATAGTATATCACATATTGCACATGATAAGTGAAGTGAGGTAATGTTTGGTTATTGTTACACATATTTCAACAGTTTTGTTTTGCCATCAGTTTGACTGTGGCAGGGAAGAAGCTGTTGAAAAAAACGTGTTCTATGAGTGATGATGCTGTCCACTCTGCTGTGTCTCAGGTTGTACTGCAGTGTTTGTGTCCGAGCAGAGAGTGAGCTGGGTGGAGTGAGGCTCTGATGCTGGGTGGAGTGAGTCTCTGATGCTGGGTGGAGTGAGTCTCTGATGCTGGGTGAAGTGAGCCTCTGATGCTGGGTGGAGTGAGCCTCTGATGCTGGGTGGAGTGAGCCTCTGATGCTGGGTGAAGTGAGCCTCTGATGCTGGGTGGAGTGAGTCTCTGATGCTGGGTGGAGTGAGTCTCTGATGCTGGGTGAAGTGAGCCTCTGATGCTGGGTGGAGTGAGTCTCTGATGCTGGGTGGAGTGAGTCTCTGATGCTGGGTGGAGTGAGTCTCTGATGCTGGGTGGAGTGAGCCTCTGATGCTGGGTGGAGTGAGTCTCTGATGCTGGGTGGAGTGAGTCTCTGATGCTGGGTGGAGTGAGGCTCGGTGGAGTGAGCCTCTGATGCTGGGTGGAGTGAGCCTCTGATGCTGGGTGGAGTGAGCCTCTGATGCTGGGCGGAGTGAGCCTCTGATGCTGGGTGGAGTGAGCCTCTGATGCTGGGTGGAGTGAGCCTCTGATGCTGGGTGGAGTGAGTCTCTGATGCTGGGTGGAGTGAGCCTCTGATGCTGGGTGGAGTGAGCCTCTGATGCTGGGTGGAGTGAGTCTCTGATGCTGGGTGGAGTGAGCCTCTGATGCTGGGTGGAGTGAGTCTCTGATGCTGGGTGGAGTGAGTCTCTGATGCTGGGTGGAGTGAGGCTCTGATGCTGGGTGGAGTGAGCCTCTGATGCTGGGTGGAGTGAGGCTCTGATGCTGGGTGGAGTGAGCCTCTGATGCTGGGTGGAGTGAGCCTCTGATGCTGGGTGGAGTGAGCCTCTGATGCTGGGTGGAGTGAGGCTCTGATGCTGGGTGGAGTGAGTCTCTGATGCTGGGTGGAGTGAGTCTCTGATGCTGGGTGGAGTGAGTCTCTGATGATTCCCTCTGCTGCACATACATAGAGTCCATGGAAGGAAGTTTTTGTCCCTGTGATCCTCTCTGCAGTCTTTATGACTCTTTGCAGAGCCTTCCTCTCTGCCTGTGTGGTGTTCCCATACCAGACAGTGATGCCTGCAGTGAGGACGCTCTCTATCAGTCCTCTGTAGGCCTGGGTGAGAGGGCGATGGTTCAGACCAGCTATATATAGGCTGCACTAAATTATTCTATAGATTCTATGAAACATTAAATGGAAACTTCAGAACAAAATGATGGATAGATAGATAGACAGATATATCTCACATTTCCCCACCAATTTGTAGTAATATTGTTTGATACTCTCATCTACAGAAAATGTATGTTAGTTATTGTTCAGCATTTCTTACACATTAGAAGTAGAAAGTCATTCTAATATTAACATTATATTGTTTCTGTATATATATATATATAAACATTTGTTATCATAATTTGTGCTAGAATGTGTACTTTTACAAATTAAACTGTAGAGGGGGGTTATCCTCCTGCTTTGCCTAAATAGTCTTTGGCTTCGGCATCAATTACGAACACGTGTGTCGCACACCGTTTCCCAATGAATTTATTCATGACCCAACACCGACACCGGGATCACCTTCTCTCGTCAGAAACCTCAGCTTTATGCAAGACGTGAGTTTAAAAACGACTCGAGCACTTCCGGTTTTCTCCGCATACAAAAACAACTGCAATGTGTCTGACTCGTCTCTCTCCCGCCTCCACTGACCAGGAGCCGGAGCGAGTGGAGAGGCTGTTGCTATAGTAACAGCGGTACGCAGGACAGGCGAGAATTATTTCATCAAGTTGACGAGTATCACATACAATACTTACCGAAGTTGACAGTGTCTGATCAAAATAAAGGCACTTTGTGCATCGTCCCAATACTTAAAGTTAATTAATTCCTAAACTATTATACATGTTTTACTGTAATGATTAGCACAGTTGCTACGGGAATAGTATATATGTAGCTAAAAATAAAATCCTAAAAGTATATACTTTTTTTTTTTTTAGGTTAAATGGGAAATAATGGTGAAATATAATAGTCACAACCAATGTGAAACATAGAAGGAATTATTAAGATATGAATTTAATGTCAGCTACCACAGAGTGTGTGACTGTTATTTGAGTTGTGACCTATATGAAAGCTTAAGAAAAGCACGTTTTTTCTTTTTAATATTAAGTGAAGTTGTAGTAGTAGTAGTCTATGTATATGACATCTGCCATTTAAATATGGTTGGAATCATGTTTAATCGCACTTACTTAAGATTCCTCTTTAAAATATAATATAAACCTTACGGTCACCAACGTTGTGCCCCTCGCTGCCGCTCTTATTTTGAAAGTTGCAAGCGGAAGTGTGGCATGTACAGTGCGCAGCTTTAACGCTGGCAGCGAGGCAGGAGCGGGAGAGAGTAGCGGGGGGGGGGGGGGGGGGGGGGGGGGGGGGGGTGGCGGGAGCGAGCGCTGGGTGGCAGGTAAAGGTGTATGCGTCTGTCCGTTCATGAGCGAGGAGGAGACAGGAAGGGGGTGACGGCGCGAGGAAGAGACGGAGAGGGGCCGAAAAATACGGAGGACAAAGGAGCCGAGCCGGGGAGAAAGGAAAGGACCAAGAGGAGAGGGAATGTCGGAGAGGATGGCTTCGTGCGGGAGCCTGTATGACAGCACCAACCTGCTGCTACAGTACTGCAACAACGGTGAGGGAGCGCTCTGCTTCTCGTGTCCCCTCAGCGCGCACACACACACACACACACACACACACACACACACACACACACACGTTGTCATTTCATCTTCAATATTCTTGCAACGCTGGCTTGATACATTTTTTTATTTTATAAATATATATTTTATTTTCACCACTTTTAGCCTCTGATTATAGTCTTTTTTTGGTTATAGTTCTAAACATTTTTAATGAGCTTATTGTTAATCATTGAGGTCTGTGTTATCATGCACATGCAGCTTCAAAACACCTGTCTTGTTGACCCGCCGCCTGTATACTCACACACACACACACACACACACACACGCGCTGGGAGGATGGCGGTTGTTATTGTGGATGGGGACCTCGTTCTGATCACGACGTTGCAGGACGTGGTCCACACTCTCTGGTTTTGGACATGCATGATGCTCTCTGGTGGCCGTTTGTCAGTTTCAGACGCTGCTCTTGTCTCCGTGTGGCCTGGAGCCTCTGTGTCCATATCGCATCCTGCTTTTTCAAATATCATGCAAATGCACGGCTGCTGCTGTAGGACCGATCATATCGGTGGTGCTGACGATGGCTGATTATTAAGTAGCGCCTCTGTCCACCTGTTTCAAACCGAGGGAATTGCCATTTATTGCTCTTTTGCGCGATCGCCTGGAGACGAAAATGAATGCATGCAAACCGGGGCCGTGATCCCAGAGAAACCAGACAGCCATATTGAGCGACAGGTGCGCAGACAGCTAGGGGGGCGGGTGCTATGTGTTGTGTTCCAAAGCCTCCCAGGTGTCACGATCGGAGTGCAAACTGTGTTGCCAAAATGGCTCGAGTCCTGTGCGCCGAGCGTCACGGGAGTTCAGGGCTCAGGCCGGGAGAATGAGACAAAATAAAACTATATGAAGTGGATAAAGTCAGCTGCAGGTTTACCAAAAAGGGCCGAGGGGGGGCTTGTTGAGTGACAGCTGGTCCTGCAGTGAGGGATCAGCCGCCCCTTATTTCTGCGAGGGTTTGGGTTTTATTGTAAGGTATAATAAAAGAGGTTTTGCTGACACTCTCAAAAGATTGTTTTTGAGGCCTTCTTCCACTCAATAGGTCAGAGGTCAATCTCTCCGGCGCCGAGAGAGACTCAGATCAAAGTTGCTCCTATGGTGCTGAAGGATCTGGATGACAATGGGGTAAAAACCATGAAGACGACAGCCTTGAAGCGGTTGGTAAACATACCAAAGTACAGCATTTAGTACACACGTTGACCATATACGTGCCCGGCTTTAAATATGGGCCTTTTTTAATGAAAGCGTGACCGGCTCCCGGGAAGTCAGGAGGGGAAACGGCGCCGAGGTGTTTTTCATGCTGGAGAAAACACAGTCTGTGCAGCACACTGGTCTCTGCAGCTTCCTTCTTTCTTTTTGTTTTGTATAGTTTAGTATCTGTCCGTCTTTCCTCCTCCGGCCATCTGTCCTCTCACTGCAACCAGAGACCAGTGTTCATCAGATCTCCTCAACCACCTGGTTCACAACATCTTGAGCAAATACACTTTTTCTTATTTTTTATAGATAACTCGGGTGCATGTTTTATGTCTGTGGAGGGCAATAAGAATGAGTCTGTTATCTAAATGACCCCACTGAGGTAAACTCCACAAAAAGCATTAAACAAACCCTCAGGATGAGCTCAACACGCTTTAGAATTATTGTTATTTTGGATTTATTGTTTTATCCCAAAGTCAGCGCACTGCGAAACAATTAAAAACAAGGTTCTCAATCTTTTTATGGAGAATACAACGTTGTGTTCAGTGTCTGCAGGACGTTAGAGCTGTCGCTGGTGCTTCCATAGCTTCCTCTGTGCAGTTTGTTTCACTCTCAGATTGAATTTAGTCGCAGCAGGGCGTGGAGAACACGGAGCTCACATCACACCTTCTACGAGGGTGTGTGTGTGTGTGTGTGTGTGTGTGTGTGTGTGTGTGTGTGTGTGTGTGTGTGTGTGTGTGTGTGTGTGTGTGAGATTGATCCTTGAGTCTGGCTCTGCAGCATCTCTTCCTGATGGTGCCTGGCTGTACTGATGCTGGTGCAGTGTGTGTGTGTGTGTGTTTGTGTTGTGTGCATTTGTGGCCCTGAGCCAGGCTCCACCCCTTCTGCCTGTTATAGAGAGGAGAAGAAGAAAGGATGAAGGAGGGGGGGTGATATGAAGAGGGAGTGGTCCGGGAAGCAAGGGAGAGAGTGGAGGAGGGAGTGGTTGAGCGGGACGGGAGTTTGTGTGTGTGTGTGTGTGTGTGTGTGTGTGTGTGTGTGTGTGTGAGATAGAGAGTGATCACAGACGGGGAGGGGAGGGAGTCTGAGTCCAGGAAGCCTCTGGGGAAGAAGAGTGGAAAAGCTGACTGACTGTGGTGAGGACTGACCGTCTGTTTGACTGACAGGAGGCGGGACCAGGCCCTGTATAGCGTACTCACAATGACAGGTAGGACCAGACAGTCTCATCACCTCACTGCACCATGAATATTACAGCAGCCGCCAATGCTCTCATTGCCCTGCGCCGACCTCCATATATCTCTCTCACACACACACACACAACCTCTGCATTTCATCATCCATATCTTCTCCATCTTTCCTTTTACTCCCTTCCCTCCTCCTCCTCTCCACCTCAGTTGTAACTCTCTGATAGCAGCCATGTTGTGCATGGGCCTCTGTCAGCTGGGTTTTAAGTAACACTTGCCAGTAATGTCTGTCTGTGCTGGGACGGAGAGTGAAGTTAGCTTTAAGTGTGTGTGTGTGTGTGTGTGTGTGTGTGTGTGTGTGTGTGTGTGTGTGTGTGTGTGTGTGTGTGTGAGAAATCAAGGGCAAATGGAAAAGTAGAGGGCTCTGCAGTGTTTAGTTTTTTTTAAACAGGTGTGACTGGAGAGAGGAGATGAAGGTGAACCCAGCTGCTCTCTCCGTCTTTTTCTTTCTCTTTTCTCTCCTCTCTTGCAAATGCATTGCATTTCATGGTTATCTTTCTTTCTGTTAACGTGTCTTTATGTAATGGTGTTCAAGCAGTAGAAAACAGTAGAAAAATAGAAGCATAAAACCCGCAGCCTTGCATTGCAGTGCATGTTGCACATTTCATGCTAAATGCAACTCATCGATTAGTCGATTTAATCGACAGTTTTCTCCACAAGGAATGTGCTCAGAAGTTTCTTGGATATGATCTCACAACGTCCTTTAAAGTGTTGTAGCCGCTGAGGTTCCTGCAGTACTATATACACAGTAGTACCGAGTGTATTGAGCTGCTTCAGACGCTACAACTCTTCCGTGTTCTGTCCCTCCTCATTCGGCGTCTCCGTTCCAACCACCTTCTGGCGGTTGGAACGAGAACGTGATAGCTAAAGATTAACGTACAGTAGCAGGAGAGTGTTGAAAGGCTGTTAGAAGCTGGCATATTTTTATTTAAAAAAAATCTTTATCTGCAGTATGAAGTCATTTCTCAGTCCCATTTCTATCATTTTGGTGAAAGGTGTGAAAGACCATATTTCTACTAAAAAAAGATTTTTTGTTTTGGAAATTAGCCAGGAGCTAAGTATGCTACGAAGCATCGCTTCTCCTTGTATGAGATTCATGTTTTTTTGCGTCCCTGACGAATAAATGAAGAAAAACGGTTCTATCTCATTTGGATAAACCAGTCTAACACATCAGATGTGTAGACATTTGTAAAGGGGAAAGGATGACGAATGCGTGAGTTGATCTGACATTTAGCAGCTGGTCCATGCTAATCTCCCTTTAGCTTGATGTCTGTATGTAAATCTGAAGCTGGATTTCCCTTTCGGCTCGGTCTCATTTGAGTGCAGAATGTGATACAGTTACAGGACAACAGTCCTCTGTGGGCCCCGCCGGGCTCGGTTTACTGTGTGTGTGTGTGTGTGTGTGTGTGTGTGTGTGTGTGTGTGTCCTGTGACGCAACCTGTAAATGTTACGGTGATATCTGAATAATGTGAACAGGGCAATGACTGAAGTCTTCTGTGCACCAGGTGATATGTTCAGCGCTTTCTGATACTGTAGTTATTTATTTTGTCCACTCTCATTTTTGCCAAGTACAGCGTTGATCTGCGGGGTTCAAGTGTACGTCTTTCTCAGTTGGTGTAATATTATATATAACGGTGTGTCCCTTTTTTGTTTTAGCCTAAAACTCTACATTTGGGCCGTACTTCCTGACGGACGGGCCAGGGTTTAAAATGTGGGACGCGTGAGGAGTCGAGACGTTCCGTCCAAACCCAGAATCTTGTTTCTTTATCAGGCTGTAATCTGTTAATGTGGGCCACAGATTAATAATCCGGCCTGGGCAGTTTGCCTTGATAATCTAGCAGGGCCTCTGGTGATGTCATCATGGTGGACGATTAGGCTGGAAAGAGTTCAATATGAGAGGGAAAAGGTTGAGGGACCTGAGGGGGCTGGAGTCAACAGCAGCTCGTTTGCTTTGTGGGTGTTTTTATATATTTCATATTAAGTTTAGCAAGTTTTGTTGAAACATAATGTTTATTGACAGCATCAGCTGATGGCAATGCCATTAGGTTTGCAGGCCTGTAAATATTCATGTTTACAAGCAGGGTTTCTTACCACAACGCACTGCAACATACATGTATTCCCTTCCTCATTAATCATTTGCAAAAACAAATATTTTTTGAATATTGCAAACCTGCATTATTTTCACATTGACATTACTGTCCTCGGCAGTTGGCTGCGATGGTGATGCTAAACAAAATGATGGAACAACATAAACAAATAAAATAGAAACCTGCTTCACTGGTAGTTGGAAAACTCATGTTTTAAATCTTAATGCATGAGGATGTAACGCAGAGGACAAAGCGTTGTCTCTGTCTCCATCCCTTTCTTTTTTCTCTTCTCTCCCATGCTGTCAACCTGGTATCTGGTGTTGTGTTCCTTCTGACACACACACACACACACACACACACACACACACACACACACACACACACACACACACACACACACACACACACACACACACACAGAGTCTAAATTATTAAAACCAGTCAAGTTTCCTGTCTGCTCTTTTGCCACCTTAGAAACTCTAAACCGTTGATTCACAAAGCAGCTGTTTTCCTTTTGTATTTTTCTATTGACATTAGCCCTGTTTGCACATGACCAGCATCACTTAGAGACACTTAGAGGCCGTTTGGGAAGTAAAGAATTCCACCGCAAATGTCCTCATTATATTTCGCCAAACAGAGGTCACATGGTAATCAGCATCTCAGTGACAATGGGTCGTATTATTTTTTTTTTTGCCTATTTTCCGGTCGAGAATTACGGAGGCTGCGTTGGCAATTATGAATACAAGTTTTGGCACCATTTTTAGGTGCACATTTAGGAGGCTCATCTATATACCGTAAAAGTCGGGTTACATGCCGCTACTACCTTCGATCAGTGTCCCCATTAGCTCCCCGCTGTAGCCAGCTGGCGCTCCTGCTAGTTCCCCGCTAATTTACGCTAGCGCTCCGCTAGCTCCCCGACAACCACCGAAGGTAGCGGGACCAGCCCCGGCTCGACACCCGACTTGGGCAGAGGGGACGCGGGCAGTAGCAGCAGCAGCAGCAGCAGCAGCGGGGAGCTAGCAGCAGCGCTAGCCAACGCTGCTCCTAGCTTGCTACTGCGGGGACACTGACCGGAGGTAGGAGCGGCTTGTAACCCAACTTTTACGGTATATTTAATTGTAGTCGTCCCCAAGCTGTGTTTTTATATTCATAAGGAACAGAGGTAATGTGCTTTTCCCACTCTTTGCCCGACCTGCCCATCATGCCCCCAGCAGCTCCAATCTAACCCTCAAACCCTCTCTCTCGTCCAGATGATACGGTGTCGGCCGGCAGCAACATGGACATGGAGGACCGGGTTTCCCACCTGGAGCAGAAGCTGCAGCTGCAGGAGGACGAGATCCAGCTGTTGAAGGCCGCCCTGGCCGACGCCCTGCGCCGCCTGGGCTGCTGCGAGGACCAGAGCCCGGGGGTGAAGCCCGGAGCCGCCGCGAGGAGGCCCGTGGCCGCCACAGCTTCGACGCCACCTACCAAGGGTAAGAAAGGTAATCGAGGAACCGAGAAACGGAAGTCGTGCACACGTTCCTGCAACCGCTCCACAACACGTGGCGGCCCACTGGCGCCTGTCGAGCCCTCTCTGCTCGCTGAAGCTGATCACATTGTGTTCCCTTTCAGTGCGCCAGCTCCTGCAGGCTCTTCCCTCCAGGCCTCTGAGCAACGGCTATGTTCAGCAGAAGCGCCTCCTCTCCTCCCCGTCCTCTCCTAAAAAGGAGGCGCTACAGTCCATTAAGAGGTATAGAAAGAACAACACAAACTAACTTGTTTCACAGAGGGTTAAGACGGGTAAAGAACACACTGACTTTTCTTTAACTGCTCTTTTTGTGTTTCCTCGCCTTCAGGAAGAGCATGTCCACAGAGCGTCTCACCCTCGTGAGGAGGGAGATGGGAGCCGAGAGCCGGAGTCGAACCACCTCCTCCAGCAGCTCCTCCGGAGGCAAAAGGTAGCGGCCTTGTGGATGTTATTACGCTCCGTGGTCCGATACCCGTGAACACGTCCTCGCTGCCCGACGCTGTAAACCAAACCGCTTCTTTTGGCCCTGAACGGGCCCAGAGACCACGTTGGTGTATCGCGGGGGTCAGCAGGGACGTGGATACGTTCACAGTGGGTTGCATCAAGTTGTTCTAATGAGACAGACACACCAGTCAGTGTGAACACACCGTGTGACGAGTCAGAGGCTGCAAGAAGAAGAGTGAGAGCGTTTGGTTACAGCTGATCCTCGTCCATAACATCCTCCGCACTATATTTTGGGATGCCGTTTTGTAACTAGTTTGCAAAACAAGTGAAGAGAACGAGGATGTTCTAGGAATCAAAGATGAAACAGAAACCTGTAGTCCTTCCTTGCATCCGACTGTCGGCGCCGGATGCAGGAAGAACGGCAGGATTGCGCTGCTGCAAACTCGGCTTTATTGGTCAATATTGCAGGAAGTGAGGTATCGATTGGACGTCCACATTAGAGGGGGCGAACATTCCCTCTTTTAAAGATGCTGCTGCTGAGAAATTCAAATTAATGGAGAATTTCCATTCTCCCTGTTGGCAGACGGTAGTTTATTTGATCTGAAACCAGCACAAACGGTTCAGATGTTAATTAATGCACATTCAGGTTTGAAAACCTGCTCTGTTACTTTCACTTAAGTAAACGCACATTATTTACTGTCTCTTGGTTTAAATGATAGCGTCACCTTCAAAATGGATTTGTCATGCGAGTTGGTAACAGTGCAGCTGTTTAAAGCTTCTGGAAACTGTAAAATACGTCTGACATCCCATATAGTCTTTCAACATTATTATTATTATCTATTGCATTATACAGAGGGCCGTGAAGAACAGAATGATCTTTTTGATCTTTTCTCTCTTTCCTAAATTCATTTCAGTCTCTGCTTTTGCTAGTGTTAAGGACAAGAGATCCGAGGTGACCTTAATTTAATCAAACAAAGGCGAGACGGTGCCGTGTGGGAGGAGACGAGAGGAACAACTTCCCCTCTGCCGAGTCTGTATCCCATCTGGACGAAGGCCTTTCACCTTTACAGCCCTCGCTCGGTGTGGGAGCTCCGAGAACTTACTGAACTCTGGCTTCAACTATTCAGATCCGAACAGCATCATCACCATCCTCATCATCAGTATCGTCTGATGCGTCCCATCATCATTTGTTAGGTTTCCACAGTCAGCCCTTCCTCTCTGTTCGCCTGTCTGTGATGTCGCCGTGAATTATGTTCTCCAGTTGACGGTCTGTTTAGTCTTTGTGATGCCACAGGCGTCCTGTTTCCACGTGTCGCAACTAAGTGAACACACACACACACACACACACACACACACACACACACACACAGGTCAATTGTCATCTATAAGGAAACCCTGGAGAGAGTTTATCTTTTGTTTCTCCGCTCTTTTTTTTCTTCTTGTTTTTGTCTTTTATCGCTTCTTTTCTTAATTTTTCGTCCCCTGTACCACTCTTTCTTTCCGCTCATTCTCTCTCTCTCTCTCTCTCTCTCTCTCTCTCTCTCTCTCTCTCTCTCTCCTTATCGACGCTTGCTTGCTCTCTCTCTCTCTCTCTCTCTCTCTCTCTCTCTCTCTCTCTCTCTCTCTCTCTCTCTCTCTCTCTTTCTGCTGATGGATCAGATTTCCCACAGCTCTCGTGAAAGGGTGGGTGGGGAGGAGGTGTGGTAACTGGGCAGAAGAAGGCGGGTCATGGGGCTGCACAGTCAGGACAGGCCTTTTGATTGGATGCCGGGGCCCCACCAGGCCGAGCTAAAAGTTTGCTCAGTGAAGCAGGAAGTCAGTGTGTTGCTGTTGTTCAGGACGCTGCTCACCACTGTTGACTGTCACGGTAACGGAAAAGCTCGCAGCCATGAAGAGATCGTCCAGGTAAATAGTTCCTTTACGATGTGTGCTTGACTGAAGGTTTACTGATGAAGCTTTTCTGCACATGAGGAAGTATTTTTGCTCTTATTAACGGTTGCACAGGCATGAAGTACGTGTCTGTGTTTTGTGGAGGATAGTGTGTTACAATATAGCATATAAAAGCTGCTTTTAAAGTCAACAGGATGAATTTCAGCAAGTTGGAAAAGTACTTTAGTTGTCTTCCAGCCAATCCTTTATCTGTTCCTTGACTTTGAATAGATTACAGGTTGCACAATGAAAGGAATGTTTTTAAAAACGAAAAAAAAATGCATTCAGGCCTCACCATCTTTATGTTTTGGGGGCTTTATTTCAGTCTAAAGACAGTTTCCTGTACTGCTCTGGCTTTCACGGCAGCCTGAGGAAGTTGTGTTTGTTTTATGAAACTGTTTGATGCGGTCGGTTCCTCACCCGTCTGGAGGGGCGTCAACGCAACAGAAGATCTAACGGCAACACTGAACCATGTCATTCTAGAAGGATTAGCCATTGGTGAAGTGTGCAGTTCAAACAGGGAAGGGTTATGTGAGTTCTGGAAAAACTTAGTAATTTGCACCTTTTTTCTTTATTTTTTAAAAGTGTTTTTTCTGAAGTGGCTCCCTTACTGCAGAAGTCTCTCATTATGTCACAGATGCGTAGAATTGTGGGTCTCTTAAGTGTCATCAGTGGCTCTTTTGTCTCCGTGCTTCTAATGATGTGAAACAAACATGTTGCATTTCTTTCTGGTTATGAAACGCAGGCACACGCACACGCACACGGGATGAGTAAATGTGCAGCGACAGTCGACTAGTCACACTGTGCTCAGCAGTTGGTTTGGTGACGCGATTGTTCTGTTAACTCTAAGTGATCCTGGCAGGACAGAACTCTGTTAAATCACTGGTTGAAGTTGGGCAATTAACATTTATTTCAACGTTTTCCAAAGGCGTTGTAATGAATGAATTGGTTGTTTTTTTTACCTGCAGCACTGTGACCACAGACCGGGCCGATGCAGCCGTGTGACTGACGTTCCCACTTACATATTCTGCTCGGCTTGCAAATACTCCGATAACATTGATTTGACTTCCTGTTTAACATGCAACCAACATAATGACCTCACCTCTGCAGAGAAGCATTTTGCCTCACTGAAACCAGTTCACCATCACTATGACTGCATTTTAATTTAGATTTAAAGTTGAGGGTATAAGCTTTTTTAAATCTAAGGGCATTGTACAAAGTTGATATAATATACAGGTCTGGATTTATACAAATACGATGATTGAGGAAGAGATTTCCATCATGTTCCCTCCAGCTGTGTCTTTCCTTTTGTCTCAAAGAAATGTTTTAACTCAGGAGGAAATATTTAAAATGTAATACACACATATCTACTTGTGGCCCCAATGTAGCCATTGTAAAGTAAAGAAGGTTTAACATCTGGCATAAATAACATTGCCTCTGTCAGATTGAAACCATGCACATTCTGATGGAGGAAAAGATCTGCATGAAAGATGGAGATCTTTGTTTTTGTCTGCTCTGTCTGATGCCACAGTCACTGAAGAGGGGATGGGTCTGGAAGCTCAAAGTGAAGTCTGTTAGTGGATGTTTTTTTGATCAGATACGTTTGTGTCCATTAACGAAAACCACCACTGCAGCAGTTCAGCCATAATGGATCATGAAATGGACGCACGCTTGACCGCTCCCACCACTCCCACAGTCCAGAGGGCTATAAAAGCTGCTTTACCACGTCATCCATCACTGCAGTGAAGTGCTTAATGTGACCGGGAGATGCTGATCGGTTACCACCATGAGGAATCTCTTGTTATGAAATACAAGACAAAAATATTGTTGCAACCTCTGGGTCTGAAAAGTGAAGCCAATGCTGAAGTGTCTTAAAACTTGCATTCTCTCTACTGACCAGCAGGGTCTGGTTGCAAAAAGTCTGAGAAAATGACTCTACTTCTCTTGATTTATTCCCTCAGTAAACATTGTGAACATGAGTTTGTGTCTCAATCTCTAGTTTCAAGTCTTCTTCAATACAGCATGATGTTCATTTAGTAAAGTATGGTACATTTAGAGTCAAACAGACCATAACCCAGGGGATTCTTTAGGGCGGGGCTACCTCGTGATTGACAGGTGTCCATGGAAATGTCCATGTTTTCGTAAACCCTTTCACAGAGTATTTTTAGTTCATGAAAGTTCGTAAGTTTAGCATTCTGTCGTACTTAGTTCCACCCTTTCCTGTTACTTCTGGCTGCAAAAAAAACAAGATGGCGACGTCCAAAAAGCCAGAAATCAAGGCTTCAAAGCAGCTGTCCACAAACCAGTGAGCGGCGCTACGTTAAGATCCTTGAGAAACTGCTTAGCTCTTCAGAGGCCACCACATCTCAGCTTGAATTGAACGCCGATTCAACACCTCCAATCGGGAAAAATGCTAAACATGAATGAATCTGCATTTAGTGATCGTCTGGTTTATTTCTATAGCTCCACCTGAAGCGCAGCGGAGCTGCAGCTGTGTCTTTTATTCAGAGGAGCAGAGCACATTAATTTCCGTTTCTGTCTGTCTTTGGAAGGGTTTCTCAGGGGAACCCTGGCGGCTTCTTCGCTGGTCATTAGTGCCCTCTGGCTCTTACACAAAACCAAATGAGTTTTCAGAGTGCAGGCGGGCAGAAAAACGGCAACAATACACTCGGTGCCGCGCATGTTAATGAGAGGTCTGTTTGTGCTCTGCCTGGAAAGCTTGTGACCGGGACCACAGACGCATGGTTTTAGCAGATCCACAGTTATTTGCTCTGTCCGACTGCCAGTTACCCAGCATGCACCCCCCCCCCCCCCCCCCCCGCACTAATTACTGGCTCTGAATCAATCTGGTTCTCTCATTGGCTAGGACTGTGCCACGCCTCATCTTCCTGGCAGAACACGCACACACACACACACGCACACACACACACACACACACACACACACACACAGCTCAAGAGACAAACAGGCCTTTATGTGGTTACTTTAAAGAGACCCGCTGGCCTCCAGCTGCCCAGAGACACAACAGAAACCAGTTCTGTCCTCAGATCAGCCGCCTGCTCGCTGCTTTTAATCTCCTTCAGATGCTTTGTGTTGCGTTCAAAGACACACAAACAAGCTCTGATCTTTTATGATAGAAGATTATTCTCTTTACCTGTGTCTCATATTGACTTGTTTATCACATTGTGGCAAACTTACTTTTATGAGGGGGGAAAAAGACCATTCAAAACCTTTTCTGAATACGTTTTATTTAACGTGACGAGCTCGGAGGCTTTTCCCAAGATGCTTGATGATGTCCTGTTGAGTGTTCCTGAGTTGTTCTGTTTACATTCAGTGTCGCAGGTCAAAATCCGCTGTGGCTAATTTGACGAATGCGTCTCCTTCCTCATAAAAACCTTTACAAAGCCCCTTTCAAATCGTCTTCATCACTTCCTCAGGAAAGGTAAACCCATCGTTCCCGGCTCTCCTGTTGCCAGGCAGCAAGAGACAAGCCGGCAATTTCCCTCATCTTATCAAGCCTTACTTTTTCTTTTTTACTGCTGTTGCTATGGTGATGTCCACCTGTCATCCGAAGCGTCCTGATAAGAATCTGATTGGTTGACACAGCGTCCTGGTCGACGGACGGCTGACTCAGGAACAGCTGTTTTCTCCCCTGCTGCAAACTGATGAGGCAGCTCCAGGTTTTGATTGACGGCTCTGAATCTGGATGTTCGGACTCAGCGATTTTGTCATTATGAAGCCAGAGTGGTTATCCGACGCTGTCGTATAAGTACATTAACTTTCCTGTGTTCTCTTTGCTCTGATCCTCCATGATGTGCCACGCTCACTGTGTGTTTAGCTGACGCTCTGTGTCTCCATACACAAATAACGGGACTTGCCGGTTTACTTTGCGTCTGCTGATCAAACCGTCTCGATCAAAGACGCACTTTATCAGGCTGCGTTAAAGAGTCAGATCATTTTCTCTCTTCATCTAAGAAACACGGAGCAGCAAACTTGTTCTGAAGCCTGAACGAATGACCTCTTACAATGTGTTGTTTCCATCGGAGGGAAATAATTTGATGTTCCTCTTTCTATAGTTATAGATTTAGAAAACACGTCATCATTCAATTCCACAGGTTTGGTGCATGCTTCACGTTCCACTTAATTAGTAAGATCCATGTTGACTGAACGTGCTCTCCCACAGACACCATATTGTCCAGTCAATGTGAAACTGTGAGCTGAGAATACATCTCAGCCTCAAGAGCTTTGGAAAATACTACTTACAGGGTTCTTACAGTCATGGAAAACCTGGAAAAGTCATGGAATTTTAAAATGGTTATTTCCAGGCCTGGAAAAGTCCTTGAAAAAAATTAATTCCCAAAAGTTTTGTAAATGTGTTTATATTCATGTGTTCATGACGTTCATTTACGCTGAGTTTGAAATAATGAATATTCTTTTAAAAGAAAGACACTCAAAATATAAGCAGGCATACATACAGGCATCTATATAAATGTTTATTCTTTTAATCAAACTATTGTCTCATTCATTTGTGTCATTTAAGGTTTACTGTATGCTTTGTATTCTCATTGGTAGTTTAAATACTAAATTTTCTCACTTTTTCATGTTTACACCCAGATTTCACAAAATGTTTGGGCATGGAAATTTGGTTTAAAGTCATGGAAACGTCCTGGAAATTGGTCAAAATGTGTATGACCCCTGTACTTATATATTATATGTGTATTGTTTGATGTACTTGCTGGTACATCATTATAATTTTTTCCATTATGGATGACCGCCAGACTTTTAATCTTCTTATGGTGCTTCATTTTTACAGAAAACATCATTCATTTTTAATTTTTCTCTCTTTTTTTTCTGTTTCAGCAAATCCAAAGAATGCACCTTCAATGCCGGTAAGAGGAGCTGCTGATGCTTTGTATTTGTGTGTTCACGTCTCAGAGTGTGTACTTTAAGTCGTCCCCCCCCCCCCCCCCCCCGTTACTGTCACACTTTAATTAGCTATAAAGGATGAGCAGCCTCTGATGTGTGAAACTCAATTGGCCTTCAGGAGTCCTTGAAGTGCTCTTGAAGGGTTTAATATTCCCCATTAGCAATATTGAACATCCATTAGAAGTGCCGGCCGAGGAAGCCTTTTAGTGAAAGGGTTCAGAAAGAGGAACTGAAACGCGACAAACCGTTCGCTGTAGGCCGGTTACTGGGGTTGATTTCTCTTTTTTTATATATAAATAACTCGCTCGTTTTAAATGATAATTAGGCTTGACATTAGGCATAACTGAGGGTGTGGCCCCGCTTCAGCTTCATCGGCGTCGGCCAGAGCAGCCCACTTTTAGCTTCTCAAAGGTCACCCACAGACTACGTCCTTATCTTAAACAGTCTGTGCTCCGTACTGCTTAAAGGTCACTGAAGGATTGGCTCTGGAGGCCCATATTCCTGAGGAGTTGTCTGACCATTGTATTCTTCTGCTCGGTTTCCCTGAGGAAGGCTAACAAGCCACTATCTGTTCTCATTCCCCTCTAGAGGACGGCTACGTGCGCATGTTCCTCCGAGGACGTCCCGTCACCATGCACATCCCCGACCAGCAGAAGGAGAGCTACAGCGTCGACCACAAGGTGGCGCTACCCGACCGCAAGCTCAAACTGCAGTGGGTGTATCCTTCAGACGGAGAAATGGGAAGCGGTGGAACAGATGGACGAAATGGAGAGAAACTTAAAGAAACAGCCAGACTCCATTTATTCATCCATAGTTATTTGGCATTAAATGTAAAATATGTTTTAAAAAAATGACCTGAAGAGAGTTTAGGTTTAGACTTTAGGTTTCTGATTTGTAGAAATTGTAAAAGCTGCACAAGCTTCGTTCCCGTTAGTCACCTTGGTAAAAGAGTATCAACCGAATGTCTGAAATCTGAATCTGAAATGTTGTCCTGTCCGGCTTCGACCCCCGTCTTGTTCCCTAACGCGAGCGTGGACCAGGTACGGCTACCGCGGACGTGACTGCCGCTGCAACCTCTACCTGCTGCCCACAGGAGAGATCGTCTACTTCAACGCCTCTGTGGTGGTGCTGTACAACACCGAGGAGCAGCAGCAGAGACACTACCTGGGCCACAACGACGACGTCAAATGGTGAGCGAGTGAAGCCTTAAACGTGCATTCTCTCTACTGACCAGCAGGGGGCGACTCCTCTGGTTGGAAAAATGAGTCGGGTTGCATAGAAGTCTATGAGGAAATTACTCTCCTTCTCTCTTGATTTATTCCCTCAGTAAACATGAGTTTATGTCTCAATATCTAGTTTCAAGTCTTCTTCAATACAGCGTGATGTTCATTTAGTAAATTACGGTCATTTATAAAGCAGGGGATGCTTTAGGGCGGGGCTACAAGGTGATTGACAGGTCTCTACCAGAACCGTATACGGCGCCTCTATGTCACTCCAGTCCAAATATGGTCGCTGGTTGCAAAAGAACTAAGATGGCGATGGCCAAAATGAGTCACTTCTTATTTACAGTTTATGTATTTAACACACCTTGTGTCGAGTAACATACTGACCGATTTCCTGCGCAACCTGGATTTTCCCGTTTCCCCTGGATCCCGTGTGCATGTGATCATATCCGCTTATAATAATAATAATACGACGCAGGGCAAACAAAGCAGCCAGAGGATATGGAAACATTTGCTTAGACAGAGGAGCGACACGTTGACACTGGTGACGGATATAAACGCTTAACTTCTGGTATTCAGTCATGAGATCTTTGGTTTACTTAATGAGCGCTAGTTGACATCCTGAATGAGCTCTGACTGGAGCCACTGGGATGTAAACAAACTGTACCCCCCTACTGCATGCTGGGAAAAGATACTCATCTCTACAGGGAACCAAGCGTTTTCCCCTCTCGCACGCCGACATGTTGAGCTTTTCTCTTTCTGCTTTGCTGTGTTAACCGCCGTAGTTTATAAGTCATTGTTTTATACGTCTGCGCCGGTGCATTCTCATTAACGTAATATCTCAGGAACACGTGGAGTGTTGAATAGGATCAAAAGATGAGTTGACGATAAACTACCACCGCGAGGCAGTTTGATTTTAGAAACACATAATTGTTGTATTGCAGTAAATATTTTCTTGATTCACAGAAGTTTATTACTGTCTTGGAAACAGTAGTAAGCGATTAGCAATTCCTGAAAAATATTTTCAAAGTGATGCGTTTCCTTTCATTGCGTTTCAATCTGTGTGAATCTGCAGTGAATGGCTTTTATGGAAAAATGTAAATCCCAGAAAAGTCTGAGTCTGCTGTGTTACAGAAGTAAAACGGAGCAATCATTCTTTATTTTCTCGTCCTAGCCTGAGTGTGCATCCTGACATGGTTACCATAGCAACGGGGCAGGTGGCTGGAAACTCTAATGGAAAGGTACTGTGAAAAACCATCACTTGTTTCACTGCTTAATTTTCACTGTTTATTTTTAAAGCGGCTACAAAAAAGGTGAATGCAAAAGACTGTGAATAACAGAAGAAAACGTTTATAAATAGCAAGAAAGCTAGATATTAGATTTAGTAGCAGATGTTTTTTTTTTCTTTTTGTTCTCAAACCTTTTAAACTCCAACAGGCCCACATATGGGTCGTTTTTCCTTCTGTACTTTTGGTCCCCGTGTTCAAGTAGTCGTATGAACCCCATTGAGTTATATTACTTGTATTATTTTATATCATTATTTTTCAGAATTTTTGTGTGGACATTTTTTTATATTTTCAATAAAATTACTTTTATACCATATTTTGATCATAACTATGAACATCCAGCATGATCTAAGCAAGATTTCTCCAACATGTCTTTTGGAGCGGTCGCCTCCATGGTTCAGACCCTTACCAACATCCCACATACGAATAAGACACCTTTTTGGAAAGATCATGAAATAATGAAATCCTAAATAATCGGAATCTGCAAAGAAAATCACAGGAAAACGAAGCTTATGGGGTGTTGGCACCTATTTTTAGTAAAAGAACTGTGTCGTTCGGTTCAAAAATGGAAAAATCACTTTTTCTATGGGAAAGCCGTCTCTCGTATTTTAAGCACTTTAAATGAAGTTAAACAACGCTGTGGTTCCGGAGATAATTAAGGAGACGTTACTTTGCGTGTCCGATAATAGGCGCAGGGCGGCTCAGTTGACAACAGGTTCTAATCCCACGTCTTTGTGTCAAATGAGTCCGTCTGACACAGTTTCTCCGTCTGATTCCATCCCTGTGTTCAGCTGCTGGCGCCTCATGTTCGCGTGTGGGACTCCGTGAGCCTCAACACGCTCCATGTGATCGGGATGGGGGTGTTCGACAGAGCGGTCACCTGCGTGACGTTCTCCAAGTCGGTAAGCGGCCTCGCATCCTTTTCGTAGAGAGTTTACTGAGGCTTTGAAGCAAAGCTCCGTCCGGTACTGAGTATTTTAATAATAATGTTCTCCTCTCAGAACGGTGGCACCTTCCTCTGCGCCGTGGACGATGCCAACGATCACGTCCTGTCGGTCTGGAACTGGCAGAAGGAGAAGCAGCTGGCTGACGTCAAGGTACCCTGACCCTTGACCTTTTTGACCTCCTGATCCCATTCACACAGCTGTATCTTTTATCTTATCTGGACATTAAAAGGGTTGCAATATTCCAAATTCTTCTGAATGAATCGGGTAGAGAAACACGTGTGCATCCTCACGCCTCATGTCTCCGCAGTGCTCCAACGACTCTGTGCTGGCCGCTGTGTTTCACCCCATGGATGCCAACCTGATTGTCACCTGCGGGAAATCTCACATCAACTTCTGGACCGTTGAGGGCAACACTCTCACCAAGAAGCAGGGCCTGTTCGAGGTACCGCCATCATAGCAACCGCGCCAAAGATGTATCACACGACAACCCTGCCTCCAGTTATATTAACTGTTATTTCATTAGCTACAGCTAGCTAAAAACACATCCAACAATATGTGCTATAAATCCTACATTCTGTCTCTCTCTCCAGAAACATGAGAAGCCAAAGTACGTGCTGTGTGTTGCGTTCGCTGAGAACGGGGACGCCATCACAGGAGACTCCAGTGGAAACATCTACGTCTGGGCCAAAGGTACTATTGACTATTTAGTACGCCTGGGAAAAAATATTTAGTATGTCCCAAAACCGTAAAAAGTCGGGTTACAAGCCGCTCCTACCTCCGGTTAGTGTCCCGCTGTAGCAAGCTAGGAGCAGCGCTAGCTAGCGCTGCTGCTAGCTCCCCGCTGCTGCTGCTACTGCCCGCGTCCCCTCTGCCCAAGTCGGTTGTCGAGCCGGAGCTGGTCCCGCTACCTTCAGTGGTTGTCAGGGAGCTAGCGGAAGTTAGTGGGGAACTAGCATGAGCGCCAGTTGGCTACAGCGGGGAGCAAACGGGGACACTGCAGTAGCGGCGTGTAACCCGACTTTTACGGTATGTCAAATACAGTATGCCCCAAAAAATACCAGGATGTTCTTCTTGCTTTTTGCAGTATGCAAGCCAGCAAGGCTCTTCTGACCCACAATCCTTTTGCGCAGCAGATAAATGAGCAAGAGGGTCGTAGTTCAATGTAACACGTGATGAGGAAGTAGTATGTTCCACTTGAATGCATGCTGCATGCAACAGTATGTACTTTGTAAAAGGCAGCGAGAGTATGTATCCGAGGTTAAAAAAGAAAAGTTAGCGATTTGGAACGCAGCTGTAGAAGCTAAATGGATCACAGTGATCACGACTTTTTTGTTCACGCTATTAAGACATCAAGTCTTCAACCACCAAAAGACTGAAGTATGAAAATATTACTGCAGCAGTGCTGTTTGCCAAGCAATCTGTAAAAGCTATGTGCCAGTTATTGATCGCTACTAAAAAAAGTAGCTGTGAAAGATGCTGCCTTTTCATTTCATCACGACTTTGAGACTCAGCGCCTGTGCTTCTATTTCCTGTGCGTTCCGGTCGGCAGGCGGTAGCCGCATCAGCCAGGTGGTGTCGGGGGCCCACGAGGGCGGGGTCTTCTCAGTCTGCGTCCTGAAGGACGGCACCATGGTCTCCGGAGGAGGGAAGGACCGCAAGGTGGTGCTGTGGGACCACGACTACAAGAAAAAGGCCGAGATGGAGGTGAGGGAGACGGAGTGTCCTGTGCACGACAAAAGGGACGGAGACAGAAAATCTGTTTCCTTTTGACACTTTTCAAGAGAAGCATCGTAACGCATAATGTCTCTCTTGACATTATCATTGAGGTTGTTTTTTTTTAAACAACTTTGTGCGCCTGGTCCTATTTTCTCTGAGCTCCATCTTGAGGTGTGCGTATGGGTGTGTGTGTGTCCAGGTGGGCGAGCCGCTCGGTCCTGTTCGGGCTCTGGCCGAAGGTAAACCGGGAGAGCTCTTCGTAGGGACCACTAAGAATGCCATCATCAGAGCCGCCTTCCCCGATACTTTAACTCCGATTGTACAGGTACACACACACACACACACACACACACCGTGATCCTTTCGTGTACAGTGTAAGGTGCTACCAGTAGTTTGAACTCTATAAAATGAGACATGTAATGTGCTACAGGGTCACACAGATGAGCTGTGGGGTCTGGACGTCCATCCCTCCATGGAGCAGTTTGTCACCTGCGCCCAGGACAGACAGGTCCACCTCTGGGACACCAACTCCCATCAGCCCCTCTGGAGCAAGACCATCGAGGTAGTAGGATGTTGTGTTGTGCCTTTTTAACATCAGGATATAAATCACTGACCTGACGGCACGAGAGGATAACAAAGAATGTAAAAAAAACAATGAGACAATGAGACTAATTCATCCTCTTTTCCGCTCCAGGATCAAGGGAGGTCTGTGGGTTTCCATCCCAGCGGCGCTGTTCTGGCTGTGGGGACCATGACTGGAAGGTTGGGGCTCAGTTATAATTCAGAAACTAAACACTAAAGCCTCTTTCTCACTGGACAAAAAAAAAAAAAAAAACGCTTCAACCCACCAACATCTGGCTTGACTCCCCCGGTATTTATCAGCTCCGGTTGGGAGGACACACTCATTTTTCAACCCATTTCCGGTGCAACGCATTGAAGTGAAAATATCAACAGGGATTTGCACAATTATTATAAAATATTAACGTACAAAACATACAATTAATAAGCTCTCCTTAAAACCACCAGACTCCAGTCATTTTACCCTGATGATGATGATCCAAACGCACTTCATTCAAACTCGACAGAACGAACAATAAAACTCCTCAAAACTGATTTTATTAGTCACCAACTCTGGTTAAACTCTTAACTCACATAGTTAGACGTGAAAAGAAGCAGCAGTTATATGTTCTCCTCAAAGGTACCAGACTGAATAAGTAAACGGATATAAAAAGAAGTAACCACTGCAACATTCTCACTGTTTACTCGCCCTGTTTTCCAGCCTGTTTAATCCATTTCTTATAGGCTATATAGCTTTACATGGTTGCTGCTATAAGAGGGATTACTGTCAAGTTCCAGCTTCTTTACCCACTTGAAAGGGATTGACCCATCTACACAGATTTAAACTGGATTCCACTCCAATGAAAAAACAACTTTTCCTTTTTTATCTCTCCTTTTTATTTTTGAGATTCAATTTGTCAAGTCATTCATTCCGATTCACTGAAGCAAGCTCCCGTCGAGCAAAGCTCCATAAAGCAAATAAGAGAGGTGTGAAAAACCGGCTGCCTCTCCGGACTTGTAGATGTGTCTTTGTGTTGTCGCAGATATTCTGCTGCGTTCTGATCTAGCCGTCCGCTGTTCGTTTAATCCCCACCTTTTTGAAGTGCGCCCCGTGGTGCTTCCGGTGCCTACAAGCTCCGCCCCTTTTCCTCTCGAGTCAGATTGCGTGCACTAACATTTAATTAAATGCTTTGTTTATTATTTAATTTGCGACTATTTCTATCTTCCTGGTTGCTTTATTAATTTACAATTACTTTTATTTACCTTACATTTTTTCTTTCTTTTTATATAAAATAAAAATCATGTTTGACTTCACAATTACTGTCTGTACTGTGTTTGCAGTCTTTGACGAAAAAGAAGTAGTGTGGTAATCGGTTTCCTGTTTGAAGTAGAATATAAATGGAATTGTTTTGCTGAAAAGATTAGTCGATTTTGTCGATCAACAGAAAAATGAATGCCCGATAACTGAGTAAACATTTAACTCCTTTACAAGCAAAATGACAAACATTCACTGTTTCCATCTTCTCAAAGATGTAATGCCTTATACGGTGTAACAACATGTGTTGGTTGGACAAAAGCAATTATAAGACCTCCTCTTGGGTTTCTCTCTAGCGTTTCTGACGTGTGTGTGTGTGTTGCAGATGGTTGGTGCTGGACACTGACACCAGGGATCTTGTTTCTATGCACACGGACGGCAATGAGATCATTTCCAACATCAAGTACTCTCCAGGTAAAGCACGAGGCCAGCTGGTGCGACGGGGCTCAGAAACGCGTCACGCTTCCGTTAACTCTGCGCTCTTGTGCCCTCAGACGGCAACTTCCTGGCCGTCGCTTCTCACGACAACTTTGTTTACATCTACGCCGTGACGGAGAGCGGCCGAAAGTACAGCCGCGTGGGCAAATGCACCGTGAGTATGCATTTATTAAGAAAAAGCAACCCTCTCAATTCATATGTCTGACGGCTTTAAATATATCTTTTTGTTTCCTTAAAGCAGCAGTAGCAGCGGGTTTTGGCAACTCTATTATTATTTAAGTGGAGTTCAACGATAAAGAAGTGTTTTGTTATTTTGGTTGAACTTTTCTGTAACTACTGAAATACAAGTTTCCCTCTGCAGTTAATGAGTAGCAAGACAATAGAAGCTCTACTTTGTTCAGTTTTAAAGGAACACTTGTTTAACAAGCAAAACTATATCAAAACATCCGATTAGGAACTCTCACACACGTCATTTTGGATAATCCAAGTGTCATTTAACCATCCGTGTGCTGGTGCAACACATGCACCTTCGCTTGTAGTAGCGTGTTTTAAATACTAAGAAGGGATTTTAGGGAAGTAGTGAACATGCGTGAGAATTTTGATATAGTTTTGCCCCCATTTTCCTCAATTCAGTATTTTATTCTTCGTTCTATGTTTTCTCTAAGAATTAAAGGTAACACAGGGGCGAGTAATTGATACACAAATGGTCATTTTTGGGGGACCAAAGGACTTTATTCTCCCATACGGAGTGTTTAGAATGACCGCGTCGTGCTTGGTGTCCTCTCCATTCCAGTCACGTAAGCTTCCCTCCCTTTCCCTCAGGGCCACTCCAGCTTCGTCACCCATGTGGACTGGTCAACCGACAGCCAGCACCTCGTCACCAACTCAGGAGACTACGAGACCCTCTTCTGTAGGTCCACGCTGGGCTTTCTCTTTCATTGTATTGCCGATACAAGGATCTCTGATGTGTAAACTCATGTTTCAACGATGGACAAAATGTTGAAGTGACATTTTGACACACTATAGAATACACACTAAACAATAGCTGCAGCAGGGACTTATGGAGTGAGCAGCTATCATGCTGCTGTTCCATCCAGAAACCCTAGAGGGCGGCACAAGATAAGAATTGCTGCATGGTTTGGGAACCTTATAGTGCAACTCAAACATTGTGTGTGTCTTGGAGTTAAAGTCAAAGACTGTCAGTCAGTAATGCTGATTCTCTGTTCTTTTCTTCTTCTTCTAGGGGAGGCATCTAGTGGTAAACATGTGACCAACATGGACATCGTGCGCAACCAGGAGTGGGCCACTTCCACCTGCACTCTGAGCTTCAACACCTTCGGTAAGTGGCTCTTCTTTTGTCCGTCTGTGTGCCTTTTGGTCATTTACATGAGAAGCCTGTGAGACCAACATGGAAAACCTGGAAAAGTCATGGAATTTTAAAATGGTTATTTCCAGGCCTGGAAAAGTCCTTGAAAAAAAAAAAAATCCCCAAAGTTTTGTAAAAGTCATGTAAATGTGTTATATTCATGTGTTCATGACATTCATTTACGCTGAGTTTGAAATAATTAATATGCTTTTAAAAGAAAGACGCTCAGAATATAAGCAGGCATACATACAGGCATCTATATAAATGTTTATTCTTTTAATCAAACTATTGTCTCATTCATTTGTGTTCATTTAAGGTTTACTGTATGCTTTGTGTTCTCATTGTTAGTTTAAATACTACATTTTCTCACTTTTTCATGTTTACACCCAGATTTCACTAAATGTTTGGTCATGGAAATCCATTGGTCAGAATGTGAGACCAACATACAGCGCATTTTAGGGCCAGTTGGCTGACGCTCAGAGCAAAAGGCATAATGCTGCACCAAGCAAATGTGCACATTGCAAGCTATAAATGACAATAAGTATTTTGTAATGTTCAACAGAAACATTTTTGACTCTCCAGTTCTGCTGTTGGGGAAATGTCCAGCCTTGAATCTTCTCTCTCTCTCTCTCTCTCGCTCTCTCTCTCTCAGGAGTCTGGCCGGAGGGAGCAGACGGCACAGACATCAACGCCGTGTGCCGGTCACATGACGGATCCCTGCTGGCCTCCGCCGACGACTTTGGCAAAGTGCACTTGTTCTCCTTCCCCTGCTCTCAACCGAGGGTCAGTCGCGTGTTCTTTTTTTTCTCCATCAACACATTTAGGAGCCCAAGTTGCTCTGCACTGCTTAGACGTCGCACTTTTTTCTTCTTCTTACACTTCTGCCACGTTGTGATTAGGTGTGAATGAACAGAGTGAAAGCTCAGCAGAAATGGCTAAATACTGAGCCACAAGGCTTTCAGTGTGGGATCACCAGCAGACCTATAATACGCACCGTTTTCTCCCAGGTGTTTATTTCGTGCTCCAAAACACTTCTTTTACAAGTTCAGGTTTTCAGCCAAGCCTTTTAAACCAGAGCTGTAAACTTAACGGTCCGTCTCAGACGAGCTGGCTGCCGTTGGCGCAGAAACTCAGACGCTGTAAACGGTTACGACGAGTCGGTATTGTTTAAAAACTCCCATGGAATGAAACTCCTTTTAAGATTCAAGATGTTTTTCCTGTCATATGCACAGATAACAGAGTTATTCTATACAATGAAATGCTTATTTTGCTGGGTCCTCCTAACACACAGAATTAGAATAAACTTAAGGTAAAAAATAAATAAAAATAAGGCACAAAATATAAAAGATATAACAGTATTGCACAAAAATAAAAAATATAATAATATATATATAAATATTAACTATAATAATAATAATATAATGATAATAAAACAAATACAAATATGATATTAGTATTGTTCAGTGTATAAAGTGCACTATGCATTTTACACACTGTGTGACTAAAACTACAGCTCCATGAGAAGTGATGAAACATTTTCATTTTTAATTGTCACTGTCGAATCAATGTTAGTGTTGCACAGCCAAAGTTTCACTGTTATTTAAATGATTCTGAGGAGGAATTGTCACTACATGCTACCCCTGCATTTTTCAACATTGGGTAGGAGACACAAGTTGTTTTTAATTCTTTGACACTATTTAATGACCGACAGTGAAGCTCCATGTCGATCCTCACCATGTAGCATGTGACTAACTCGTCCCTCTGCCATCACCTGCAGGCTCCGAGCCACGAGTACGGCGGCCACAGCAGTCACGTGACCAACGTTGCCTTCCTGCACGACGACAGTCACCTGATCTCCACCGGTGGGAAAGACACCAGCATCCTGCAGTGGGGGTTCTAGGCGAAAGCCCACATCTCCAACCCACCAGGACCAGCATCCTGCCACCCTCTTCACTGTTCTATCCTCCTGCACCACCAGGGGGCAGTATGTCCACTGTGCCTACTGGAAATAAAATAATAATAATTAAATAAAAACACACAACTTGACCCACAGATGTCACACCAGATGAGATGTATCATTGTAAACGATGAAATATAATTTAGTGTCCTGTTGTTCTGTAATAGAAAGTAGAGAAAATGACTCCTATCTGTTCCTCCCCAAAAAAAGAATAGACTACTGCAACACCGACCCAGCGGGAAGCTGCTGGTGGTGACCACACAGTGAACCTGTGATTCAGCGTTAGTACTGACTGTGCCTAAACTGTATTTATCTTAACCCCTTTAACGGGGAAACCACCTATTTTAAAGGAACAAGTGAGTTTGCAAGTTTCGGCTCCTTGATGACGTGTACACTTTACGGCTTAGTTGAATGCATGCTCCGCAGTAACGGGTACTGTTAAATTTATATTTGAAGGGGTTTAATATTAGGGTATTTCTCTGACTCTTCCGAGCAGCGTTTGGTTTCCATAAAGATTAAAAATCAGTTGGCAGACTCTTGAACCTTTGTTCAGCCTGCTCTGGATCGGTAACACCAGCCGGCGAGAATGTAGGGCCGTCGGACAATTTGGCCAAAAAACAGTTACTGATTGAAACCTGTGTGTGTGTGTGTGTGTGTGTATACATCTATAAAAGAGCAGCTTGGTTTGCAAAACGGCGATGTAAAGTGTACATGATTTGAAATAACAGGGTTCAAACGTGAACAAGAACTCACGTAATTTCTGCTCCATTTCTGGGTGAGCACAGGATTTCTGGGATTCCTAAAATGGGTGGTGTTCCCCTCTAAGCTCGTACTGTAACCCCATTGCCTTGCCATCTTATGCATTTCCACCCCCTCAGCCTGATTTCCAAACCCTTAAGGTGCAGATTGCATTACAGATTGTAAAAGGTACTAACCCCCTCCCCCCAGGGCTGCTGTGTTTCTGATTGTACTACTACTCACTGTCACTAGATGGCGCTGCAATGCAAGAGAATGAGCATGACCGAGACTGTCCTCCGCCTGTAGATGCTGTTAATGTCACAAAAGGTCTATAGAGTAAATTTATATAAATATATATATTATGCAGTATATCCGAGTGGCTGTGTTATTTTAATATTTAACCGTAACAATAATGGATGTTGTGATTCTTCTTCTTCTTCTTGTGGCACTTTTAGCAATCGACAGAAAGATAACGTAGGCTGCTGTGCTGTGAGCTTGAGCTCTGCTTTGCCTTCTTCTGTTTTGTTAATAAAGTTTTTACCCAAGCGCTACGGAGTGGAGGCTCTTTGTCTTCCTTTGAGTCAGACACATGGGGTAATAACCCTGAGTTATTCTTTATGTCTTATTGTATCCGACGAACCCTCTCGCTCTCAATTCATTAATCGGCTGAACATTTGTATTATTCCTGAAAACAGTTTATGATGAGCTTAGAGGGAGGATGTTGTGGTGACAGTTTTACGATGTATTGACAGTCAACATGCGTGCGATGCTTAGAGGAGAGTCCGTGTGTTGCCGAAGGTTGCTGGTTTAAATACCCGAGGTAAACGAGCTCTCAGTGACCTGCAATAAATCATCTTTTTCTTTATCTTCACACTGCGAATAATGATACTGTAATGCAACAGAGAAATCTGATCTCCTGTAGAAGATGTACGGGTAGCAACGTCAGTATGGATTTGAACCACTGATCCTCTGATTGTAAGACGTGCATGGTAACCATTGAGCCACAGACACAATTAATCACAGTACTGACTTTACTAAAAATATTGCCTAACTGCAAGGGAGTCTGCAGAGGAGAGCCCAGGCAGGTAAACAGTGGGCTGATGTCTGAATTGTTGGTCTTTATGTTTCTAGTTTATTGAAGAAAGACCTTAAAACAGGGTTTATCATCCAAAAACCTCCAACAATGATTTAAACAGAGAGTAATATTGTCATTATGTATGCGTTATTATGCTGTGATTTTACTGGTACGGCCCACTTGAGGTCAAAATGGGCAGCATGCGGCCCCTTAACTAAAATGAGTTTGACACCCCTGTTTTAGAGCAAATGAACGAGTGGGGAGACTGAAGTCAAAGAGGAGAACTCCTGGGTATGACAGCAGGTAGTGAGCAGGGTTACGTCACATCGGTGTCTGTCAACACCTCCTTGGAAGAGGATGAGGGGATGGAGATTTTGGAGCTCCTCACAATAAACCAAAACATGAACTCCAAATGTGGTCAGAAGATTTATAGCAAGATCCTTTAAGACAGTGCAGCCTAAACAGGATTATTTTTAAAGCCCAGTTTTGTCATGTTTTTTCTTGAGTGCGTTTCATGAGTTGTGTTGATATCAACCACTCTGCTGTGAAGAAATTGGAACCTAACAGTGTTTACATATGAATTATACAAAATGACAGATTAAAAAGGACCCAGCGAGGCGACTGTAGGTCCCTGTTGGTGTACGAACAGATCGCAGCAGCACACAGAGCCAGTGGAAAGACACTCTGCTCTTGGGTTAAGGACTTGTTCAAAACATGTTCAACTCAAGCAAAAAGTACGAGCAGAACATCTGTCTTGAAAGATAAAACATAGTAGAACAAAAGTGTGACTGGATAAAAACACTTTGAAGAAAAAAGTTCAAATCAACTCTATAAACCTTCAATAGAAATGTCATACCAGCACATTATTTAACATTTATTAGTATGTTTTGCTTAATGTCTTGTATGATTATGTATTCCATGTCTATTACTAGATACTACATAGACTTCCACAGGTACAGCTTTTCCATTTCCTTCTGTATTTTCAGCCAGAATAACCAAACTTGCTACCGTATGATGAAAAAATAAACATCAATTTGCATTTGTAGCTTTCATGAGATTTACAGGACGTACTGACGACTTAAATATTACAAGGACAAAAGGACTTCCCATACAGCGCAAAGAAAGACATAGGATACCCTCAACTTTAACACAATAAACATCGATCTTTAGGAAGAGGGTGACACAGAGGACAAGGAGGCAGCGCTAGGGCTTCCTGGGAGGACACTAACCCTTTTACGGATGAAAGATAACCATGTTACTGGTGTTTTGGCATTTAGAAGTTAATTGGAATATATCTCTCCTAAAGGACAGGATCATGCCCAGCGCATGGAGTAACTGGGAATTAGGGGTCCGCCGTGGACTCTGGATACCACTCCACTTTCCACTCTTCTAAACCCAACAGTTATTTCAAAAGCATGAACTGTGTGTGTTCACTCATTAGGTTCCAACTAATCAAGCCAATGCACTATTACCATGGTCCTCCTTCAACATCTGGTAGCTGGAAATACACAAACCTCCATAGGTACAGCCAGCTGCTGAATCAAACCAGGTGGCAACCTCCGGTTCTGCCGAGTGAAGCCGATGTGGTAGTACCTTAAACTTGCATTCTCTCTAATGACCAGCAGGGGGCGACTTCTGGTTGCAAAAAGAAGTCTGATTGGATAGAAGTCTATGAGAAAATTACTCCTCTCTTGATTTATTCCCTCAGTAAACATTGTAAACGTGAGTTTATGTCTCAAGCTCTAGTTTCAAGTCTTCTTCAATACAGCATGATGTTCATTTAGTAAATTATGGTCCATTTAGGTCAAACAGACCATAAAGCAGAATATGCTTTAGGGCGGGCTTACTGTGATTGACAGGTCGCTACCTCTTCTCCGCATTCCAAATATGGTAACTTCCGTTCATTTGTTACAAAAGTCAAGATGGCGACGTACAAATCGTTGAACTCGAGGCAGTCCAGACACCAATGGGTGACAACACAATGACTATGTCCACTTCTTATATACACTCTAGGAATCAAGCACATGAGCTCATTGACATATGAAAATATGTATATTGTGCATGCAGCCAACAGGTTTTGTCTCCTGTGTATTTTTTGTTGAGTGTTATGTATCTTACATTGCACATTTGCTGAGACTATACATGTTGTGGTGTGTGGCATTGGTTTACGTTAAATATTTGTTCCTACATCAAGGTATCGAAAGATCACAGATGATTGAGAAAGTTATTTTCAAATGAAGTAGCAAAGGGTCAGAATATTTATGTCAATATGATATTTGTGAACACTCATTTTGTGCTAAAAGTACTGACTAGGATCACGAGTAGCTCAGAGACGCTCCATCATCCACTGTGAGACGGGGAAGGCTGAGATCAGCGTCAAGACAGTATGGTTTTTCCGGCAGGAAAGACGGATATAATCGGGTATCCTCGGCATAGCAATGGTAAAAGAAAGTGGCGTATATTCAGAAGCAAAAGGCCACCACAAATATTTGGGGTACACCAGTGGAATGGAGAGGACGCTTCAACACTCCTCGCCATGCCACTTTGAACAATTGCCTCGTGAGGTTGGTCTCAAACCAAAGTAGCGCTGCACCCGAGATACCCAGTTCAGAAAAGGGTGGTCAGTAGAAGGCCGTGGCTCGGTCGTAAAGGCTTATGAGAAAAGAGGAGTTCTGCATTTCATTTACAGAATTCTTCAATTTTAAATAGGGCTGAACAATTTGGGAAAATAATCTAATTGCGATTTCCCCCCCCCAATATTGCAATTGCGATTTAATATACGATTTTTTTTATTTTTTTATTTTATCCTCTCTATTCCCCAACAAAACATAATGAATGATTTAAATATGACCAACACAATATTAGATACATTTAGTGTAAAATGTTCTTTCCCATTGGCTGGGCCTATTTGTTAGAATTAAATAAAAAGATGAAACTTGAAATAAATGACATTTTTATTGAACTGTTCATTACAGAAACATCTGTGGCTTTGCCACTGTGCATTTAAGTAATTTAAACAAAAGGCATGCACTTTGTAAACACTTGTGCAACATTTAAAATTATATGTATCTTACTGCTCCCAAGTCAGTGACATTTCACACAACTGAAACAGAATTTGCCTCTACTACTTTGAAAATATTTTGTAAAATCTAAGTAAATAAAGTTATAAATAAAAAAACGGAGAAATGCACTTTTAAATTAGACAATAAAAAAACAATTTGAATATTATAATATAGATCAACCTCACTTATCTGAAGTACACAACAATAACACACCACACAGACTAAAGTTCACTATGAGTATGGCACTGCCAGCCATAATGATCCAACAGTTTTGTTCTCAGTGGCTCACAGATTTTTTGCTAAGAAAACCAGCATATTGACTTTTGCTGGCTTCAAGGATGAGCGAGTGCAAGTCACAATATTCCCTCCTGTGCTAAAAAGACGCTCTGAGGGAGCGCTTGAGGCAGGTACACAAAGATACTTGCGGGCCATGGTGCACAACTGTGGGTAGTTGATCTTGTGAACCCTCCACCCAGCCAATGGATCATCTTCTCCATCAATGGCAGGACTCATCAGGTAATTGTTTACCTCTGCCTCTGCGACATCTTCAAGTTTTACAGGCAAAGAAGGAGAGGCTGCACTGGTCTTGAAAAAAACTGCCAAGAGACCTCTTCGCCTTTTCCCTCAAGGGCTGTGCACTTTGAGGCATCTGGACAGTTTTCTTCTCCTATTAGTTGAAAAAAAAAACAGCCATTAGTTTTCCATTTAGATTTTACAGAAAAATTGTGTTTTTGTGAAATACATAATAATCATTTACCCGATGACATGTACGTTGTGCTAAGTCTACCATCTCTGTCTTCAGTAGGGTCTTGATGGCAGGGATGTTGTCAGTACTGATGTACTGTATTTTGAACCTAGGGTCCAGGAAACAGGCAACATCCAAAAGCTCCTGGATGTTTGGGTCTCCATATTTGTTATTGAGGTATGCTAGGACTTTGGTTTTTATTGATTTAGTCAGGTCAGTGTCCTCAGCATCTTCAGCCAGGCAAAAAGGTGGAGAACTGGCTTGAGGTAGGAGATGCTCACATACTCCTCTCCAGAAAGAGCATCAGTAAATTCCAGTAGAGGATGCAGTGCCTTGTGAATTGACTCCAACACGTCAATATCCTGCCAGGTTGGGATGAGGGAGCGTGCATATTGATCACCAGACAATACCTGAGAAATGTCTTTGGCCTGTTCAAGCACTCTGGCAATCATCATTTCTTTAGATCCCCATCTTGTTGGGCACTCAGTTATGAGGTTGTGCTCAGGGAGTTTGAGCTCTCTCTGTGCCTCCGTCAGTGCTGCCTTCTTCTTCCAACTGTGGGAAAAGTGCCCCGCCAGCTTCCTGCACAGTGCTGTTGCCCTTGACACTCTGTCATATTTGAGTGCATTTTCTGAAAGAAATAAAAAGTAGTGTATTACACACAATTTGAGTTTAACACACATAAACAGTTGACAAAAGACAGACATATATATATATATATATATATATATATATATATATATATACACATACACACACACATAATAAATATATACATAAAATCAAAATATAATATTTCAATTTACATATTAGAAAAGGAGTGGGAGGAAATATGAATTTATTTAATCCCATCCGCTTTCCACAACTCAACATAATTTATATTATTATAATACTATTTTGCACACACACACACACACACACACACACACACACACACACACACACACACAGCGCGACATGATAACTTACCAATGGCAAGATGTAATCTCGTCCATTCATTAAGCCGTGCAGCCAGCACCATATTTGACGCGTTGTCTGTCGTGATGCAGACGTGTTTCTCCTCGTTGAGATCCCAGCTGGCAAGCCCCTCTCTCAGGCCGGCTGCAATATTTTCCCCTGTGTGGTCGTCTGGGAAGTAGGTAGTTTGTAGGCAGCGAGCTCCGAGGTTGAAATCTCCGTCAATAAAATGGACTGCAAGACTCTGGTCAGGCTCAGCTGTGCGGCTTGACCACAGATCAGTAGCGGTAGCAAAAAAGTCCACCGTTTTAAGCTCCGTGGCGACTTTCTCTTTGCACTTTTTGTCCAGCTCCGGTATGGCAGTCTGACTGCAATATGTACGGGAGGGTATCCTGTACCGTTTATCAATGCCATGAACCCAGGCTCGGTCACCGTGCTGAGAGGCATCATATCTTTGGCTATGAACTCGGTTATTGCCCGAGTGATTTCCCCGTTTCGTTTTGAATTACGTTCATACGGAGTGACGCTTTTCAAACATTTCGGTCAGTGATCCCTGTCTTGAGGTATTTGTCTTGTCTGGCGCACTGGTGCTCGGCATGTTGGCCATACAGCTGTCATACGTTGATTTGTGGTATTTTTTTAAGTGCTGGAACAAGTTTGTAGTGTTACCCCGTGAAGTAGCAACAGGAGCACGGCATGCTCTGCTCATCACCTGACGCTGCGCAGCATCTTCTTTTTTGAAACCAAAATAGTTCCACACCACCGACGTGCTGTTCCTCTTTGAGACTAAAGTCTCAGCTGTGTCAGTTTCTGACTGTTCCGTCGAGCCAGAGGCCATTGCGCAACAGGTTAAAGGGCCGCATGAAAAGTTGATGCAGCCGAGTTCTCCACTCTTTCGCTCGCGTCACGTGATGACGTTGTAATCGCGCACGTTGCGGTTAGAAAATCTCGTTTTATCATATTCCAGTTATATTATCGCAAATGCAATTAATCGTTCAGCTCTAATTTTAAATGAATTGCCTTCTTGTCATTGAGTGCCACTCTCCTCTGTGATCATTAAGGAACATGGGGCTCCCATCAGGTCCAGCAAGATGAGAACTGATGACCAGACAATCGATTTTAAACTTCCACATTTTGCCATGTATTTTGGCGGAAAGCTTTGCCAGGGAAGCAGAGCTTTCTAAACATGTTCAGGGAGGGCTAGGGTTTCAACATATAACTTAAAGGGAAAGTAAAGGGATGAAGTCAGCTTCATTTACAGAAAACTTGCAATTCATCATGCGAGTGAGGACTGACGAACTTTTAAAGGTTATTTGTTGCCTTTTTGCATCGTTTCCTGCATTTGCATTGAATAACAGGAATATCCTAGAAGCACATTGTGCAGAGACAATGAAAGGCTTAGACAAATGGAAAGAGGCCAGCTTCAGAGAAAAGTCTTGTGAGTAAGTCTAGTCAGGAGGTCTGCCGGTAGCTTCATTAGCTTATGGATGACCCCGATGAGGGCCGCTGTTGGGTTTTACAACACATTTTGTTCTATATACAACAAGCATTGCTGAAGTTTAGACCTCTTCAGACTTGCAGGTCTAAAGTCTAAATGTGAGGGATGACACTTTAGTGTTTCCCTTTGGAACGAAATGTGCAAAACCGGAGACAACAAACTATCAAAGCATAGACAACCACCAGTAGCTAGCAGCGAGCACTGTAGTCAGTTAGAATGGCATTAAGTTTCTGGATCAACTGCTTACTCGAGGTCCTTCTGTGCTCCATTAAAATTAGCATGCCTTTTCCGCCAGAGGGCAGGGTTAGTTTATCAGTGCAGAAGCAGGCTGAGCTTCCATGTTTTACTTAAGGTTACTTTGGTTTGGTTTGTGACCCAATAAGGGCTTTACAGTCGCACCTTATCTCTACAACAACCTTTGTTATTTTTTCCAGAGTGCAACCAGTTGGCGCTGAACCAGCAGCACATTCCACAGCCCTATCAGCTTTCATACAAATGATCATTAGTGTGAGATTCATTGCAAACAACTGTTTATCCACATTCCCTACATAGTGGACTTGGACACATCATTGAGAGCCGTCTCCATTGTTGCATCCACTCATGACGCTCTCTCAGACAATCAGATACAACACTGAGTTCATATTGTTACTGGGTAGTTTTTCCTTCAGAAAACATGCGGACAAGAGCTTATCAGAATTCATGATCTGGAAAATGTATTTTTCTTATTTGAAACCAAAGACAGTGAGCTCTGCTTATTTGTCACCTGGTGATGAGTGATGCCGCAAAATGTAGGTGTTGACCACCTTTAAATACATCTATGTGAAGAACAAAAATAAATAAATACATCTGTATGAATTTAGAAGCCTTAGTGATTATCAGAATAGTAGATAGATATTTTTTTCTTTCAATTACCGTAAAAGTCGGGTTACAAACCGCTCCTACCTCCGGTCAGTGTCCCGCTGTAGCAAGCTAGCAAACCGAAGGTAGTAGCGGCGTGTTTTACGGTAACTTAATGAGTTAATTAGAAAATTGTTCCAGCACTAGTTTTCCCTCAGCAGCCATTGGAGGCTACGGACTGGGGCCACGTGACAGCTGCTCTTATTACGACAGTACCGAACTGTAGATGGTGATTAGAAGTAGATGAAAGAACCGTCTGTATTTGTGCCAAATAGAAGACAGACTCCAGCAGTGCAGTGTATTTAATGTAAATCAGTCAAGACATGGTCTGTGATATATGGATTTTCATTGAAAAGGAGCAGTCTGCTCTCTTACCATTTTCTCCAATGGGACGACAGGGAGATGGAGTAGGCTACATATTGGATAAGATGAATGCAGTCCCACTTTAAGTTCCTCTCTGCTGGGACCAACGGAGTAACAATATACTTGGCATAAATCTGCTCGGGGGAAAGGGGCGGACAGAAACCATGATGACTTTCGAAAGTATTGATCCAAACAAACGTAACAAATCAGTCCTGCCACTTTTTAATTATCTATTGTCACAACAACAAAAAGGCGTCTTGTAATTCATATTGCGTCGGTGAAGCTTTTTCCATTTTTTCTGAAGGGAATTTTTTTTAGAGACGACAAGAGCAGTTAAACACGTAAAACAGATGAGATGGAAAGCTCTGCAGATTTGTGTTTTTCTTTTTTTCTGAGAGGAGACGAGTCGTGAGAACAGAAAACAGTCTCAGTTGTTCTCAGAGACACTTAATCAAATAACACAGGATGGAATACTGTGACAGTCTGGGGTCTCGACCACAAAATGTACAACCCTGAGGCTGCCACACACACACACACACACACACTATTATTGTGGGACAGAAACAATAAAGACGTGCTGAACATGTACTGTGAAGGTAACTACATCCTTCATGCTTCAACTTGAAAAATGCCAAGCATGTTTATGAGAAACCTTTCCAACATTAAATATGGAGTTTTTCAACCCAACTTGATCATCGTCATATTTTCACTTGGGCGAAGGTTAACGTTGTTAAAACATAGTTAATTGAATATCTTCCATTGTCGTGAGAAACTGCTCCAGTAACCCCAGCGAAGCCTTTGTCACTCAATACGGATTGGTTAGGCAAAAACAATACAAAAGAAGTACGTAACTAAGACTGTAAGGCTGGGTTGCACCAACAAGGATTAACTCTTAAACTAGGTATAAACCAGGTTTGTTTTTTAATCCAGTTGCACCAAACTTTAAACCTAGTTTAATTTAGTTTACAATTAATCCTGGGTAAATCTAACCCTTTGGCAATCTCTGTTTAATTTCCATTTAAATCTAGATTAAAATAAAATCTGTTGCACCAGTTATTTTAAACCTAGACTAGACCTGGATTAGCAGTTATATTTAAACCACCCCTGGAGGAGGTTTATCTCCGTTTTATTGACAACATGGCTGCATATCTTCGCTGGATGGGGTTAGAGGAAAGAGTTCCTTGCAGGAAAATTAGAGATAGGTTAAACCCAATTGAATTTTATGACAACAGCGAGTTTTCACAGCGGCACAGATTCACAAAGGAGTCTGTCATATACCTCAATGGGAAGGTTGGACCAGCAATCAAGCATGGAAGTGAGAGGAATTTTGCTGTGCCACCACTTCTCCAGCTCCTTGTAGTTGGAGTTAAACTACTCCATTAACTCGGTCAGCAACATCTTTTCAAATGTTGAAAAGTTTGACCCTCTTTGACGTGCCATAATAGCAAGCTAGAGTGACGGAGTTTATTAGCTATAGTCGCTGTCGTGGTAGGCTATAAACGGTAACTTAACGGTATCAGTAACGGAATTTTTCCACGGCAACATAAACTAATTCAGTTTTAACCCTTGTTTAAACTAGTTTAACTATCCAGGGTTAAAATTAAGACGTGCAACACATCTTAATTCACATCAACTGTCCACCCAGCATTATAACATCATATCGTCATATAGCAAACATTGTTGGAGAGACAGCGAGTGAGATTACTGGCAGCGGCGAGTCCGTGGCAGCGTGAGGCGTCAAGGAGCAGGAGAGCGGCGAGTCAGCGGCACTAGCGGTTCTACCTACCGACACCTGACTACATATAAAGGAGAGGACAATGGAGATTTATCTAACTTGTATTTTAATTAAATATAATATAATGGATTTTGTATACTTAATACTTACAATATGAAATACTGCTGTAATATACTGAATATTGTTTTGCTACTACTACATTTCACCTCTTGGCAGACGTCGTGGTATATTAACTTAGCTGCAACACATGCACAAATGATAAACCGTCGTGTGATGCAGACGTTTTGTGTGCGGGCAGCTAATAAACCTCCAACAGAGCCGGATGTTACTGACAATACCCTGAGAAAGATTATTTTACAACAGCTGAGTAATGAAGAATGCAGGTACTTTTATATACTCAAACATGAATGGATGCTGTTAAACAAAAACATGAATGGAATGCATTCACTCAGTAGTGCCTGTCCCATTTACCTGCATGAAATCACAATCAACCAACCATTGTCAACTTCATAAGTCGCCAGGAACAAATGTTGACTTTGTATTTTTCTGCAAACCATGGACATTTTGAATAAAAAAAAATGTTTTGTTGCATTCATTCTGAATAAATGATGCTCACTGTGTCGTACAGCGAGCGACACACAAAGCAAGAATATCAGGTAACGGTTCCTAAAAGTTACGTGGTGAAACAGCGATTATAACAAGCAAGAAAGTCCTCTAATGCCGTGTTCACACCGGAAGTTTACTCGCGCGAGTGAAACGAGGGTGTTCACACCAAACTCGAAACATCGCGCCGCGAAAGGTGCGTGGCTTATCGCAGTCGCTTGTCTCTGTGAAAGGAACTTTCATTTCCGCTATCGACCATGGAATAAATAACCACTAGTTTTGCTTTATACTTGTTGTGGAAGTTCCAAACATGTCGGAACATGAAAGGCCCTCGTGTTTGGGTTCATAACACCATCCGTAGCCGCACACAGCTCGGTGAATTTCTCCGACTCCTCCAGGAACTGCGTCTGGCTTCTCCGTAAAACGGATACCGATTCTGCCACCCACCATGGAATTAACCACTAGTTCTGCTTTATACTTGTTGTGTAAACTCCACATACGTCGGAACATCAAACTCCATGGTGTCTGGGTTCATAATATTATCCGTAGTCCCACAACAGTGTCTGAATGACGGCCGCTGCCAGCGCTGGTTCAGGTGGAGCAGCAGCAGTTTCATTCGGGACCGGCAAGACGGCGGTGGTGACGGGCGGAGCTTCTCAACGCTGATTCTCAACGCTGATTGGCTGCCGCAACTTTGCGTCACGCGAATTCTCCGCTGGAGTTGGGAGAATTGAACTCACGCGAATTCGCGCCGCGTCCTTCGCTCTGTTCGCCCCTCGTCAAACGCTCTGTTCGCGCCGCCTCAAACGCGTCTATCGCGCCGCCCCGCGAAAAAAACGCGGCGCGTCTGTGGATTGACTTTGCATGTAATCTGGTCGCGCCGCAAATTCGCGCCGCGTCCGGTGTGAACACGGCATTAGGGTGGGTGTGTCAAACTATCATACAGCTTTCACCCAGGTGACCGTTTTTCTAATGCTGTGTGAAACCAAAAGTAAACCTGAATTTATGCTTTTTGCGTAAAGTTTTAAGTAACTGTTAAGTCTGTCACTAAACGTTACATAAGAAAGTCCACTAAGGGCAGATGTCGAGCATTTAAGGTAGTTACATTCCATTGTTATGTTTCAGCGTTATGGTTTTACAGTGTTGCGGTGTTACGTTACGGTGTTACATTATGTTGTGGTGTTACGTTATGGTGTTACATTACGTTATGGTGTTACATTACGTTGTGTTACATTATGGTGCCATGTTGTGGTGATACGCTATGGTGTTACGTTATAATGTTATGTTGTGCTGTTGTCTGCCTCCCGTGTGTCTCCTGATTGCTCATTCCCTTCACCTGCCCTCTTGGTTTCCTCCTGTGTCTAATCACCCACACCTTCCCCTTGTACTTAAGCCCTGTGTGTCTTCCGTTCCCTTGTCTGATCGTACTGTGTGTTGGTCGGTGTGTTACCGGTTTGTTCCTGTGCCCTTTTGTGATCCCCGTTTTTGATGCTAGTTCCGGTGTTTTTTTAAATCTGTTTTTGAGAAATAAATGTACTTTACCTCTTCGTCGGCATTTGGGTCCTAACTGCAACCACCACGTAACAGTTACGTTATAATGTTACGTTATGTTACATTATGGTGTTACGTTAAACGGCTAAACCTAACCAATCGGTTACAAAGTTGACCACGTGGCATTGTACGTTTCCGCCAGCAATTTACAACGCTGAAACTTATTTATGCAACTTTCGTTTGGTTTAAAAACGTCAACATTCAACATATCCACTGGTTTGTAGAAGCGTACAATGCCAACATTGTTTATGGAGAGTGGGTTGCAATCCTCTGTGCCAAACACAGATTTAAAAAAATATATATATTTTACACTTGGTCTTTAATGTCTTCATCCCCCCGAGCCATTTTTCAAAAGAATTCCGACTGGTTTGCATTCCCATACTACTAAATACAGGATTTCTCCTCAACCACAAGGGCTATTTGAATAATTTCAAAAGGTATAATATACAGAAAACACTTGAGAGACTAGTTAAGAGGTTCTATATGTGTTACTGGTTCATTGGTTGATGGTAGAACACAGGAAAGAAAATAAATAGAAATTGCGAAAAAGAAAAAAAACTTCCAGGATGTATTTCCTCTTTTTAATTATGCATATCATTGCTTTTTTTTCTACTATAAAATAGCACTATGTGTTAACAGTCTCTCTGCAAAGTTTGACTTTGATTAAGTGAAGTTCAATATTTTTTGTAATTAATTTAGTGCACATTTCGTGAACCGTAGTTTGATATCCGCTGAGAGCTAAAATGCCCTAACTTTCTTCCTGGAACTTGGACACCTCTGGTTCCATAACAGAGGGGCTCTGCTCAAGCAGATGCACCAAAACATACCAAGCAAGGCCGTGTGGAATATTGTTTCATCCATAATTAAGTCATATTTCAGTTTTTTGGCTGGAATGTGGTTGATATCTTGCTGAGGCTTTGGCGGTATTCGCGGATTCTGTAGGTCGTAAGCTTTCCAGAAAGGTGTGCTAATCATGTGTGGCATCAAGCTAGGGATATGAAAATTGATATTTCCATAACTTGGGGAGCTCTCTCTCACTTGAGTAGTTTTTATGGTGTATGTTATTTATGGTTGAATTGTGTCATAAACATGTAAAATGGACTTGTATGCTCTTGTAAGGCCAGGCTCTGCATTTTTTTTTTTTTTTGCTATGTCACATCAGTGGCTCTGGTGTCGATTCATGGGAGTAGGAGGACTTTGAGAGTGAGGAAGACCTCCTGATGAAGAATTCAGCCCACGAAAAAAAATCCGCTGCTGGGGCTCACAAGGTTTAACAACACCAAGCCTTGTTAATACAAAAGGGAACTGTATATCAGAAGCATTAAATGGTATCACTGTTGTTATGAACTCTAATGTATCATTATGACCTTTTTAAAGCAGGGGTCTCAAACTCAATTTGGCTTTGGGCCACCGCTGGTATTGTGATCTCATCGGAGGGCCACACAGCGCAATTTTTTTTTTTACATTCATAACATATTTTTGTCATTAAAAAAGGCAACCAGCAGTTTCTATACATTTTTATAATAGTTAACAGTGCAAATATATTTAATTTTTTTAAATAACTTATTGAAACTGCACCGACCCAACAAAAGCGATCCCTGAATACATACTTTATTCTATTTCTTGCCAGACACCTGGCAGCGCTTTTGCTCACACAGATTTATCTTTGCAGCGTATGTGGGTGGGTGGGTCATTGGGTAGTTTCACAAAACATGTCGACTGACACCTGAATCAACAAATCACGGTGAAAGGTGGAGGCTGTGTGCTCTATGAGAGACACGTATGATCACACAGAGAAGTGGGGCGGAACCTCCAGACTTTGGCGCATCTAGCAGCATCTGAATCTTTTTTCTACTCCGTTTTTTCACGGAGCTATTAATAGAAACGTCCAGTAAACATTATCTTACGGGCTGCACTAACACTAAACTTTGATGTCAAGTAGGGGGCCACAAAATATAGGCTGGCGGGCCGCAATTAGCCCGCGGGCCGCGAGTTTGAGACACCTGCTTTAAAAGGAATTCACTTTTTTTGGAAAGATCAACTAGTTACTCAACTAAACACTCCTCGAGAGAAGATACCAGGCTGCTAGTGTTTCCTCAACAGGGATCAAATTAGAACGTAGAAGCTTTAAATGTATGAAATCTTGGTGTAACAGATTTCAGACCTGCAAACTCATGAGGGGTGAAAAAGGTGACACCAGCAGGGGGGTGCGCAGTGGCGGGCGAGTCAGTGCCGAACAGTGTCACTCGGCGAGAAGCTGACAAACTATGATCATTATGGGTTTTATTTCTTCTGTTGGCAATACCCAAGTGTACATATACGTATACACTACTGTTCAAAAGTTTGGGGTTACCCAAACAAATTTTCAGTTTTTTTGCAATTTCTGGCATGGAATAGCCTTCATTTCTAAGAACAAGAACAGACTGGTGAGTTTCACATGAAAGTTCTCTTTTTCTGGCCATTTTGAGAGTATAAAGGAACCCACAAATGTGATGCTCCAGATACTCAACTAGCTCAAAGGAAGGCCAGTTTTATAGCTTCTCTCACCAGCATAACTGTTTTCAGCTGTGCTAACATAATTGCACAAGGGTTTTCTAATCATCCATTAGTCTTCTATGTGATTAGCAAACACAATGTACCATTAGAACACTGGAGTGATAGTTGCTGGAAATGGGCCTCTATACACCTATGTAGATATTTCATTAAAAACCAGACGTTTCCACCTAGAATAGTCATTTATCACATTAACAATGTATAGAGTATTTCTGATAAATTTAATGTTATCTTCATTGACCCCAAACTTTTGAACGCGTGTGTGTATGTGTGTGTGTGTGTATATATATATATATATATATATATATATATATATATATATATATATATAAATAAAATTAACTGGACTAAGGAGACACTTTTTTTTTTCTACACGTAGATCTTAAACCCTTAACTATAAACAGGAGCCCAGCCACCCTACGGAGGAAACTCATTTTGGCCACTTGGTTTTTAATTAAAATACAAGTTGGATAAAATCTCCATTGTCCTCTCCTTATATGTAGTCAGGTGTCTGTAGGTAGAACCGCCAGCGCTGCTGACTCGCCGCTCTCCTGGCTGACGCCACACGCTGCCATGGACTCGCCGCTGCCAGTAATCTCACTCGCTGTCTCTCCCAACAACGTTAGCTAACATGTTAACTAACGTGGTAAGCTTGCTATTAAAAAAACTGGTGGGAGTGAAATTAAGCTGCTGATTGGCCAAGACTCACGTGGATGACATATTTTGATTTCAAAACGGCAAATTTCGCCGAAAAGTGACAAGTTTGCAGGTATGCAGGTCTTTGAGATTTAAAAAAAAAAAAATTATAATATACTTTATTAGAGAATGTGCAGAATATAGCGTCAGGGATCAGCGAACAAGTCTTTTTGTGTGTGTGTGTGTGTGTGTGTTCTGTTTACAGTAGTACTGCATGAAGGTAGAGCAAACAGACAACGTAAAGTGAAAAATTAGAGGAAATACAACTAATAAATAAAAAAATAAAAAAAACAATTGCAAATAAGGAAAAATAATTGATCATAACACGCCCAAGAAGAGTGGTAAAAGCAATGATATCATTTTCTTTGGTACTATATAGCAGCGGTCCCCAACCTTTTTTGAGCCACGGACCGGTTTTGTGTCAGACAATACTTTCAGGGACCGGCGAAAAATATGACGTAATATATATGACGTAAATGATACGACCGGCATAAAGACAATTATAAAGTGCATAAAGATACAACTCACCATTACACCGAATTAGTGGGAGCCCTGAGCTTGTTTCTCTGCTACGAGCCGGTCCTATCTCGGGGTGACGGGAGACAACGAGCCCCGACGTGTGTTTACGTACAGTCTACTGACTCTACTCCGTAACTTAAACCTTTATGTGCACTCTGTAACTTAATTAAAACCCGCTTCACAAAGACAGGATGTTGAAATGGGGCAGGGTTTCAGAGCTTTTTTGGCGATCTCAGTATACTCTGCCTTGATTTTAATCCAGAACGCCGAGTTTTTGGGGGTAACGTATCACGGAACCTCTTGACATGTGTCAAGAGTTACGTTTGAGGCTACGCACAGACTGATGTATCCGGTCAGCTTTCAAATTTCAGACTTTTTTTTTTTTCATACTTTATTTCTCTGCGGCCCGGTACCAAGGCACCCACGGACCGGTACCGGTAAGATATTACAAACATAGCACCAGAACTGTCCAAGTTTAGTACACGCCCAAAACATGTGTAGTAAGTCTGCTTGAGGATGGTCACAACGGTTACATCCTGCATCATGGTCTGGGAACATTTTAGCTAGTCTGCTGTTACTAAAGTGCATCCTATGGACCACCTTGAACTGAATAAGACCAAGTCTGGCACAGGACGTAGATGTGTTCACCCTCCTCAGTACACCCACCCACCAATTCTCTGTCAAGTTCGCATTCAACTCACTTTCCCATTTGGCTTTAATTGTAGAAAAGGTATCTATTGTCGTTATGATCTGGTTGTAAACTTTAGAGATCAGCCCCTTCTGAGTTGGATGCGTGTCTAGTAGGGTTTCCCAAAGTGTTTTGCATAGGAGGTCAGGGTATGACTGGAAGTGTTTTGTTTCCTTACAAAGTGGCGGACCTGAAACGGTCCAGGTCATATCTCTTACAAAGAGAGTCAAAGCTAGAGAAGTGGTCATCGTCATAAAGATCCCTGAAACAGAGAGTTGGTGGGAGAGTACATAATCAGCGATTCCCGATACATTTCGTGAAGAATTGGAGAAAGCTTGTCTTTACATTTTTTTTTTATAAAACTCTGCCGTAAAGCCATCAGGCCCCAGAGTCTTACCACTCTGCATAGTTGTAATTGCTTCTTGGATTTCTGTGATTTTTATCTGATTCAAGACATGGGAAGTCAAGGTCGTCATTGGTCCTTTACTTGAGGTAGATTCAGAGGTATACAATTTTGTGTAGTACGTCTGAAAAACGTTAATTTCTTGCGGGCTAGTTTTCAAGTTTCCATGATTATCTTTAATTTCAGGAATCAGTCGTGAGGCTGCTTCCCGTTTTAGTTGATGAGCCAGCAACCGGCTGTTCTTGTCCCCATACTCGTATGACCGTCCACGGGAGTACAACAGTAGTTGCTTTGCTTTTTTGGTCGATAGTAGATTAAATTCTAATTGTAGGTTTTCCCTTTTTTTTGAGAAGTTCAGGTGATGGATTAGAAACCTACTGCTTATCGAGGTTGTGAATGGAGTCAGTTAAGTTTTGTAGTTGTTGCCTCCTCGTTTTGTTTGAGTATGATGTAAAGGAAATGATTTCCCCTCGTAGAACTGCTTTAAGTGTTTCCCACAGAAGGGAGAAGGAGACTGTACTGGACGTGTTAATTTTGATGAAGGAATCTGTGGATTTTGTGATTTTATTTTAAAAATCTTTATCAGAGAGTAATAGGGGGTTTAGCCTCCATAGTGGACAGTCTTTCTGATTTCAGGGTGAAGGAGATGTCTAATTGTAGAGGAGTATGGTCCGAAATAATAATAGGTAAGTATTCCACAGACTTAACGTAAGGAATGAGAGCTCTGTCCAAAAAAAAGTAATCAATTCGTGAGAAGGAGGAGTGAACATGTGAAAAGAAGGAAAAATCCTTTGAGCTTGGGTTTGAAAACCTCCAAGGATCTACACAACCATTATCATTCATAAACATTGAAAAGGATTTGGACATTTTGGTGGGAGAAACTCTTTGAGGATTAGCGGTCCAGGCTAGGGTCCGTTACACAATTTAGATTCCCTCCGAGCACCAGTTGATGTGTATTTAGGCTTGGAAAGGAGGCCAAAAGTCTGTTAGCAAAGTCGACGTCGTCCCAATTGGGAGCGTATACATTAACCAACAGAACAGGTATATTGAATAGAGAGCCTGTCACTATCATGTATCGGCCGCAAGAGTCCGAAACAACATTTGTTGCAGTGAATTGTATTTTTTTTTTGCTGACTAATATTGCAACCCCACGTGCCCTGGTAACAAAATCTGAGTGGAACTCATGGCTAAACCAAGCTTTATGTAGTCTGATCTGGTCAGATTTTTTTTTATGCGTTTCCTGGAGGAAAAACTAAATCAGCTTTTAGTTTTTTTTTTTTTTTTTTTTTTTTTTGTGTAAGCACCCTGGCACGTTTTACCGGTCCATTTACACCTTTTACATTCCATGAGATAAATCTGACAGAGTTATCTCCAACCCTCAGAGTATCAGAGCCATTAGCAGGGACATTAAGGTGAGTTAGAGAAAAGATTGTTAAGGTAATGTTTGGAAAAATGAGAAAGAGGATCACATCTGGTTCTGTCCTTCAGTTCTGTCTTTGTGATAACTGTATTCATTGTTTGTTTGCATTACAGTGTAAATTGTGGGCCAAACCCATATTACCTCCCCAAAAAGAAACCCCAAAATAAAACGGTCCTAGGTCTACTTCCCCAAATGAAGAAAACCGCAGGAAAAAACTAATCTTAAACTTCCAGTGCATCGAGTCTAATCCCTCACTACCTGAGCCTGAACAAGGGCTGGCTCCCGTACAAAAAACAACCGAAAGGGATTAACAGGTTACATTTTATAGTAAACAAGTATGTATTGAGCAGTGATGCTAAATAACAACACGGAAAGGTATAGTGATTTGACAGTAGCATAAATCCAAAAGCTGAAATTTACCAGTGGTATCATCACAAGACAAGTCTTGTGGTGATATTTGGGTTGACAGAATTTACTCATCTTGAGCTAAACATACACTATCCGGCTGCCATAAAAACTCCCTCAGGTGCATTAATCTGCCCCTGAAAATTGTCCCCAAATAATGCACTACTTGCTCCTGCTACTTGAGTGACGTTTGCTGAAAGTGTTTTAACAAATTGCTGACCCTTCATGTAAGTTTTGAAGTTATAAGTGATTTGCCACCTATGTAGTATGATAGATATTTGCATCACTCTAACCTTAGAGGATCCGGCTTCACTCGCACTTTTGGAAGTTAGGGACTTAGTGACTGAGGAGGGACCTCCGTTTACAGAGACGTTGCGTCCTGGAAGAAATACATTAAAGATTCAACACATAATATGTTGCACACTGAAAACGTGTTGAGAGGAAGAAGGGCACCTACTTTGTGTCAGTTTATAGTGATGGGAGCAGTACAGCCTGAAGAGTGTTGAAAAAAAGAAATACATTTTAAAAACATTGTTTTACTGCATTACAGGTGTTTTAGGACACATGTTCTAGACATACAGCAGCTTGTTGGACTGACCCATATCTCCCCTGGTCTGCATCCTCAACATTCTCAGCTCCATCTTCAACAGCACACGGGTAGTGGTAGGACTTCTGGCAGCGTTTGATTTCACACCCTGCAGTGGCACCCCTCTTCCTACATTTGTTACGACTCTGTCAAGAAATTAGAAAACACAACTTAAAAATAGCTTCCAGCACATTATTAATGGATTTGGTTTATCATATCAAAAGTAAATAATACATACATATTCTTTACCAGCTTGCTTCCTCGTTTCACCTCGTCCAGCACATCCTCCACAGTGAAACCAAACAGATCGTCAAACTGTGGGGAATTACGGCAATAAAGGCCAGAGGAGAATAACTGGAGAAAAGGAAAAACACGAGAGGACTAAATGTCTGGGACAATAAAACTTAAATTCAGAGATACTTTTTTTTATATATGATTTATTTGTAGAAATTACAAAACAAGAATTAATGTACAATAGACCTCACAAATAAGGAGTGAAAGGATAACATATCAGACAGCCAAATGGTGTCGAAGACACCCTTCCAGAACGGCGCAAGTACAGGACAATCCATGTGGCCAAGACTGGCCGGTCCTAAATGGCACCGGTCACAGCGTGAGTCTGCACCTGGGAATATATGAGCCAGTTTACTCTTGGATCAATGAACCCTGTGCACTACTTTACATTGTAAGATTCCATGCCGGGCACAGACAGAGGATGAGTGGACCCATTTCAAAGCGTTCTCCCACACCTCAGGGTCTATCTCTATATTAAGATCAGCCGACCATGCAGTACGCAAGGCATCAGAGGTTGAGGATTGGTGCGCAAGAAGAGTGTAGTAAATCCTTGATATGGTACCTTTCTGGTAAGGGTTAATTTTGAGGATGGTGTCTGTAAGCGTGGGAGACGGTATGGTGGGAAAATTGGGAGAGCGGTTACGTACAAAATCTCTTATCTGCAAATACCTGAAAAAGTGGGTTGAAGGCAAGTTATAAGCCTGTGCTAACTGACCAAAGGAAGCAAATTTGCCATCAATGTAAAGACGGTTAAAGGATAAAATTCCTTTGTCTCTCCAAATTAAGAAAGCATTATCCATAATGGATGGAGTGAACAGGGTGTTAGAGTAAACAGGAGCCAGACCAGGTATAGATTGCAATGTAAATTGTGTCCAGATTTTAAGACAGTTTTTCACAACAATACTGTCTGAATGCACATATGATGGAATAGTTGTGGGGAAGCACAGGCGGGACATCAGAGATGATGAACCACATGAGGCCTCCTCAACCTGTAGCCAGGGTGGGGGTTGGTCATTAGTGCAACAGCAATGTAACAAGGCTCTAATGTTTGTTGCCCAGTAATAGAGTAAGAAGTTGGGGAGGGCTAGACCATCCAGCTCCTTTAGGTTTTTGTAAAGTGTCTTTTTTAATTCTAGGGGGCTTCTTGTTCCATAAGAAGAATTGGGAAATTGTGTGGTCAAGTGAGCGAAAGAAACGTTTCGTAAGGAAAATAGGTATACATTGGAAGAGATATAGAAATTTCGGGCGCACATTCATTTTAACAGTTTATCCGCCCTGCAAGAGAGAGGCAAAAGAGACCACCGCTGAAGATCCTGAGTCAGCCTCGCCAGAAGAGGGGAGAAATTAAATTTATATAAGTCTGAGTATTTTTTAGTTATACAGACACCTAAGTACTTACAATGTTCAAGAGATGTTTTGAAAGGTAGGTCGGACAATGGATATGCCATTGCTGCAGCATTGATCGGCATTAATTAACTTTTTTGGAAATTTAGTTTGTAGCCTGAAATTTGACCAAACTCCTCCAGTAAGTTTAAGACGAGAGGGAAAGCTCTGTCTAAGTCAGAGACAAAGAGTAAGAGGTCATCCGCATACAGGGACACTTTATGTTCAACGCTACCCCTTGAAATACCTGGTATCTGACTTGATCTTAGGGCCACCGCCAGTGGTTCAATGGCGAACAAGAGTGGAGAGAGTGGACACCCCTGAAGGGTCCCACGCTTGAGAGGGAAGTAGTCCGAATAATCATTGTTTGTGCGAACACAAGCTTGGGGGGACGTATACAAAAGCCTAATCCATGATATGAAGGTATTACCAAAGCCAAAACGTTTTAACAAAGAACAGGTAGGACCATTCTACACGGTCAAATGCCTTCTCTGCATCCATGGAGATAACCACCTCAGGGGTGTCGGTGCATAAACAATATCAAATAAACGTCTAATATCATGAAAAGAGTGTCGGTCTTTAACGAACCCTGTTTGGTCAGTACCTAGTGTCCAAACGCCTAGCCAGCATTTTGGCCAAGAGTTTGACATCTGCACATAGCAGAGAGATGGGGCGGTAGTTACCACAAGAAAGTGGGTCTTTGTCCTTTTTTAAAACGAGAGAAATAGTGGCCTGTCTTAACGTGGGGGGGAAGATTGCCATTTTGCATAGATTCATTGAACATGTTAAGTAAAATTGGAGCTAATTGATCTGAGAATGTTTTATAAACTTCAACCGGGATACCATCTGGGCCTGGGCATTTACCACTCTGCATCAGCATTAAAGCACTACTGAGTTCACCAATCGAAAAGGGTTCATCCAGTCTAGATGATGTTGCGCTGTCAATGGAGGGAATCTCTAAAGAGTTAATAAAAAAGTCATATTGTTTCTCATCAGCCATGTATTCAGAGGTGTATAATTTGGCATAGAAGTCTCTGAAATGGTTTTAATTACCTGTGGGTCAATAGTTGTCCCATCGATAGAACTGATCTGAGTTATATGTTGTGATGAAGATGCTTGTCGGAGTTGGTGTGCAAGCAGTTTACTAGGTTTATCTCCAAACTCATATTTATGACGTGATTTTAACAATGACTCTGCAGCTTCGTTGGAAGCCAGGAGATCAAAGGAGGCCAACTGAAGGCCAGATTCACTTGTCTGCGGGGGCTGCGGGTGGCACCAGACGTGGCATGTGCAGTGCTCCACAATGTGGCTACAATCAGGAAGGAGAGGGTCCCCGTTATCATGGACCATCCTGAGGATGACGTAGAGCCAGTCCACTTGGATGAGCAGACCGGACGCAAGGGACAGAATTGCCCACCATCATTTTAGTTAGGTGTTCAGATGACTTTGGGTAATGTTGGACTCATTTCATGTTTTTCTCTTTGTTTGCACATTTCATTTAGATGGTTAATGGTTTGCCACCCTCTTTGCTTTGTGATTCTGAATAAAAGGAACATGTTCAAGAATAATTAAAGACATTCATGTTGTTGGAAAAAAGCCTTTATTTGTCATCCTGTGAATGAAGAAATAAGAATTTCAGTTGAATTACAATTCATGCCAAAGCCACAAATACTTTAGGCAAATATTTTCTTTGTGTGGTTACACTTACATCCAGCTGCCGATCCAGTAATTTGATCTCCCTCCTGAGCTCTCCTATTGTAATTTGTGTACGCAAATACCTCTTGTAAAGAGATCTTACATTTTCCCTGTCAGTCTGACAAAAAAAAAGACAAGAAAACCAGTCATTACTTTTTTCAGTGTGGTGGTCAGATGCCAACTAAACTCAGACCTCCTCTCACAATGTGAGGGTATTAAATGAGAACTCACTTCCCCATCCCCACGTCCACCCGCATAAGAGGGGCCAGCCTCCGGTGGATCAGGCCGTGGTCCAGCAGGGTTTTCCTAAAGGAATGCATTAATGTAGTACCACTCAAAGAGCGAGTTGAATAGGAGTATTAGTTTACACAACTTGCTTACCACATCTCCAGATAATGCAGAAAGAGTCTCCTCCCAATCATCTGGACCGGCCTCCTGTTAGTGAATTAGGAACTTTGGAAAATTGTCTTTGATTTTGAAAGACACACAATGAAAATGTATATAATCATTCCACAATGATGCAGCAATATCAACTTACCTCAGTGGGCTCCTCTCCCACCAGCACTGTGTGTGGTGGCTGCCGTACAATGACCGAGGGTCCAGCCACTGCAAAATGTGACTATGTTAACCAAATGACTAATTATGAAGGAAACTCATAGAATGAAGTGCACCTACCATTGAGAGAAGGCCTCCTACCCCCCACCTCTCCAGAGGAGCTGCCCCCAGCTATGCCCTCCATAATAGGCCTGCCTCGATTGTGCTGGAGGGCCAGCTCCTCGGCAGGGGTGAAATCAGGAGTCTTCGGTCCTCCCCCCCCCCGTCTTGGACATGTCGGCCCTCTTTCTGTTAGCTAAAATATGAAGGATTTGACACTGAGAAGCTGTTCAATACATTACCATGGCACATATTGTATTGACTCACCAGTCTGAATTATGTTTTTGTGTTTTATTTTAACTTGCTCCCACGTCCTCTTCACGGCGGGGTTGCAACTACATGGGGGTTGAAAGCACTCATAATTATAGGACAGTGTTATTAGTACTACATATCATTATTGTAGAACAGGATTAAGGTGGACTCATAAGAATAGAGAGGATCACACACAATTTATTTCATTGCGTCAATTGATTGCATTTCTGATTATGAATGATAAGATAAGTACCGCAGTGGGGAAATTGCAGGATTACAGCAGCAAGAGATAGTAGTTAAATAAAAAAAACAGTAATAAATACATATCCTCATATGAATCTATTAATTCGTATCAATTCTTTGGGCTTGTTTTTAATCTATTTAGTCAAAGAGTTGAGAGAATTATTTTCCCTGGCAACATCTCATTCAATGATTCATTCCATTAAAACTACTGCCACCAGACCCATTTAAATAAATATAATCTGAATGATTGGGGTGATGAGGCATTTATAATTAGCCGATACATTATTCCAAAATTTACGCATTTAATTTGTCGGCGATGCCTTGCCAAGCTTCTTGTCTTGCCTTGGCAGCAGTGGCGGTGTTGGATTTGACAACGATGATCGTCTTCACCTCCTCGTATGACGACATTATCGTTTCCTGCTCCTGCGCTGAGAAGACAGCGGCTCTTACCTTACCTTTTAGTTGCCATGGTGAGCGTTTGAAGATCAGGGAATCTGTGATCTACGCTCCTCCCTTTTTGAAGAGTAGCGGGCACGCGCAATTATCCAGATGACTGACGTCTGGCTAGAATTAACGAGACCGTTTCAGCGCGGATCAGCCGTGAAGAAACCCAGATAGCCTGATGTCAATCATCTCGCTAATTTAAGCTGGCGATTAGGACATTTGCCTGACTTTGTTTAGCCAGGTACGAGAAACAGGGCCCAGATCTTGCTCCACGCCCCCCTCATTCTGTCAGTCACTCCCTCCTCGTCAGCCCTCATTCCATTCACCTGTTCATGCCCTCCTCACCTGTAGCACATTCCCTCATTAGTCTTCACTACTTGGGTCCCCTCACTTGCACTTGTCCCCTGCCAGATTGTATTTCGTGTTCACCTGTTTCTGCCTGGTTTGTTCCTGCAAGTAAAGGATTCTTATTTTGCCACCTCTTTCTCATGAGTCGTGCTTCTGGGTCCTTGTCCTTCTAAACCGTTACAATTGCTGCCGATGTATTTGGGTCAACATTGGTAGAGATAAAAAAGATCAATGCGGTTCTTCATGGTCAAAACAACGTTTGGGTCAGAAAGCGATAAAGAATTAAAGCGCCAGGGGGAGCGTTTCATAGATCTACCAGGAAGAGAGATGTCGACAACCACTGTTGCATGGTCAGATATCACAATGGGATTGTAGGAGCATGAACTAACAGATGGTAGGAGTTTGCTATCAATGAGAAAGTAATCAATACGGGAGAATGTGCCATGGACAGGAGAGACAAAAGAAAACTGTTTAGTACTAGGGTTGAGAAAGCGCCAGGTATCTGCGCTCCATAAACATCTGAATTACTTTTGCTGATTTAGATAGACCAGAGGGCTTATTAGATGATCGATCAAGTGAAGGGTCAAGACAGCAATTGAAATCACCAGCAAGAATGAGTTGGTGGGAGTCCAAGTCAGAGAGAGAGAGAAAAAAACGTTTTTGAAAAAATTATCGTTGTTCCAGTTTGGGCCATACTCATTTGCCAAAATCAGGTTATGACCTCCTATTTTCACAATTTTGTGTTCGCCATCATGTGATAGGGTGTTTTTTGGGGTGTGTGTAAATAACAATCATTGATTCGTCTGCCAGAGACAACGCCTGTTCCCATCCCCGCACCGGAGATGAGAGGTAGAACACTTGACTAAGTTGGGCACAAAGTTTTAAGAGCAGCATGCACGCAGGATACAAGAAAATACACATAAAACACATAAAAACTAGCTGAGATTATATGAACCCGAAACCCCAACCCCCCCCCCCCCCCCCCCTCCCATACTTCCAGCTGCTGCCATAACACGCAGCAACATGGAGCACTCTGATTCCAGGGTACCCCCGGGATTTTTCATCTCAAATTTAAGACTTTTTAAGACCTTTTCAAGACCACTTTAAATGAAATTTAAGACCAACATCGCACCTTTCCTGATATGCGGATGAATGAAAAAAATAGGCAATCAATCAAATAACTTTAATCATAAGACAGAACCATTTAAAACCATAACTGTGTGTGTCTGGATATGTCTGTGGGTGCACCTGTGTGCGGTTGTAGTACAACAGATCCTACAGCCTTTGGAGCTCTGCGCTTTTGGCAGCAATCTGTTCATCCAGTTTGATGAGTTCAGCCAACTTGTCCTTGTGGCTCCTTCTAAAGGCATTAGACTTTGCTATTAGCTCTGCCATCTTGCTGCCTGCTTGCTTGGCTTCAGCCTGGTCTGTTTTAACCGAGCCAGCTGGTTTACAAAGGCAAGCAGGGTTGGATTAGCTTTAACGTTAAATTAATGAACACATGGCGAAATTGTATTGCAATGTTTTATCTCCTGAAATCAAAATGTAGTTACGATCTAGCAGACGTTTTTATCGCAGTGAAATGTGTGTACGGTATGGATTGAAGTAGAATATTTTTGTGAGATCTCACAACTCTTTTTTTTTTTTTTTGTTGTCTGTTTTCTACCAGGCTGCAACCTCCGTGAAGATGCCGGAGTGACGGTGGTCTTCGTGTTTAGTTAGTCTATTTTGAATGTAATTTAATTTGACCCTGTGTGCATTCAGTTCATTAAAATGTACTCTAACATTTTGGTCTACGTGTCTTATTTTATTGTATTGTTATATAATAATGAACAATATTTTCTTATCATACATTATTATATATAAAATGTTATCTTATTTGGCATTTGTTGGACTGCTTGTGTTACCAAACAATGGGATCTTGATAGGCTTAATTTAGTAAGTAAAGTATTGTTTTTGTGTCATGATGAATATATTCAACTCGATTCTGAGGCGTCATTCTGAGACTTCGCTGAGTCGGCAACCGGACCCTGGCGACGTGTTTTCTGTAGTGTCGGCTTCAGGCCAGTGCCGGCCCCAGGTTAGTTTACATTACGGCCGAGTGACGGCAGTGACGGCCGCCGGAATCGGGCCGGTGTATTCGGTCCGATTCTGGGGCGTCGTTCATGCCGAGTCTCAGCAGAATCGGCAACGGGACCCGGGCCGGACATGTTTCTTCCGGCGTGTCTAGCTTAAGCCGGATCTGGACAAGGTCATTTTGGCTACCTGGGGAAGAACCCTTTAATTTACAGAGAAGAAACATCTTTAGCTGGAGGACTGTGGACTCTGTAACACTACTGGCAAGTGCATCTGACCCTGCTGGTGAGACACGCGCGATGGAAACCTGGGGAGGGAGGTGGCGCGCGATCAGCTGTTAAACTCTACAGCGTCTCAGCAGTTCAGAGCCATATACAGGTTGCCTGATATTTTGGATGCGACGTTTGGGTGTACTAAGATTCGTTGTAACAACGAACAATAAACAAATGTTGTGGCGCCGTATCAAATAAGGAAGGGGGTAAAAATTAAGACTTGATGAACGAAATTTAAGACCTGTTGACAAAATTTAATACCTTTTTAAGGCCTTAAATTATGAATACTAAATTTAAGACTTTTTCAAGTTTTTAAGACCTCGCGGGGACCCTGGATTCTCTGATCAGCATATTTTCCACACTTCCTAACGCCAACGCGCTGCTCCCACAGTAACGGAAGTATATGTAAAAAAAAAAAGAAAAAAACTCACGTTTCTGATTATGCTAATGTAACAAATAACAAAACAGTTGCAACAGGTATAAACAGGCTTACATTTAGCAATTGGCGCTGTATAACGGATGCATAGTAGGCTACACAAATCAAATATAGCCTCGTTAATAGAGCAGAAACGTCAAGCTAGAGCTAACATGTTTGGCTAACGAGGCAAATAAAACACATTGCGCTAATTAGCCAGATACACACAAACAAAAGGCACTTACGCTCAGTGAATGCAAAGTTCAGTCGCTTACGTGTTGTTTATCCGCCTACAAACCGTGGACAAATTTAGTGGCTTCTGCGATAGACGGGAGCCATACTCTCTCTCCATTAGGCAAGGTAACGTGTAGCTTGGCAGGATATAGAAGAGCCGGCTTGTAGCCCCGCTGGTAGAGCTCCGCCATGCAAGTTTTGAACTCGGCGCGCCGTTTCAACAGGCCCGGGCTGTAGTCATCATAAAGGCGAATCTTGTGGCCATTGTAGAGCAGGTCGCCTCCTTTACGTGCCTCGCGAATAACCAGGTCCTTGATTTGAAAACGGTGGAACCGTATGATGACAGGTCGTGGAGCAAGGCTTCTGTGGGCTCGGTCCAGCTCAGGGAGAGAGCCAAGCTAACCAGATGTGAGTGAGTGAGTGAGAGAGAGAGCTTACATTTACGTCGATCGGTCGACCAATGACAGTTCTCTCTACAGTCAGAGCTTGCGCAAGAAGGTGGAACGTGAGGGAGATACCATTTCCAAAACTTGTAAGGGGGTAATAACTATTTTCCCGGACGTAGCAAAATCCCGGACGTTTTTGGAATCCCTGCCGGACGCTTTTTTTAGGTCTCGAAAAGAGGACCTGTCCGGGAAAAAGAGGACGTCTGGTCACCCTAGCCAAGCACCTTTTGCGCCAAAGACATCCAGGAGCATTTTGGAAAAGAAAGTGGACGGACGGTTGCCTTCTGTGTTCTCAGGTAGGCCGATTATCCTTATATTCTGTCGTCTGCTACGGCCCTCTAGGTCGACCATCTTGGTCCGTAAGGCCTCATTATCCCGTTGCATGGTGGAGCACGCTGTCTCCAGTTGTTGGATGCGGAGGTCAGTGTCGGTGGCATTGTCTTCCAAGGAGGATATTCGCTGCCCATGGTCAGCGACCTTTGTGTGCAGGGTGTCCAACGTTGAAGTCAACGAGTCGAATGATGTTTTGAAGTCGGCAGCAAGCGCAAGCCTGTGCTCCTCCAGTAGTGAGCTAATCTCCGCCATGCTGATGCTAGCGCTAGCCGACGGTGCAGGATGACTTATCTACTTTGCCCTTAGGTTTGGACATTGTGAGGTTGGCTGTATGGTCAACGCTATTTCTAAAGCTTGTTGCAAAAGAATATTCTGAAAAAGGACTAGCATAAAAAGGTAGATGAAACGTCTAGATGTGGGAGCGAGCAGCGTACACGTCTACCCCGCTTGCTGCATTCCGGAAGTCCCCCAAATTCAGAGATACTTTGGCACAAGATGCTGAAGATGCACTCCATCCCATGGAAAACATGCAGAAGAGAGCTGAACACAGGAGATGCCCTCGCTATACGAAGACGTATTTACAAACACTTGCTGCTGTGATGAATGCAAAAAGATGCATGCACAAAGTGTGTGTGTGTTTGTATATATACAAACTGTATTTGTATTACTAAAATACTGCACAACCTGTTTATATGTATGCATCGTATTGATTACGATAACAGTATAATATATATCCCATCTTATTCCTATATTTCTTTTCAAAGGGAAGATGCTAGACAATAGCATCAGCTGTATCGGTTGTATCTCCTTCGAGCATGAGGACGAGGGTCTCCTGCACAAAGGTCAGAGGTCAACCGATGTGAAGCCATTACGTCACTGGGTCAATATCATTATAAAGTGCCTTTGGTGTCCTCATCAGAATCACAGTTATTATGAAAATGTAGCAGAATAATGAAACTCTGAGGTGCTTTTATAAATGGCCAAACATTTACACACATATCAAGACAATAAGTCTCTTAAAATGTGTTTTCATTATTTTATACTATTTTGTTTCATTGGCTGTACGTGATTTTGGCATGACCCGCTCTGCTAACTACAGTGTGTGTATGAGATGGTTAAATTATATTAAATCCCACAAAAAATTATATGGTTTTATTGTCCACAACAAGTTATTTAATAAAATGAGTCATTTTGATCATGTATATTCTATTTTCATAATCATATTGAAAAATTTTCATGTGTCCCTGACATTGCTGTCCACCCTGTCATTATGGGGAAACTTCCCCTTTAAGAAACCCTCTGATGTTTTCAGTGACATCACTACCACCAGTGTGTCTTTCTTCACTGTAGGCTGAAACAGTGGCATGTTGCAGACTAAGTATTTACACTTGTATATCGTAGTTTTCATCATATTATGTGTGCAGTGTTATGTTGTCAAGCTCATCATGTCCACTCTGTCGTAGTGAAATATCAATTAATATAAAAACCTTTCAGAAATGTGAAATCTCTGTTACACAGTAGGGCTGTCAAAATTGCTAAAAAATGACGTTAGAATATTCCCTTTAAAAAAACACATATTTGAACATATATATTCCTGGGTCAGGAAAGCTACGAGACGTTAGATGGTTTACAGGGTGTTTATTAAGGGAACATAGAACAGGCTACTGTGGGCCGCAGCCTACGCCAAAACAGCAAAACCCTGTGAAAGCCTCAACCAGCTTCACGTCTGCTCCGGGTCATAGACTCTGCCCCGAACGGCTCGTCACACACACACACACACACACACACACACACAAAAAGAGGACACTTCATCGCGGCCGCGGCGGGGGTTGCCAGATTCACGATAATTGTCCTCCGAAATACTTTTTTTACATTCGAATATTAATTTTCACATTCGAAATTCTGTTAACAACTATTCAAATATATATTCGAATTTCGATTATTCGTTGACAGCCCTAGTACACAGTCACCTTGCTAACTGAATCATGTTGCTAACTGAAGGTCCATCATGTGCTCATTAAATGCTAACATTAGCCAAAAATGTCCACTCTGTCATTGTCTACCCTGTCAGCAAGTTTTCCATTACAGGGTGGACATTATTTGCATAATTTAGTTATTATCCAAATACTTTACCCATCAAATAAAATATATTGTTGAGAAAGGGACTTAATATCTTTCTGAAAATGTACAATTTATAATCACTATGTAATTACAATGTATTTACTCTACTTTAAATGTGTTCGTGACAGGGTAGACATGTGGCTGTTTTGCAAGTACATTGTCATCATGTAGTTAATTTATAAAAAAGTGTGGGAGCTTGACCAACATGCATTTCTAACAGCATAACATCTACGTAATACAATGCATATGAAGTTCAATGGAAAATCTTAGGTTTTTTGGGGAAATGGGAAGTCCCAAAGGCACCTTTATAGTGATATTGACCCAACTCGCTAACTCAAGCTCAGGTTAACGCACTCAAGAAGTGAATGAAGAATCAAAGTGACAGACGTGTTTATGATAGTTCCCAAACAGGTTTGGTGAGCCGTGACTTCCTCTTTGGTTGACAACACTCCGGTCGTATCCGTTTCTTCGTCCCGGAGACAGAGGATGCAGCACAACGCTCCGGTCATCTCCGACTCTTCGCCCCGGAGACAGAGGACGCAGCACACGTTGTCTCCATCCATCCATCCATTATCAGCCGCTTATTCGGGGTCGGGTCGCGGTGGCAGCAGGTTCAGCAGGCCGACCCAGGCTTCCCTCTCACCCGCAACACTTTCCTGATTAGATGCTCGAACCACCTCAGTTGACTCCTTTCGACACGAAGGAGCAGCGACTCGACTCCAAGCTCCCCCCGATGTCCGAGCTTCTTACCCTATCTCTAAGGCTGAGCCATGCCACCCTACGGAGGAAGCTCATTTCGGCCGCTTGTATCCGAGACCTCGTTCTTTCCGTCATGACCCAGAGTTCGTGACCTTAGGTGAGGGTTGGAACGTAGACCGACCAGGAAATGGAGAGCTTTGCCTTCCGGCTCAGCTCCCTCTTCACCAAGACTGACCGGTACAGCGCCTGTTTTACTGCTGCAGCCGCACCGATCCGCCTGTCGATCTCCCGCTCCACCTTACCCTCACTCGTGAACAAGACCCCGAGATACTTGAACTCCTTCGCTTGGGGTAGGCAGTTTGTCCCCACCTGGAGGGAGCAATCCACCGGTTTCCGGCAGAGCACCATGGCCTCAGATTTGGAGGTGCTAACTCTCATCCCTGCCGCTTCACACTCGGCTGCAAAACGCCCCAGTGAATGCTGGAAGTCACGGTCCGAGGAGGCAAACAGGACCACATCATCCGCGAACAGCAGAGAGGCGATCCCGAGACTCCCGAACCGGATCCTCTCCGCCCCCTGGCTGCGCCTAGATATTCTGTCCATGAAAGTCACGAACAGGACCGGTGATAAAGGGCAGCCCTGGCGGAGGCCAACACCCACCGGGAACGTGTCTGACTTACTACCAAGGATACGAACACCGCTCCTACTGCAGGCGTACAGAGACCAGATGGCCCGTGCCAACGGGACGGCACCCCATACTCCCGCAGCACCCCCCACGAAATCCCCCAAGGGACCCGGTCGAAAGCCTTCTCCAGGTCCACAAAGCACATGTAGACTGGTTGGGCAAACTCCCAGGACCCCTCCAGTAATCTTGCAAGGGTAAAGAGCTGGTCCACTGTTCCACGGCCGGGACGGAATCCACACTGTTCGTCTTGAATCTGAGGTTCGACAAGCGGTCGGCGCCTCCTTTCCAGCACCTTGGCATAAGCTTTTCCCGGGAGGCTGAGAGCAGTGTGATACCACGATAGTTCGAGCACACTCTCCGGTCCCCCTTCTTGAAGATGGGAACCACCACCCCAGTCTGCCAGTCTATGGGCACTGTTCCCGACCCCCATGCGCCACTGAAAAGGCGTGTCAGCCAAGACAGCCCAACAATGTCCAGCGCTTTCAGCATCTCAGGGCGGATCTCATCCACCCCCGGCGCCTTGCCACCAAGGAGCTTTTTGACTACCTTAGCAACCTCTACCAGGGATATGAGTGCAACCACCCCAAAGTCTTCCGGCGCTGCCCCCTCTCCAGGGGACATGTTGGCCGGGTTTAGGAGTTCCTCAAAGTGCTCTTTCCACCGCCCGACGATGTCCCCAGTCCGGGTCAGCAGTCCCCCCCGCTGAGAACAGCCTGGGGTAGACCCTGCTTTCCCTTCCTGAGCCGTCGGATGGTTTGCCAGAACTTCCTTGAGGCCAACCGAAAGTCCTTCTCCATGGCCTCCCCGAACTCCTGCCATGCCCGAGTTTTAGCATCCGCAACCTTCGCAGCTGCAGCCCTTCTGGCCTGCCGGTACCCGTCAGCTGCTTCAGGAGACCCCTGGGCCAACCAGGCCCAAAAGGCCTCCTTCTTCAGTTTGACTGCTTCCCTCACCCCCAGTGTCCACCACCGGGTTCTCGGGTTGCCACCACGACAGGCACCGATGACCTTCCGACCACAGCTCCTAGCGGCCGCGTCCACAATAGAGGCTTTGAACATGGTCCACTCGGATTCCATGTCCCCAGCCTCCCTCGGGATCTGTGAGAAGTTCTTCCGGAGGTGGGAGTTGAGGACCTCCCGGACAGGATCCTCTGCCAGACGTTCCCAGTTCACCCTCACTACACGTTTGGGCTTGCCAGGTCTTTCTAGCCGACTCCCCCGCAATCTGATCCAACTCACCACCAGGTGGTGATCAGTTGACAGCTCTGCTCCTCTCTTCACCCGAGTGTCCAAGACATACGGCCGCAGATCAAATGATACGATTACAAAGTCTATCATTGATCTCCGGCCTAAGGTGTTCTGGTACCCTTATGAGCCACCTTATGCTCGAACATGGTGTTTGTTATGGACAAACTGTGGCTAGCACAGAAGTCCAACAACAAAACACCGTTCGGGTTCAGATCGGGCAAGCCGTTCCTCCCAATCACGCCCCGCCAGGTTTCTGTCATTGCCCACGTGAGCGTTGAAGTCTCCCAGGAGAACTATGGAGTCGGCAGGCGGCGCCCTTTCCAGGACCCCTCCCACCGACTCCAAGAAGGCCGGATACTCTGAAATGCTGTTCGGTGCATAAGGACAAACAACAGTCAGAGCCTTACTCCCCGCAACCCGTAGGCGCAGGGAGGCGACCCTCTCGTTCTCCGGGGAAAACTCCAACATAGCGGCGCTCAGCTGGGGGCTCGTGAGTATCCCCACTCCCCCCCCCGGCGCCTCTCCTCCTGGGCAACTCCAGAAAAGGACAAAGTCCAACCCTTCTCCAGGAGCTTGGTTCCAGACCCCGTGCTGTGCGTGGAGGTGAGCCCAACTATATCTAGCTGGTACCACTCCACCTCCTGCACCAGCTCCAGCTCTTTCCCCGCTAGCGAGGTGACGTTCCACGTCCCTAGAGCTAGTCTATGCTGCCGGCGATCGGCTCGCCCAGGTCTCCTGCCTGGCCCGCCGCCCGGTCTACATAGCACCCGACCCCGATAATTCTCCCTGCGAGTGGTGGGTCCACAGGGCGACTGCTGCTCCATGCTGTTTCTTCGGGCTGAGCCCGACCGGGCCCCATGGGCGAAAGCCCGGCCACCAGACGCTCGCCGACAACTGCCAAACAGGGCGGTACAAAATAAAATTACTGCACATTTCAGGTAAACAAGGGTTTACAAAATAAAATTATAGAGTGCACCAGGCATGAAAACGAGTCAGGGGTGAAAAAGGTGAGAAGGATATTACCCCTCTAGGGGGGTCCGGGGGCATGCTCCCCCGTAAGAAAAATTTAAACATTCCATATTTTAAAGCATCAATCTGATGCATTTTGAGAACCTGGGGAGAGCTGGAGAAACTTAACTTCAGCCATGAGTCAAAAATGATTATGGCCTCCTTACTAAGTATTATGCAAGCCATTTCATGCCAGCATGTCACTGGGTCTAACATTTACAGTGTATGAGGCACAATGTGGTAAGGGAGAGCATGGCTGCCTTTGTTAGCATAATTTATATCTTTGATGCAGAGAATGCATCTGGCGAATCCCTGCCTGTTGATTTTGGAGAATACATCTCCTAGATGAAAGGACACCTCTTGCCCTTTTATTGAGACCTTGCCTTCCAGTTTTAGCCACGACCAGTTCCAGCTGCATTTCAATCCAGCTGTTTAACAATGGCTGCATCCTTCTCCCCTAACACACTCATTCTGCAAAAATAATGTTTGTATTAGTGTTAACTTCTAGTTTAGCCTTATTCAGACCTGCCAACCTTGATATATAACCTATATATTGATAAGTCATTAAATACTCGTCGTGCATTATATTGCATATAATGTGTGCTGGTCAATTAGTCTAAAATTAATTTTAGACAAATTTTTACCAGCGTACTTTGACCTCAAAATGCGTATCCGCTACACAAATTGCGTACAGGTTGGCAGGTCTGCTTATTGATAGAACGGTGGACCACTTTACCTTCTGCCTTGTCAGTCCCCTCACCTCAAAATCTACCTCCTCAAAAACGGTAGCGTTAGCTAATAATTTTCCACTGGAGCTTTAGCTAGCTGGCTAACATTGCGTTCTCTCCTGCTGTGTTCAATGACTCAATTCATCAAGCTGTAGCTAACGTTAGCTAATAATTTTCCACTGGAGCTTTAGCTAGCTGGCTAACGTTGCGTTCTGTCCTGCTGTGTTCAATGTGTTCACTCGCGCTCCCTTCTGGCACGCGCACCTGTTCGCAATTCACTGAATCGCAGTTCGCAGTTCACTGAATATCATTCATTTTGCCGTATCGCGCTCACCATTCCTTAATTTCAAACCGTAACGTTAGCCTAGCTTCCAAGCCCGAACGGCGTGCCTATTGTTTTGCTTCCGGTTGAGCTACATCCGACGTGGTGCTCGCGAAAAAAAAAAATGCGTTAACGCCGTTAATAAAATTGACGGCGTTAAAATTGGTTTGCGTTAACGCCGTTAATAACGCGCTAATATGACAGCACTAATATATATATATACACACACACACTACAAGAGGTTAAAGACCAAGTGAAAAATATTTCCTCTTTTTCTGATTTTTTTTTTTTAAATCTGTGTTTGGCGCAGAGGATTGCAACCCACTCCCCATAAACAATGTTGCCATACACACCATAATGTAACATAACGTAACACCATAATGTAACACAACATTATAACGTAACACCACAACATAACGTAACACCATAGCGTAACATTATAACGTAACACCATAACATAACGTAGCATTATAACGTAACACCATAATGTAACACCACAACATAACACCATAATGAAACACCACAACATAATGTTACATTATAGCGTAACACCACAACATAACATTATAATGTAACACCATAATGTAACATAACATTATAACGTAACACCACGACATAACGTAGCATTATAACGTAACACCACAACATAACGTAGCACCATAATGTAACACCACAACATAACACCATAATGTAACACCACAACATTATGTAACACCATAATGTAACACCACAACATAGCGTAACATTATAGCGTAACACCACAACATAACGTAAAATTATAACGTAACCATAATGTAACAACATAACATTATACCGCAACATAGCACCATAATGTAACACAACGTAATGTAACACCACAATGTAACACCACAACACAATGTAAAACCAAAACGCTGAAACGTAACAAAATGCACGACATCTGCCCTTAGTGGACTTTCTTATGTAACGTTTAGTAACAGACTTAACAGTTACTTAAAACTTTACGCAAAAAGCATAAATCCAGGTTTACTTTTGGTTTCACACAGCACTAGAAAAACGCTCACCTGGGTGAAAGCTGTATAACTTTTAGGAACCGTTACCTGATATTCTTGCTTTGTGTCGCTCGCTGTACGACACACAGCGGGCATCATTTATTCAGAATGAATGCAACAAAACATTTTTTTTTTATTCAAAATGTAAAATGTCCATGGTTTGCAGAAAAATACAAAGTCAACATTTGTTCCTGGCGACTTATGAAGTTAACAATGGTTGGTTGATTGTGATTTCATGCAGGTAAATGGGACAGGCACTACTGAGTGAATGCATTCCATTCATGTTTGAGTATATAAAAGTACCTGCATTCTTCATTACTCAGCTGTTGTAAAATAATCTTTCTCAGGGTATTGCAAGTAACATCCGGCTCTGTTGGAGGTTTATTAGCTGCCCGCACACAAAACGTCTGCATCACACGACGGTTTATCATTTGTGCATGTGTTGCAGCTAAGTTAATATACCACGACGTCTGCCAAGAGGTTGTGTTTGCTATCCTGCAAACATCAATTAATATTCCAGACACAGATTCATAACAATATCAGGCACAGGGGGAGCGAGAGAGACTCAAAGATTTACTAAAACTTCAAGTTTCAAGTTTAAAATAGCCAGACCTCCATGTTTGTCTGTGACCGCATACAGATGAGCGCAATGAACAGAAGGCTCTGGGCCCGAGAAAGAGAGCAGGAAAAGAAAACAGAATGATGGAGAAAGCCGAGAGAATGGGATACAAAGTCAGTAAGAGGGAGCGGAGAAGGTCAAGAATGCAGGTTGTGTGTAACGGCCGATTCTCCGCGCCGCAAGGGCGTCTGAGGTGCTGCCAATGGCCCGTTGAGCAACGTGTTGATGTATGGGGCGTCGCTGGTTGTCCCACAGAGCGGAAAAAAACAAAACTGCAAGAGATCCATTTATTATGTACAGTCGTGTCCAGTTTCTTCCATTGTAGACAAGAAACTATGGAAGCCCGTTCCCGCCACAAAAAAAAGTTACATTAATAGCAATGCTATTATTTGTTGAGCTAAAACGTCAACAGTTACGCTTGCATATCGTTTGCATGGATAGACCGGCGAGGGCATGAGGAGACCTGTGAAGACAGCGCAGATAACAGGAAGTAGAAAAGCCAGTGTCACTGAAGCGCATGCACACTTACTATCTCATAATTTCGACTTTCTATCTCAGAATTATATATTTTTTTTTGGTTTTGTGACGGGCTTCCATAAGAATCGCTTGCAAAACACAGACAAAAATCAACTTTTTCCTATTTCACCTGCAAAAGCATGGATTATAAACGAGCAAGGAATTCAGCTGTGAAACACGTGGTCCTTCAACATGATGTAATATGTTAGCAGCAGTTTGTCTCTAATGACTTCCAGGAAGGTCAGACCTCCTTGAACTTGAGCGGTGTGAACCTAAACAAACTAAACACAAAGACACAACGACGTAAACTTTGATGATAAACTGTTTGCACCCAAACAGCTGCACAAATAGTCCCGGAATGTTGCACTTGCGTCTGTTGCACAGATCTGAACAAGGCTTAGATACAGCGGCGAATGTTATTTGGGGTTCGTCCTCTGAAGACCGAGAATGTCAGCGCTAAACTGGAAACACCCAATTGTTGAGATATTTCAGTCTCGACCAACCAACTGACGTACCTAAATACCTGGAAACACATTTTTAGGGTATTGTTCAAGGCTCGCCCACCTCACAGACAGTAAGAGTGTTGTGTGAAGATAAAGCACGGTCCTTTCATCTCCGCATGGTGCCGATTCCTTGATCCACTCGGCGTTCGGTGGACGCCACCTGTCTAAACAGAGTTGGCACATGGCGATGGGTGTGGATACATGCTAACAGGCACATGTTGAAGTGAGCCCCTGTTTTGATACAATATTACGTGTACTGTACGGAGACGGAACTATTACATAAAAGCCTTTTGTGCAGCGTGGGAAGACATGGTTGCAGCTGTGGAGGAACTCTCCCACGGTTAGGCATGCATGTGAACCGCGGGTTAATCACAGTTTAACCATCACATTATGAAATACCCTTTAATGACGATCGTTATCCGGCAATATTCAATAGAAATATGCAATCAGGAGATCAGCATTCAGGCCTTTCTATTCGCCGCTCTGAGCAATGTGCGAAATGAGTATAACTAACGTTATGATGTGTTCACATGTTGTCTAGTAAAATGCAGTTTTGGTGAGAAACTTTAATACACAGAGTTGTTTGAAGGAGATTTCCAATATCGAGAAAATGTGAAGACGACGACCCACTCCCTTTTAAGATGGCAAAAACATTTCAGGTGATTAAACACTAAAGAAATGATATTATATTACATTTCTACTAATTGAAATAATACCTTTAAATAAAACGTAATACAACACCAAGAAAATAGCCTGACATTCCAAACTTAAATAAAAGTATTATAGTTCCACGTATAAAAAGTAAAAGTGTACGATTTTTTTAACTGCTACATCTACTAGTTTAATCCATACAGCAATGCATCATATTCAGATATACTTCATGTTAGAACCGCGTACCTCTCAAAAAATAAATAAAACACAGCCATGTTTTCAGCTTTGTGACAACGCATTTTACAGCTGATCCAAGAGGCTTCTTAAAGAGTTTATTTCCCTTAAGGAGAAGGAGGATTCTCCTCAACACATAAAGGATCCTTCAGTTTATCACAAACATTCCACATCAACACATCCGGAGATGCAGGGGTTTCCTGGAGCAAACTGGGAGCGGGCAGAAACAGCAGGATTACAGGGAACACAGTGGCTGTGTACCGTCGGCCTCATTAATGATCCGGCAAACAAGGAGGATGAACACTGGGTCTATTTATAGTGGGGAGCTAACGACTCTGGGATGGGAAACCGATCAGGTGTGACAAGCGGACAGGTTTGTCGCAGCAGACCTTTTGACTCGTCGGAGAAAAGCACAGGTGTAACCGCGATAGCTCCGTTCTATTCAAGTGTTCCAGGAAGCCGTGACAGCGAGCCAGCGGGACCGGGCCAGGGCCCTGAAACTGAATGCAAGTCGGCCGTCGTACCCATGGCAGAAACCCGATACGGCGCGTGACGTGATTAATATGACTTCATAAATACCTCTGTGGATACCCAGTGAGACTGTGCTACCTGCAGAAACACGATCTCACGGCAGAAGTATACGTATTTCGTAGGAATGTTCGTTTACCCGCTTTAAAATGGAATGTTATGATTCACCTTAAGGCTGTAGCAGCACCACCACTGCATCTAAAGAAAAGACAAGATATAGAAAAATCAGATCAAGTGGACCAGAAGTCTTCAGAGCCAGATCCTCTGCTGTAAGTCTAGAGCAGGGGTGGCCAACCAGTCAGAGACTAAGAGCCACATTTTTTACTGCGTTACCGCAAAGAGTCACATCATACACATGGGCACACATGAACATCACCCCATCCCTTCCTCACACACACACAGACCTCTGCTCAGCCAGATTTATTGTAAATGTCACACACCAACGTGATAATGACAGAAATTAGACTCCTACAGTACTAAGACCACAGGCCAGTCATTTTCAACAATGAACATTGTGTGCACTGTCTCTCACACAAACTCTCAGTTCTACCAAGTCCATAAACAAAAATATAATTTACAATAGCGTTTTTCTTTTACTATGCATGTTTAGTGGGACTTCTGGCATTCCTTGCCTTGAACAATCCTCTTCAAATCTGGCTTGTATTCCGTTGTTACCACTCGAAGCAATTCTTTCACATGGGTGTCAGTCAGAACAGATCGATGCTTTGATTTCACGTGTTTCAGGGTAGAAAACACAGACTCGCAGACGTATGTTGACCCAAACATTGACAGTATCTTAAGCGCAGCCCGTTTGACATTGGGGTATTTTTTCATTGGCACACTTTTCCAGAACTCAATGGTCCCTTCCCTTAAAGCAGGTTTCAGTTGGTCCTCCTCACAAAGATCGATCATCTCCAACTCAGCCTCATCTGTGACTAGCGGGGCTTTCAAACAGTCCGTCTCCGCATTAAATGGGTCGACGAGGAACGTAATCTGTGGCCTTTTCAGTTGTAGATCGTGGAACCGGGTCACAAAGCTTTCGTGCAGGTTTTCAATCATTGTTGCCATTATCTCATATATATATCATTATATCATTATCTGGCTCTTTGCTTATTCAGGGCGGCGCTGGTGACTTGCCCGCTGGCTTTTAGCAGAGTGGGAAAATGCGTTAAATCTCCCTTTTGAATATGCGCCTTGAACAGCTTCAGTTTGTTGACAAAAGCAAACACACTTTGCACCAGGTCAGGCAGTATTTTTAACTTACCCTGCAGGGTCAGGTTCAGTCTGTCCAAGTGACACAGCATGTCGACCAAAAAGGCCGGATCCATAATCCACTCGAGGTCCGAGAGCTCGGGATAGTCCTTGTCTGCAGTGCAGCGGCAGGTCACCTGGAAGCCCTTGGTCCAGCTCAGCGATGAGATTCTTGAATTGCCTGTGGTTAAGCGCATGTGTGCGGATGTAGTTGACGATTTCCATCACAGGCTTCATGACGTTGTTTAAATGCACGGGTTCTGTCTTTTAATGGCACAATATCAAGGAGTTCTTCTTTGATCACACAATCGTTTGACACAGACCGTGCAAATATTGCCAACTGAGGCTTGTCTTGTATGTCACAACTCTCATCCAAAGCGACACTAAAATACTCACATGCTTGAAGGTCAGAGTGCAACTGTGATTCAATAGCCATGTTAATGTCTGATATTCTGTGTTCAACAGTGTGGCGGGACAGTTGGACGTCTGATACCATTCGTTTTAGTTTGTCGTTTTCAGGAGACAAGATTTCAACAACGTCACTGAGGCATTTTTTTACGAACTCCCCTCCATTGTATGGCTTTTTAGCCGGTGCAATGTTCCAAGCCAGTTGATACGATGCAAGCGTTACGGTCTCTGAGTGCTTCGTAAATTTTTGGAAAAACTGTCTGCTTTTCTGACTGACTTTTCAAAGTGACCAACTTGTGCTTGCAAAGTTCAGTCCCTTTTGGAAATTCCTGGTCGATGTTAGCATGGAGTGAGCTGTAGTGGCGCTGAAGATTTGAAGCTTTGAAATGCGCTAATGATGCCTGACATAAGGCAGAATGGCTTGCCATTACGTTCAACAAAAAAATATAAACTCTCCCACTCTGTTAAAAATGTCCTGTGTTCATCTTCATATTTTCGTTTTGCTGTGCATTTTTTCCCTACCATTTTGAGAGCGAACTGGACAAAATGACAAGAGTCGCGCATGCGCAAGCGTAACCTGTTAACGGCGGACGGTGAACATATAAAAATCAGCATTTCCTCTTGCGCCCCACTTGTAATAAATACCGCCCCAGTTTGATAAATACTGACTTAAAGGAAACATGGTGTTCATGTATTTTAATGCAAACCACAAAGTGAGCAGGCTTTTTCACTGCAGTGTTTTTTTTCGGTTTTTTGGAAGAATATTTCCAGAGCCTCGATATGCGAAGTCAGAAACGTCATTTATGGAGCTCCGCAGGCTGCAGCCTGTTGGATGTTTGTCTTGACCTGCAAGGTTGGGCTTTAAAAGTGAGAGCTCATCGCTTAAAATAGTGATAGCTTCAGCAGCAAATCCCATTGTGAAAAGCACGCAACATATTTTTCGCCGCGCTCTGTCCAGCTGTGTCTCGCCTGAGTGCAGCGCATCAGGCGGAACTCCGCCGTGCGCGACACAGAGCAGAGGAGAATTGTAGACGCGACCCAGAAATGACATGCTCTCGTGTAGATAAGATCAATAACATACGGCCATTTAGTTTGTTTAATAGCAGAACAAGGTGCAGACCTGTTCCATATTACTCTGCCAGCCACTATATTGCAGCTCAGACGCTCAACAATGGAAAATCATTTGCGGCAACTAAATAATATTTTTTTGGACCAATTAAGTGAAATTGGACATTTTCTCACGCCACACCTGACGATCTATCACACTGGTGTGCCGCGGCACAGTGGTTGACAATCACTGGTCTAAAGTATTTGCAAAATCAATAAAAAGATTTAAAAAAAAAAAACACAAACTTCGATACGAACGTAAGAGCCGCATGAAACCAGGCAAAGAGCCGCATGCGGCTCGGGAGCCGCGGGTTGGCCAGGCCTGGTCTAGAGAAACCCCACAGTGGCTGTGCACTGCTCACTTTCCATGAGACGGAGTAAATGAGCTGGATGGAGTTTTAATGTGTGTTAATGGGGACATGATGAGTTCACCGCTGGGAGAAGCTTTACACCAGCGAGCTTGGCTTTTACTCAAGTGCCATTTAGACAACACGCACGCATGCACACACACACACACACACAACTTCGAATTAGATACCACAACAACACAAACTGATTTGTGAGAACTCTGTGTTAACTTACACTGATTCCTGGAGGCTCACCCTGTCTACAACAAAACCCTGACTCAACTGTAACTCCAGCGTGCTCTAACCTTGAAGCTGCACTTTTTATCTTTATTCATATCTGTTCGTCATATTACATATTCACATACGTACATGGAATTTGGTCTCTGCATTTAACCCATCCTAAGGAGCAGTGGGCTGCTGTGAAGTGCAACTGGGGGTTCAGTTTCTTGCTCAAGGACACTTCGACATATGGGGAGACTGGATGGAACCGGCCGCCCCCATATCATCCAAGATGGCCACCATGTCAGATGGAACCAGGGGCGGAAAGTCTCGGGGCGCCAATGGCCCCTTTGCCCACTTTCTTGAGCCACACCCTTCTTCAAATCTGCCTTTAGTTTGATCTCAACTACATACCTGTGAAGTTAAGTGATGAGGGATTTTGTGTACAATGTAACCGCCCAGAATTATTGTCCCACAATGCAGTTCTCCTCGGGTCTGGTTTAGCGTCTTTCAGCACATTGTTTTTGGTTTTACAGCTCTGGTTCTGCCGAGTGAAGCCAATGCTGAAGTGTCATAAACTTGCCTTCTCTCTACTGACCAGCAGGGGGCGACTCCTCTGGTTGCAAAAAGAAGTCTGATTGTATAGAAGTCTATGAGAAAATTATGAAGGGAGACATGCAGTACTGAGGGCAGCACGTGGCTCACATTTACAGCTTCACAGGGTAAACTGAATAAAGAAAGTAAAGAAATAGATCTGCAGCAAAATGACCCATTTCAGACATCTGTAATCCTGACCATGGACTACTGGACTCTTTTTGTTTTTAGTTCATGTCAATAAAGAATGAGTAGTTTTGTAAGACTAGTTTTGTACAGACTATTATAGGTAATATGTTATGGTAACCATGTACGATCACTTATCTCTTTGTTCCTCTCATCTCACATCATAGGAATCGACTTAAAACTTGCATTCTCTCTAACTGCCAGCAGGGGGAGACCGCTCCAGTTGCAAAAATAAGTCTGGTTGTATAGAAGTCTATGTAAATGACTCTACTTCTCTCTTGATTTATTCCTTCAGTAAACATTGTAAACATGAGTTTATGATCTCATTCTCTAGTTTTCAAGTCTTCTTCAATACAGCATGATGTTCATTTAGTAAATTATGGTTTATTTAGAGTAAAACAGACCATAAAGCAGAGTGTGCTTTGGGGCGGGCTTACTGTGACTGACAGTTGCAGAGACGGATACGGCGTCACTACGTCACTTCTCCACATTCCAAATACGGTCACTTCCGTTCACTGGTTGCGAAAAAACAACACAATGGCGGCAGCCATAATTCAAGATGGCGAAATTGCCGAACTTGAGGGTACATAACGGGCAAACCAATAAGTGATGTTATGATGACTACATCCACTTCTTATATACAGTGCATGGTCCAGACTGGTGCATCGTATTTAATCCATTGAAGTGACAGTGTTTAGCATTTTCGTAATACGACTGGCTTTCAAGGTTAAATGTTTCACAATCTACTTGCCCACAAGAATTGATCAACAATCACATCCATTTATCTTTCTTGGTATTGCTTTAACCTCCTAGAGAGCGCACAGACATGAGAAAAACTACATGTGTACTTCATGTGAGTGAGCGAGAAGTATATATTCAATTCAGTTTATTTTATATAGCCCAACATCACAAATACAAATTTGCCTCGGAGGGCTTTACAATCTGTACACATAACATCCCTGTCCCGGGACTTCACATCGGATCAGGAAAAACTCCCCAAATAAAGATAGTAAAAACCCTTTCACAGGGAAAAAAGGGAAGAAACCTTCAGGAAAGCAACAGAGGAGGGTCCCTCTCCCCGGATGGACAGAAGCAATAGATGTCATGTGACCAGAATGAATAACGTAATGGAGTTACAGCACATTACATGAATATGACATAAATTATTCATAATGAGTAGTATAGGCATGGACCACGATCCAGATAACCCCAATATATAGAGAGATAAGTAGAGAGAGAGAGAGAGACAGACAGAAGTAGAGAGAAAGGCGGCAATGTGCCTCACTTGAAGACTGTTCCGCCCTCTCTCCCTGTTCTCCCTCTCTCTCTCTCTCCCTGTTCTCTCTGTTCTCTCTCCGTGTCTCTCAGTCTGCCTGCTGTCGCCGCTCTGTCCGCACTGTACCACTGTGGAGGCTGTTTAACCCGACCTCTCTCTCTCTCTCTCTCTCTCTCTCTCTGGATGATACGTCGCTGCCTGTGGAAGCGGACCGTGAGTAGCCTTGTTGCCTTTTACTCTCTTCTCTGCTCTCGTCTGTCTTTAGGAGGGAGGAAGTGCGAGTGAAACACCTGCCGCAGAAAGCAGGACTCTGCTCCGCGTACGCAGCGGGAATGTGGGCGTAAATGTGTATTTATAGAGCCATTAGTCACCTGGAACACGCACTTAAGAGGTGGCTTTAACAGCTATTTTAACAAACTCTGAATTACATTCATGTGAATCTGGTAGTACATCTTTCATATAATGTGGGCTTTCTTTTTAATCTTGCACAATTATGGTAATATTATAGCTGACCGGATACTTTAACAGATTATACAAAGTAAATCCGGAGTTTTTGATAGAATGTGTCACTGCAGGAATATGGAAATGGTGAAAAAGGTAGTCCATAAGTCTTTCTGTCTATCTACCTGTCTGTATAGATGTATATCTATCTAGCTTAATTAGTCCCTTATTCAATCAATCAATTAATCAATCAGCCTTTCTATCCATACATCGACATTTCTGCAGTTCTTCAATAGTTGGTATTATTCCCGGCAGTGGGATCATTAGGTCAGTGTGTCAGGTGTTTCTCATCCCATTACGTTCAGTCACACATCGCTTCAGTGTTTACTGGATCCAATGGCCCACAGTAAGTGAACGAGATGCTCTCGCTGTAGACAATAAACGCTTTAAAGCCATCCAAGAAAAAGTCAGAGCATGCTGTGCGAGAACATCTCCGCTCTCTCCCCCCGCCTCTTCTTCACACAGCAGGCTTTTTTTTTGTTGCTCCCATTAACTTGTTGCAAAAGCAAGTCAAATTGCATTAGCAAGGGGATGAGCTGGAGCCGCTGACGGCACAGTACAGCGGGCACTTGTGTGTCTGCCACAGCTCCAGGGGTTGTGACTGCAGACCATTAATAAATCATGAGACTGTACAAATAAATCAGCCGCCTGTGTCACTGAACCCCTCCGACTTTATCTCGCTCTGTGCAGGGGACCAGACCAAGAAAAAGATGAGAGCAGAGCCGGCTATTTAGAACCGTTTGTTATGTGTTGAACTGAGCTGGACGGGTTCCACATTAAATCACCGTAAAAACACGTTTTGAAGGAGACGGCTTGTGTCAATCAGAGTTGTAGCTCATTTACTGCCCACCAGTAATTCAATATGGCAATTTGTCATCTTTTAATGGAATCAAATCGTGATGAGATTACACATCGAGACACCGCGGTACGCGATAACATCGTCTAAATGTATAATAACAAGCACAGACTAGCTCAAATGACTCAGAAAAAAGGTTTGACCAAATCAGATTGCTTCTTCATGCTTACTGAGATGGATTACCTCGAACGACATGCCACTTGCTTCTCCTTCGTCCTGAGGAATTCTTGTTTTGACTTATTGTAAGTCGCTTTGGATGTAATGTAATATACTAATACACAAATGAGTACATAGGTGATTTTGAGAGAGAGAGAGAGAGAGAGAGAGATCTTTCTCTCTCTGGAAAGCATCGTCTTCATTGAGCTACAGGGAAATGCTTCAACAGACCTTAATGGTCTTCTTTTTGTAAACAGCCGGTTGAATGAATCCTCTGTTCCTCCTTTCAACAGCAACAGTCGTCATAAAATCAGTAAGATCTCCTTTTCTCAACTTACTCTTAAGTCTGCGCTCTTCCGCTCCTTTTCTCCTCCCTCCCTCGCTGTCTTTCTATTGTGAGGAGCATCAGGTCAGTTCCTTTTCTTTTTCCTTCTTTTGTTTCCCACTCTTCTTGTGTCCACCTCACAATCCTGTTGCTGTGTGTGTCGTGGGATTACAATTCTCAGTAGTTTTTTTTTGTTGCTTCGCTGGCTACAAAAGATATATATATATATATATATATATATAGAAAAACTAACTGTCTTTATCTGTTTGTCTGTTCCTTTATTTCATTCATAACGACGTTACAAGTAACCCATCCTCTCCTCTTCCTCCTCCTCTTCCTCCTTCTCCATCCTCTCGCACTGAACTATAGTGCCGACCTCTTTGGAAAGATAATCTGTGCTTTTCTTTTTTTTTTTTCTGGACCTTGAAGGCAGAAGGATGACTGTGGTTTGCTAAGAGCCTCAGCTTTACTTACTGGTTCCTTTTATCTCCCCCCACCACCCCTGACCCAGATTTCTCTCTCCCCTCCCCTTGTTTGCCGTCTCTCACAGAAGTCATACGGCGGTGTGACCTTTAAAAGAATGCGTTCGCCCTGGGGTGAAGTTGAGTGTGATGTTATTCATTAGTACATTTGGTTGAGAAGACAAATGTGAGTATGGATGGACTAAACGAGACATTTAGGTCTAGTTATTTTTTTTATTTAAAGTTTTTCCTTCATTTTGTCTTTTCTTTTTGACATTCGGTCCAGAATTTGGGTCCAGACTCAAATACCTCAACATCCATTGGATGTATTGCCACTTGATTGGCTACAGATATCTGTGAGGCTCAAAGAATGAAACCCAAGGACTTTAACGATCTCATGACATTTATTTATTTCTAGCGCCACCAGCAGATCAATGTTTTCTCTTATCCTGTGAAATATCTGAAAATCTCATAGATGGATAAAAAAAAAAAAATTGGATTAGGAAAAGAACAATTCAAGGACAGTATATGAAACGGGACCAGCTGGAAAGAGAGGAAAGAAGACAAGAGAGGGGATTTATTTTAAAGGACAGGAATGAACAGGAAGTAGGGGAAAGAAAAGAGAGGAGAGGAAGAGGTTGAGAGGAGAGGAGGGCGATGGGAGACATGATGGATGGAGGGGAGAGGAAAGGAGGATACAAAAAGAGCTTGAGAGGAGGGTGGATGTGAAAGAGAGAGCAGCGGTGGTGTAATTGCTCTCCAGAGGAGTTGTGATAAACAGCACTTAAGAGCCTCTGCGGTTAAGTAATCACTGTGATTAGAGGCCACAACGGCTACAGCTAACCTGACATGCATTATACTGTAACATAACATAGCATAGCATATCATAATATAGCATTACTTGACAACATGCTGTTGTATAATAAGTTGTGGTATTTTTGGACATTTTGTGAGAGGATTTCCACCAAGTGGACGTTGCTTTTAAGGATTGAGTGACAGATAGTGTTTGTTTTTTTCAGTGGTTTGACTTCCTTTATGTAGTGTGTGGGCTCCTAGCTGGCAGCCTTCATGCACATTTTGCAATTATTGGAACAATATTTCTCGTATTAGAAACGGCTGTTGGCGGTGCTAGAAAAAAAAAGATGGTTGTGCCGTTAGAAAGTATATATCAAATGTATATACATATATTAAGTTAATCAAATGGCTCAGTATATATATATATATATATATATATATATATATATATATACTGTATAATCAACAGCTGTTCCTAGCAGCGCCAAGAACTGTTTCTAGTATGAGAAATATTTTTCCAATAATTGCAAATATATATATATATATATATAATGTCTACTGAGCCATTTGATTAACTTAATACCTAAATATTGATCATTTGAACCTTCATTCCTAAAAAGTTGCACTTATAATTTCCCTTGCTATAGTGCTCAAAACAATTGATACACAATGTAATAATACAACCGTACAAAGTAAGCTCAATTTCAATCTACTGTAAATCAGTGGCGGGCCGTGGATTTGGTATCTGCGCCCGCTGTCTGTTTAGTTTAACAGCTGATCAGTTCCAGGGTGTGTACTGACACACTGACCAATCACAGCGCACGTTAATGGTCACGCGGGCCCTGTGGCAAAACAGATGCTAGCAGGCCTTCTCATATAGTTTAATAAGCTCTCGAGTCCATAGAGAAACAGAAGTGAAATGTGATTGGAACAGCGCTGTTAATGAGAAAATAAGCTAATAGGGACAAATCATTTAAACTTTGTGATTATGTTTAAGCCAGCAGGCCCTGACGGCCCGCCACTGCTGTACATGTACAATAGTGAATGTTTAAGTGTTATCCAGTAATCCATGCCAGGGCAGTCATCAACGCATATTGACCAACAGTTTAATCTCCCTAAAACTAAAGGAACGCCCGCGTCGGGGTGACGGTTGGACAAGTGGATACTTTTTTGTCCGGTTCGGAGAGAGAAACGTCAGCCTGCAAGCTCACGGCTCGCCTAATTGCATAATTGTTCCGGAGACACAAAGAGCTGTCGTGATTCTGGTCTCCTAATTAGAGGGATGACTCATAGGCGATAGCGGGTGGCAGTGGTTTGAGACACACACACACACACACACACACAAGAGGCCTGTGGTGATTGAAGCTAGCTACACGCTTAATTGGCGGTCTCGAAGCAGAGTGGTGTTTTTGTGCCGGTGTGTTTAATGGTGGGCGACTCTGCTTGTTTTCCAGAGTCGAGAGCTCATTTGCATCAGCAACAATGCCTCCTACCAACCTGCGTTTTGTTTGTCGTCATGCCGATAGGACACTTGTGTGTTTTCCCAAAGGTTTGACTTTGAAACTTTGCTGTGTTTTTTTACCTCTCTTCTTAGCATGCATGCTATTCTCTTCTGCTCTCTTCCTGACAGACACAAGTGAGGGCACGTTTTACTGCTCATAAGAAAATTATTAGCTCCTGTTGATTCGTCAAAGTGATAGTGTGAAGAATTATAAGTATTCAATTAGTATCATTAGAAGATTTGGCTGAGGAATGAAAGGAGGTGATTATCAGGCTGCGTAAGTTTCATCCTTTTAGAAATAAATTAAAAACTGGAATTACCACGTCGCGTTTGTATGCCGGTCAAGTTGCGGTTTACAACCATGTCTGTCCAAAATGACACTCGCTACATCTTTTTAACCTTTTAGGAATTTGGCTGAAATTGTCATAATTAGCGTGTAAATGATGTGTCTTATGGCCAAAAAAAGATTTCAGTATCGCCAGGACTTAGTTTTGATGGTGCATTTCTTCAAATGGAAAAATAGATCCTGGTATCAACAAACTCTGAAAGCCTTCCCAGAACAGTGTGAGTCTGTAACGCAACGAAGCAGGTCTCTGTGTTGATGAAACGATACGGCTGACGGCCTGCAGACGGAGAAAAGGAGATTTAAACAAATGAGAGGGAAAAAGTGTTTGTATGTGAGTCTGTGTGTATGTGGGGGGGATTATAGTGATCAGAGGTGTGTGTTAGACTCTCTAACCCATCTTCTCCGTTTGCGTAACTGCTGACAGTCTGACGCCGCATCTAAATGCACACAGGACGTGATGACGTCACCGCTGTCTGTCTGTAAACACTGTGAGCCCTGTCACACACACACACACACACACACACACACACACACACACACTCGAATGTCTCCAGTGTGGAGACAGTAGCAGCACCTGCGGCCAACATTAGTCAGAGGGTCGATATCGCTCTCTCTCTCTCTGTTTCTCTACTTTCTTTCTCACCCATTAAACCTCCATCTTTCTACCCACTTTCCTTTTTCCTCTCCCGTTCCTTTTTCTAACCCCCCCACCTCTCTTTCCTTATTTATCTCAAGATCAATGAATTTTGTCCTCTATTCTTATTCTCTCTTTTCTTCTCCGTTATGTTTGTGTCTCGTCGTTCCCTCTCGTATTATTTATTTTCCATCGCTTCTCTTTTCATCATCTTTATTTTTGTCTGGATCTAAAATTATACTCCATTTGGCTCTCCCCCTTTTTCCATCTCTTACATTATCACCACTCTCTTTCTCCCCTCCCTCTCTTTACTTGATCAATATTTTCCTTCTCATTGTCTCTTATTTCTCCCTCCCATCTCTCTCTCTCACACTTGGTACTGAACAGACTTGGTTATAACTTGACTTTTGGCGATTTATGATGAATGGTTTGCGGTGCGTTTCTTTGATGCTGTGTTTTAAGGCTCCTCCTCAGACTTCCTGCTGGATTCCAAAAGTGAAACTCCTTCAGCGGAAGTCGAGCAGGTCCGACGGTTTTGCCGCTGCCCTCCGAGCGCCGGAGGCCATTTTTTGTCTTCTCAGAGTGCAGACATAGAGCTTTGGGTCAGGCAGGCTTTTATACAAAATGAGATTAGTGGTGAAAGGCTTCTCACTCTGAAAACCACTAGAAGAATCAGGATGGTTATTTAAAGGCTTGTTGAGGAAAAGGATGAACATCTAGATTAACTCTGAAACAGTCTGATTTAAGGAGAAGATATCCATCTAGATTTCCATTCAATGTGCTTAATAATATTCATAAAATCGAGAAAACCCTTACTTTGACCCTTAACCCTGACTTTGTGTTTGTGTTTCACGAGAGACTTTGGAAGCGTTGATGTTGTGTGTGTCTGTGTTCAAGTTGGAATGCATGTGTGTTTCGCTCTCTCTCTCTCCCCCCAGCAGCCTCTACTCAGGTCTGCACCTGTCAGCTGTTTTAGTGACATAGTATTTGAACATGATTCGTTGAAAGTTCAAACATCTCAGAGGATAAAAAATGGGGTTGCTGCATCGGCAAGAAGAAATACAATAGAAGAAATACAAATCAGGCCGTGTGTGTGTGTGTGTGTGTGCGCGTGTGCGTGCATGATTGTGAATGTCAGACACGTTGCGCTGACATATGGACGAGTAATGTGCGAAACGTCTTCCATGATTACTGTCATGTGCAAAGAGCAGCAATGACATTACTATCCAAAGGGTTTGGTCCGGATTATTACAAAACTGCCTGTTTACAGGTCCAAGAATGCTCCCCTTGGTCCACCAGCTAGCTGCTAACCTTCCCTCTCTGCCGTTTGGTGCTGAGCAGGTTGCGTGCAGCGTGTTCATCAGAGCTGAAAACAGATACGAGGCCGATGAGAGCGCTGAGAGTGAACCAAAGCTGGAAAAGCTAAATGAATTTGAAGACACTAATAAGACCCGTAGCGCTGAGGGGAGCCGCAGAGTCTCAGTGGGTTTTGGCGCTGCAAGCGATCGCTCTCACATGACAAATTATCCAATATTAATATAAATTATAGATCAGTCCAACTTTATATTTCAATATATTGATAATACAACGCAAAGAACAAGAAAAAAAACGTAAAGGTCGGATTACACGCCGCTACTACCTTCGGTCAGTGTCCCCGTTTGTTCCCCGCTGTAGCCAGCTGGCACTCATGCTAATTCCCCGATAACTTCTGCTAGCGCTCCGCTAGCTCCCCGACAACCACCGACGGCTCGACACCCGACTTGGGCAGAGGGGACGCAGCCAGTAGCAACAGCAGCGGGGAGCTAGCAGCAGGAGAGGGGAGCTAGCAGCAGGAGAGGGGAGCTAGCAGCAGCGCTAGCTAGCTCCCTGCTCCTAGCTTGCTACAGCGGGACACTGACCGGAGGTAGGAGCGGCTTGTAACCTGACTTTTACGGTACATTTAATCTACGTAAAAAAGCAAACTAAGTGCAATTACATGGTAAAAACGAATGCGAAAGACAATCAATGAACAAAAACGCAGAAAGTCACAGAGAGACGTTTTCTACTAAAGACCGTCATCTACAAACACCATCAAGGTCTGAGTGACTGAAATTGCATTGCTGGAGGGACACCATAGCTGCTGCAGCTGCTGTTCTGTTCAAAGCCTCATTGGAGTTAAAATTTAGATGAACTTTTAACTCCCGGGGCTCTGTTTGCTCGCCCCCAAACAAGACCAGAAAAAAACCTTCAGACACGTACCGGACAATATACACAACAGCATCCAACACCAACACAAGCTAAATCTAATGAGGTCACATTCAAATGAAAGATTTTCGGTTTTGTTTACCCGTCGTAATTTGGTTACATCTCAGGAAATGAATATGACTAAACATTGAGGTAAATATTGCCATCGGATCCAGAGGAGGACTGTAGCTGCTGGCAGCAAAAATGAAATTGTCCTTTTACTTGAATCTGTATCCAGACCTATTGTACTCCACCCTCTGTGTTGTTGTTGGACCAGAGGGGTCGCTTTTCAGAAGCAAAGTAAATAAAGCTTGTTATATATATATTTGTTTGGTATTGCTTCGTGAGGTTTGACAGATTTAAAAGGACCCACGAGCTGTAAAACTCACTCAACACAACTTTAAATAGTGTTTTCAAGGATTTATTATTGTTGGACAGACAGCAGCTTGGGAGACAGACAGCACACAAGGGCCGTTCTTCTCAAAAATGTCTCAGACAGACAGGAGTCTAGTCTATTGATACATATTTTGCATGTTGATTCATGTACAGTTCATGGTCAGATTAGAAATGCTGAAGATTTTAAAGTGATTGGGGTTTTTGCAGCAGTTTTTTGGTTGTTCACAAACCAGCTAGCTGACAGTTTGCAGAGATGCATACCCGAAAGCAACGCCCACAATTCTGGGCTGAAGGAGAAACTCAGCTACTTTTAAACGTTATGAAAGACAAATATTAAAATGAAGGAGTCCGCGGCGGACACGCATTGGCAGCTCTTCCTCCGTTGGTTTCCTTCCCTGAGCGGCAGCACTTTGACGTGAGACATAGTGCGATACAACATGGTAGCGTGTCCCCTCTTACCCTCTTAACCTGCTCTCCAAATCATAATCCATGCTCCGCGAGAATGTCTCGCCGAGTCAGTTTTAATTTGGCGTAACAAATTTTTTCTTTCCACAATGGTATCTGTTTTGATTTGTTGTTCAGCCTCACAGCCCAAAGCCTGACTGACCGCCGGCTATCGCTTCCACCCGGCTGACAGAGAAGCCGGTTTGTTATTAATGACATAAAAAATATACTGAATAATACTGGGAGGCATTTTGGTTTACAAAAGCCTTCTCTATTCTGTTCCTCTTTGTGGTTTTTAATCCTGTGACCAACTGCATAAATAAGTTGCACCACGAGACAAATACATGTGCATTTGTAGCAAATAGCATAATTATATAATTTAAATCAGTGAAATATTATCCTAATTGTATTTATTTTCTCTCCTATACTTTTCTTTTTAGTTTTAGATTAGATTCAACTGTGTTGTCATTGTACAGTTACTGGAATATTTTAAAAACAGTGATTCATCCATAACTCAGCAAAGTTGACATAATTTATTTTTGCACTGCATAATAGTAGATAGTAGTGTTGTTATCATGTCTGCAGGGTTCAAGTTACAAGATTAAAAAGCACTGAGGTCATAATAATCATCCCGGAAAAAAAACCTCATAAACTGTGACGACCACAGAAAAGAGAGGAACACGATGTGTTTTTGATAGTTGTCTCAGACCAGAGCCTGACTTACAATACTAATGACATTTTGTTTGGTTTTCATCGCAGCTGTTTCCTCTTTTTAAGCCAGCCCTCCTTGAATCGTCCCTTTATTTGATCACCTACGGCTAATGCTTGCACCTGTGTACCAGTGTTTGCGGAACCATATTAAAACATTTACTTTTGATACAGCTGATCGTATGAACGTCTTCCTCTATAATCATATCACTAGGACAACAACCATTTGCAAATGTTACTTGGCGCCATCATGCTTCTGATCTACATGAATGGCTTTGCCGCTACGTCTTCATCTGTGTTGCTCTTTTGCTGATGATACTGGCTTGTTTCTGTCACATACACATTTTAACACACTTATTCTTGTTGAAAATAATTCTATTCATTTGATCTCATGTATAACATTGCTTGTCCATCAATTGGTTCGATCAATAAAATAGATTGTTTGTTAACCTTTTTATTTAAGTCTAGTGTATTCATACCACACATATTGGACCACGTTTGGGTCGCCACTCTTTCTTATTTATATATAACAAATATTCAGTTCAAAGTTCAAAGAGGAAAAACATTTTTGACACTTGAACCCTCCGTGCCCTTCTGTCACTCGACACCACCAACCAGAATAGAAGAGACCAATCAGACAAGAAGAGACAAAACAGGATGCAGCCACATCCTGGCAGCAGACCGGTGTTGGCACACACACACACACACACACACACACACACACACACACACACACGTTTGTTCTTTAAGACTATTGAGGACCAATAAACAGTATGACTAAACCAAACGGTTCATAAGTCAGAGCCATGTCATGGCCCTCATGTTCCACGTTATTTCAAACAAATGCATAACATCACTTGCATTAATCCCACCAGATATGTTCAATCATTTTGTGTGTTATATACTTATGTATATAATATGTATACATAATTATTGTGTAATTATGTATATATATTTTTTTTAAATAACATTGTCATGGATTATTGTGTTACCAAATCAGGTTTGGCTGCTATGTAGGCGTTATATATATATATAATTGTTTAAATGTTTTTCTGCATATTGGTGGGTGGACATTCTAGTTAAGTGCTATCTGTCAACGAACATAGTCTCACACGCTCACTCATCTACACACCCACACATACCCTAGACTCGACAGAAAGTCAGACAATCATATGTATGCTCCTTCTCAGTCCCTCTGACACACACACACACACACACACACACACACACACACACACACACAAACCCAGAGCTCCGGTGGGATTAGTCTGGCAGGCAGCGCCTCAGAAATGAGTGGAGGTTTTCTGCAGCCCGTCATTAAAACTGCTGACACCTCCACATCCAAACCTCCACTGGAATAGTATTTGTCTGAGGTACAGTGCAGCAGCCGAGGACAAACCGCCGTGTCCCACCGACAAAAACACTTCAGACTTCCACCGCACAAGCAAGACAGTGAGCAAACGCACGGCTCGTTGTGATCCAACGCGTTCTTCCTCCCTGATCGCCAAACACGATTGGTCAGTGGCCCTATTGACGCTCTAGGTATCAGTTTTAAAGGAGACACGTCAAAATGAACTTCCAACGTAGGTTTAATTATATTTAGGGTTACTTACGCGAAAAAAAATACTCATTTGGGGCTGAGGAGTGGTTTGGGTTAAATAAGTATCTTTATTACGTAACATAACTACGCTTTTTAGGCAACTGGCTTTTAGTAATGTCCGGACATACGCAACAACTACAGTTGAATAACTACGTTGACTTGGTTTCACAGGGGACACAAAGAGCGGTCTCCTGGGTGAAAGTCCTGCGTTTGTCGGACCGGTTTATCCTCTATTCTTGCTTTCGCGCTATGAATACTACGTTCGTTGCTTTGAAGAATACAAACAGAGAGCTTCACATTGGAGTTAGTTGAAAGTCCGGTGCGTCCCGTGCAGACGCACAAGGGTGCCTCGGTATCAGACCGGTATTTCGGTATTTGACAATAACAATGTATGCAATTTGTAAAGAAAGAAAACACCTTCCCCACACAAGTCACAGAAATAAAAAGGAGCAAGCCCATAACAACATATGGTCAGAATTTAGTGGTTGAAGATGGACTGTTTGGGGACACTGAGGGTAAAATTACACAACATCTAACACCCTTGCAGGTACACTACAACATCACAGGTGCTACCAGGGCACAGCATCATGTCTATTGGCTACTGCAGAAAGGAAATACGTCATCCATACACACAGACACACGCACACAAACTGCCTCATTCATTTCTCTCCAGAATTACAGTAACAAGCTCTGGTGATCTGATCAAGGCCAAATTAAGATTTGTTCAATAAAGCACGATGCGGGAAACGTCACAGGAAAATGTGACACTTTTATTGAAGTCATTAATTTCCCCTGCGGGGCATCAGGTTGAGCTTACGAGGGCTTTGAAACACGGACGGCTGCACTGCCACCCGAGCATGAAATGAACAGCCAGGATTAACTACCTGCAGCCTCCGCCTCAGGCACCGGACTGCTATTGTCTTCCCCTGTTCAGTTTCTGTTCTCTTCAACTCACTTCTTTCCTTGCAACACACTCGTGTTTTCTTTTCCTCCCACATGCCAATAACTGACTTCCTCATTGTACCAGATGGTCAGAGTGTCAAGTACAGACAAGCTGGATGCACGAGGAGGTTAAGGGGTAGCAAATGAGCCGATGCACGGGGCCTTTGTAGCTGCGCCGCCAGCTTTCACCCAAACTGAACGTGTCGAGGCAGCTACCATACCATGTGGAGACATTCCGGTTCATGTTTGGCGTCTTACCCCGAAGCTCGTAAAGATTGCTGATAGTGAAGACAATGTGGGTATGTATCTTCTTCTTTTCATTGATACCAGGCATAGTTCTTGATTCCTACAAAACAGAGTTTAGAAGAAATGCAATTGGAATGCTACTCGGAGGAGAAAGATGACATAACAACGGAGCAGGAAATGAATGATCAGGTTACAGAAATGTCTCGAGAACATCAAGAACTTTTGTCCTCAGCTTTTGTAATATCCCCGCTTGGTGCTGCAATGATTGATGAGTGTATTTGTGTTTGTATGAGAAAACTATTGACCCAACTCATTGAATACTGAGTCAGTGCCGCATGATGTCTGATACCGGTCCAGTGCAGTAGGGGAGGTTGGTCAAGTCAAAGAAACTTTCAGCCAAGATGCCGTGGTTTGTGTTCTGTGTGAAAACAAGTCAACATTGACTTGTTTTACCTCCGTTTTCTTTCAGAACTTACCCAACCAAGGGGTTTTGTTGCGTTAGTAAACCTATGTTGGACTTGTGAAGGTACAACGAAACAGACATTTGATTCCCTCCTTGGGACAACAAATTATCCCGACACACCCAACCAGCTTTGCATTTGTTATTAACCAACATTTGCATCCGTTTCACTCAATGAATGTTTCAAACCAAAACTGTATCCCATAATATGTTTGTCATGTACTTAAAGTCTCCGATGTCTGTATTTGCATTGTACAAATGTGTGGCTTCCAGCCTGTGGATTGACTTTTGCATTTTAGTTGAAACTTAATGTTTTATAGTTTCTAGGTTTTGTTCTCTACTTAGTTATGAAGAGTGAATAAACACTGTACTTTACTGCTAACTAGAATAGATTTCCAGTACAAGAGAGGAGACATTGAAAAGGAAAAGATGTTCCCGTCATAAAGTCTGGCGTATTGTATTGTTGGTTGATTCACTTCACAAAGGAGCAACGCTCCTGTTATTGTGTGCAGTACAACCTTGTATGAATAACCTATTCATTATCAGGCTGTCTTTGTTTCTTTTTATTACTTTGTGTTACTGTAAACAGGCTGCTAGTCAGAAGTGAAGCTGGTTGATTGAGTTTTGGCTTCCTGAAGCCCGATATAGAAACAGGAAGTTCACATGAAAGAGGGGCTAACTCTCGAGTGTGTGCTGTATATTGTAGAGTGACATAAAGTCGGCAGTAAGTTCTGGCACAGCACTTTAAATTCCTGAAATATTTCTGACAGTTATTCACGACAGGTAGGAATCTGGAAAGTCTTGGAATGGTTTGGGAAATTCAAATCAGTACTGAAGTAGATCTACAAAGACAGTTAAGGAAGGAAATTGACTGGAGTTGTGTTTTCATACCCGTCTTTCTTTTCAGCTGCAGCTGTTCTCGTGGTAGAAACAGGTCTGGAAGTTCAAAGTCAGCTGTTTTGTGCTACAATCTGTGTGTGGAAGCTCAACTTAGCAGGAACTCAAGCCCAAACAGAGCTCACATTGCAACCATAACGTCAAATATCTTCGTCTCAATTTCCCACAGCTTACGTGTGTATGTTTGCTGGCATCATTCCATTAACTTTTTTTATCCTCAGTGCCTCTAAAATATCCTTTACATTCAGTCCTCCCTATTCCATTCACATTCCTGTTTACAGAAGAGACTGATGAAAGACATAACATTACTAGAGCTCTATGATTCATGCGATTCGAAAAACAAGGGTGGAATTTAAGGACTTGTTCAGTGGCAGAATCACAACAGAATTTTTGTATATATATATATTTTTTATAATTAAAAGTTATGGCTATTTTATAGTTTAATTGTTTTTCACAAATGCACTACATGTATTATAATTATTTGTCCCTATTAGCTTATTTTCTCATTGCACACCTCCTCTGTTGCCTTCAGCCTTCAGCTGCTGCATGGCGCTGTGAGGCTGCTGTTTAACAGAGCTCATCCAATCACATTTCACTTCTGTTTCTCTATGGACTCGAGAGCTTATTAAACTATATGAGAAGGCCTTCTAGCATCTGTTTTGCCACGCGGCCCGCGTGACCATTAACGTGCGCTGTGATTTTTTTTAAGGAGAGCGGATGGACTTTATCTTTAATGAACAGCATCTGCCTCGCCATCAGCTGTTAAACTAAACAGACAGCAGGCGTAGATGCCAAATCCACGGCCGCCATTGGATTTGATGATGAAAATGGAATCAGCTGTAAAATGCAGAATATTGTGGAACTTGCCAAAATGTGGATGCAATTTAGAAAAAAAACAAGTGTTTCCCCATTGTGAATGTTTCTTTTTATTCACAGCTCCGAAGCAAAAACATTCTCACTCAAGAAGTAAAAGCAAAAAGCAGCTTTGTTGACAAACTAGACTGCCGCTATTTGAACAATTTAAATTTTGATTAAATTAAGAAATTATTAAACATTTCTGATGATAAAATGTGCTTATATCTTAAAACACAGAATTCAAAACTAGAAAAGTGCATTCAGTAGAGTGCAGATCTCAGCCAGGTGTGTCTACAACGACCACTGCTCTGGTGTGTGATTGAATGAATGCAACCAGTTATTTTAAGCATTGTTAAACATCTTCATTCAAACTCAAAACCCAAAAGGTTTTGTTTTATTTCAATTAACACATTTAACCACATGTTTAAAACTAAAGGTAAGCCGGGAGAATATTTTTTATAATATGATGGTATATATTGATGATAACATGTAAATATGAAAAAGTACAGGGGAAACAAAACTGAAATGTAAAGACAGAAGATATGGTACCATGAAAACAACTCTGTGAAATAAAATAGCAAAATGATGACAGAGATATTGCAAACAACAAAACATCAACAAGCGCAAGTTTTGTATATAAACTCTCATCCATCTCTTCTTCAATTTCGTAATCTCTCTCTAACATCGCCTCTAACAAATTGGATTTCGTTTGCTGTCTGTTTTGGGAAATGTTTTATGTCTCGGCTTTCAGCAGATTGTTAATGTTCAGGAAGACAGATATAAACGGTACTTTGTTTCCCTTTTTTTATGTTTATCTTTAGTTTAAAATCTTTGTTTCTGTCCTTGCTTTATTCAATTTGGATTGTCTCTTTATATTTCTGTCCATTTCTTTTGTCTTTCTGTCTTGCGTTTTCATTCCCTTCTTACTGTAAATACGATTATACTGTCTGTGTGTACCGCGGGTTTTCTTTTTTTGTCCGTTGTTTAAAAGTGCTACATACATGATTCAGAGCATTAATATAGCAGTAAAGACGTAGCGGAGTAATGTCTACCTGAGCAGAGAATGAGGTTGCTCTCCCTCTGCGTGTGTTGTTATCCCACTTTCTCCTTGCTTTGTCAAACAAGCATGCTTCTAGCGCATGTCAGTGCACGTGAGCGTGACCCGCTGGCTAGCTAACAGCGGTTACAGCTGATTATTACACATTTCGGGTTGCCCTACATCCAAACAGTTAGCTCTCTTAGCACTTTTGTCATAGTTAACACTACCAGCACCGTTAGCCACGATAAAAACAAAGTTGGTGCCATGTTGAGAGGTTTTGAGAGGCAATAGAAAGGCTCCCAATCTTGTATGGCTGGATTTCTTGTCTCCAAACATTGCCACTTTCTTCTCGACGTGTGCCGAACATGCGCCACTCGTTTGCCACTGTACTGACGCTCGCCGCTACGGTGCAGTTGCGGTGTAGTTGCACTCAAGCTCCAAAGCCAAGTTCCAAAGCTGAGAAGACAGGGAGTTATTGTGCAGTAATGTCTACCCACCAGAAAAGATGGATGGAAAAAGGTTAATATTCCCAGGACCAGTCTCATGACTCAGCAGCTGATGATGCGCTGGGAGCTGTATCATGGGGACGCTCTCTCTTGTTGTGCTCTGCTGCTCTCAGCAGCATCGTCATCTTGTCGAACATGTATTGCGGTGACGGACTCCGTGTTTTCGGGCTACGCCGTAACAGCAACACATCCTGTCCTGATGATTATTTTCACTGATGTTGTAGTTGTGAGACATGACTGCCCCCATGTAGTCGTTAACTTTATCACTGGTGACCTGTTCTGGAGAAACTGACTCACTAAGATATAGGGCTGCAACTAACGATTAAGCGATGAATCGGATAAAAAAGAAAAGAAGAAAAAAAGCATTAATTTCCAACCCTTTATTCAAAAACAGTGCAAAACATCTCCAGAAAGCACAAACAGGTTGCTCCTTGATCATCCCTGAGCTGTTAATTAAAAAAAATTAATAAAAATGGACTAACACAAAAAACATACACATGTATGCTTTACATCTGCCAAATGTGAGCCCTTTTTTACTGTAATTGATCTCCTTGGAGCAGAGGCTGCTTTTACATACCCTGCTTTATCAATATGTATGAAACACTGGGACAGTGGGAAGCTGTACTGCTCCTCTCATGTCTGTTTTGACCGTTGTTGGCTAAGCCCAACTACGTAATTTATTTCATTCTACTTTGAGTAGAAAAAAATAAAAACCGTTATCCAGATCCGCCGGTGTGCCGGGTTTAACGTTAACGAGTGACTGGTGAACTGAACCAGACCGGGGGGTTACGGCATGTTTCATCACGTTACGTTTTTTTACAAGCAAGACTGAACTGCAACGGAACATAACGGAACTTTAACAACAATACACAACCCAAACACGTTAGCTAACGTGATAGCAAGCTGACTAGCTTCCATTAAAAACAAGTTAGAGGGAAATGAAGACGCTGTCGACATCTTAACGCTGATTGGCCAAGACTCGACACATCAAAGATGTTCTATTTTGCGAAGATCACAACCTCAGCTTTTCTCCTAGTCTCACTCCAATCTCAGAAACGCCGCGAGGCCAGTTGCTCTGCTCCGCTCTTTTTTTTCTCCGCGACTTATTGACTGCCGTAATAATCGCGCGACACAACGAATCGATAATGAAATTCGTTGCCAACACTTTTGATAATCGGTTTTTATCGATTCGTTGTTGCAGCCCTACTAAGATATTTATTTTGTTGATCTCCACTGAATAAGAGCTTAGCGGTAATATGCACCATTCTTATTTCATGTCCTGGTGTTGCACTTTACGTAGATCGCTAAATGACAGCATCTTGAACATTAACACAGATCCCTCCATTGAGTTTTCATTTGAATCATGGGCAGTTGAGCAGTTACTAGGGATTGCTGAATCCGACTTAACACACTAATATGAACAAGCCTCACTGAAAAACGTAGGTTAGGTTTAGGATGAGAACATGCGAGCCCAATGGTTCTCAAAATGTGTGGAAGTATTTTGAGTACATTGAATAGCACTAGAGCAGGGGTGTCAAACTCATTTTAGTGCAGAGGCCGCATACTGCCCATTTTCATCTCAAGTGGGCCAGACCAGTAAAATCACAGCATAATAACGCATAGATAACGACAATATTTCTCTATGTTTAAATCATTGGTGAAGGTTTTTGGATGATGAACCCTATTTTAAAGGTCAACAATGCAGACATCAGACTGCCTGGTCTCCTCTGCAGTTTCCCTCGCTTTGTGGCGCATTTGTGACGCCACTTTCATGACGTCATCCATTTTTAACGACTTGCAACACAATGCCTCGCGGTGAAAAATACAGTGAAATGTCCAAAACGTTATTCTCCATTTGCAGCTTGTACTTTCTCCCTGAATTTCGTCATGACGCCTGTTTTTCTCCAGATCATTGATGGTGCACCGTCTGTACCACACTGACAGCACGGGTTCAGTCCAGTCCGACCCGGTTCAGCGCTTCAACGAGAGCGCTAACAATGTAATTGGCTGTAGTGGTGTCTGTCATGGGTATCAACTCAAGGAACTCCTCGGTGACCGCCAAAATCTCATCAACACCACGAATGAATACGGCCAGTTGAGCAACATCTTTAGTAATGTCAGTAGTCTCATCGATTGCAACTGATTGCGAAAGATCGGAAATCCTATCCGTCACAGTATTCCTCGTTAGGCTAATGTTCGCAACATTTTTACAGTTATCCGGCGGACCCCCTGGCGTGCCGGTATGTTTGACACCCCTGCACTAGAGTCAAATTCCTTTCGATTCTGTTTATTAAACGCTTTCTAACTTCCAATTCCGTAAATGCAGATGCTTTGTCAATGGCCTCAAGCCTTAATTCTAAGGTACTCCTCTAGTCAGTTTTAGACAGCCTGTTTCTGCTCATTTCATTGCAGTGTCTTTTCAAATTAAACTTCCAACATAGGTTTACTGACGAAACTACTTCGTTCGGTTTAGGAAAAGATTGTGGTTTGGGTTCAAATTAGTATTGTAATGTAAAGTATCCTAAGTTTGTTCCGTAACTTTGTTTGTTCCGTAACTGGTTTATTTGTTACATCAAAGAGGGGAAGACAAACAGGAAGGGTTGGGAGACAACATGACAGACACCCCTTTAGAGCCTGTAACATGTTCCAGTCACCTAGCTTGGACCAGTGCAGGTCCATATGAAACACAGTGTGCAACAATTTCCTTCTGAGCTTCACAAAAGCGACACAGGTGAGACTATGACAGACATGTTGGTCCCTGCTGATGACAGATACTGACTGCTGCATTTTGCTGACTCACACGCTCTGCAGGTACATTGAAGTCAGATGCCATAGTAGTAGCATTTTACTCCAAAGATATTTTTAAAAACTGATTACCGTGCTGAAGACTGAGCCCTTTTTAATAATACGGTCTGGTTGTTTGGTCCAGATATACCCAGTCATCTTCACTGCCATCTAATCTGAAGTCACCGTCTGATGTGACTCACCTGTAAATGGATTAGGACTTTGATGGATCGCTGTAATAACTGTGGCCACACCGCTGGTGACAACTGCCTGTCAGCATTTCTGACAGAAGATTTAAGCAAGGTGCTGGTCAGATCATGAAAAATGTAGCAAATTATATCAGCAGCAAACTATGAACTAAGGAAACGTTATTTAAACAATTGCAGTGTGGGTTCTCAAACATTTTTGACCTCATTTTTAGATAAAAAAATGTAAATGATGTGTGATATATCTATCAAGAGATCGCACACACTCTGTGGTCATAACAGGATACCTCTAATACTAATGAACAGATTCCCATCATCATCCTCACCTGGGCCCCGTTCCTCGTACGTGGTTCAACTAAGTCGATCAAATGTCCTATTAGCAGCTTAAATTAACCCGATGATTGAAGTCAGGCTATCTCGGTTTCTCAAAGGCTGATCCGCGCTCAAACAATCTTGTTAATTCGAACCAGACTTCAGTAATCAGGATAATTACGCGTGCCGGTCCTACTTCAAAAGGGGGAAGCGCCGATCACTGAAACCATGACATTCTAACAGTACAATGGCAAATAAACTCAAAAGGAAGAGCCTCTTTTTTCTCCGCTGACGAGCAGGAGATGATCATGAACGCATATGAGGAATTCAAGACCATAATCATGGCAAAATCTAACACCGCCACCGCTGCAAGGGCTAGACAAGAAGCATGGCAAAATATCACAGACAAGTTACCGTAAAAGTCGGGTTACAAGCCGCTGCTACCTCCGGTCAGTGTCTGCAAGCCAGTGTCTGCAAGCTAGGAGCAGCGCTAGCTAGCGCTGCTACTAGCGCTGCTACTAGCTCCCCGCTCCTGCTGCTAGCTCCCCGCTGCTGCTGCTACTGCCTGTGGCCCCTCTGCCCAAGTCGGGTGTCGAGCCGGGGCTGGTCCCGCTACCTTTGGTGGTTGCCGGGGAGCTAGCATGAGCGCCAGCTGGCTACAGTGGGGAGCAAATGGGGACACTGACCGAAGGTAGTAGCGGCGTGTAACCCGACTTTTACGGTAAATGCTAAGTGTTGGGAAAATGTATCGGCTAATTTTAAGTGCCTCATCATCCAAATCAATCAGATTATATTTCTTTAAATGTGCCTGCTGGCAGTAGGCTTAATGGATCTTGCCAGCGAAAATAATTATCTCAAAGATCAGAATAAGTAGATAAAAACAAGACCAAAGAGTATCTAATTGATACGAATTAATAGATACTTATGAGGATATATGTACTGTATGCGCTTATGTATCATGTACTCTATATGCAATCCTGTCTCCTAAAAATTACGTTACCCCAGAAAGTGATAAAACAAGCAGATACGTTGATTAGAAACATATTTGTAATACGTCAAACACAAACGTAATCAGGGAGAAAATACGTTTCCAGTCAAACGTAATTGAGAATGCGTTTTAGTTCTGGGGGAAGGTAATTTTTAGGAGACAGGGTTGATATATGTGTACATGTATGTGTAGATTACCGAACTAGGAGTTTGAATATGTGTGTGTGAATCTGTGTATGGGCGGATCAATATGTATGTATTATTCATAACCAGAAATTCAATCAATTGAAGCAGTGACAATAAATTGTGTGTGATTCTCTCTATTCTTATGAGTCCACCTTAATCATTTTCTACAATAATTATATGTATGGTGTACTAATAACACTCATATAAGTATGAGTGCTTTCAACCCCCATGTAGTTGCAACATAGCCATCAAGAGGACATGGGAGCAAGTAAAAACTAAGCACAAAAACATTATTCAGAATGGTGAGTCAATACAATATGTGCCATGGTAATGTATTGAACAGCTTGTCAGTGTCATATCCTTCATATTTTAGCAAACAAAAAGAGGGCTGATATGGTCAAGACGGGGGAGGACCTAAGACTCCAGATTTGACTCCTGCTGAGGAGCTGGCACTCAGCACAATTATTCTGGCCCATAATGAAGGACATAGCTGGGGGCGCTAATCTAACTAATATCGCTCCTTCAGCAATGGGATCTCTGAGGAAGGGAGCTGCCATTTTTTTCCAGGGGTGTGGCAAGCTTATCCAGCTAACTTAAGTTAGCCTGCGCTGGAGCAGTTTCAAGTTTTTGGATGTGTTGCTATGGTGATTTTGCCAAACTTGCTTCGTGGAACCGAAAAGCCTGGTTTTTGTAATCTTATGCTGAAAATGATCCGGCTAACTCAGTTAGCCAGGTACGAGGAACGGGGCCCTGGACTGTAAAGCTAACATAGCACCCTAACATGCTAAACATGTTCGTTCTCCGCATGGCAGCTTGGCTTCCTTCTGGGTTCTCCGGCTTCCTCTCACAGTCCAAAGACATGCAGCTCACGTTAATTGGAGGCTCTAAATGGCCTGTAGGTGTGACTGTGAGTCTGAATGGTTGTCTATCTCTATATTTGCCCTGCGTTAAACAGGTGACCTGTCCACCCTTCCTTCACCCAATGTCATCTGGGACCGGCTCCAGACTCCCGGCGACCCTGAATGGGATAAGCATTATTTTATTTAATAATGATAGAAGTTGTAGATGTGGTGGAATTGTTATTTGTGTCAGGGTGTGGTGGGGCAAAAACTCAGGCGCAGAGGAGAAGACAGCAGTCCAGATAAGGCAAAATCCAAAATGTTCTTTACTTTACAAAGACAAAAAAACACTTGAAAAACGTACAGACGGTGGTGAAACATGCAGGTGTACGACACGGACCAGAGAAGACAATCCTGCAACAGGCAAGGCGAAGACACAGACAAAATACACAGGGGAGGACAGGCAACGAGGTATAGATGAAAATAATGAGGGCGAGGCTTCACAATTACACAGGGGAAAGGCACACGAGGATGGAACAAGGACAGGTGAAGGGAATAAACAATCAGGAACACTGGTAAGACAGACACAGAAAACACAGGACGTAAAAATGTGTAGGGATCATCGTGGCAACAACAGACCGTCCTCACATTTGAACTAACTACACTAGCTACTGTACAGCCTCGACTCATACACAGGAAAGGGACTTTATTTTATTTTTTCGTTCAACACTATTAGCTGTCAGCACCGTTGCAGTCGTTTGAACCGTTAGCTCTGTGAGCACCGTTAGCTGCAAGCCGTCACCATGTTGCTCTGAATTTTCAAATTGTTGCACCTTTAAAGAGTTGCTTGGATGTTAGTGGTGGCAGCAGTAGCATCACGTTTTACTGTAACGTATGAGAGCACAGTTCACTGTACAGCTGTAGCCTTTAGCATGACTGACAAAAGGATAATTGCATTAGAAGCATGACATGTCTAAATCAGATTTGTGTAATGTTTTATAGCTGCTTGAGGACTGCAGCCAGTGGCATTGATCTGCGACCCCCATCCTGCCACTTGTCTCTGTGTAAAATTAACGCTGATGTTACAGTCGGTGGCCTTCAAAATATGTCTGAGCTCGCCACAGATGTTTTATTTTTTATTTTTTAAAGGGGTACGGCTGTGACTGTCACAGGGATGTCATTTTTCCAGGCCTCAGGCGAACTGCTGTGAAGGGCAGCAAACAGCCAGCTCACAATATCTGTTTGGGGAACTATGATGCATGACATCTTGTTTGGTGCTGATGATGGATTTGAGTGAAATATGCCCCTTTTTAATTCAGCGTAATCAGCTGACATCGATAAAGAAGCAACACTTTTAGTAAGCTCCCCTACAGGATGGAGGTCATGCAGCAACAATCTCTTCAATGTGTCTTAAGTTCTGGCTTACTTTTCTGTTCAGAGAAAAACATTATGGAAGTCATCTTGAGATGTACCAAATATTCTACACAACCAAATCTGCTTTTACCCAGAAGTGCTGAATGATGAATCTAACTTGATCATAAATTGGAGGCGTGTGACCAATTGTTTACTATTAGCAAAAAGCAACGCCTCCTAAAGACTATGTATAAGGGCAGTTGTGTTGTGCAAATACTCTGGCACATGGCCAAGAATTGCCATCAAAAATGTCTGTAAGTAGAAGAACTTCAGCAGCAATGCAATCAAGATACTTTTAAATAAACCTTGTACTGGTGTTACAGGAATACCAAAAATCATTGAAAAGCTGTATGTTAGCCATTAGTTCTGCTTAACGCCTAACTGCTGCTCCATCTCATCCCTCCCCTGTTGACGAGAGTGAGATGGGAGCCGTTGGCGGTCATTCTGGCAGCCTCAGGTCATCTCTTGGCGCCGCGTTATGCAGTAATGACTTATATGATAGCACCCAATCTCTGAGGCAGGTGAGATTGGTGGGCTTTGCTCTTGAGAGCGACAGGCTTAGGTGGGCTGGACTGTCTGTACAAATGGTGCAGACCATCCAAGTGGTAAGAGCGGGATCCACCATTGCCTGTTTAAGTGGTCAGGGTTCCAGGGCGGGTGTGAGGAAAGGAGGCTAGATCCCCTGTTGTGTGCAGTTGGGTCTATTATTTCTTGTCTGGTGGATAGAGGCTGTCTCATGCCACTGTTAAAGTGTATGCAGTCGCCATTTCTTCCTGACGAGGGTTTCTGCGACAGACCCGTCATTGGTCACCCTCTCATGAAGCGGTTCCTGCAGGGGGTCAGGAGACAGCACCCGGTGGCCTTGGTGCTCGAGGCTTTAGTGAAGGTCCTTTTTGAGCCTCTGGAGCGCTCTTCTCTGAAAGCATTGATGGCTACGTGAGTGCATCTCCCAAGCCTATAGGCAGTCAGGAAGGGACCTGCCCACCTCTACCAAGGAGGCCCCGCCGCTTGCTAAAGAAGGTGTCGAACAGTGTAGCAGCGGGGTGTGTTGCCTTATATACTATGGAGTCTGCATGTCAGGTAGGCACATCCTGATTGGCAAATGGCTGCTCGTGATTGGAGGAGAGTATTACCCATAGAGTCCAGTAGACCAGTGGTTCTCAACTGGTCTGGCTCCGGGACCCACCATCACCCCTGAATGACAAGCGGCGACCCAAATCGAGGAACATTCTCAACTTCTCAAATTAATTTAATGAAAAGAGGCTGCAGTTTGAACCTGAGATAGTAGAGAATATGTATGCCAACACAAAAACAAGTTTAATGATAAACCAAAACGACCAGCTGGTGGCGATGCTGGAGAGGGAACTATTCCCTTTTACACTCAATTAGCTAAAAAACAAAAGGTGCATCTTCAGGACATGAGGTATTACAACATACATAACAATTCAGAATCTTCAGCCATTTGTAAACTCAACGGCTTTCATGCACAAACAAAAAAGTCAACAACTAAGAAGTAGTTTCAAAAAGACTCAACTGACCTAACTTTAACTGAGAACACACACTCACTGAATCTATGACAAACACTTTACTATGGAACAAGTCACTGTCTTGAGGAGCAGCTTTTCCACTAATTCAAAATAAATTAAACAAAAAGTGCAATTCAAAAGGATTCATATACAAAATTAACTTTTCTTGTGATTACCTCATCAGTAGGTAAATACTGAAAAACATTGTTCTTTACAGAAAATGTAGCAGCACTCAATTCTCCTCACGACCCCAGAGTTTTTTCCTGTCATGCAGGCAGCGCCATCACTGTTTAATTGAATCATCCTAAAAACCCAGAGTCTCCCCCATATCAGGATGGTTTGACCCAACCTGGCACACGTTGCTGAAAACATGGAGGACAAGTTGAAACAAGTTGAAACCAGAGCATACAAAATAACGACACTCCGCTGCATACAAAAAGTCCCTTCAAAATATATATATTTTTTTCTTCTTTCAGCAAAGGCCTGCGACCCACTGAAAACGGGTCGCGACCCACCAGTTGAGAATCACTGCAGTAGAGGGCTCCGTCTGTGCTTGTCAATCTAGGGTTACAATATTGTAACCTTCGGCAATATTTAGATGGAGCGATTGTGAGGTGTTTGGGAGAAGAATCTTTCCAAGAGCTCAGCTGTTAGTGTTTATTGATGCGTTGAGTTCTTTTTTCTTTTCTTTTGCCGTAGTGCTCGGGGGAATTACAGTTAGAACCCTTAAAGCAGAGCAGACTCAAACGAGCCCCGCAGGAGGAAGAGATAATACAAACAACAAGCATCAGCCATCTGGAGGCTTCTGTGAAGGAACGAACAGTTGCTAAGCTGACTGAGGTGTGACTCAACCTATGACATTTGTTCCTCCTATACCAAATACTCGATGGAGCTCTTAGATGCAAATTGCGCTTAAAATATAGAGGTACAAGAGCACACACACAAACACACAGATTGAATGCCAAGTTCAGCCTGACCCAGTCACTGTGTCTGCACTTTCTGTCATGGAGATGATAAACCAACGTTCTCCCAACAAACCTCCCCTCTCCTCCTGCTGTGTTTATTGTTGCGGGGTTCGACAGGATGATGCCGGGGCTTTTCCCACCACACTTATAGGAGCTGACACAGAGCCATCCTCCCTCCTGTTTACAAGTCATTATGACAGTCGGGGCCCTCTGGGACGCCCGGCTCAAACTCGGAGCCCTGAGGACAGGAGACGCAGCCCAACTGTCGTCTCTGACGCTGTTGGCAGTCGTAACCGTTTCACATTAGATCGTCTCGAATTTCCTGAAACTTGATACAAATAAAAACCTGGCTCGTCAGCTAGGTGGGTGAGACCAACTCAATATTTGCAGTTTTAGTGAAAGGAGAAGGTGAGTGAAATCCTGGAGCATGCCGCTTGGTAGAAAAGTGTCCTAAATGTTGTAAATGGGCTGGACAAAATATTCGAAACACCTCTCTGGATAACACAAGAGTTCAACAACACTACAAACTGGAGTGTTTGTACTGACCATAAAGTTGAATAAACATCTCTCTGAAACAGTTTCAACAAAAGCATGAGTGTATGAGCACATCAATCATTCCTTATTTAATTGAGGTCATTCCCTTGAGTAAAAAAAGCTGCAAATAAAACTGAGCAGCACTAGTTACTGGTGACAGACACTGCTCAAATGTCATTGGCCATACTGTCACAGACAGAAAGATATCCCATTGCAAATATCATATCAGATATGGGACAGGGCCAACTCCTTATCTCAGAGGCCTGCAAAGCCAAAAACAACACAACAGCACTCCGGTGCATTTTTACATTTGTTCGGCTGCAGTCACACGTGTGTAAAGCAAAGGTAGAGCATGACTACATTCGAAGCTGCTTTGTCGTCGTATCTGATTCGCGGCTGTAAAAGTGTAGACAGGGAGTTACTTCAGATGCTCGTATGATTTGTACCACAAAAATGTGCACACAGCAAAACACAGTCTAGTCTTTTGGTACAAAACTACCGTAAAAGTTGGGTTACAAGCCGCTCCTACCTCCGGTCATTGTCCCCGCTGTAGCAAGCTAGGAGCTGCTAGCTCCCCTCTCCTGCTGCTAGCTCCACACTGCTGCTGCTACTGCCCGCGTCCCCTCTGCCCAAGTCGGGTGCCGAGCCGGGGCTAGTCCCGCTCCCTTCGGTGTTTGTCGGAGCGCTAGCGGAAGTTAGCGGGGAAGTAGCGAAGCGCTAGCAGGAGCCCCAGCTGGCTACAGCGGGGAGCTAACGGGGACACTGACCAAAGGTAGTAGCGGCTCATAACCCGACTTTTATGGTACATGCAGATGCATCCTTCTGTAGCCGTCAGTGGTTGGATGCTGGGGCTTTACATCTGCATCAACCCCTTTCCCCCTTCAGTCAAACTGTCACGGTTGTTCTGCAAGCATCTCCACGATGCAACACATTATCTCCTCAAAAGCTTAATTTAATATCACCACTGTGCCATTCTGGTGGCGCTGCAGCCTCTGCACGATGCCAGTTTTCTTCTCTGAGAAACTTTTCTGGTCAAACGGCTCAACTCCACTCCAGGGTGGTCAGAACCGAACGCTTTGTTTTTTACGAGGGCAACCAGAGATGCCTTTGAGTTACAAGAAGCACCAAAGCAGAGATTAGATGGTTAACTTCTACCCATGTATACTCAATTGAAAGTGTATATGAGTGGGACTTATCTGGTTAAATAAAGGTAAAATGAAAAAAGGCTATCAGGTCTGTTTAAGGTTTCAGTTTGTTCAGGCATAGAGTGGGAGTTTGCAATAACAAGGGTTGGAGGCTATTGACTATTAGAAATAAAACAAAAAATATTGCCAAATTAATATATCACTGTATATAGGTACATTTTGGCCAGGGCACATACATTTGCTTTACCTCATGGTAAACATGGTAAAGGTAAAAAAATGTACTTGCACAAAAGGGAAAACTCATGTAAAACTAATGTACACTGGTGACAAAAGGTCAAAACCTTATTGGCTTTTTAAAGAAAGCTTTTATCCAGAGCACATTACAATTTGTCACCCATTTACACACACTTCCCCCCACACACACACACAAGGGCAGCAATCATTTAAGCAGACATGATTAGTTTTTAAATGTTAAGACTACTCACTTTTCTTCTCGCTGTTCCCTTGGATGATGTCATAGACTCTGCATGATAGACGAGGGTGAGTGGACCGGATTGTATTTATTGTCGCTCTCAGCACTAAATATGCCAATTTTATGGAAAAAAACCGTTTCTGGTCTGGACCCAGATGTGAAATATGCACCCAGGGTGGCATACAAGAAGAGATAATCAGTGACACATATCCAGATGAAGTTGACAAACTGCAGCTCTCGGTCTGGTGTTACAAACACATGTTTGACCAGAACAGAGAAGACTCGCTTTAAAACTCCTTTATGTCTGTTTCGTCTGAAAAACGAGACCTGTATGTACGCTGGTAATCGCTTTGTCTTCTTTGAGATTTTAGTCACCGCCGCCATCATTTTGTAACATCGTAATGACCTCAGGTTTCTAGGGAGGATGGAAATAATGATGCTTCGGGAGCGGCCCTCACCCTGGGGTCTTTGTTCCTGTACAGAACCTCCTACTGATTTCAATGCATTCCTTCAAATATTCTTCAAGCAGATCGGATTATTTTATCTGAAAAAGAAATGAAAAAAAAAGCCTGCGTCTCATCAGCTTGATCCCAAGGGAAGCATGCTTGTGACCAGATGGTTGCCAGTTTGAGTCTCCAGAGGAGTTGATTAATTCACCCTCCTCTCTGAGAAGTAACAACTATCACTCAACCGACAGTTCCTATAACAGTATTGCTTTTTTCCTGCCCTCTAAGGAGCAACCATAGGAGAACACTTTGAAGAGGTTCCTGGGAGGAAAGTAACCAGCCCAACTGGCACGGAATTATTTGAAAAGACAGGATCCAAAACATAATATTAATTGATAATGCATATTCGCATTATCATGTGCAAAAACAAATAGCACAGCAGATTTGTTCTCACTCACTCAGATTTACATTCGTTTTTCTTATGCGTACATTGGGAGGTACATTACAGACCGTGTTGAAATGTGATGAGGATCAATATACACAGGAGAACGCATCGAGCAACCAGAACTGGTGGAGACTTTCTGTGTTTTTTAACAGAGAAAATGGACAGCGTTTGTATATTTCTGTGTGCCTCTAGGGCCTGGGGCATGTAGACTCTGCTTTGGTGTTTATTCCGGCAGGTCTTGTATGGGTGGTCGGTGATCGTCTTGACACTTTATCCAATCCCCACGTTTCCTTCTCCAGTGCCGATGAGTGTATTCCGTCACATGCCTTTAGGGATCCAATAATAAAGATGACAAATTAAGACACCAATGTCGTGAAATTCATGGGAGCTCCCGACCGCAGCATGAATAATGACGATAATGTTGAATGGAAAACGGCGTCTGGGTCTCTGATGCACAGTGTTTGTTTTTACAAGTTGGTGTAATTATGATAAACTAGAACAATTACTCTGAATTGCTGTAAAAAAACACATCATTATCGTCATATTTACATCTGTCTTACTGCCCACGTGTGATGAAACGATTTGCTTAAAATGTATATCTTTAATTAACAATCATTTATTCTACATGTCTCATTTAAAATGTCTCCCCAAATAAACCATTTACTCTAAACAAATGCTGTAAAAAAAACAACATGTTGCGCTCCTCAGCGCAACTGTGAAGCTATGATTGACTTGGCTGAGGCCAACAGTCACGTGACAAAAATCTGTGAAACTTTGACTTAACGGCAGTCTGCTGAACACAGAGCACAACCTCAACATGTGAATAGCTCAATATTTATACATAGCACATGGAGCCCCTGCAACATTGGTAACACTTGCAACTTGGAAACAAGTTGTGTAAATACATTCCATAGGTTTTTTCTTGAAAAATGTTTGGAAAAGAAACTATCCAAGAAATTCAACATGTGTTTTTTGCTCTCTTTTTTCAGGGTGTATGGCTTTGTCATTGTGTTATACCGCACAAGACATTTCTAAGTTCTCTCTACTCCTAGACACGGTTGTGCTGTTTCCATTGAGGACGCAGGACTTATATATCGCAGTGAAAATCAAGGCCACAGAAAGAAGAATGGGATAGGAGCAGAAAACGACCCGAAACGGTTTGGGGTTCAGAGAGTTAAAGGTTAATCGTCTCCGCTGTTACCAATGACATCCATCATCGTCTCAGGCCACACTAAGATTATACAGTGTCAGTGTTGGAGAAAAGGTCTGATAGGAACCACCCTCATTCAGGACAAGGTCATACTACAGCATTTGGGGTCATCTGAATTGAGTACAGACCAATCAGAAGATGCGCTCGGACTGATCGGTGTTCCTGATAAATAACGCCGCCTGAGGAAATGCGCCAAACGTTTGACGTCATCTGGTTTGCTTGAAATCCCCAGAGCCGTCCCACAGTGGACAGACACGCCATCGACCGGCTGCCGTACAGTGTTGTTTATGGAGAGCAGGTCGCAGCGGGGTGATCGTCAACAAGTGTCTTTTTCTGACATGCGAGGCTGAGCCCTCAGAGCCCTCTGAAAGTAAACTAGATGATAATGAACTTAGAGGGCTTGGCATCGACATTTTTCATTTCCATTCCCAGAATTACATCGTTGTTTTTTGTGTGTATGTTCAGCTCTCAGTACTTTTGTAGTTTCTAAGTGACTCCCTGTGGTTCGAAGTTTAGTTTTCACTCCTGCGTCCCCGTTTGTACTTTCACGTATCTTTATCTTTTAATGTTTTGCTTTCAGCTGCATGGGAATCGTGTCTGTAGCTGCTGATGAAAACCCAACATTTCCTGATTTTGCTGCTCCAGAATAATATAGTAAATAAAATAAAATGTATAGGAGACTAAATGTGTTTATCGCTTAATTAGCCAAGCTTTGTTAGCGGCTATCCTTCAATAAAAACAAGTCCACCGACACTGCAGGGAGGAAGAGTATAACAGGAAGAAAAGATAACGGAGGACTTTTATTGTGAAGATTATAGGAAGATAAATGTATTCATCCACCGTTTTATAGCCGCCTCTTTGACTACTAGTCGCAGCCATGGTATCGCACACCTTCAAGCGGGCTGAAGTGCAGAGTCAAACAACGTCAAGCCAAGTGTTTTACCACAGCTGCTCACATCAGACCAACTAGACAGAAGAAAGGGAAAGACTCGTTCAACATGTTTAGTAAAGTTGCAGTGACTGAAATTAGATTTATTTTCCCTTTTGTGCTGCCAAACCTATTAACCTAGTACCTAACAGGTTACCAAAGCTAGGGTGACCAGATTTGAGTTTGTGAAAAAGAGGACACTTCGTTGGGGGGTGGGGGGGTGGAGCAGGAGAGAGAGAGAGAAACTTGTAAGGGAGTAATAACTATTTTCCCCGACGTAGCAAAATCCCGGACATTTTTGGAATCCCTGCCGGACGCTTTTTTTAGGTCTCGAAAAGAGGACATGTCCGGGAAAAAGAGGACGTCTGGTCACCCTACCAAAGCTCCCCCGTGACCCTGTGTGCTTGTGTTTGACTCATTTAGAACCGCGCAGCATGGATCTAAACAAATCCAAACACAAAGATGCAGTAAAGGACATTTTTCCACTGTGGCTTGTGCCAAAGAAAATGAAGTGATTACGCCGTGGGGGGGTCGACCCTCAGATGTTGCTGACGCTGTTAATGAGGTTTGCTCTCGAGGTCACCAGCTATCAAATATAAAAGATCTGCTGAATTTCACTGTTCAGGGTCATTAATGATGGCAGCACTTGTAATGGAAAACGTTTGCCTTTTAATGAGTGTGGCATCCCTTTAAACTCCCCTGTGACTGCAGTGCCTACTGTACAGTACTAAATATGGGATTTGTGTGTGTGTGTGTGTGTGTCCTGGGAGTGACCGAGTTGTAGGAAGTGTGTTGACATATTTGATAGTGTAGCATTACCGTCACTGCCAAAACACGAAGACACACGTGTGCTCACACAGGTTGGTACAGCCAAAAACCTTTGAGGACCTTCTTTGATAATTTCCCATTCCCCAAAGCTAGCTTGACCTTAACCTAAATGTTGGCTTTAACTCAGAAAAAACTAATCTGAAATAATAATTCCAGTTAATTTAAAAACCTAGATCCTATTTGTTTAATTCTGACAACTGCTGGGGTTGTTTCAGTCTGTCGAGTGAAGCCGACACAGAAGTGTCTTAAAACGTGCAGTCTCTCTACTGACCATCAGGGGGCGACTCCTCGGGTTGCAAAATAAAAGTCAGATTGTATAGAAGTCTATGAGAAAATGACTTCTCACGTGATTTATTCCCTCAGTAAACATTGGAGAGAACATGCAAACTCCACACAGGACTGCCCAGACCGGGACCCAAACCCGGGACCCTCTTCCTGTGAGGTGACAACATCAGCCTCAATTCTGTGTTTTTTCAACGTGGATAATGCATTTTATATAATGCTACTACTACCTACATGAACAATGTGGGGAGTAGCAGGGAAGTGAACGGGAGATAAGTGCATTGCAAGTGAAGGACAGAGAGAAATATGTGTGTTTGGAAATTCAGCCACATAGAACGCTATATGAAGAGTATAGTGTATATGAGCAAGATAACGTGTGTGTGTGTGTGTGTGTGTGTTTCCAGCAAGACGTCCACATGGCTTCCTTGACCTAATCTCCTCTGGCAGCAGATCAGACGCTGCTGTGTTGGACCAGACGGTCCATCACAGGTTGACGTAGGCGCCCATTGTACACACACATCCCTAATTCTTCATCTCCAATAGAGCTCTTGAACCGCTTTCCAGCTGTGAACTGTGGCGTCAAACCTTCAGTTACAGTATGTCCCTGCACAACTGTACTTGAACGTGAACAAATTGTTGCATTTTTTTCCTTTGCTTGAAGAACAATATTTCAAAGAGTGAGCCATGCACAGTATGTGGTTAAATGTCTTAAAATGACTCCCAATTTCAAGAGGAGAAAGTCCACTGTCATCTGAGGCACAGGAAGCACAATTGGACACTGTCGACTTACTGTAAAGTGTGGCGAGAGGGGGGGGGGGGGGGCTACGTGGTTTTCGTTGGTTTGAATATTTAACTAAAGGTCAGTGCCCGACAACGCCACCTCCGGAATTACACCGGAAGATTCAGTTCGCCCGCAAAATGCAGGACTCTGAGGACACTCAGGTTTACAGACTGTTAGGCAGAGATGTGGTTCCAGTATACAAAACAATCTTTTATTTTACCACAGCGGTTCAAAAGACACACTATACTAGGGTGACCAGACGTCCTCTTTTTCCCGGACATGTCCTCTTTTCGAGACCTAAAAAAAGCGTCTGGCAGGGATTCCAAAAACGTCCGGGATTTAGCTACGTCCGGGAAAATAGTTATTACCCCCTTACAAGTTTTGGAAATGGTATCTCCCTCACGTTCCACCTTCTTGCGCAAGCTCTGACTGTAGAGAGAACTGTCATTGGTCGACCGATCTCAACGTAAATGTAAGTTCACGGCATGCTATACACTACTGCTACCCCCCCAGATCGGGTCCAGTCTACATCCAGGACGTTGTAAAACTTCACACCCCAGCTCGTTCACTCCGCTCGGCTTCTGCCGATAGGCTTGTAGCTCCGTCACTACGAGCTAAACACTCTACAAAGTCACGACTGTTTGCTGTCCTGGCTCCTCAACGGTGGAATGAGCTCCCCAAATACATCAGAAATTCTCTACATCTTCCGCCGCAAACTAAAAAAACATATTTGACGACTATATCGTGAATAAAAAAAATGTCAATTAAAAAATAAAATTAGCAGTAGCACTTAAATGGCACTTTTTTGAAGATATTGTACCTTCTTGATTCTTGTTGTTCTGAGTTTGTACTCGTGGTTGAATGCACTTATTGTAAGTCGCTTTGGATAAAAGCGTCAGCTAAATGAAAAGAAATGTAAAGTTTGATTGCTGAGGAGCTGCCAGCCTGAAGGAACCTCCCAGGAGGACAAACGCACGCATACCAGTGCTCACATCTACACAACACATGAACTTGAACCACACAGAGATTTGCATGCGTGTCGCCGTCGCATGCAAACATTTGCGTGATAAACATCTGCAATTGACAGAACAAACCACATTTCTGGCGAAAGGGTGGACGAAGATAACCCATGTGACTCATGTGTTAGTCATATCGCTTGAGCAACACACGACACCATGTGGCCGCGCTGTTTTATCTAACGAGGAAGTGAGGTCGCTCTCTGCACGGCGCTCACCGGTGACAGATATGATCTCAGCTCTTTGATAGTGAAGCTTTGTGACAGCAGGATAGATACTACATTTTGTTTTTCTGTCCAACGTGTCTGACGTGTCTTTTATGTTCATAAGTTGCTCTGGTTATCTTAGTACATTTACTTAAATACTGTACTTTAGTACAATTTAAAAAGTACTGCACAGCTATATTTCCTATAGGCTTCGCCCTCAAAGGGTTGTCGTTATTTTGCAGCCGTCAAGCTAACGGCGGTAGAGCTGGACATCTTCACCTGTTTCTCATAACTTAGCATCAATCGGCAAAGCTCTGGTTCCCATCTGTAGAAATTCTGGTCCAAATTGGAAGTAGAGCTATGGTCTCACAGCGTTTATCTGTCAAGTGTAGACGTAAGAGAGGTAAGAGAGGAGAGAAAATCCTCACGACATGCATGCACCTGGGAATAAACTAAAAAGCCACAGCTCTTAGAGGGCTATGCCGACACTCATAGAATCAGGAGTTATGATACGTAACTAACACTACTAGTTTTTGTTTTCCCCCTCCTTTTTTCTTCATCATTCCCTGTTATGTTTTTTTATTCATTCTGTGTTTGAACCCACTATTTCTGTACAGTTGCAGTTAAAGATCGGACTATATTCGTCCCCTATATTCGTTCTGTTTTAATTAATATCATCTCTAGTGTTTCACGAGTGCCGGCCTCAGCCTCTCCGCACATTGACGAAGTATGGATAACGTTGTCTGTGCTGTTCTCAAAGGGGTCGATAGTGGATAGTATTATACTATTTGAAGAATTAGATTCAAGTGTTGGCAGTTTAGGATTGTTGACTTTGTGTACCCCCCAAGAAAAGTCAATATTTATTGAAAAGGTTATATGTTCAATTCACAACATGTTTTTATCTAACGGAATAGTCTGCTTCAATCCATATTTGTTGGTGTTTAGCCTTTCAAAAAACCCATTTTAAGTCAGAAAACGGTTTGCTCTCAAAGGAAGGCATGCACTGACGAGTTATCTTAATTTAAAAGTGTATATAATAAAAGAAGACTCGTCCATTTAATCCAATTAATCACTTTATTAAAATGAAGGATTTTGTAAAGCTTGATAGAAGCTTTGAATGTAAAACAAATGACGTTGGGTTCGGCACAGTTGTGATTCAGCTTATCAACATGGGTTGAGCTATTTGACAAGCTCACTGTATAAATAACCTGACTTAGCCCTTGTGTGTGTTTGTTTGCTCACGTTTGTCTATACGACTATGGCACTGGATCAGTTCACTAAGTCACTGTTCCACACCAGCGACTGTCACATTATCACAGGCTGAAGCTGTTTCCTTCTTTAAACTCGTGTGATGTGTGCTGACAGACATCTGAGGCCCTTCTAGCCGGGAAGTGAACACTGACTCAGTGTACCTGCCTTTTTCTTTGGGAATGAGCTACTCTGCTCCATAGTGGGAGCCACCCAGTACAATCCGTTTCTTTTAAGGCCCTCGATCATGGACCGTGGCAATGAAGGGGTAATTCTCTCAGCAGGAGTGAGTTGATATGTTTATATTTCTTAATTCAATTTCCACTTTACTTTGATAAATACTTAAGAAGAAGAAATACGTAAAAGCTGCGACATCCTGTTTGCTCCTCAGGCAGAACAACCTCCAGTTATTTCTGAAATCTATCGATCTAAGAGCAGTGGAATGAAAAGAAGCTGAAGAATACATAAACCCTTTGATTGAAAGCATATGTGTAATCATATCGGCCATGTTCAAAAATATCGAGGCGGTCCAAGATGTATAAACAGAAGCTGAGCTCAGGGTGGGAATTGAGAAGTCGAGGAGTGAAACAGAAACTGAGCTCCCATCTCTCTCTCTACTGTACATGCACATTCAGGTCATGTTTATATGAAGGCTTACATGAAGCTTATCATATGTCCCGGTCTCTCTGTTTGCACACTATGCAAGGTCCCTGAGTGCCTGTACAGCGTGTCAGTATATTCTGTGTGATCAAACCAGATGTTAGAAAGTCTTTTTACAAATGTCACCCAGATTAGCGTTTGCTGCTTCACCCTACCTGTTGCATGAAGTCTTCATCTCTGTGCCGCTTTCTTCCATTTCCATCGAGGCAGAATTCAATACGTGAGCAGAAAAGTGTTTGACTCCATGTGTTGAGGGCATGTTCATTCCAGGGTTTGTTTTCACGGCAAGTGGGATTCCATTCTCTTTAAATAACCAAACCAAACGCCTAAAGACTGCAGGTATAAGTTCTGATTGCAAGAAGCCGTAGTGCATTCAAAGTATACGTGAATGACATGTAGGGCACAGGAAATGAGCCTGAAACATTTGTATTTCAAAGAGCATTGTGCTGAGCTCAAGCTTTGATAAGGAGCCGAGGCCAGTTTATACAGAGATATATAGACAATAGTAGCACACAGGCACGGCATTGTGGGTGGGCCTAGGGGGCCTGGGCCCACCCACTTGTACAACTGGCCTAGACATAGAAGTACACAATAAAGACAACTAAAATGTACTTCATTACTATTGCGTTTTCAGTCTGGACGAATCACATAAGGCCACTGACGTGATGTCACAGTACAGCCAGTTGGCTGAGATGTTTTATTATTTATTTTAACGATAGATTATCAAAAGTCAAAGAAAAAAAGATGTCTATACGTCGATGAGGATTGTAAATTCCTATAGTGTAGAAGATTTTTTTTGTGTGTGTTTTTATTCAGTCTTTTTCCCAGCGTTCTATATTTGCTATAGTGTCCAGCTGGATGTGTATATCAATGGTTTAAAATTGCAAATGCAATCACTGTAAAATGTTTTAGCTGCGAATGCATAGACTAGAAGAAACTAGATAATAGTGTCGGCAAGACGGGAGGTAGAGCTGAAAACTCATTCTCTCTATGGCCTTGAATGCATCAACCGTTTCTGTTGAGACAAGCTGAGGAACTGCACTACTCTCTCAAAAAGATGGTATTCCCCTAGTAGTGTTATAAATGAATGCATGTATTGCTCTACACAATCCACAGCAAAAAATATGTTTCATATTCACACGATTTGAACAACGTAGCCGTGTGTGATGCTTGCATTAAACACAATTTGTCGCAGGTAAATAATAAGCTTTCTCAGCATTGAAAACATTTTGGAAAGAAAAGTGTGTAATAAGTCACCTTGCAGCATGATATCAGTCATTTCTGCTTTAGTGAGACTACCAGTTGGAAACCAACAAAGGAAGGCAAATAATAATAACTTCTATAATTAAAAAGGCCCACACAAAATGACTTTGGCCCATCCAACATTGAACATTTCCCCCATTGTTTTAGCGTTTAATTATAAGGCATCAGAATTCAGCAGCCTCTCACTCTTTGTCCGTCTCTCTCTCTCTTGCAGATGTTCAGCAGCCCAGAGTAAACCGACGACCTTTCGGCTCCAGAGTGGTGAATCTCTGTAAAGCCATTCCCGTGTTTTAGAGCGAGCATCCCAGAGGGGTTGTGTGTTTCATCAGGACCTTGGGACACACACACACACACACACACACACACACACACACACACACACACACACACACACACACACACACACACACACATTGATGTCCAGCCTCTCCTTATTACAGTAAACCTGGCAGACCTCTAATCTCTAAAAGATTGATGAGGTCCTGTTAAAGCGCAGGAGGCCTGGCACAGCGTCGATAAGGCAGCTTTCATTCTAGCCCTCGCTCCCTCCTTTTCTTCTCCTCCGTGCTGAGGGATGCCGGAGCTGGCTTTGAAGTGCGAGAGAGGGTTATGACACGCCAAGTCCCCTGGGCGAGAAGGACAGTGTTTTAAGAAACGGGAACCATGAAATGCCCCAGAAACAACAGCTCTGTTTTCTTCTGTTGCTCCATGTCGGACAGCCGCGTGGTAGCCGAGCAGGACGCCAGAGTCGGCACGTCACTGTCAAACTGCTGGAGCTGGAATAAAGTGACACTACAGAGGAACAGTCAGAGCTGAGAGCTGCTACCTAAACACACATCACACACCTACACACACACACACACACAGACAGACACAAACACACTCAGAGCGTTCCACACAGGACAATGTGCAACATCTCGTTCTGTGATGTGGACAGTCAGGTGGACCAGTTCTTCCAGCCAACGCTCTACATCATCGTCATCGTTCTGGGACTGCCCACAAACTGCATGGCCCTGTGGGCGGCCTACATGCAGGTGAGGAGGACACACACACACACACACACACACTCATACTCACTCAGTACACTTTTACTTTTGCTAGGCTAAATATTCTGTGTTCATTATGAAACTGGTGGGACAAAATACACTTTGGCAGGATGCTACGGTGTGGGTCATTAATGGAAAACACTGGTGGATGTTTCTGGAACAAAGTGTGTTTCACAAATATGTTTCATAACAGCCTTGTGTCACGCTTGCACAAATGCACAATGCCATTTGGTTGACGTTGTGAAACGATTGGGTAGGTTTAGACAACAAAACTATTTAAGGTTAAGGTGAGAAAAGATGTAATGGTTTGTGTTAACAACGTAATGTAGCAATGTACATAACTAGCATAAATAAATATCAATCGTCCTTAGCAGACTTCCCTTTGTAATGGTAGCGCAGAAGCATAAACTTGTTTAAGGTTCACACAGGACACAAACCCAGGGTTCTTACACATTTTGACCAGTGGATTTCCATGACTTTAAACCAAATTTCCATGACCAAACATTTTGTGAAATCTCGGTGTAAACATGAAAAAGTGAGAAAATGTAGTAGTTAAACTAACAATGAGAATACAAAGCATACAGTAAACCTTAAATGACACAAATGAATGAGACAATAGTTTGATTAAAAGAATAAACATTTATATAGATGCCTGTATGTATGCCTGCGTCTTTCTTTTAAAAGCATATTAATTATTTCAAACTCGCCGTAAATGAACGACATGAACACATGAATATAACATATTTACATGACTTTTCCAAAACTTTTGGGATTTTATTTTTTTCAAGGACTTTTCCATGCCTGGAAATAACCATTTTAAATTCCATGACTTTTCCAGGTCTTCCATGACCGTAAGAACCCTGTAAACCGTGTTCTTCTGGGTGAAAGTCCTGTGTTTGCTTGACCCATTAATAACAGTTAACATACTGCATGTCTTAATACATGTCTGCAACAATATCAACGTTAAAAAAGAATTACATGAGGGTCAAACGCACCAGCCGTGTGTGATGCACGGCAAAACTCCCATGAAGCCACAGTGGTGCATCAAGGTACACCACTAAAACTGAAGTCAGGTCAGAAGCATTGCCATAAGGTCATGGCATTATGGACATTGACTGCTTATCTCCCAGCATCAGCACACAAAATATCTGAATGAAATATTATAATCACGCACACGGATTTAACTCTTAGATGTGTGTGCTGGTTGGTCATTAAAACAAGGTGTATCACGATTTAAATTGTGTAATAACAGATTTAACATGTCTGACATTGCTGACCACATACACCTCAACAGAGCGCAGGGGCGATGTGCTCTATGGTTTTCCCATACAGCAATAAACATTTCCAGTGTTTCCCACAGACTGTCAGTTTACTTTGGCAGCAGCGGACAGAATTGTTATTGACTTTTCATTCAAGCAAGTTCACAAGCTCATAAAAGTGAGGACATTTCCAAATGTTGTTTCGCTTCCAACTCAGCATCATGACGACTCCTCCAACTTTTAAACTCCAACTTTCTGAATTCAGGTTGAGCCCTGGCCCCAACACAGCACGACTCGAAAGAGCACAGGTGCATTATGGTTAGTGTAGTCCCCTTTGAGCGCTCGTTAGCATTACCTGCGTTGCTGAGAGCCGCCAGTTTTGTTAAAGACAACTCCTGAACTGAATCCAAAATGCCAACATTCTGGCTGTTTATTTTTATCGGCAGTTCTGTCCAAACATAAAAAAATTTAACATCAATACTGAATGTGAAACAGAGCCGTCTCCTCATAGGTGGATTCAAATCCATGTGCTGACAAATCAAATTATGAAAGTATAATGGAACAAGTTGAACTGCTGCCTCTGAAGAAATGATTTCCCTCTCACTCATTTACAAACCCTTGTTGTGGTTGTATGTTGCTGAGTTGCAGTCTATTACTAAGTAGCATGTATCTGTTTTTTAAGACATGGAATATGATCATCTGTATGAGACACGAAACGACAATAATTCAGACTTTGCATTTCTTCCAAGTCTTGACATTCAGGAAGCCAAATGGTTTCCAGTCGATACGAAAAACACATAATGTTTGCGTTTTATTTTGTCACATTTCAAAGGTTTGCATAAAAAGCAAACACAGACACTGTTTGTCTTATTACATTTTCACTGATTAACTGTTTAACTTGAATCCTTATCCTTATCCCTCTCTATCATTGCACTAGTCGTTTCCGTTTTGATCCGTTTGACCCTTTAAATTTGCATCGACCTCTCTCTCCCATCTTACACCCCTACCTCCCAAACCTTTCCTCCATCATCTTTCCATCCTTCCCCTCGTCACGTTCCTCCCTCCAGGTACGGCAACGCAATGAGCTCGGCATCTACCTGATCAACCTGTCAGTGGCTGACCTCCTCTACATCACCACTCTTCCTCTGTGGATCGACTACTTCCTGCAGCACGATGACTGGATCCACGGTCAGGAGAGCTGCAAGTTTTTCGGCTTCATCTTCTACACAAATATCTACGTCAGCATCGCCTTCCTCTGCTGTATATCCCTGGACAGGTACCTGGCCGTGGCATATCCTCTGCGCTTTGCCAAGGTTCGACGAATCAAAACAGGTATGTCGGGTTCAGAATGGGCTTTTGATAATGTATCCAATCTAAAACTAACTTACAGTTTAGGTTGATTAAAGAGGTGAAATGTCACGCAACGTTATGAGCAACTCCAGTGGATGAATCTCAAATGAAACATTGAGTGGGAGGAAAAGCAACTAAAGTGCCAATAAAACAAGAGTCAGTACTTTCACTATAGGGTACTGTCTTTTTAAAGTCCTGCAACCTCATACACAACATTTTTGTCCAAAGCAGATGGTATTCAGGCCTGTTTGATGAAATGAATGATAAATAGATTGGAAGCTACATGGAGTCACTCAATCAATTGAATGTTGAGTATTTCTAATTCCTTTATTTTTCCCTCCTGAACTTCCTGCAGCTGTCCTGGTCAGCGCCATGGTGTGGATCATTGAGATCGTAGCCAACTCTGCGCCCCTCTTCCACGATGAGCTCTTCCAGGATCGCTTCAACCACACCTTCTGCTTTGAGAAGTATCCCATGCAGGACTGGGTGGCAGGGATGAACCTCTACAGGACATTTCTGGGCTTCCTCGCTCCATGGACAGCCATGCTCGTGGCCTACCGTGGGATCTTGGCAGCGGTGCGCTGCAACGTCTCGACGGAACGCGAGGAAAAGGCCAAAATTCAACGTCTGGCACTGAGTCTCATCCTAATCGTTTTGCTCTGCTTCGGACCGTACCACATCCTCCTCCTGGTGCGAAGCGTCATGTTTCTAAGGAAGCCGTGTGACTGTGGCTCAGAGGAGAACTTGTTTGCGGCGTACCATGTATCATTGGCGCTGACGAGCCTCAACTGCGTCGCCGACCCCATCCTGTACTGTTTCGTCAACGAGGGGGCTCGGCACGATGTTGGCCGAGCCCTCTCGGCTTTACTCTCTGCAGCTTGCAAGAGGGGCTCCTCTTCCTCCCCATCCCACGGGGACATGCTCCACGCCGATTCAGTGACTATAGATACGCCACTGTCAGCAAAGAAGCAGACTTGTGTGTACGCCGATGGATCCAAGCCAAGCAGCTACAAGACAGAACTGGTGGCTCTGAAGGAGGAGTGTCTACAGATGACCATCCTCAGTGTTAGGAAGTGACCAACCAGAAATAAACTAAGAAAATTGTCTGTAGCCACGGTAGCAGCCCCTGTGAGATTGAGATACTTACACAGCAGGAAACAAAGTTGTTGGGTGAACTACTGGGCTATTGTTATAGTGGGGCAAAAACATTTGGCCTGAGGGTGACACTTGAGGACAGGTCATGTTGTAAATCAAAAGGGAGTATCCATTGTGCAGCGACCGTTTTAGCACATTCTGACAGACAGCATGTCGGGCTCAGTTCTTCGTTGCGAATTTGGTTTAACGTTCATGACTTCAAGCTGTAGTTTGTCAGCCTCTGCACAGCTGCACCGCATGCTAATGTTAGCATGTTAACATGTTGTATTATCTTCAATCCCAGAGTGCAACTAAGGCTAACAAGGATTCAGTTGTTAGCCTCAGAGGTATCCTCAGGAAGGGTTGGTCCAGAGCAGATTTTGACCTGCCGGTGGCGCTATATGTAAAAGTCAGGGGATCACCAAAGTCCTCAGGATTCAGCCTCAGGGGACCACAAATGTCTCTACCAAATGTCCTCCCAATCTGTCCAGTAGATTTATTTCAATCTGGACCAAAGTGTTGGACCAACAGATCAAAAGACCAGCTGACCAGGTGCAGCTCATAATGATCTTATCAAACACCACTAGCACAACTACCCACTGTGTCAGGAATAATTCACAATGCCTCGGAAAACGTTCTTGAAAACTAATTATTATTATTATTATTATTATTATATTGAGTATTGTTAGTGGTCTGAGAGGAGACCAACTTTGAATTCAAACTACATGGAATTCATAGGGCAGTTGTTGGGATTTGACACAAATGCACCACTTTGGGTTATGGAAGAAGAGCAGAAGGGTAAAAAAAAAAAAGTGTCAATTACTGGTCATAAAATGTTTTAATGTCTGAAGCTTTTTATTATTATTTTTAAATAAATAATGAAGCCTTATGAAGTACCTCAGCTTCTAAACTGTGATAGCAAGAAGTCTTAGAGTAGAAGTGTCTCTTACGTTATGTGAGCAGTGTTTTATCTCTTTCAAATTTTTATGGGCAGAGAAATTAATCAAAACTCCAAGATGACAGAAATTTCCCCACCAAAGCTTTCATTCAGCTCGGTTTGAAAGTCAAACATATCAGTTATTGTAACCACATTATGTTGAGAGCAGAAAAAAAACGCCTTAACTGATACTATGTTGCCTATTGTTACCATCTCTCAACCTCCTTCAATCCTGACTACATGCTTGGGTTTACGGTTCATCTGATACTGTTTACATTCCTTTAACTCTAACTGTCCCGGAAATTACATAATTGTATTCTCATCACATCGAATTGAACAAGAATGTTTTCAGATCTTGGTTCTCCCTGGAGGAAGGATGTAGATATTCAGTCTTGATTCAAGTGACACTCCGAGGGAAACAGATCAAGAGACATTTCTCTGTAATGTCAAAAGTGTCGTGAGGAAATTAAGAAACACTTCACTTGGATACCCACATATAGAATCATCTACAGTGAACAAAAAATTGACATTGAGCGTACGTCTCTTTTTGTACTGATTGCTATTACGATAAATATGACCGTTTTGATCCAACAACATGCAGTAGCTGCCATATTTTGCCATATATTGACTTTGAAGTCCTGATGTCAAGTGAAAAATGTTCACGTGCTGTCCATATTTACTATGATTTGACAAAAACTGACTTGAGGCCTTTTCCTAGTTGGCAGCTTGTTTTTATATTAAATCCCACACAGTCACCAAACCTTCTATTTTGTTTGTTTTGGCACTCAACCATTGGGATCCCTTAAACTTAAAGGCTGCTTCTACAATGAGCGTTGAATCCTGTACTTACAGAGTCTCATTGCAGACTGGACACAGATGTCAGAGCGAAGGCATCTTCAACTTATAAAATCAAGTTTCAAATTCTCTCCATTTACTTTTGCACTATTTTTTTTGCAAATCTTTGGTATTGACATTTCAAAGAATCGTCTGTTTACTTAATGTCCAGCTGTATGTTCATATATATATATATATATATATATACACACACACACACACACACACACACACACACATACATACATACGTACGTATGTATGTATGTATGTATGACAATGACATACAAACTTTGGAGTGGAGTATTATGGCTGAAATAACTCTTTGCCGACACTGTGATTTCATGGGGATTGACAGTGAGTGTCCAATTTGGCCAAAAATTCACTTTTAAGGGTTAGAAATGTTTTGGAAAGCGACAAGGTGATCCCCAGCAACAGCTCTTTCTTTAATGTTGTCTTGGCATGAAAGCGCACTGATGTAAAAGCTTGTTGCCCTCAACGCTGCTGCTGTGTACTATTGCTTTTGTTGTGCATCCGCATGTCAGTCTGAGAGAGGAGGCACCAGGCTTCCAGATGTGTATTTGTGCATCGACAATGTCAGTGAGAAATAAATTATGCATATGAAAACCTTCGCATCTTTCTGCTGTTTGTCTGGCCCCCCATAATTTCCTTCCCTTGTGATAACACTGGACCGTCCCTGAGATTGCTGAGACCTGAGAATGCTGCGACAGATGATTAAAGTTACACTTATCTTGAAGAGAAAAAAAAGTCAACCTGTGAAATGATTAACCGAACCGTGACCCATGACGTCCTGGTCACAGAGGGATTATTACCAACTACCATGTGCTTACTTTGAGTTTTACCAAATAAAGTGGATGAATGATCTGGTTTTAATCTTATAAACCCCAGGTGCCCCCTACAATGGGGGCAGAATTCTTCATCAGGAGCTCTTCCTCACTCTCCAACTCCTCATATTCCCATGAATCGATACCAAAGCCACTAATGTGACAACAGTAAGCCTGGCCTTACAAGAGCATATAAGTCCATTTTACATGTTTATAACACAATTGAAGCATAAATATTAACATAAACCATAAATATGACTAAGTACTCAAAAGTGACTCGAGAGAGCTCCTCAAGTTACGAAAATATCTATTTTTATATCCCTAGCTTGATGCCACACATGATTGGCACAACTTTCTGGAAAGTTTACGACCTACAGAATCCGCCAATTGCGCCAAAACCACTGTCAGACAAAGACTTACTTATGGATGAAACAATATTCCACACGGCCTTGCTTGGTATGTTTTGGTGCATCTGCTTGAGCAGAGCTCCTCTGTTGTGGAACCAGAGGCATCCAAGGTCCAGGAAGAAAGTTAGGGCATTTTAGCTCTCAACGGACCTAAACCTACGGTTCACGAAATCTGTACTAAATTAATTACAAAAAATATTTAACTTCACTTAATCAAAGTCAAACTTTGCAGAGATACTGTTAACATTTATATTATAGTAGGAAAAAAAGCAATGATTAAAAAGAGGAAATCATTTTTTTCTGAGGTTTCTTTCTTTCCTGTCATCAACCAATAACACATATACTGCTATATGAACCTCTTAACTGGTTAAGTGTTTTCTGTATATTATACCTATTGAAATCATTCAAATAGCCCTTGTGGTTGAGCAGATATTCTGTATTTAGTATGGCTATGCAAACCATTAAAAAAATGTTTTAAAAATGGCTGGGGCTTTACTGGGGCTAAACGAGCCACTAGGAACAAACCTTTTCCAAAACAGAACTTGTACTTGAGGAGGGACAGCCTTAAAGTGTAATGCTGCGTTCACAGCGCGGCAGTTTACTCGCTCGACAATAAAATGGTGTTCACACCGAAGGCGGTGTGAATATTCGCGCCGCGTCAAAGGGGGTGTGGCTTATCTCTGTTGCTTCTCTCCATGAAAAGAGCTTTCATTTCTGCTATCGACCATGGAATAAATAACCACTAGTTCTGCTTTATACTTGTTGTGGAAGTCCCAAAAATGTCGGAACATGAAACGCCCTCGTGTTTGGGTTCATAACATCCGTAGCCGCACACAGCTCGGTGAATTTCACCGACTCCTCCAGGAACCACGGCCTCCCTGGCTTATCACCGTAAAATAGATACCGCTTCTGCCATGGAAATAACCACTAGTTCTGCTTTATACTTGTTGTCTAAATTCCACATACGTGGGAACATCAAACTCCATGGTGTCTGGGTTCATAATATTATCCGTAGTCCCACATCAGCGTCTGAATGACGGCCGTACCAGCGCTACTTCTGGCGGAGCAGCAACAGTTTGATTCAGCAACGGCAAGACGGCGGTGGTGACGGGCGGAGCTTCTCAACGCTGATTCTCAACGCTGATTGGCTGACGCAACTATGACTCACACAATTTTTCCGCCGGAGTTGGGATATTTCAACTTGCGCGAATTCGCCCCGCGTCAAACGTTCTGTTCTGTTCGCGCCACCCCGTGAAAAAAACCCGTCTTCGCAACCTATCACGTTTATGCATTGACTTTGCATGTAATCTGGTCGCGCATCAAATTCGCGCCGCGTTTGGTGTGAACACAGCATAAGAACACGGATCACTCGGATCAGCTGTAAACACTTTGGGCTTGAGACGGGTTGGATATCACTTTGTTCAACCTAGTTCACTCAAAGCACATGGAGAGCGTAAACATAATGAAACCTACATGTATATCAGTGAGTGCTACAAATCGCAGGCGTTGGATCAAAAAACTCTGCGTATTCCTTCTGCGGCACAAGTAACCTCCTCCTCGTGACCAGCTGCCTGGGATGCTGCCAGCACAAAGTCACCTTTTTCACTCTTCACTGTGTCCTGCTCTGGACTCCCAGAGCTGCACGGCTAATGAATAACGTGAAGGACGTACTGTAGGGATCTGTGCATGTGTGTATTTGCATGTATTTAAGTGAGTGTGCTGCATATGCACACTGTTTTGTGTGTTTTCATCTTTGAGAACGTGTGTGTCGCAGTAACATCAGCGGGAGCGTTATATTTACGAGCCGTCCTCATGGGGGGAGGGAAGATAGGACAGAGCTAGACAGACAAATAATGCATGTGTGTTTGTAAACGTGTGTGTGAAAGACAAAGATGAGGAAACTGAAGCACACACACACACACACACACACACACACACACACACACACACGCCTTTATGTTCTTTGGAGGAAGAGAAAGGACATACCTCGCTCTCTGAGGGAACATTGTCTCTCGCCCTCTATGCTTCACTGCTCACCTCTGCTATATATAGGCCTATATATAGCGGCCCACCAGAGGCCAAGCTGTCATTACCAGCAGCCCACCTGGTTATTACTAGAGTATTTTATTATCGGGTTATGATACCGAAAAAAACACCTCATAAGTTGCTTTCATGAGATATTCAGATTGATTTTGACAGCCTGAGTGCAGTTCAGGAACAGGTGTAAAATATACAGTTTGGTTCTGTAAAGGTAACTGAAGGAGTTACAGTGGATGGAGGGATGCACTGTCCGTCCCCTTCAATTTAAACAAGTACAATTAAAGCTGGGGTCGGTAATCTTGAGGAACCAGTGTACAATAGAAATTGTCCCAACTGAAAAACCCAGCCCAGTGTTGCAAACTCTTTGCCAACTAAACTAGCTGGCAGCACAAGCTCAAAAAGTTGCTAAATCTAGTGAGAAAGTTGCCAAGCCAGCAACACTGACAGCCCGTCCCTTCTGACCAAAGAATTATCACTATAAACAAACAAACAAGTCTGTTACAAACAAAAACTAACGTGCTATTGTTGGTAACGACACATGCACATGTAGAAAGGTGGTATGAAACGATTGGACGGGCTGATTACAGTCCTGTTTTTTGTCAGACCATTTGATTTAGAGAGAATTTCAACAACTACTAAATGTTTTTGAAGAATAGTGCCAACGCTAGCTTTAAAGGAGATAATTATTCATGCATTTGTTTATTTGCAGCTCACTAAACCTGAAAGTAAATAAAACAGTCAAATAAATAAAATGTCATATTAAAAGGGTACTGATATTATAGCAACCGGTTTGGGTTTATAATAAATGACAAAAATATAAAATAAAATACACCTATTTTATGTACCTTGTACAAAAATATACTTAGACCTTTCATGAATCCCTCATTCACTACAAAATTAACCCAATTTCAATGGTGTGCTACCTCCATGTAGCACATGGTGAGCTGTTTATGCCTCCTACAACTGTGACCAATGTGACCCAGAATCCATTTTTAAGATGCATGTTATAATCTTATTAGTAACTCATTCAGTTGTATTTCCATCCTTGCAGAGGAAGCGGGTCACCAGACCGTACGCAATACGTATGCAGTACGGTAAAAATAGACCTGCACGTTGCTTTTGGAAACAAACCACGTATCGTGAACGGAGCAGGAGTCCAGAACAAAAGACCCTAATTTCTGACTGACAAGCATGTATGTTTTTGAGCGTTATCACATGTTTGGAGAGGCGTTCAGAGTCGGCCCCTGTGGGCTTATCAGTCTTTTTAGCTGGAAGAGGCCATGTGAACCACACCGCAGTGAGGATCACACTGGGGTTTTATTGGACAACAGATACAAACTGTAGAGTTAATATACTAAATAGAGGGACTGATAGCAAATAATGCAGTCGACCACCGCTTCCTAATATATCTGCTATTTGGAGCTGAAATTAGGTGCAACAGTTTTAAGTTTTCATTCATCATATGTGCAATACACGCTTTTTATTCTTATACGTTATAAACTCCATGAAGCAATGGTCTTAGCTGTGGCATAACTGCATCCAAAGAAATATGGTGAATATTTATTTTGGTCAGGAAAGTTTGAAGACATTCATAAAAATGTAAGTAATCTAAATTGTTGCCCCATTTTATAAACCATAAAAAAACATGGGCTAGATAAATTAAAATCAGAGAAAGCTTTGTTGGTAAATACAAGTTTGGTGACGGTAATAATGTGGACGATACTTCCTGCTCAGGCCTTGACTATGGGAGGAGCCGTGAGATTGCACTGATCTGAGTCAGGTGAGGTGTAGCTGCCTGGACACATCAGACTCTACGAAAGCCTCTCAATAAATTCCATAACATTTATTCAAATAATCCCCAACCTCATTATTTGTATCAGGAGCCACTGCTCATTTGAAATACACATTCACGGCGACTGATCACACAGAGCCTTCAGGTTCTGGGATGTGGATTTATACAGTAGTAAGTAAAAGAAATGGAGGTCAAATAAGGAATTGCAAATGACCATCCATAAATCATATGCTCTGAGACCTAATGGTGCACCTCAACTTTTATGGTCCAGGCATTTGCATGAATGTGGAAATCTACAGGCACGTGAGCTGAATACATGTGTCTTCATTTAGCGGCGTGTTTATTAACATTTAGCTTGTAATCCAGCGGTTAGAATTACTTGTCCTCGGTCAGCCTTTTCTGCTCCAACTTAAATGATTTCTTAGCCTTATAAACCCCAGGTGCCCTGAAAAGGGGGCAGAATTCTTCATCAGGAGCTCTTTCTCACTTTCCAAGTCCTCGTACTCCCCTGAATCGACACCAAAGCCACTGATGTGACATAGCAAAAAAAACCTGCAAAGCCTGGCCTTACAAGAGCATATAAGTCCATTTTACATGTTTACAATTCAATTAAATATTAACAAAAACCATAAATATTTGTATACCCCTAACTTGATGCCACACATGATTGGCGCACCTTTCTGGAAAGCTTATGACCTACAGAATCCGTCAATCGCGCCAAAACCACAGACAACGCCTCAGCAAGATATCAACCACATTGCATTTTTGAAATGGTGCATCTGCTTGAGCAGAGGCCATCTGTGTTGGATCCAGAGGCGTCCAAGGTCCAGGAAGAAAGTTAAGGCATTTTGGCTCTCAGCGGACCTAAACCTACGGTTCACGAAATCTGCACTAAATTAATTACTAAAAATATTTAACTCCACTTAATCAAAGTCAAACTTTGTAGATACTATTAACACAAGGGGCTATTTTATAGTTTAAAAAAAAAGCGATGACATGCATAATTAAATAGGGAAAATACATCATGGAGGGGGGGAATCATCGAGAGAATGGAGTTCACAGAGGAGACAAATCAGAGAGCCGGAAACGACCAACACGCTCACGACCCCTGAACCTTACACTGATATAGATTCGCTGCTGGAAAGATTCAAGACGGTTCGGAAAACAAACATAATTGTTTGATTGACGGACTTGCCATTTCACGGTAAATGCCATCATTTCATTATGTTGAGAAAAATAATGCTGCCGTTTGTGATAATTTGCTCATCAATACGTACCAACGTGTGGCGGCAGCAGCTCGGTCTGTACAGACTGTCGGTAGGGAGTGTGGACTGGTAGCTGGAGAGGTTCACCTCCCGGGCGCTGCTGAGGTGTGTTTGAGCAAGGCAGCGAACCTGCTCGAGGTGCTTATTATTTACCTGTGATCCGTATGGACCCCTCACGGTTTGCCACGCATGTGAACCGCTGAATAATTACGCAGTTTTACCATCACGTTTTACTGCCAATATCAGCCAATATTCAGCATTGACAGATCGGTATTAATACTTTCAAGTCGCCGATCCCTGATAATGCTTCATTGTGAACAACAAATCTATGTTGGAATCAGTAGGAACAGAGCTAGCAACGGAGCTAACGGAGGTTCCATTCAGTTCCATTATGCTTTACTCAGAATTCAGATATGGATCATTGATGATCAGTAATTGGTATCGTCTGCAAAAAACATGATCTGGAGATCTCTCAAAGTTAAATGTGACTCAAAACCATGACGTGATTCAAACCGTGAGTTTTATGATCCATTGCACCACTAACGGCAGCATGGCAGGACAACAATGCATGCCGATAGGTCCTGTCCTGTGTGTGCATTTCAGGTCTACAATACCAAATTAGAATATCCCCTGAGGGGAATAATAAAGTCAAGTAGTTCTATAAGTCTTAAGGGATGCCAGTTACCAACGTTACAAGCGTCAAAGGAGAATATAAACGACAAATAGTCCTGTATCTAAAGAGCAGTTTTTTTTCAAAGAGTGGCTGCTTCAACAGAAAAGTCTAAAGCTTCGATATTATCTTGCTGATTGTAGCTATAAACAGACCCGTGTCCATGCCAAGGTGAAATTGCTTCAGGGATTTATAGTTTTCCCTTCCAGTATTGAGTGGTGAGCTACCAAGCAGCTACAGTCTCAAAGACCCAGGAGCTTGTGTCATGTCCTTTGTGTGTGTGTGTGTTTCTTTATTCTTTGCGAAGACCAAGAACTGTGTGCAAATATGGAAACAAATAGTCTGTTTGAAATACTGCCCATTACCCAGTGTGTGTGTAAAACTGTACGTGTGTGTATGGATGTGTTGTAATCGTGTGGAAACCTGTATTCACATATGCAGGCTAGTGGCTCTGTGCATGGTGTTATTTGATAAGATAGGAGGTGGAGGGAAATGAAACAATGGCTGTTTCTGCTTTAGCTTTCATGAAGTCATGTTCTGAAGTCTGACTCATGTCTGGCGTTGAACCACCACCGCCTCGCTGCCTCTATATTAACAATCAGAGAGAGAGAGAGAGAGAGAGAGAGAGAGAGCGCCCAGGAATATAAAGGTAAATTGTCAAAATGTATGATGAGTTTATGATAAATTGGAAATATATATTCTGTCTATTTTAAAGTTATTGCACCTAATCTAAAACTAAATTGAGAGAATGTATCTTTCTTTAGGATGGTTAAACTTTTTGAGAAGAATTGACAAGGCAATTTTTTGGCCATGGATCAGGGATTATCAGTAGCACCTCTAAATAAAAAAATATATAAATATAATTGAATTCCTTTAAAGAGTTTCCATTCCATAGTTTGTTGTGTTCGTAAATGGCTTAAATGACAATAAAGAGACCACGTGCAAGAAAGGTTTGTGTCTGAGAGTTCTTCATGTTGGATTGAAGACTCAAGAGTTTCTCATTGAGTCTTAAATTCCTGGTGAAAGAGAAGAGGGCAAAAAAAAAAACTGTCCTCATGTAAGAAAGAACGAATTCATTGTTTCCTAATGTTTCCGATTTAGTTTCTTGTGACATTGTTGCGTCATCTCGTGACCTGGAAAACATATTTACCGTCACATTGTGTAATTGTGTAATATCCCACCACTGTCTCTCTGTTAAACGTGAGAATGAGAAAAGTATCACTCAACATAAATAACGTGCCACATTTATTACAAGGGAGATTTGCAAACTATACTACGTGAACAATGCATTCATTCCACTGATCTACATTCTATGACGGTGGAGGCAGCATTAAGTACACTGAGCCACGAGCTGGAGGAAATCAACGTTACACGGAATTCTGTTATATTTATCTCACAGAAGTAGCCGTCCCCCTTCATACGTTTCTTTTAAAAACTTAAACTACTCATTTGAAAAGGAATTGAAAAGGCTAAACTAAATGTATGAATGAATAATGCTAGAACATAATTTTTAAAACAAAATTAAAACAGTTTAATGATGTCAGTTGAAAAAGTATAATATATTACTCATAAACCTTTCTTTACTCACAGCTATATAGAATTGGGCTAATGTAGAGCCCTCCCCCCGCCCACCTCACTCTATATACATTCTTATATCAGGCCGATACATTACAGACAATCTCAGTGTGGTCTTGTCATTTGTGTTTTGTGCCAGTAAATGCTTGGCAATAATGATTGTCAACAATGAGGGGAAAAGAACCCAAGTAATCCATTTTCATAGAATCCATTTTCTAATATTATGATTGTAAAACATTCAATAAACTCTGAGTAATGTATCAGATGTGTGTAAATCAATCATTTAGTGGCAGGAAGGAGAATATTAGTGTTCTAAAACTGGAAAGTGGCGGTGAAGGGCAGAGAATTGGCTCGTGTAAAGATAAGACTTCATTTGTTTTAGTCAGGAACAATAATTTCTCAACTGTGTTAGGGACAGCGTCGGAAATACACGAGGGCAAAGGGCAAAACTGCCCCTAAGAAATATGATTTTGCCCCTGATATCACTAGGAGAGGGGAAAAAATGCCCCCATAATTTATTCTAATAATTATGATGATTTAATGAACAAAAACAAAAACATCGTAGCCGATATGACCCACTCCAGTTATGATGAAATGTTTTTGATTTCCACCATGACTGATGTTGCGTGAGCGTGAAAAAAAATAAAAATGGAACGCTCCTTGATCAGACCTGTGACTGCGAGTTCTCCTGTGAGGAGAAATGAGGATCAGCCAGCACAGGCTCCGTCACCATCTCAGGTTCGAAAGATAAAATCCACACACCCAGCCACCATCAAAACATGGAAACTAGATTGGTGTGGAGGAAGACGACGAGGAAAAAAAGACAATACTTTTTTGCGAGGCATATCGAAGTTGACAAAGCTGTTGTCCATCCAGCAGGCGAATTCTACTGCAGACTTTGTTATGGTGTTGGGTGTCCTGTCTTGTTGTGAAGTCCTTGTCTTGTGTGTCCTCTGTGTTCCTGCACTTCCTCCCCTGTGATTGTCCGTGATTGTCTGTCTGCCCAGTTCCCTGATTATGTATTCCTTTCACCTGTGCTGCCCTCAGTGTTTTCCACCTGTTCCTCGTTACCCTCTTGTATTTAAACCCTGTATGTCTCCTGCCCCCTTGTCGGATTGTACTGTTTTTCCCCCTGTCTGACGTTGCGTGAGTTGGATGCCGGTTGTTGCCTGTTCATTCTCCTGTCTGTTTGGTCCCTCTTTCTGCGCCCTGTTTTGGCTCCTGTTTTTGCTCCCTTTTTGGATTATTCTTTTGTTTGTGCGTTCCTCCTTCCTGTCTCTGGAAGCTTGAGTTTTATTTTGTGGATTAAATTTACTTTCAACTGTTGCTTGTGCGTTTGGGTCCTCTCCTTACCCCTCACCTGACAGACTTCATGAAGGGGAGCAAAAACATCAAGAAATACGTGGCCTTTTGTCACCAGGTGACCAAGCAACACGCCATCGCCTACGGTGAGTGATAACTAGTAATCATTATTTTGAAATGATTTAGTTCACGTTAGTTAGTGAGCTAGCAAACGTTAGTGAGCTAGCTAATGTTAGCTCCGGTTAACTACAAAGGCTTTATCACCCTAATACAGGCCTGGCCAACCCGCGGCTCCCGAGCCGCATGCGGCTCTTTGCCTGGTTTCATGCGGCTCTTACGTTCATATCGAAGTTTGTGTTAGAGTTTTTTTATTTTATTTTGCAAATACTTTAGACAGAGGTAGGACAGGATTACCCCTCCAAAAAATTGGGATATACAGAATAGTACATTCAGTTGTAAGTCTCTTGGAGGTAGTGTTTGTGTTTTTTTTTTTTTTGTTTTTTTTTTAAATGTGCGTGTTTGCTTCGCTTGAGTTCAATACGGTATTTCACAAGTCACCAGCGCCGCCCTAAATAAGCAAAGAGCCAGATATGCAACACTGATTGAAAACCTGCACGAAAGCTTTGTGACCCGGTTCCACGATCTACAACTGAAAAGGCCACAGAGGGGCTGTCGGGGCGAAATTCTCACAAGAACTCAAATAAATGCCCCGTCAGATATTGATGGGGGAATTGATGACAGAGTAATTTTTATTCTTAAATACTGATGAATGAAGAAGAAATTGGGCTCCAGCAGAAGGGGCACTTTTCTCATCCAGGGCAAAAGGGCAGGTGCTTGAGCACCACTAGGGGTCTCTGTGCTGCCCATGTGAAAGAATTGCTTCGAGTGGTAACAACGGAATACAAGCCAGATTTGAAGAGGATTGTTCAAGGCAAGGAATGCCAGAAGTCCCACTAAGCAACATGCATTGTAAAAGAAAAAAGCTATTGTAAATTATTATCTTTGTTTGTGGACTCTCAAGTCCACAAACAACTGAGTTTGTGTGTGTGTGAGACTGTGTTGAAAATGACTGGCCTGTGGTCTTAGTACTGTAGGAGTCAATTTCTGTCATTATCATGTTGGTGTGTGACATTTACAATAAATCTGGCTGAGCAGAGGTCTGTGTGTGTGTGAGGATGGGGTGACGTTCATGTGTGCCCATGTGTATGATGTGACTCTTTGCGGTAACACAGTAAAAAATGTCTCTGAGTGGTTGGCCACCCCTGCCCTAATAGAATTGAGGACACAGAGTGCCACAGCTGAAGGCATCATGCATTGCATCCGGTCACTGCTAATCTCCAAGGGCATCCCTAACTGGACTGATCTTCTTGTTGGATTCGGAGCAGATGGAGCCAGCGTTAACTTTGGATGCAGGCAGGGTCCACACGTTTTGTTTTTGTTCTTTGTTTTGTCTGTCCTATCTGTATTTCCTGTACTAGGTAGGTACAACGTGATCAAGGTAACAACATCTATAAATATAATTTTGAATTATAAAAAAAGTTATAATTGTTAATAGTTGTTTAGAAAAATGTAATAATAAATAACCACAAAGAAATAAGAATACAATTGAACATGATTGAATGATGTTTTGTTTGTTTTTTGTTTAAAAAAATCTGTAGACTACTGCCTTATTATTGCCATTTGATGACAATTGCTCATATACTGTAAGCCTAAATAAGTATATTTATTTTGAACAAAGGTTAAAATGTTATTTCACAAGTTTCAAAAAGTGCTCCCAATTTTTTGTAAAAGGGCCCTGGATTTCCATCAGTGGGGGCAAAAATTGCCCTGGTTAGGCAATTTCCTACTGTGGTTAGGCACTTTCTTCTTTTTTTTTTTTGGATCTTGGAAAACACCTCTTTTACATGGCACAAAGAAGGCTGGGACAGCAAGCTTGAGCAGACGAGGCAGGACTTCCCTTGTTGTGGGTCCTCCATTCGTCCCGTTGTCTGTGGCACCGCTAAAAGACAGCGGACACCCATCAACACTGGCGTTCTCAAATGTCAGTGTGTGGACTGGCCATTTGCTTCTCCTTTAAAACACAGAGGAGCAATTTATTTAATTGTCACCGAAGCAGTAGAACAAAATAAAGCATGATCAAAGAATTTAAATAAAGTCAAAGAACACACCTCCGCAGTGGCGATGCTGCACACTGGCCCGAATGTCAGAGAGCACTGCGGTCAGGTCAAGAGCCTTCTTCACAATCGGGTGCAGTGCATGTGAACTATGACGGAGCCACAGGCCATCCTATTAACAGCACCATCTGTAACCCTATTCCCCATTCCTCTGTGAGGGAGCTACATTTTTCAAATTTTGGAGGTGGTTGAAGCTCCTACCTCCTTCACTTCAGCTTCAGTCTTCTCCTTTGCTTTGGTACCTTTGACCTCCACCGTGACGTTTAAAGCCTAAAACAGTGCTTGATTGTCGAATGCAATATGCTTTATCCATGCACCCGTTTCCATTCTCATCTGTTACTTTCTTTTTAATTTGCATAATTAGTCAACATGGTAAAATTGTAACGGTATATATTCTAAAAAATATTTGGAATGACTCACTTTGGCTCCATTTGCCTCCTTGTTCTTCATGCAACGCACGGTACATCCTCAGCATGGACCAAGAGTTGTTATTGTAACCTTTTTTTTTTTTTTTTTATCAAACATCTGTTCTAATGTTATGCACCTTATTATTATTATTATTATAGATTTTTACGACTGAGCCCAAGGATCAGTCAGTCATTGATCAGTCACAATGGCAAACCATCAACAACGAGACCAAAATGTCAATGAAAACCATGACACATTCAGTTTTGTTGAAGCGTAATGTAAACCAACACAACTTAGTCACTACAAGATCAGTCATTTAGAAAAGAAAGTGTCCCTCTTCGGTCGGCGGGTCAGACCGTTAGCGGTCGTGACCCAGTAGCTTCATTTATCTTTGGTTTACATTCAATATGTCCGACGCCCTCGCTAACCCCCGCAGATGTTTCCCGACAGACTGAGCTGGTGGTCTGTGTCCGGGTGTGAATCCCGCTCTGATTGGCCGGCCCGAAGAGGAAATAAGAAAATGTGCCCTGAAGCGCAAAGCCGGCCCACTTCCTGTTAACAGATAGTCCCTGTGGTGGTGACAGAGTCCAGTGAGAGTCCAGCTGTGTCAGCTCAGGGTCTGTGAATTTGGGAAGTGTGGGGCGATTAGTCACTGGGAAATAGAACAAGAGGTCTTAGAATTGACACTGGAGATTTAGGACGGCGATTAGGAACGAGAGAAAGGTCTAAACAATGACGGAGAGAATACAACTTGGATTAAGAATGAGGCTGGAAATGGAAGCAGGTACAGAAGTGTAGGACTGAGAGAGGTAGTGGGCATTGGACTGAGATTTAAATTGGGACTGGGGATGAGCCTGCAGAATATATATGGAATATGACTTGGAGCTAGAGAGTGAGACTACAACTAGGATTACTGGAATTGGGATCAGAAAACAGAGCAGGGATACAGGACAGAGTCAGGAAGTATAGGTTTTTAGACTGGGATTAGAATTGGGACTGGTTATTGGGCCAAATGTGTCAAAGACGGAAATGAAAAAGCTTGCACAGCAGTTCAAATGAGTTGATTATGCTATTTGTCAAGAGATATATAAATAATCAGCAACTGATCAAATCTTTCAAATTCAGCTCTTTGTGGCCTCTATGGGCATATGAGTATTGTCCTCTGACAAACCCTTCATATTCAACACATGACTACACACACCAACGGAGAACTCGGGTGAGTCACTCTGGAAAACGTACCTGGCTAAACCACTCCGTCAATGGAAACACCCATGTTATTGTTCACAGTACTGCTAAAAGTATGATTTAGATGAACATGTTTTTGTTAATAAAGCTGGTATTCATGTGAAGCATCACATGCTGTTCTGTGAGATGAGCACATTCCTTTGGGTTCGTGAAACCAATGTAAAACCTGCACGTTCTGAAGTTAGATAAACAGAAAAAAGGTCCATTTTAGGATTTCTGTCAAAAGTGCTTCATTTTGACCTCAAGTGAACACAAAGAACACTCAATATAAATATCTGAAAAATCACAACTGTGGTTGCAAAATATTTTTAAACCGTATTATTTTTGCCATAATACTTTTATGTTTATTCCATAAAGAAAACGTTAGCGCTGGCTCTCCGGACACTGTCTTATCATCTACTGTATAGGCCGGTATTTTCACACCTATGTCACACAGTTCTCCTCCTGGTGCGACATAAACATGTCTGCTTTGAAGAAAGGCTTTGTAAAGCTTTGTAAAGCTTTACAAAGAGTCCCTCAGACAACATAGACCGAAGGTAAAAACACATTGACAGAACCACAAGAGGTCAGAGTTCAGCATCTTTCTAAAGGACAATGCACATAGGCTGCAGCGGCTACAGGACCTTAACACGATAAGTACCTTTCAAGCAAACTCGAAATGCACAATAATTTGAAGGTATTCTGAAGTAATGTTGGCTAATTTACAGAAAATCATGAATTATATTATTAGCAGTTACTTTTCCTTACGTTTTTCCAGCCAGTTAGAGATATGCAACATTTAGGGAAATACTTGATGAAGATCCATATAGATCTCATATCTTTGCATAAAGTCCAGAGCTGGAGTCAGGACATGGTTAGTCCCGCTTAGCATTAAAGACTTGGGGTAGAGGGAAATAGCTAGCTTTTGAAGAGTTTTAAAAGTTTAGTTTGTCACATTTAGACTTGCACATGTACAATATAGAAATGTTTAATGTGTACATTACAATGCATGAGATAATTAATAAGGGATATTATTATGAAGGATATGTAATTGTATGCATAAGAAGGTCACTGTTTTTAATACTGTATAATGATTAATGTGTGAATGGATTTCAAAACAAAATGTGCATACTGCATGTGGGAACCATTGGACTGTCTCTTTGAGAAGGAAAAGTATTTCCACTATTCGGTTCATGTGGCGGAGCTGGACATTGAAACACCGGAAGTAGAAGGACTTTTGTCGTGCAGATTATTTTGTGGCAGAATCTACCCTTTTCTGCAGATCCCACGCCGGGCAGTCGCCGTACGCGGCGTCCTGAACCCTCCAAGCGTCAACTGCTTCGCCCAGACGTCAGACTTCCGACCCAAACAAAAACACCCCCGCGTCACTTCCCCCCGGTCACATTATATACACACAGCCGACAAATAAAAGTAATAATAATAACAATAACGATCCCTTTTGAAACCTGTGTTCCTGTTAAGGCCGCCGATACCATTGCCAGTACAGCACTTAGTGTTAAAGAAAATAAACAAACAGGTTTCCTCTTTTATCAGTGCCGTAACAGAGGCAGACATATGCGATCTTTACAAGGGTCCAAGTATCTATTCAGATAGTTTGTTACGTTTTGTAACCCCAGGTCCTATGAATATAGTTGTAGCCCTCTTAAGAGCTTTGGTTATTGGGATTATCCCAGAGCAAATGGGTTACGGGTGAGGCTGATGTAGTCTATGCCTAACTTTGACATTAAGGTCCACAAGCAGACAACACACACCGTCCCTCAAGGGGTTATTTACCAACTTTCGAAGGTATGTTAACACAAGAATGGAGGGACATGATGTGGGATCTGAGACTTTTTTGTTGCTGTTAGGTTGCGTATTGTGGCGCAGATCTTTGTTCCCCTCCGATGGGCGTGGCTTTCAGAGTATGATGCATTGCTCTTTGTTTCTATTGGTCTGTTTCAGATCAGTTTTACATATCTGGACCGCCAGGAGGTGAACGCGAACTTACAAATCCCTTTACAGTTCAAACTTTTCTGAAATTTGATTCCGTGGAACAAGGAGATCAATATAAAAAATATGCCAAATAGATCGAAAACTACAAACTAATAAAAACAACATATCTTTGAAATAAATAATTTATATTTAAGAACCCCCCCCCCCACACACACACACCCAGGAGGTTTCACCTCTGCAGAGTTGCGACCTTTGCTTATGAGCAGAGGGTTCAGCGAGATGGTCTCCAGACTGGAACAGTGTAAACCAGTAGGCACGGAGAAGGACATCCAAAGTAAACGGCATCCGCTCGAGAAAACAAACAAGCTCAATCATCTGCAAATAATCTCATCCTATTTACTGTTTACAAACAAAATGTCCCCTCAGACAGGGCTCCAGCTATTCTCAGATCAGTGATTCTGCTTTGGTTTATTTTCTGTTTAGAATGAACACGTCACTAAGCCAATAACCAGGGTTATTTTCGGCAAGAGATATAATTATGTGGTTTGACCCACTGTACATTTGTTGTAATTTTATTCTGAGCAGTTCAGCCCTGCACTTCCTGTCAGTATTCTGCATTTTCAGCCCTCAGGATTTGTAGGGTGGGAAATTTGCTTCTCCCGCCCCCATTCATTGATTTGTGAAATAAAGATAGTGTCACACTATCTTACTAATTTTACCCCAGAAGAAGAAAATAGTATGCTGATTAAATATATGTAGAACAAAAGATAGTTATGCAAAAATGCCAAGAGGACGCCTCTGTTATTGGAGAGAAAAAAGAAAAAAAAACTGTATATACAAACAGTGGCGGGCCGTGGATTTTCTACCTTCGCTTTCAGTGCCTCAGCTTTTTAACAGCTGGCCGTGCTGCTGAGGATCCTTGTCTCTGTGAGGAATCACACGTACAGAACCCCTAGCTGGCCGTCACCATGTAGTTTAACCGGCTTTTCTACCATAGAGAGAAACAGGTGAAATCTGATTGGATAAGAAATCTGCTTAACCAGCTGCCAAGCTGCGCTTGGCAGCTGCGCTTGGCAGCTGAGGAACAGACAAGACAGGAGCTGTGCAATAAGAAAATAAGCTAATAGGGAAAAATGATTAGAATACATGTAGTGTATTTGTGAGAAAAAAAATACATTATAACATAGATATAACTTTTAATTAATACAACAACAACAAAATTTATTATAAAATAGCTATAACTTTGTGATTCTGTTTAGGCCAGCAGAGAAGGCTTAGCAGGCCCTGACGGCCCTCAACTGTATACCAATATATGTCATTTACAATTTAAGGATATGAACATGCGACCATGTGAGCTGAGCCTCTGAGTTCCATACAGGACAAATGCGTCCTTTCTTAATCTGTTTCTGTGAAGAACCAATGAGAACAAACTTTCTCACGGTACCCAGGTGAAATAATATCATCTACGTGACTGTCGTGTTTACCTCCTCAGTCGAGGCACTTTTGATAAAAAATTTAAAGAAAATAGTGTTTTCCTATCAATTATAATAATAGTTACATAGTTGTGCTTTTATTTCCTCTGCCACTGTAAGATCTTTCTGCAGCACTTTAACACTCGTGTAATGTGTTGTATCAGAACAACATGGAATTCATCAGGGACAAGGGAATATGTTGCATTGAAAGGCAATATCCGAAGACCTTTAGTCTACGCTCTTGCATTTCGAGCACTGCAGCGCTGCACAAACTTGTACAAGAGCACCCTCCAGTGTATGCAGAGCTGGACACTATTTAGTGTCGTTGGTGAGCAGTACCAACAGTAGATGTCTGTTGCTATATTACTATTGCAATGACAATAATTCATATAAAACTACATTTGATGTGCAGTTTTTTTTATAAAAGATTCTTCCTCTTCTAAATATCATGTATCAGTGGTGGCAACCTAAAACAGATCAAATGTTACACTCGCATGTAAAACCAATGAAAATCATGAAAATCTATAATTATTTCACAGAAATATTTTTCAAAGTTTTTCTAATGGTGCTAAATATCGTGCCTGCAGGCACCCAATGACACGGACTTAATTATTTCAAGCTTAAGTGCTCAAAATATAAGTATCTAACTTAACTTAAAAACTTAAAGAAAAACAATGTAGTAAGTATGTGATCCTGTAGATAGGACGACCACAGTTATAAATAACAGAGATGTCAGCATTAATTACAATGTTATGGTCCAGTCAGGATGCTCCATCTACAGTATTGTCACGACCCGGCTCCCAGGCCGTGACAAATACGGGAGACACACAGGGTTTTAAACGGGAAAAGGTACGTTTATTAGTAAATACACGACAAAATAACGTATAAACAAGACCCACGTGCACTGGAGCAGACTGGTCTTAAACGCTCCTGGGAGAATGGCCAGGTGTTCCCAGTTGTGCTGATTAGCTCCGCCTACTAGGGACCTGCAGGACACACAGACAAGCCAGAGTAACAACACACAGCAGGCCCTGCTTAGAGCAAGAGGGTCCCAGTATGCATCACAATCACTTACAGTCACCTATCAGGGCCTTCTCATTACAACTGTCTACTACCTGCGCATTTTTTCTCTAAACCATCAACCAACTGTCTTTTCCATGAAATGAGACAGACCTGTTATTTTTTCGTGGGCGAACAGAACGCATTTGATTTCGTAAGCCAATCAGATTTGACTCCCCTATCCTATGTCACATGCAGACTCGATAGAATATACCATCACCCATCTGCGTCTTTTTACCCACTACTTGAGAACATATGTATATAAGAAGGGACGTAGTCACCGTGACCTCACCCGTTGCTTCGTGGACTGTCGTTTTGAAGCCTTGATTTTGGCATTTTGTACGTCGCCATCTTGGCTTTTTGCAACCAGTGAACAGAAGTTACCATATTCGGAATGCGGAGGAGTGATGTAGCAACCTGTCAATCACAGTAAGCCCCGCCCTAAACCATACCCTGCTTTATGGTTCATTTGACTCTAAATGAACATAATGCTGTATTGAAGAAAACTTGAAAGGTTAGAAATATCTAAGTTCAGGGTTCATACACATTCTGACCAATGGATTTCCAGGACTTTTCCATGACTTTAAACCAAATTTTCATGACCAAACATTTTGTGAAATCTGGGTGTGTAGGGTTTTTAGAACCAAGTTCGTCATTTTTGGACTTGGTACAATGTAAAATGAGAAGTTGTTTGGGTGTACATTACAATGCATGGAATATGATAATTAATAAGGGATATTATTATGAATGGCATGCATATGTAGGTCACTGTTTTTATTAATGATTAAAATGTTAGATGATGCATGTAATGTCGCTTTAAGGAATTGTAGTTCTCTTGCTCGCCTGAGGGGCGGAGCTGGAGAACTGACTTTAAGGATCTACCGAAGAGGAAGGAGGAGAAGAAGAAAGGGGGTTCTCTAAGCCCCCGAGAATAAGACTATCTAATTTCATAGAAACATCCTCTTTTCCTGGCCACCGCCGACCAGCGAGGAACTCCCGACGGACTGCACTGGTAGACTAGGAAGAGCTCGATCGATCGAAAACATAACCTGTTCTGTCATTTCACTCTTTTGATTAAATATTCTTTATCATAACTTCATCGGACCCTGATCCATTATTCCCGCATCAGCACCCAAAGTCTAGAACTCTACAATTATAAACATGAAAAAGTGAGAAAATGTAGTATTTAAACTAACAATGAGAATACAAAGCATACAGTAAACCTTAAATGACACAAATGAATGAGAGACAATAGTTTGATTAAAAGAATAAACATTTATATAGATGCCTGTATGTATGCCTGCTTATATTTTGAGCGTCTTTCTTTTAAAAGCATATTAATCATTTCAAACTCAGCGTAAATGAACGTCATGAAAACATGAATATAACACATTTACATGACTTTTACAAAACTTTTGGGATTTAATTTTTTTCAAGGGCTTTTCCAGGCCTGGAAATAACCATTTTAAACTTCCATGACTTTTCCAGGCCTGGAAATAACCATTTTAAAATTCCATGGCTTTTCCAGGCCTGGAAATAACCATTTTAAAATTCCATGACTTTTCCAGGTTTTCCATGACCGTAAGAACCCTGTAAGTTGGAGTAAATCTGTATTGCAGAAAAAGTAGTTTGTGTTGGGATGAGGTCATCGCGTTAGCTTGCAACTTGAGACCCTCATCAAGTTTGAACACTTAAGTGCTCCTCAGCTCGTAGTAAGATCTGACCAGTATTGACACGTGGGTCTCCCGTACAGTAGCAGCAGAGTTATATGTAAAATGATCCCGCTGCTGCCGGCTGTTCTCATCTCCACAATGGGAGACTTGTGTCTTTTCCAGACACCTCCTTTGCAAGTCTCTCTGCTACTTGAAAGACATTTAGGTTTCCGTCCACAGCCAATCCGCAAATGGATTTCCAAGATGCTGCACACAGCTGGTTGCCGACCGACTCGCAGTGCAAACGTAAAGCTTCTAAACTTGATGCAGAAAGTCGCTCTGATATCACTGCATAATAATGCAAGAAGACTAATTTCAGTGTCACTGATCAAAGACAGTAATATCCAAAACACAGAAACAGATGTGTGTCCATATGCTGCAGCAGAACAATGGCAGCTGGCCAGACACAAGAAGCCCCCTCTTCATCAACTGCTCTCCGGGGGGAGATGGAAACGGCATGTTTTTAATACGGAAATGTGTCCCACGCTTTCCAATCTTGCTGAGAAATAGTGTCTGTTTTACCTATAACTCCTGGCTTCCCATCATAATGAGTGGAGTGAAACAGTCTGTGTTCATTCACATTAGGGGCTCATGATGAGAGAGAGCTTCATATGTGGAGGGATGTAGAAGCAGGACATGATTGATCCTTCTTCCCTCCCCCCACACACAGACACTTAAACACTACAATTAGGTTTTAGGCAACTAGCTGACGTCAGAGGGGCCGAATTACAGCGAGCCTCAATTCGGTGATCATTAAAAACACTACATTAACCGTTTAAGAGATCAGGGGAACGAAGTGTAGATATGCGGAATCCCAGGAATGGTCATGAACATGAAAACATGTGCAGACGCACACGGCCGGCTTTTAAAAGAACGCTGTGGATTTATGCAAAAGCTCGTAAACCTCCACCAGAGGTGGTGGGATGATGGTTTTTTCACCCAGCCACCCCACATGTCCAGAATTACCATAACACACACACACACACACACACTGGGACACTGTTTGAGATGTTGGCGTTTACATTTTTAGAGTACATTTTCTATTTTCTGTATGGCTAGATTCTACTAACGGTGAGTAAGAAACATTTGTTGAATGTATTACAATTCATGTGAACTGAGCTTTTAGGATTATAGACCTCGTTCAACACTGACTCTTTTGCACTTTTGAGATATTGAATAAAGAAGAATGTGAACTACGCCGCCTCAACATCTGGAGTCAACAAATCATGAATGCTTTCTTGCTTTGGCCCCGATTTGGAATACAATTTCATTATTGAATAACACGCAGTTCCTTCTGTTTGCAGTCAGGACGTGTTGGTTTCAGTCATATATTTTTGGCATGAGTGAGGTCAGCAAAGACAAACATCATATCTGTCTCTTTCAAATCCCACAGAGTGGTCCGGGCCTCCTCTTCTGCATCGACCTTTCTATTGACCTCTGGGATATCACTGAGCTGTTCATATGTTTACGGTGTCAGTTTCTTCATTCTTCTGCATTTCTTTGCAGCGCTACAGAGCGATTGCCACCACCTCTGTCGCATGGCAACATCTCGTATCTCGTATGAATCTGATATCAAATCAGATGAAAACAAACGTATACATATGTCACTGAAAAAGAGTTATTGGTCACTCTTTCCTCCTTTCCATGTCTACTGGTACCTGCAGTGGTTCCAATGTAAGAGAGAGAATTAAGAAATATATTTAAATGTATTCAAAAATATATATTAAACTTTAATTGTGCAGCACACAAAAACAAACACACGGTATATTGTCACATGATGTAAATATCAACTGTTACTAAGAACATTATTCCAGTCACTGTGTAACAGTCTGTAGGTTTAAAATAAAAAAAACTGTCACGTTAAGATTATTGCTACGAACCAGATGGACAAATTTAAAGTCTCAAAAGTCTCGTTCACAAAATGCCCATTAAATTAACATCATCTGTGTGGAAATAGTGCTGAGAACATCAGTTTGTAAGTCCTTCCAAATAAGAATGAATGTAGGGAGGGTAATGCGTTAACCTGAAGCAGGAGAAGCTGCAGGAGAGGAGACCTGTCTTCATTTGTGGACGTCCAGCAGAGCCAACAGGTCCACATCTGCATCCTACAGCTGGACACCCACACCGCTCCATGGGGATCAGCACTTTTCCAACAGCGCTTTTCCAACAGCGTTCCAACAAATAGTTTCCTTTTTCATACACTTATTTTTTTAACAAAGATGTCCAGAAACTGGATCACATTTTTACTGATCTCCTGTTTCACTTATCTGGCTGCTCCCCTCTCACGTCATCACTTTTCTCCACCTTAAAAATGTTGTAGAAAAGTATGAATACACTGCTTGTGTATGAATGATAAGAATGATGAAGGACCAAGAAAACACTTGACTGAGAAAAAGAGGGAAATTCTGAGAAATGACTGGGAAACAATAACGGGAGTAAATGATGACTTAGTGCTGCTCTTCCAAGCAGGCTACCACCAGGGGGCAGCAGAGCACCAGCATCTGTGAGCGACCCAGCAGCTCGTTCCATCCTGAATATCCATTTAGCTGCAGTCGGCCTTGACCCAGTGCGCCAGAACACCCGGGAAACTGTAGGTACAGTACTGAACCCTGCAGGTGTGAGCGGGTCCCACCTGCTGAGGATGACCTCATTCTCAGAGAAAACTCACTTCACCAGACCTTCTTTTCTGGGACGTGATGCTCCAGCTGTCTCCGCCTCTTCTTCACATTTAGTTTTTTCTTATTCAAACGACCAAACATTTTGTTTGTCACATAACATTTGGGACTGAAGAGTCCATCACTGCGAGAGGAAAAAAAATACAAAATCCCCTCTTTCCAATCTGATTCCATGAGAGTCGTAAACTGTTGGCTGAACTCAAGCTTTTGCATCCAGATAATGAGAGAGAAAAATAAAAGAAGGAGAAGTTATAGGAATGCACTTGTGGTGACTCGGAAAAGCTGCTCCAAGTGTTTTAGGGGTCACCGTCCAAAGCTGGACAGGAGTTTGTGGAACACAAAAAAATCTCTGGAAACCATCTCCCCAACATGTGCTCATGCAGCAGCCCAATAAAAACTCAAGAATGCTGCCGCTCTGCGTACTTTACTGCTTCATTTTTTCCATATGCTGCAGCAGCTTGGACTGGACGGCCTGGCAGTGTGGGGACCCTCGCATTTTGGCCTCCGACCGATTTTTTGTCCCTGCTCCAAATATATATATATATATACATATATATATATATATGTAAAAAAAAAAATATATATATATATATAACTAAAACTGCGTGCAGTGGCTCGCACAGTGTTCGGGGCCTTTTGTCCAACCCCCGAAAAGCCGCTTTGCTATTTGTGGTGCTCAATCTGTCTCGGACTGCAGCCCTGGGATCCATCTGCCTCCCATTTGCCACGTATTTCCAGAGCTGGAGACGACTGGCTCACCGGTGCATTTTCTCATGGCGATGTGAAATAGTGTGAGAAGAGCTGCTCTGTGTGTGTGTGTGTGTGTGCGTGTGTGTGTGTGTGTGTGTGCGAGCGACCGTGCGTGTGCACATGCAGGCAGCCCAATGTCACCTTGACTACAATCCACAGGAGGCGATGAGGGCGCACAGCATCTGTATACGCCACCGGACAGAGGAGAGGAGAGAGGGAGTAGAAGGTATTTGCTTGTGTGTGTGTGTGTGTGTGTGTGTGTGTGTGTGTGTGTGTGTGTGTGAGAGAGAGAGAGAATATGCCAAATGTGTGAGTGCGCGCGTGTGTGAGAAAGAGAGAGAGAGAGAGAAAGAGAGACTGAGGCGGGTATAGCTCTCTCTCAGACAGCTCAGTGCTGGAGGATCCCTCTTCACATCCAGGCGGAGCGAACGCAGAGATGTCAGGCGCAGCACACACAGGTGGGTCACGCAGCAGCCGAGGGACAGGTGAGGCGGGCCGGCGCCGCTCAGGAGAAAAAGGTTTCATGCTTCTTCATATAGGACTGTGTGTTTTTCTTCTTTTTTTTCAGTGTTAGAACTGCAGTGTGCTAATGCAAAAGCAAACACAGGATTTTCTTTTTCTCTTTTTTTGTTGTGGGGGTGCAGCAGGTATAGAGGCCTGCAGTCATGTCCACGAGGGTCATCAGTGTTGGTCAGAGGCAAAAATGTGAGATTGTGGGGAATCACAATGATGCAAACAACCACAGATACAAACAAAACAAAAAATATGTATTGGATATATATATATATTTGTTTTAATGCTGTGAATTTGTGCTTTTTCCACTCCATACAAAAAACTCCCTCTTTAAGTTACCTGTCACCAGTTCATTTCCCATGCTGATTTATTCGAGCCAGAAATAACCAAATAAATACATAAATGTGTGCGAGCTCTCCTCACTGCCGCAGATGTCCAGGTGAGCTGGAGGCTCCTCGGCCTGCTGCTCTCAGGCTCCCCTCGCTCAACCGTAATTGCATTGGCAGTAGCGGAGTAAAACTACAAATATATGAATAAATAAAATAATCCTCTCCTCTCCATCGTCATGTGACTCCGCCGGGGCGAATGCGTTTCTGCGTCCTCTTCTTCAGCCGGAGAGATGCCGCCTCGGCCAATCGCGTCGCGGCTGAAGGAGCCCCAACTCTCCCTCTCGTTTTCCTCGCTTTCTCTCCCACGACGCCTTCGCGTGACGTGGGAAATCTGAAAACCCAAGAGTTTTTTTTGGGGTTGTGGTTGTGTGTTGGAATTGAGCCGATCATGTTTATTTCCATGGACACTTGGTGAGAGTCGTTACTGCACGTTATTCGCTTTTATCTGCGCTTTCATTAGGACTCTGTGTACTTTACGACGCCTTCGTATGGCGTGGGACATTTCAAAATTCAAGAGTTTTAGTTTTGTTGTGTGTGAGCGGGGTTTTATGTTTGAGTTTCTGTAAGACTCTTCCACATGTTATTCCATTTGTTGTGCTTTTGTTTGACTTCTATCAACTTTCCTCGGAAAAACTGTGCGTTAAACTCTGAGTGTTAAAGATCACTGGTGTGACGTGGGTTAATCTCATCTACGTTTTTTTATGTAGCTCCATTTTACAAAGAAAAAAGCAGAGACGCTGAAACAAGATAAAGCATTTCCAGGAGAAACTTTTGAATAAAATTATTTCACGCTTTATTTCCTCCATAAAAAGAAAGGAGAAGAAAAAAAAAACACTACAACACACAGTAGCACTTTTACTTACGACGTCTGGTGGGGAGAAGCAAATTCTTCGTGATGCCCGTGAAGGCATCGCGAGGCCCTGTGACGTCACCGCTCCCCTGCGCTCCCTCTAGCAGCCAGTCAGAGGAGGGATGCTCTGAACGCAAAGACTGCAGCATCTTCACCGAGAGAACGAGCAGGAAAAAAAGAATACACCGTCTCTTTCTACTTTCTCTCTCTCCCTCTCTCTCTCTCTCTGTGTGTGCGTGTGTGTGTGTATGTGTGTGTTCCTCCGGACCCTCCTCGCGCAGCCCCGTCACCCCTGGGTGTCTTCATGATCGGAGCCGGGACAGGATACGAAGAAAATAAATTATAATAGCCCCCAAACATCGGATTTTCATTTTTTTTGTTTTGTATTAAATGCCTCGCCGACCTTCCCCTTCTTCTCTCGCCGGTTGATTCCGCCTCTTGCCTCCTTCTGCCGCTCTTGTTTTGGGTTTATTTATCGTTCCGCTCCGCCGGCTGTTGGGGAGGAGCGCCACCGTCCTGTGCACTGCCTGACATGAGTACGCTCTTTTCCTCCTGGCTGCAGCGGAATGACACGCATCTCCGAAGCTTGATGGAAGATTGACGCTCCTGTTTGCACGTTTTGTCTTTTTTTTCCACCTCTGGTAGCCGATAGATCCTTCTCCATCTGCCGAGGTTGTTTTTGAGGATTTCTATTCCCCCCTCCACCCACCACCACCACCACCACCACCTCCTCCTCCTCCTCCTCCTCCGACTCGTTTCTTTCTCTCCCGTCCCCTGCGCAGCATCTCTGCACGCAACGGGCGCACCGCCGCGGAGAAAACGCGCAGCTAATCCTTCGCCGTCCGCGAGAAACAAGCGTATTTTTGTTTGTTTGTTTGCTCCTCCTATTCCTCATTTCGCGTTCGCCTTTCTTCCAAGGACTCCCATCCGTACGGCTGCGTGCGACTAACACATAGCACTAATAATACACACGGGGGATTTAAACGCAAACGCAGTCCAAGCATCCAAGCGCGAGCTCGAAAATGATGGCCGGCGGAGCAGTACAGCAAAACGGGATTTTCTCAAATCCTCACCATCACAACCAACCGCCGCACATGGAGTCCGATCCCCCGGACTCGCGCAAAAGACCCCTGGAGACCCCGACGGAGGCCAGCAGCACCAAACGCACAAACACAGGAGGTAAGAGCGCCGGGGTTTTGGTTTATTTTTTTGGGGGGGGGAGGATGCGGAGCTGTTTTTTTTTGTGTTTTTTTTCTTGGTGGTTGGGGGGGGTGAACGTTGCTCCGTCCTGAGGCGGGCGGAGGGGAAAGCGGAGCAGGTTGATCTGAGTCTTATACGCCGAGGTGGTCTGTGTTCCGGTTCCGCTGCGATGTAAACACGCAGAGAGCCGCGGCTCCTGTTATTCTAATGAGCGCTAATCTCCATCTGCATTAAAATAACGATGGGCCGCCTCTGTTGTGGTGGAAAGGAAACAATGAGAGCGACTGAGCTGCTAAGAAGGGGGGGGGGGGGAGTCCTCGTTCACATCCCAATTGTTTAAGATCAGCCGAATTTAGTGTTCCTTTATTTATTTGTGCATTATTACAATTATTATAATTTTTTGTTGCGTCTGGAGAACCCACGCGCAGCCACAGCGGCCATGCTGCGAGCCCGAGAGGATGTAAACAAGCGAGAGCCAGATCGGGCTGGTGCGCGACCCGCATGCGGGCTCTCATCCACCCCCCTCCCCCTTCCGGCGGATGACCTTGTGATAATCCCACACATCAGCCGCCGTAGATGCGTTTGTGTGCGACTACAGACAGCAGGATAAACAGGCGTTATAACGGCGGGGGGCTCAGAATGCGACAGCGTCCCTGTGTCCCTACGTCCCTGTGTCCCTACGTCCCTGTGTCCCTACGTCCCTGTGTCTCTGTGTCTCTGTGTCCCTACGTCCCTGTGTCCCTACGTCCCTGTGTCCCTGTGTCCCTACGTCCCTGTGTCCCTACGTCCCTGTGTCCCTGTGTCCCTACGTCCCTGTGTCCCTGTGTCCCTACGTCCCTGTGTCTCTGTGTCCCTACGTCCCTGTGTCCCTACGTCCCTGTGTCCCTGTGTCTCTGTGTCTCTGTCCCTGTGTCTCTGTGTCTCTGTCCCTGTGTCTCTGTGTCTCTGTGTCTCTGTCCCTGCGTCCCTACGTCCCTGTGTCTCTGTCCCTGCGTCCCTGTGTCCCTGTGTCTCTGTGTCCCTGTGTCCCTGTGTCTCTGTCCCTGTGTCTCTACGCCCATGTGTCCCCACGTCCATGTGTCCCCACGTCCATGTGTCCCTGTGTCCCTGTGTCATTGCAGCATTGTCAGGCGGTTGCCAAGTATATTTTGGATCATGCTTTGCTGTCCTGATTGGAATGACCAGCAGCTGGAAAGTGGGAGATGTATTTCATTCTGTTGTTCTATAGCTCTAAATTGTCCAATCATTGCTGGCTTCATTTGCTCTCTGCTTGGAGGAGATATACTATACATGTCACCATGGGAATCACCATATTTTGGTTTTTTTGTTTACATGCTGTCATGCGCCAAAGCATTCCCCATATCAACCCGGCATCACACACCATCCGTGCAGCCTCCCGTGGCCACGCACACCCTCATCACGGACACACTGCAGCTTTAATGTGTTATTTTACAGGACACCCGGAAGGGCCGCGTGCACAAGAGCGGGTGACGAATTTGGAGACCCAGACTTTTAGTGCATGAACGTGGAATAATAATGTTAAGTTCTTTGAGGAGTTAGATAGACATATGTCTTTAAGACGGAGACAATCATCCAGCATTAGACGTTTTTCAGTGACATTTTTCGGTAACTTTAATGCAAAGATTGGACTGGTATTAGTCATATCCAATACATTAAGTTGCATGTTATGGTACGTGTATAAATGTAATTATTTTCTTCTTTTTTTTTTTAAATAGGGGAAAAATACAACTTTTGTTAGGGCAGAGAAGTCTCCAAAACAATGTCCAGAGCTTAATGGGACGCTCAAAATCTTCACTGACACAGACAAAAATAACAAAACAAAGTTAGTGCATCCCTACAGCCGAATGCAAAAATCCGAGAAAAAACTATTATCTGATAATATCGACAAAGAACATTTGATGTCACACAGATGTCCCCCGCCACGGTCTCCGTGTGCCGTCACTGTGGCATTCCCAGGCCTCCCCGGCTCAGAGTTTGGGCCTCGGGTTCTCCGTGCGTTGTTTAACTGCAGGTCGATGCACTCAGAGCACTAACGGCTCCTCCTGACCCGTGTGGAGGGGCACCCAGGGGGGCCATCCTCCTGCCTGCATAACAGGCCCGTCCATTTAGACAAATGAAAAGGTCGGGACGATGACGACGATGATGATGATGAGCATCGCCGACGAGGCTTTGACTCAGGCAGAGAGGGGGCGGCCTCCCTCAGCCAGCAGCATCAGCCCGATGACACTTGGTTGAGAATCAGATAATCAGCAAAGAGCGATAAGAGCTTGGCTGCAGGTCTTTTGTGAAAGTCTTTGCACTGACCGTTAATTCAGATCTGTTTTTGTTTTTGTTTTATTGTTTTCAGCATTCTGTTCCTATTACATAAATTATAGAAGTTATTATTTTTATTCTGCTGATAATAAGATGCATTAGAGCAGGGGTGTCAAACTCATTTGAGTTAAGGGGCCACATGCTGCCCATGTTGAGCTCAAGTGGGCCGGACCAGTAAAATCCCAGCATAATAACGCATACATAATGACAATATTTCTCTATGTTTAAATCATTGGTGAAGGTTTTTGGATGATGAACCCTATTTTAAGGTATTTCTACAACTAGAAACATAAAGACCAAAAATTCAGACATCAGCCCACTGTTTACCTGCCTGGGCTCCTCTGCAGATTCCCTCACAGTTGAGCAATTTAGTAAAGTCAGAGCTGCAATCAATTTAGTAAAGTCAGACCTGCAATCAATTGTGACTGGCTCAATGGTTATTATGCCCGTCTTACAATCAGATGATCAGTGGTTCAAGTCCCAACTTGGGTAGTTTTTTTCTGCAATTTTAACAATTATCCCGCGGGCCGGACTGGACCCCCTGGCAGGCCGGATCCGGCCCGCGGGCCGTATGTTTGACACCCCTGCATTAGAGTATGTTTTTTGTGTTGGTAATTTTTCTCAGGCCGCAGTTTTAAAAGTTCACAACGTCAAAGTGCTGATGAGAGATCATAACGATGGTTGTTTCTCTGTATGATTAGCTCACGCCAAACAACCCTCCACCCCGACCCCTGTGCTTCCTCTCTCTGTAGTGGCCTTCCTGCAGCCCCTATTTGAAACTGAAGGCATTGTATTCCCTCTCCAAGAAACTGAGGCTCATGGTAAGAGAGACTTTGCTTTTGATCTTTTTGTTCTTTTAAAAAAAAATCTTTACTGTAACCTTCTTCAATGCAGGACTGATTCAGCAGCGGCAACGCAAATCATTTTAAATTCCGACGAAGATCAAATAGGATTTAAAGTAACACCCTCATGTGTTCTGCTCCCGGTCCAGGATAATGCATGCTACTGTTTAAATACTGTGTGTTATCAGTTCCATGACATCCATTTTCATGCTTTTTTACACAAACTCAGCGTTTTTTGTCATGGTGCCCTTACATTTCCGCGCTCACAGATGAGCACTGATGACCTTTGACCTCATGCCAGCCATATCATCAAAACATTTGGGTTTCTCCGGTCCGCCGCTGTGCTGTTTTAAATGTTGGTCTGTCGCGTGTGCTCAGAGTGTGATGTGTGATGGCTTGTTGAGTGACGCTACTGTGGTTTTAACCCTTTTTGAATTTTTCACAGCGATACATTGAAACTTAACGTGCAGAGCTCGAACAAAAAGAAAATATCTCCCTTCATCCGAGTTCTGCGTGATTGAGAAGCGAGAGTCGACTTTTAATTCACCGCAGACGAGAAAAGACAGACTTTTTTTTCCCGGGCTGGTTTGATTCCAAACGTGTGTGTGACGACATTAGAGAGGACGAGCCGGTCAGCCGTCAAGACAGTAGAGGCCCGAAGCTTAAGGTCTTAAAGATGAAGAGATCAATGAGCCCGGCCTCCACCAGCCCCTCTAATCCACCAACCCCAAAACCCAAAACCCTCTGCTGCCCCTCGCCCCGACCCAGCAGGGCTCTCGGCTCACATTAAAGGAATTCTGGTTTCGCTCTAATCATGCACATATATGATCAGAGACGTTGTTAATATTTGATTTAGTTTCAGGGGTTTGAAACTTTGATCATTTTCAAAGACAAACTTCATCGCGATTGGCTAAAATGAGTAATTTAAGGATCTGCAGCGTTTCAAAGACTTTTGAAATTTTTTAGGAGAACAGACTCTCAAAGAATGTGTTCTTTTCCTGTTAAGTAGCATCTTAATCTGAATGTCAGATTAGCAGTCCAACGCTTTTTTCACTAAATAATTAGATTTAAATGCACTGTATAAGTAATGTATTAGCTTCCGGTGCAGAGAAGCATTCACAGTTGAAATAGAGTTGCAGCATTTGTGACGCACACAGGTTGTGAAGGTATATCTTCACTAAACTGTTTCTTATTGATCTTTTATTTAAAAAAAAAAAACGTATATCGTGATGATATTATATTTACATTTTAGCATTTCTTGGCCCCAAATAAATCACAAATTTGAGTCTCTTCTTGTTGGAAAAGAAAACAAGTCTAAAACTTTCCACTGTCACTCTAAAGTGTATATTGTATAAAGTATAACCAATACTTCAATAAGACAGCAGCCTCGCAGTGGATTCAGCCCATTCAAAACAAATGCAGCTTTTTCCGGGATGAAAAAACCCTGCTTGTATAAACCATTAAGAAGTCTTACGTAAGCACAAACAAAATAAATTGGATGGTGTTTTTTTTTTCTGTCTCTCTCAATCTTCATGTAGGTGGTCAGAAAAATGAACATGCAAGTGGATGGCCGCCTACAGGTTTAACAGTCAGGGGGAAGTGTGCTGACCTCTCGGTCCTTTCATCACGTTGTGTTACGGTCTCTCCTCTCCTGGCGGTGGGACGTGATACATTAATTTAGCAAATGGATGGACTGGCAAGGCGGCGTGGGGGAGGAGGAGGAAGAGGGGGAGGAAATGCCCTTGCCAAGTGACATTAGGGGACTGGCAGGACAAATGGTGTGTGTGTGTGTGTGTGTGTGTGTGTGTGTGTGTGTTGTCCTTGTGTTTCATGGTCTGACTTTAGAGAGCGTAAATGACGAGACAGGGCCCTTTGACGCTATTGGTCCGAGTGTCTTCTGGAGCATCTTTTTTTATATATTTATTTATATATTTTTTTCGGGGGGACGTCTGTACAAAAGGAGAGCCGCCTTCCCTCGCGTAGATCAGCTGTCGGAGAGGGAGCAGCCTCGCATTTGGCTTTGAGCAGAGTGTAGACGGCGAAGTCTTTCCAGAAGATGTTTTTACAAAACATTCAGTGAGTTCTTCAAACATTGAGCAGCGAGCTGTGTTTTTGTGGAGAGCAAAGCGAGTGGTGCGGCTCACCCTCGTGCTTTCCCCCCCGAACATGGCGTTCTCCTCTGCGGACACGCCTGTTCCACACTCCCCTCGTCCCCTCCATCTTCCTCTTCCTCCTCATCCATACTAATCACGGTCTACTTCAGATCATCACGACTGCACTCTCCTCCTCCTCCTCCTTCACCCCCCCTATTACTCATCCTCCACCCCCTTCATCAATCGCCGGCTGCCATTGACGACGCTCGCTCGGCAACCGTTGTCGATCGATTTGCCTCTGGTGGCTGCAAAACTCTCCTTCTCCACCCTCTTCTCCTCTTCCTCTTCCTCATTTTTTTTTTTTTTTTCAAGCCACTGCGTCAAAGTGAGAAAAAAAAGAAGCCATTGTACAGGGTGGGGGTGAAGGCGGCGAGAGGTGGGAATGTTCCCACAAAGGGAGGCGTGTGATTGGTGGAGCGGGATGCCGGTCGCAGCGTAGCCGGTCGCTGATAGGTGAGCGGAGCGGGGCGGCGATGAATATGGATAAGGGAGAGCGATGAAAGGGGACGACTGAAGGGGTCCCCCTCCTCTGAAATAGCCTTGGTCCGTGAACAATACACACACACACACACACACACACACACACACACACACACACACACACACAGACACACACACAGACACACACACAGACAGACTGTAGGGGGAGAAAGGAGGTGGCTGCTTCAGTTATCTTTGTTAGCGTAGCCGCCACGTCTGCTTCGGTTCTACGCAGACGCCCTGATGATAGGGATCGTTTCAGTAAGGAGGCATTTGATTGGTTCTCCGCTAACCTCAGCCGCAGGATGTTGTTCTGATGAAAAAAGATGGAGGTATTACCCCGTCTGTCACTATATCTTATTTCTATTCATATATATATATATATATATATATATATATATATATATATATTCACTTTCCTGCAATTGTTATGGTGACCCTTCCTGTACATCTATTTTCGTTCCATAATTTATTCAGATTTTTGCCGCAAAATGTTTTCAAATAACAGGAGCCCCCGTATCATTTTTAAAGTGTTGTGTGTCATTTTTAAATTGAAATACCCTCCGTTTAGAAAACCCAAAACAGCGTCTCTGAGAAATTGAAAAGAACGTGTTATGTGCTGCTGGTTTTCTGAGTCATCTCGATACCTCTAAGAGAAAAAAACTAAACTAGAGGACATTTGTTTGTGATTCGGTGACACTGGCTTCAAAAAGTAGACTCAAAATGTAAAGGAGTTCAGCCCCTCACTCCAAGCAGGTTATTGGGCCGCACTTATATCTCCTTTACTCCTTTACTCGACCCTTCTCCAAATGTTTGATTCCTCAAAGGGTCCCAAGAATGTTAAGGGCTTTCGTGTAGCGATTAAGAAAGCGGAGGGCCGTCCGCACGATGAAAGTCACCGCCTGAAATGTCAAATCTGAGGCGAATGAAGGTCGTGCGAAAAGCGTCGGCGCTGCGGAGGCAGAGAAGAGGACGGTGAGGATGGAGATCTTTCCTCCCGCGAGCTCTCTGCGTTCATGAGTGACGACGGCCATCTTTCCTGAACCGAGACAGCTGGTCGAAGCTCCGCTGCTGGAGAGCTATACGTGTGTGTGTGTGTGTGTGTGTGTGTGTGTGTGTGTGTGTGTGTGTGTGTGTGTGTGTACGTGTGAATGCTACCCCCCAACAAAAGAGCAGAACAGAGGGCTGGAGGGGGTGTGTTAGACAAAGCATGGCCCCTCCCTTAACTCTCCCTGCTTAGAGGAGATGAATATGTTCCAAGTCCCCAGAGCTCAGAGCCTCCATACCAGAGCCCCCCTTCCATCAGCCAGGCTGTGTTCACACTGATACACGTCAGACCCCCCCTCCTTTAATGCAGGATTGACATCTGACGTTTCTACACAAAGCTGCACACAAGATTCTGATCTGGCCCGCTCATGTGCATTTGACCCATTTTTGTTTTGCGATACTCTGGGAATTAAACTACTGATTGATTTAGAGTGGATTTTCTGATACATGTCAATATCCTTTTTTCGATTCTAAATTAAATTAAATGCTTCATATGCAAAATCAACTCTCCATTTACTCATGAAATAGCCAAATACCAAACAATTGGGGTTCCTCGATAGTTCATTGATATCAAGTATGTCACTGAAATATAACTAGTAAACATTAAAATTGGAAGCTGGCATATATATGGTGGCATTTATTCTCTCAATTATTTATTCACATATTTCGGTGTCATCGAGACCCGTAGTGAATTTTAGTGTCCGGCGTAACATTGTCTGTGTTTGCTCCTCCCACTTATGGTAACCAAACCTCCGGAGTTAACGTTTAATAAGTCACAAATGACCTCCACTCCTTTATTGTAAAGCACTTTGTGCTACATTTTCTGTACAAAAGATGCCATACAAATAATGTTTATTATTATTATCCTTTCCAGTTTAGCATAAACACTCAAAGCTGTGACACGGACTGTTAGATGTGAAGCAAATGTGAGTCCAACTACTTTTAGAGAGCAATGTAACACACGCTTTTAGCGTTTAATGTGTATTTAACAAACGTGTCACTGGGAATCCGCTACATTCGGTCCACGCTCTCAACCTCTAGATTTCTTTTCAGATTACGTCGAGAATGAATTGACAGTAACGTGACTGTAATTTACCAACTGGAGCACTTTGAAGACGGTTTCTTTATTTCTGCTATGAGGAGGCGATGTTTGTCAGAGTGTACAACAGAACATGAGAAATTATTTGTGATCTTAAGCGCCCCCCCCCCCCCACCCCACAGCCCCGCCCCGCCCTGCAAGCCCGTGGACACCAGATCCCAGGACTTGAGCCTCCAATCCCCCAGCACGACGAGCCTATTCTGGGCCTGGCGGGTCCGCAGGGGCCTTAGCAACAGATTGGACTGTTTACTCATCCAGATATGTCGTTGGGGAGGACCATTTGTTATTCATCATGAACGACCTCCAAAAAAAATAAAAAAGATCCCAACTGTGGTCAATTTAGGACGTCTTTGTCAAATCCTTTTGATGCGTAAAAGGAGATGTGTCAGTGTGTTGTTTAAAGTGGTGAAAACATAAACCCCCGTCACAGCAAAGAGTAGGGACACCTTGTACACAGCTGCAGACACAGTCTGCTACCATGAGAAGAAAAATTCAACGTGGCTGTTTGATTGTCTTTTTTTAGAAAGTTAAAACAATTGTTGGACACATCCCTCGGGTAATTTCCCGGTTACAAAGACAACCCAACATGCTTTGCTTGCAGCATGCTGACCCTAAATCTTGAACTGACAGCTTGTGCAATACCTTGCTGCTCTCTATACGACATTAAGGTCATCATCGTTCCCTCGAGTGTCTCGCATCCTTTTAGGAAGCCCCCAAAAACGCTCCCTCCTTTGTAACGGCTAAAACATTAAGACGTAATCAGTAACAATCACCACATGTGTAATTATAGAAGGAATGGAAGTTTACATGCTCATTATGTTGTCAGCGTGAGACACTCGCTGCACACGGGAGGCTGATACGCTGGATCTGTGATTATGCTTCATATCAACAAGTGCAGAACATAGTAGCAGAGAACAATGGACTTTACATCATGCTGAGACGTCATGTTCTCTCAACGTGTTATTAATTGTGTTATTTTCAACCAGGGCGTCAAAAGAAATGTTAACATTTCTGCAAATCAGAGATACGTTGAATGTCAGCGTTTCTGAACCAGAAAAGTTTCAAAATTGTGTATCACATCACGACACGTGGTCGTGGTTGTGGAACATGTTGTCAGGTTTAGGCAGCGTAAGTACTTAGTAAGGTTAGTAAAAGATCATGGCTTATGTTCAAATAATAATGAAACAGCATAAAGTAATGGCGCAATATAACAGCGCAACGTAACAATGCAATGTAACAACACAAGGCAAGAGCGCCATGTAACAGTGCAACGTGGGGCTCACACAGTAAGAGCAACGTAACAACGGAACGTAACAACGTAAGGCAGTGTAACAGTGCAGTGTAACAATGCAGTGTAACAGTGCAGTGTAACAGTGCAGTGTAACAGCACAGTGTAACAGCACAGTGTAACAGCGCTGTGTAACAGCGCCATGTAACAGCGCAGTGTAACAGCGCAGTGTAACATCACAGTGTAACAATGCAGTGTAACAGCGCAGTGTAACAGTGCAGTGTAACAGCGCAGTGTAACATCACAGTGTAACAATGCAGTGTAACAGCGCAATGTAACATCACAGTGTAACAATGCAGTGTAACAGCGCAGTGTAACATCACAGTGTAACAATGCAGTGTAACAGCGCAATGTAACATCACAGTGTAACAATGCAGTGTAACAGCGCAGTGTAACAGTGCAGTGTAACAGCGCAGTGTAACATCACAGTGTAACATCACAGTGTAACAATGCAGTGTAACAGCGCAATGTAACATCACAGTGTAACAATGCAGTGTAACAGCGCAGTGTAACATCACAGTTTAACAATGCAGTGTAACAGCGCAATGTAACATCACAGTGTAACAATGCAGTGTAACAGCGCAATGTAACATCACAGTGTAACAATGCAGTGTAACAGCGCAATGTAACATCACAGTGTAACAATGCAGTGTAACAGCGCAGTGTAACAGTGCAGTGTAACAGCGCAGTGTAACAGCGCAGTGTAACAGTGCAGTGTAACAGTGCAGTGTAATAGCGCAACGCAACAGAGTAACGTAATCTCCTTAACTAACGTATTTAACGTAACGTAAATAAACAACAAACGCCTGTTGGGCACTATACCACTATCAGTGTGCTTTTATTGCTGGGTTCTTGAAAAACTGAATCCCCCCCAAAGAATAAAGTATTTCAGCTCACCTCAAGACATTTCGCTCAAACACAGATGAGTAGAGAAGTATTTCACCATCACTTTTTACTCAATGTGTGTGGGCGAGCGCTCCGTGACCTCTATTGGATTTTGAGGTTAGCGTTGACTGACGTGCAGAGCCTGCGACTGCTTATTACGCCTGGTTAGATTGACATGCATGAGTATCACCTGCCCTCCTGAGATGGTACACTGAAGGGAGCATGGGGTATAATTACACATAATTATAATTTGCAATTAGATGACATGAGGATGAGTGGCAGCATCATTGCAGAACATTAGGGTTTACGTTTGTGTTCTCCACAGTGACCGATGAAGTTACAATTGTGTCAAATGAGAAAGCAGCCTCATCAATTCATTTCTTATTAATTAACTTATATCTTTTATCCTGTAAGCCTGTTTCCTCACTCTTCATCATTTACAGTTTATTATCATCACCCTGTGGACTCACAAAATTCTGTTAAAAAAAGTCAGCAACTTTTGACTGCCACAACTCACATTTGGTGGAACAATTTTTTTTTTTTAAATAAAGTTAAAAAAACAAACCGCCATGTAGTGCACACACACACACACACACACACACACACACACACACACACACACACACACACACACACACACACACACAGTAAAAGCATCGCATCCTTAAGGACAGAGCAGGTTCTGCTAATGTGTCCTAGATGTTCAAGATGCTCTTTAATGTCGCTCACCGAGAGCTTTTACTCTGAAACCAAAAGATCTTTAAAAACAAGCTCCTAAAAAAGATGCACAACTCTTTGAGCTCGGACCGTTATATGGCAGTGGGTTTTAAAGAGAGCTGAAAAAAAATCTTGAAGTTCATATTTATGAAAATTGAGTCATGGCAGTTATCAAACCTGCTAAAAGCTTATTTCCAAAGTGTAATTAAATCTGTGTTACATAACCCTGTTAACAAACTCAACACTGGAGATCTGCAGCGCTGTTTGATGATACAAATGAGTTTATGTTTGCACTTTTTAGGGCATCCCAGCGTGGGGAACTGACATTTTAGAGACATATAGCACAGACGTGCTCCCGAAATATTTACTGTATGAGAAATAATGGGTGATCTGGATGTAACACATTCTAGATCCAGTTTCTTCTTTTACAGCACGTTCACAGGATGTAGGTCATAGCATCTTTTTTTTTATGTTAGTTTGTTTTAGGGTCATTTTCATTTTGGATATCTTGTTCGAGGCGTCATGTTATATAAATACATATTTCACTGTTTGCCATGGTAACACGTACAAGTGTCACAGACAACAGATACAAGTGATGAGCATGATTAGTCACTCATTACATCCTCTCTTATAAATGATGAGTCATGTTGTCAAGGTGGCGTGGGCTTGTTTATGAGAAGTAGAAAACAGTCTGTTTGTGGAGGGGGGTGTTTGTCTGTGCTTGTGCGTGTTGTATCTGTTCTGTGCGTGCAATTCATACATGTGTGTGTGTGTGTGTGTTTCTTATTTACCAATTCCCCTGCCTTATTAATACAGGCTGGTTATAATTAACTAGCCTCTATCTAAAGCGGGTCAGTCCAAGGCTTCCTACTCAAAGTAGGTCACTGCAGCACACTGAGGAGAGGGGAGGAGAGGAGAGGATGAGGAGAGGAGAGGAGAAGATGAGGAGAGGATGAGGAGAAGAAGAAGGAGTAGTAGATGGGAGAGGAGATAAAAGGAGGAGAGGAGAGGAGGAGGGAAGAGAAGAGGAGTGAGAATGAGAGGAGAGGAAAAGAGAAGAAAGGAGATAATAGGAGAGGAGAGAGAAGAAGAGGAGAGAGAAAGAGAGGAGAGGAATAGAGAGGAGAGGGAGGTAACTAGGACTGAGAGGAAAGGAGACAACACAAGAGGAAACAAAAGGAGGATATAAAAGGAAAGAAGATGAAAGAAACAGAAAGGTAAGAAGGAGAGGACAGACAGTTTCAGGCCGACAAAACAGAAGTGCTGCTCTGAGCATCGTAAATAAGAGAGAGCAAGAACTTAGAGCGCCACTTCTTTGTTGCAGATAATTAGCGATGTAGCCCACTCGGCTAAAACGAAAACATAAAGACAGACAATAGAAAGTTGATGAGGAGCCTGTTCTGAAACCAAGAGTCTCATCGGGAAACTGTAGTAAAGTTGGTGGCGTCCCACAGTGCAGCTGACTCTGAAGCGCTTAAGGCCCGGGTCCTAAAAAAAACAACAAAAAACGCTGCTTCCATTCAGAACACAAGATTTGCAGGAGAAGCACGTCTGCTGCTGAAAGTGGAGCACATTCAACAAACGACATTGAATGACAAAGGAAAGACAACTTTCTTCAACTGAAAAGCAGCTGCTTCAGTTAAAGTTACACAGATTAGCCCGTGAGTTAGTTTGAGTGTAGTAGCTGTAGACTTTTCTGCCACGTCCAATACATTGGATTTGTGCACACTTCGGATCATTTATCGCCTGTCAGGGGCTCTGCTTCTGAGAAATGGAGTCGGGAGACGAAGGAGAGAAGGAAGAAAGGAACAGAAGGATGAAGAGTAGGAAGCAGGTCCTAAAGAGGAGAGAAGAAGCAAAGGACGGTTGAGTAGATCGTCGTCACGGAGGCGTTTTTATTTATGGTAACATCCCGTTGCAGCTCCAGTTGGTTAGAAGTCCGCAAGGGAAGAGCGTTTTGAGTTGAGCTGAAAACACATCAGGGAATCCTCAATTAACACGAGCTTTAAACGAGCCCGCTTCGGCAACGGGGCGAAGAGAGCGAGGTCGTGTTTTTCTTTTTGCTCTACATGTACGTCCACGTCTGAGCTGCCTGCAGTTTGTGTTTCATCACTAGCAGGGCAGGGGAGTGTCATGTTTCCTGTCTGTGTGCTCATGCTTTGACTTGGCTGAACACCCAGAAAGGAGAACAGAGCCCACCCAGTGTTAAAGCACTCCGGACACCGGACCACTGCAATCCCTCAGCACGACACAGAACCTTTTTCGGTATTTGAAAGACGAGACTGTGTCTCTTGAGAAATTACTTTGTTGCACAACAATTAAGGCAAGTGTTCTACAAAATATATATATATATATTTTTTTTAATTAAGAGTAAAAGACAGAAACTGTCCCAGACTTACAGTGTAATATGGAACTGGGTTACGGCTCTAGCTATTCCTCATTATGACGCGTTCATGTAACACAGTAATTACCAGCGTAAGTGACTTGCGAGTCGGACGCTGTAACATAACTCGACGGCAAAAGTGGAACTGGGTCCAAAAAAAAGTCAGACGTTCGACGTAATTGAACAAATGCAATAGTCATATTATCGATTCAGAGTGTTATTAACACTCACGCGACCAAACAATCTTAAATGGGCAAGTGTCTCTTTTTACCAAATGATTGTGCGCATCAACCCGAGCAGAGGCCAGAATAAGAAGCGAGTGGGAGCGCTGGGTCTTTTACTAATGAGATGTATTTATAGCGAGGCGTCACAAACACCTCTGTTCCACCGATGTGAGTGTTAAAGAGATTCAATGGGAGTCACGGCTACTCAAAGGCCTCTAATGGCCGTGATGCTTGCCACTCTGAAAATGAAAGCAGGATATTGTAATGTGTACCTTTTTTACAGTTCGGTGTCTCGGCGACTGAGAGCAAGTCATACGAGGCGCCTGCTCTTGCCCCTGTAAAAATAATCCTATTTTAATCTGCCACCTGAGGCTCCCTGTCCTGGATTATCAAATATGACGGACGCTGCTGGGGGGAGTTGTGTTTAAAGAGACACAACGCTATAATCTAATGAAGAGTTTCTTTATAGAATTAGCAAAAAATATATAATAATCTACTAAAGGCGAGTTTATTTTTGTGTCATTGTTTCAACGTGTGATTTTAAATACTAAAATGAAAAAGCTACATTGTGATAACATTCATATTTTGTCCAAGATTTAAGGCTTTAAAGAGCCAATTCAAGAAAATACAAATGTTCCAACGTATAGCGGCATCTCTCCATGCAGATAGTTTGGGTTTGAGATATTCAAATGACATCAAGATACTAAATTGTACAATGCAGCTGAAAGGAATTTAGTCTCGCTGCTCAATGCACTGAAGTCTCTGCAATTACATTTTTATATTCACATTTTTTATTTGACAAAATGCTGAAATAAAACTATGCACAACTAGCATCTTATTTAGAGCAAAATGCTCCATCTAAGGTCTTTTATTTATATCGGATTTTGGGCAAACTCTCGGTAAAACCCGAGGCGTTTCTTCAAAGAAGAAGGGCCCAGCGGCCGAGTGCGAGGCGGCGCTACTCTCTAGTTGACCTGCAGCATGTTGACACCATCGCCATGGCAACAAAGGCACGTCCATTGCAGAATGGGAGGCGATTTGTTCTTGTGTGCACACATTGGTATCGCTGCTGACAAACCTCTGACACGACGCCTCCACATCTGTTACTGTATGTGATTCTGCACCGGCGGGCGGGTCAGCCGCTCTTCCTGAGAGAGACAGAGGGAGGAAGACAGAGGGAGGAAGGCCGGGAGGTTGAGTCCAGCAAATTATGAAAAAGGAAAGACAAACATGAACTTGAACGTGTTATCAAGTCAGACTGAAACTCTTAATCCACGTGCAAACACACCAGAGAGCCACAGCAGTTAAAGCTCCAACTGACATGGAGATGAATACGTATTGTTTCACTTTCCAGTAAAACTGCACCCGACAGGCTCAAAGGTGACGGTTTGCACGGTACGAGCTCCAGCTGCCGGACGACGCTTGCGAGCAGTTATTTCTTTGAGCGTCCGTTCTGACCATCAGCAACTAGAAGTAAGCTCATAAGATGTCAATCAGTACGACCTGATCTCCTTAGAAATTGCATCGTGAATAAAGTTTTCAGGAAAACAAATTTTTTCCCCCACGTTTGTTTGGACATATCACAAATACGTTGCCAATCAGAGTCAATAGAGTCTGAGTGAGGAGGAGGAGGAGGAGGAGGAGGAGGAGAAGAGGAGGAGGAGAAGGAGAAGGAGAAGGAGGAGGAGGAGTTAAACCAACACAGGAAACCAAAAGTCAATTTAACTTATTTGGGGATTTCGTTTTGTTTTGATGCAGATTTTAGATTTTAAAATAAAATCAAGATACTTACTTGCGAAATGCAGTTGGATGGAATTTAGTTTTGCTGCTCAAAGCACACACACACACACACAAAAAATAAAAAATATTTCTTAATTTGGGTGGATTTAACGTGTGATATGTTTTAATAGACAAGGTGTGCATGAGATCGGAGAGAAATAGAACCGTGCACAACCAATTTACGAGCATGTTCCTAATCTTAAAGACTTTAGCAAGATGGACATAACACAACATAACGATTCTCAAACAAACCACAACGTTTTACCAAACACAACCAAGTAGTTTCAACATGAATCACGTGTTAAACCTGCGATCGCCAGAAAAATACGTTTCCCGGGAAGCGAAATAAAAAAATGCAGCTTCATTTGACGGGAATGTCACTTTGTAGAAGACCAGGTTGAGCAGGACGTCGTCGCCCAGAACCGCCTTGATGTTCACACCTCCTAGCTTGTTTTAATAAGTCAGATGGATCCGCTGTGAACGTGACCTACGAGAAAGAAATGGATACAAACATCTGACTCTGTGCTCGTCTGCTTCGTGTTTTGTTTGTCTGGGATTATCTGCACGTGCTAATAAATGCACGTGTGTGTGTGTGTGTGTGTGTGTGTGTGTGTCTGTGTGTGTCGTGGCAGGGAATGTGGTGTTATGCTTTCGCGAGGCGTCCCATCCGCAAGCACCGGTCGAATCTGATTAGCTTTGATAAGAAAAAGCAACGGGCAGCGTTTTTTTAATCAGCTCTTCCCCCCCGAATCCCTTACGCCGAGGCGGTTGACGAGGACCAGAATCCTCTGGGGCCCCGAGACGCCGAAATTAGATCAGACCAATCTGGAGAGAGCGTTTTAGAGGCTCGCACGAATGGTTGAGCGGAGAGGAAAAAACCGGGGGAGAGATAACGGGAATCATCAGATTGTGGGAATAATTAGCTGTCAGGGATATCAGTCAGCGTCCGATGTGATTGGACGGATTTATGCAGCTTGGGGGAGCTTCGGATGGTCGGTTGAGAGAGAGAAAAAAGATTCTGCTGCGGCATCTGTTTTTGTCCGGCTGACGGACGCTTTGTGAAATGTGTAAAATTGCCGAAAATTGTCACAAACTAAATAAAACTATGGAAACACACGGCAAGCATGAGGGCAAAGGTACAAACAGACTAATAATGCACACTGTTAGCATCTAGCATCGTGTTTCTCCTTCAGCTTTATTTGAAGTTTAAAAACAACATGAACCGCAGTGGCTCTCTCTCTGACTTCCTGTTTCCTGTTTTCTGCTGCAGAGGAAGGCGAGTACTTCCTGAAGGTTTTGATTCCCAGCTATGCGGCCGGCTCCATCATCGGCAAGGGAGGTCAGACCATCGTCCAGCTGCAGAAAGAGACCGGAGCCACCATCAAACTGTCCAAATCCAAAGACTTCTACCCGGGTAAGACACCAACACCGCCGCCGCCGCTGCTTCCTGCAGATGGATGGATGGAGAGATGGATGGATGAAGGGCTTGTGAAAATACACTTTTACACTGTTAATTCACCCACTCGCTTCACTATAACATAAAACATAATTCAGATGAATAAAACAGAAAAGCAAAAAACACAACAGTACAGTAAAAGGAATCATTTGAATGCAATAATATTTTGTATTTGTTCCTTAACATGCTGGACATTGTGTATACATTTGGCCCCCAAATTATTTTTTGCCATTAAATATCAAAATACCGGCATTTTTTTAACAGTGTAACTACTGTTATAACACTTTTTAACAGTGTTAAAGTGTTATAAGGTGGAGTTTTGCTTCATCTGCAGAACAATATATATAATAGTATGTTTGAATGGTGACAGATAGATGGATATTGATAGATGATGTCATTGGTGGATGAATCAGAAACAGTGAAAATAGACAATGAACAGCGATGGAAAGGAAAATAAATGGATGGATGGAACAGTTTTTCATGATGTTAAAACACACATGCGCTGATTTAACACACACACACACACACACACACACACACACACACACACACACACATAAGTGCTCTTGACCTCCTGCTTGTTGTTCTGCGGCGACAACTAGAGCCTCATTTCAACACCGTGGGGAAGATTTATGGATTCATAAAGGCTACGTTGTCCCTGTGTGTGAGTGTGTACTTGTATATATATCTTTGAGAGGACATTTTGTTCTACAAAGACTTGTTTTAGGGATCAGACTTGTTTTTTTTCTGTGTTTCTTCACCAGAAAAAAATACTTTTCTATCATAACAACACGAGAGTCTTCTGCTCGCCAAATAAATGTAAATTATTTCAATAATTGTAAACTCTAATACAGTGCATTCCCACTTTAAATATGTTAATGTGTAAATCTGTGAATAAGTCAAGTTCAAACATGCATAATTTGACAAATGTAATTTTCTTTTCATGGTCTAAGCTTCCATTTAATAGATTACGATGTATTCGTAGACATAGGATGTAAATCCGTAAGTCTAATATTAAGATGCAAAAAACTGAACAGGCGGAAAAATGGTAATATACTCGTTTCTGTACAAGAGGTCTAGAGTTTAAACTATGATGTACAGCGTACAGACAGTACAAATTATAAAAAAATATGTTTGGGCCATGTTCTTGTTCATTTTATAAAAGAAACATCACCATTTAAAAATAATCAGCAGGCCGCACCCCAGGACCAGGGAATGCTTATTGTCAATGAGTGTTCTCACAAAGATAGAAGTACAGGGATGTGTGTGTGTGTGTGTGTGTGTGTGTGTGTGTGTGTGTGTGTGTGTGTGTGTGTGTGTGGGCCCTAAGTTTGCGTTGACAGAGGTTGTGAGAGGGGCCTTGACTGGGCTCACGTTGCATCCCCCCCCCCCAACACACACACACACACACACACACACACACACACACACACACACACACACACACACACACACACACACGGTCCAACAGATCAGGATTACAGGATCAGAGGTGAAATTGTATTTGTCTAAACTCTTAATTCTGTCCTGGTTGGACATGTGACTGCAGCAGTGAGGGGGGTCAGTAGGTTTGGGTTGTTTGTCTGATGTCTGAGCTGCGGAGGAGACGGAATGCATGTTGTTTGCAACCAAACACGTGAGAGCAAAATACATTCATATACTATGCTGAAGAAAACTTCCCCCTGAATAAAAAATAAATAAATTGCAATCAAAGGCATCCTTGTGACACCCTTTGAAGGGATATGACTCAAGCAATAATAAGGTTCGGGAAACACTGAAAATGCCGACGCGCCGACTTTTTCATGCTTACGTTCGCCAGGACGGGAAGTCGTAAAATACATTTTGGGAGTGAACGTTTTGCATGTTGGCACGTTTTGACTGACGAATTGTGTAAAAAAATGCATAAACTCAACACACGTTGTGTCTTTCTGTGGTTTGACTCCACTTTGCACGACCTCAGACCACGTGGGTTCAGTTCAGCTGTGTGTACTCAGTGGCAGGTGGCGGAGTGATTCAGTATTTATACGACCCAAATCAATTACTGCGATGTATACCTTTCCCTCTGAAGTAATATTTTCTAGACTTCCCGGTGCTACTGTAGCGCCTGCGGAGTCTCTGATGTCATCGCCGAACACAGAACGGGGTTTCTCCGGCTCTGCTGCAGAGACGTGCAGAGTTGTGTTGCCCTCTGTGTGAAACCAGAGCTGCTGAATACATCTTTTAATGAGGCGATGTCCCATGTTTACGACACCGGCCCAAGATGTCCTGCAGTCTTGGCCGGGAGTTCGAAAAGTAAGCTTTGCTTTAACAGCAAAGAAAATACAGACGTAGATTTACTTTTGAATCAAATGAAGCGTGCTACTTTTCTGGCGGAGTGAAACATGAATTCACCACCGTGATCCCCCAAGTGGTGCGTTTGCTTTTGGAATTCAGCGCTCATCCTTGTTGTCTTGCCGTGTTTGAACGTGTGCATCAGTTCGGTGCAAAACAAGCCGCCGTTGTTTGACACCGACACACAGGACTCCTGGAAGCTCTGCCAGCGAGAACAGATGCAAGGTGCAAGAGCCTCCAAGACACACACACACACACACACACACACACATGGACACTAAATGGACAAAATTATATATCTACTGACAGAATATAAAGTGAAAGAAAATGTGCATTTGTATGAGCACATTAATCCATTGAACATTTGCACACTTCCACTGAGGAAGTGCATGCAAATCTACAAAAAAGATGTTGAAGGGACGGAGAGGGAGGGGGAGGAAGGGAGACAAGTCAAAGAAAGAAAGAAAAAAGAAAGAGAGGGTTGTATGGGCCTCGGTCTAGAGGGAAGGACTGAAGAAGCTGTGTGTGTGTGTGTGTGTGTGTGTGTGTGTGTGTGTGTGTGTGTGTGTGTGTGCACAGTTCTTAAGGGCTGAAGGGGGCATCTGTATGCAAATGTGACACGGTTCTTCCTGGGTGACAAATCAAAAGGCCCACCTGCTGCAAGGGCCTGTGTGTGTGTGTGTGTATGTGTGTGTGTGTTTTGGGAATAACAGGGCCAGTCTAACGAGAGTAGAGAGTTACTGCTGTGTCTTGGCCAAAGCGTCTCATTCCTCCCCTCTCGCTCCTCGGAAGACATTAGTCGCCTCCCTTTCCTCATCGTCCTTCCCCTACACACACACACACACACACACACACACACACACACACCGCCATCCCAGCTGTCACGGAAAACAGAGGTCATTGACGTTTTGGGGAATTTCATCTTCACGTCTCTAGAAATATTTGATAACTTGAGAAAAAGCGTTGAAAAAATTGGTATACTTTTAACTTTTCCCCCTTTCACAATAAAAGCTTTGGTGAGATTTTAGTTGATGCAATCTGGTGTAAGGTTTGCCCGTCTGCAGACTTTAAAGGAATAACACGAATAACCCAGTTAAGGTGACCTTGATATTTTTTGCCAAAGTCCCACAAAGCAAAAGTTGCATCAAGCCAAAGAAAGTGAGATCATCATTTTATATTAAAATAAAGCACCTCTGTCTATACGCACACCTTCTTTATCACTAAACTCTGACAGGGTTTGGCAGTGTTTTAAGCACTGGAGAGTTGCCGAAATCTCAAGCTGGATCTTGCAGATTAGAAATGTTGACGGATGAACAAAAATCCCCTCATCAGTAGTCGTAAATATAAATCTTCACTTTTCATAACTCCATGATTGAACTTAATGCGACAAGAGAGGACACTTCTAGCAGAAAGGAGAAAAATGAGCAGTGGACAGAATGAAAACAAAGGTGACAGGATGAAAACCAGCACTTCCATCATATGAATTAATAGAAAGCACAGGGAAAGCTCTGGATCATTACATCTATTGTTTTAATTTGATTTATTCATATTTATATTCATAAACTCCAGATGGGAAAACCATGAAGGAAATGTGTGCAGCCCACATGAACTTGTCTCACCCTGTTCTCCTCTCTTAGCCGACATTCCTCACACTATCTCACTGTCCTCCCTCCATCCCTCATCCCTCATCCCTCCTGTCCTCTTGTCTCCATCCCTCCTGTCCTCTTGTCTCCATCCCTCCTGTCCTCTTGTCTCCATCCCTCCTGTCCTCTTGTTCTCCATCCCTCCTGTCCTCTTGTCTCCATCCCTCCTGTCCTCTTGTTCTCCATCCCTCCTGTCCTCTTGTCTCCATCCCTCCTGTCCTCTTGTTCTCCATCCCTCCTGTCCTCTTGTCTCCATCCCTCCTGTCCTCTTGTCTCCATCCCTCCTGTCCTCTTGTCTCCATCCCTCCTGTCCTCTTGTCTCCATCCCTCCTGTCCTCTTGTTCTCCATCCCTCCTGTCCTCTTGTCTCCATCCCTCCTGTCCTCTTGTCTCCATCCCTCCTGTCCTCTTGTTCTCCATCCCTCCTGTCCTCTTGTCTCCATCCCTCCTGTCCTCTTGTCTCCATCCCTCCTGTCCTCTTGTCTCCATCCCTCCTGTCCTCTTGTTCTCCATCCCTCCTGTCCTCTTGTTCTCCATCCCTCCTGTCCTCTTGTCTCCATCCCTCCTGTCCTCTTGTCTCCATCCCTCCTGTCCTCTTGTCTCCATCCCTCCTGTCCTCTTGTTCTCCATCCCTCCTGTCCTCTTGTCTCCATCCCTCCTGTCCTCTTGTCTCCATCCCTACTGTCCTCTTGTCTCCATCCCTCCTGTCCTCTTGTTCTCCATCCCTCCTGTCCTCTTGTTCTCCATCCCTCCTGTCCTCTTGTTCTCCATCCCTCCTGTCCTCTTGTTCTCCATCCCTCCTGTCCTCTTGTTCTCCATCCCTCCTGTCCTCTTGTCTCCATCCCTCCTGTCCTCTTGTCTCCATCCCTCCTGTCCTCTTGTCTCCATCCCTACTGTCCTCTTGTCTCCATCCCTCCTGTCCTCTTGTCTCCATCCCTCCTGTCCTCTTGTTCTCCATCCCTCCTGTCCTCTTGTCTCCATCCCTCCTGTCCTCTTGTTCTCCATCCCTCCTGTCCTCTTGTCTCCATCCCTCCTGTCCTCTTGTTCTCCATCCCTCCTGTCCTCTTGTCTCCATCCCTCCTGTCCTCTTGTCTCCATCCCTCCTGTCCTCTTGTTCTCCTCTGTCCTCTTGCGTCCTTTTTAATTCACGCATCCTTCGATCCGGCTCCATCTCGCCCATCAGTCGTTGCTGTCGTCCTCTCCCCCCGTTGCATTCGACCGCTGCTCCCCCCATCTCTCCTTGCCTCTGCTTCCTCTCCTCCCCCTCCTCCCCCTCCTTCCCCCCCGTCTCTCCCTCCATCCCATCTATCTGGAGAATAGTGCAGCAGCAGCACTTAAGCCGACGACCAATTACAGTAGCAAGGAGCAGCGGTACTGGGGGAGCGAGACAGGCCACCATTCATCCTCACACACACACACACACACACACACACACACGCACACGCGCACACACGCAGCGCTGGGCGACCCACCATTCACTATTATGGCACAACAGATTTATGACATACCCATACAGTACAAGGCAGTGCCGCTTCCAAATATAGCTCCTCGCTGTCTCTCTCTTCCTCTCTCTCCCTCTCTCTCTCTCTCTTCCTCTCTCTCTCTCTTTGCTAACATGGATACAAAAGGATTTCATGACAACGCTGCATCTGCAGAGCTGCAATCTGCAAGAGACTGAAACAAAAAACAAACAAACAAACAAACTAAAAAAAAAACTAAACTTTCCATTTTGGGATATCAAAAATGTGTGTGTGTGTGTGTGTGTGTGTGTGTGTGTGTGTGTGTGTGTGTGTGTGTGTTGGTGTGAGAGAGGATGATGCCGCCTCATTTCTGAAGACAAAAGGAATTATTCAACGCTCTCATCCGGCGGTGAGACAATAAGGACATCAGACTCGTGTTAATTACAGAGCTGCGTTTCAGGATGCGTTTCCCGGAACGTTGAACTCTTCCTTCAACAGGTTTCGGAGTCTCGGGTGACTCATCAGCTAATTAGCTGTAACAGCAATAATGATCTCCGCCAGGAGAATCCTCGACCAATCTCGACTAATTTCTCGACTAATTTCTCAAAACAGCTTTTTTGTTGTTGCTGGTTTTATACTGAAATTGACAAAGCTGAGTGCATCGCCGCCACAGGCAGCTTGGTGAGTTTAATTTAGTTTTTGCCAAGATCGCGTGACGTGTTTTACGACATTGCTTTGAGCTGATCGCCTGAATACGTCGCCGCTCGTTATTCAGTTTGACCGAAGTGTGTCCTTCCTCCCTGTTCATGCATTTCTCCTGTGTGTTTGTCTTGTTGAAGAAAGATTTATTTCGGTCCCATACTGTGGCTGGTTCAGATGAGTTTTACTCACTGCGCCGTGGATACAGAAAAAAGCTGTGGAATTTTATATATATATATATATTGTATACGTGGGGTTACAGGAAATAACAGTGAAACAAAAGGTGTGGGCGGGGCTAAGCTTCTCAGGAAAGACAAGGGTCCTTGAAACTATCACCACCCAAGATGTGTATTCATCGGGTCTGAGAACTCAACGCACAAGTCTGTAGTGGTGGATCTGCATGGGTCTGTTTTACAGAGCACAAGATGATGTGATGCATGAAGGCCCGTCCTGGGCTCTCTCTTATCAACAGGTTTCCCTCACAGAGGGAATGTAATGTACATTCATTAATGTAAAATAGTTACAGACAGAACTGGCAGAATTACACAAAGGCATCATAGAAGAATGCAGTTAATACAATTTAAAGATTGTTCTCCTACAGTCTGCAGCTGCTTACAAAGTGTTTAATAAATTAAAATGACTGGATAATCTTAAACATCTTAAACATTCACTGCTACTTCGATTACATACAAACAACACAGTTCTTGTTTGTTTTCTTGCCGGCTGCATTCGCTCAGCCATCAGCCGGTAAAGATGACACTCACGTGACGGCTGCATCTGTTGGTTCATCACTTTGTGGATGCTGCCGTTCCACATCAAATATTCATTCGCAACACCTGTTTTATAATTAGAATCGACCCGCTTTTACTCCTCGCCGTCGAGATATTGACCTCCGGTCGGACGCGGTGGCAAAGCCATGAAGACGAACTTAAAGCTGGAAATGAATTAGTATCGATGCCGCAGACGCTTCCTTGTCCAGATTCACAGCTGCAGCGCCTCGCTGAGTGCTCTACGGCAGACCGGCGCCGAGATATAGAAATGAGAGAGTCTTTTAACTGATGTTTGAGGGCAGAGATGGAGGCGCGTTGTGCAGGACTGTAGCGAGGTTACACTGGAACGGGAATGCAGTTGATGTTGAGTCCAAAACATCTTTTGAGGATTCTTCAATCGAGGCGTCCGAGCTGCTCGGGGCTTTAATCTAGTTGTACATCTGTATGTGATGAGAGCTCAGGAGGCACCATTGCAGGTCAGAGTCCTCTTCACCAAAAGAGCACAATTACCTGGTTAGAGGTGTGATTTTCATTCCTCAGAATTTATATTGAATATTACATAATTCAGAAAGAACTGATTTACAAACATAGCAACATCCGGGAGGAAATAAAACTATTTTTTAATTAGTAAAAACCTAGAAACTAGAAACTAATACGCGTGCAGTTCTTGCTACGGTCAAATAAAGTGGAACTAATCCTCTGACCATCACGGGGGGGTATCCGTGTTTGTGAAATCCTTCTGAAGTCTTCATAAACTTCACTTAAATACACCAAATACAGGAATGCAAACGGAAGTGAGAGCGTCTCCAGCTTCTGCGCTGCGACGTATTTCACTGTGAAACGGAATATGTTCTCAGTGTACAGTTACAAGAGGGATTTGAATCCTTCGCATTTGATTGGGCCGCTAAAAAAAGTGGGTCGGGCTTAAAGTTTCGCGCCATACGGAGCTACAAAGGACTGTTGGCTCCACACACACACACACACACACACACACACACACACACACACACACACACACACACACACACACACACACCTCCCTCACCTGTTGTGACAGTACTTGCATATGAACGGAGCCCGGATGCCTGACAGTACCTGAACGCCTCGCTCAGCCGGGTCATCTGCATACTACTGCAGCAACACAGGAACATCAGGTTTCCCTCCATTGAATTACACCTCAGCCACATTGTTTTTGCCCACTTATATACAAACATGTCTCTTCCCATGTTGCTAGCGGTGAGGCTAGCTACTCGCCCAAAGTCTCGTTTAATCGGATTGTGTTTTGTAAACGAGATGCAGGAAGATGAAATCAAAATCGTTTTTACAGAAAAGAAAAGACAGAGATTAGATGTAAAAATACAGTTTTTTTGTTTCACAAGGTCACAGGACTAAACCTGAGAGAAAGTTAGTTTTTCCCTTTGTCATTCCACTGGGACTTTAATCAGACTTAATCTGACGAGGACCGCATGTTTCCGATTTGACTCACGAGAAGGCCGAGACGATTTAGTTCCTCGTTAGCAGCTGAGAAAACACTGAGTCACATGTGAGGAGAAAAGATACTCAGTGAAGTTGTGCAGTGAGTCACACGGTAGAGGCCAAAAGTATGTGGACACCTGAATATCTAACTTCTATTCTACTTGTCCACCAACTGTAGTCGACCCAGATCACTCGTTCCCTCAATCCATCCTCTTTCGCACTTTTCTTTGCTCATTTTCTTCTGCCTCTCTGTCCTCTGTCTGTCCTCTGTCACGCCGTGACACCATTTCAGAGCTTTGTCTTTAATCCCACGCCATGATTGCAGTTTTCAGCATTTAAAATCCCATCTGAACACACATACACACACAAACACACACACACACACACACACACACACACACACACACACACACACACACACACACACACACACACATAACCAGCACACATCTGTCGCAAAAGGCCACATGACCTAACATACTAACACACACCTGACACACACACACACACACACACACACACACACACACACACACACGCAGCCTTTATCAACGTTACCGGTTCCAGCGCTCTAAGCCTCTTATGCAGCTCTAAGCTCTCAGACTGAGAGATGGAAAACTGGAATATTACATATCACACACAAATGCGAGGGCACACATACAGATGCAACTATAATGAATTTCCTGTTTGTTAGCCATTTCCTCTCTTCATTAAGCGGCGTATTCATTACAAATGTCTGCTGTTCATCAGTTGTGACGAGATGATTTCCACTAAATTAGATTTCTGCTTTGGTTCCAGTTCTGAATTCGTCAGATTATTGCGGCAAATTGACACCAGTTGAAGTCTGCGCTCTGTCTGTGCGCCGGCGTCAATGTAAACCCCCTCACTGTGTCTGTGTCATGACTTTATAAAAAAACTGATTCATCTGATTCATGGTATGGTGTTTAAAGGGGACATATCAAGAATAACAAAACCCATTCAGTTTGTGTGTGCTACTTAGATCAAAAACACGTGATGCAGGCTTATTACAATGTAACATTAAAGCATGTAAACATGTTCTAATAGAAACCAAAAATACGGACTCTCATATCTCAGCACTCAGAGAGAGTCAGGCTGCAGCTACATCACCTCCATCACCCTCTCAGGCCGCCAGAATTGAAAGTCATTTTGAGACTTTTTTGAGAAGTGGACTGTTAAGAGGGAAGTAAGCAGTCGGCCTCTGATGTTATCTGGTGCAATGAACTGCATCGTCTGTTTCAAATGTAGTTCTGTGATATGATATCTTATTTGATAAAGAAATGATCACGCTGGTGCCGACAGGAAACGGCAATCACACAGACGGGATAGACGCAAGAGCAGGAAGTGAAGCTTTCTGAAACCAGAGACAAGGCGAGGGTTTCAGCTTAAAACAGGAAACTGACCGAATGACATGAAACAAGGAAAAACATCCTCGAAGCAGATTAATGTGAAACACTGAAATATCAGAACGACGTAACGCGCTCATTTCACACACAAAGGATGCAACTTAATTAAAAAGAATTGTTTCTGGTTGGGAAAAGCTTCGGCAATCAAATCTGAGATGTCTTTGTTTGCTGCAGGTCACCAAGACCTTGGAGCGCTCACTTTTAATATCCCATATTGCTACGTTTTAGAAATAGTGAACGACAACCTTAAACCTTTTCCTCAAATAGTCGCAGTTTGGAGCGGAGGAGCTCTGTAGTTGAAAAGGTCAAATGTGTTGCTTCCCGCTAAAGTGCCTCTCTGAGTGTGTTTCTGTGTTCTCTGGAGGCTCCGGTGGGATCTGAACCCTGAACCCTGACAGGGTTACTGATGTCCTCCTCCATGAACTCATGCAGAATGAGCTTCTCAGCCCCAGTAGGGTTAATACCACACTGACACAGAGGGCTATCCACCAACCAGCAGCTACAGATACACTAGTATGACCTTTTCAGTATTACACTGAGAGCTGTTTTTATTCTTTTTACCAATTTACATGGAATAATGTAAACTTCAGTTTCAATAATGAACCACATAGTTGAACCATCACCTCTCTGATACTGTTAATAAAAACTGAACATACTTTTTTTATACGTTTTTCCTTCGAAAGTCCAGCAACCAGTCTCAGTTTACTATTTACATGCATAGACTATTTTCAAAATAAACTTGCGTCTTTGCAGGAAATGATTTAGGCAACAAAAGTGCTTGGTTAGGTTTAGGAAAAGATCGTAAACTACTTACCGTAAAAGTCAGGTTAAAAGCCGCTACTACCTTCGGTCAGTGTCCCCGTTAGCTCCCCGCTGTAGCCAGCTGGGGTTCCTGCTAGCGCTTCGCTACTTCCCCGCTAACTTCCGCTAGCGCTCCGATAAACACCGAAGGTAGCGGGACCAGGCCCGGCTCGACACCCGACATGGGCAGAGGGGACGCGGGCAGTAGCAGCAACAGCGGGGAGCTAGCAGCAGCGCTAGCTAGAGCTGCTCCTAGCTTGCTACAGCGGGTACACTGACCGGCGGTAGGAGCGGCTTGTAACGCGACTTTTACGGTAGTTAGGTTTAGGCAATAAAACTACGTTGCTAAGTTTAGGAAGAGATCGTGAAATACTTGGTTAGATTTAGGACAAAGATCGGGGTTTAGTTTAACATATCTGCGTTAGTGGCGTTACTTTAGTAAGGAGGTTACGTGACGAATGAATCCCCACTGAGTCCTCTTTCCACATTGGGGTCAAACAGCGTCTCCTTGTTGGAAGGCTTTTGACCGGTCCTGCAGGCCTCCCACCCTGTGTGGGCTGTTTGTGGTCTTCATACTATCACTGGTTCGTCATGACGTGGATTACAAACCATTTTTTGTTTGTTACAAACTTTTTCGTAGGTATCGCTAGGAAACGCCGTGTGGCAATTAGCTTGAATGTTGGAGCTCTGGAGTCTGAAGTCTAGTTCCCTGCTCCGATCATCGGCAGCGCATGTAACATGTGACTCAGTAACATTCAAATGTCACACAGGGAAGGTGTAGAGCGATCGGCAGATGCAGAGCAGCTACTTTGACGCCCCCCAATCTCTATATAGTGACTCCCCACACCTGTGGCTCCCGGGCCACAGCACTTAGCCCGCCCCTGAGCCAGACATGCACGGCTAATCCATCTGCACCACATCTGCCACACCGGGAGCCGAGACAGGGCGTCAGGGTGGACACGCCCACCTGCTTTAACCAAGCTGCGTTCCCATTTGCCGCGATTAGCACACGGTAGCTCTGCAGGATTTGAAACAGCGGCAACGGCGATGAGAAACGAAAGAAGTTGGTGATCGATCGGGTTTATCCTTCACCTCAGTGCACTAACTCTCCCTCCATCTGCTGCCTTCATGTTTAGACTTTTAATAAGGGAGCGCTGAGGGTCCCAGCGAGGCCGACTGTAAATAGAACAGCAGGAATATGGCCGTCCTGACCGCAGATCAATGCTGCACCGAGACCGTGCGTGTGTGTGTGTGTGTGTGTGTGTGTGTGTGTGTGTGCGCGTGTGTGCGTGTGTGTGAGTAAGATGGAGAATGTGTGGGAGTGTGTGTATGTGTGTGTGTGTGTGTGTCCTTGGGAAGTGGTAGGATAATGCAGTCTGTCAGTGAAATACGACTGTCATAAAACCTCTCAAACACTTTCGCTGCCACTCATCACTCCCACAGTGCACACACACACACACGCACGCACGCACGCACACGCGCACACATACACACACACACACACGCACACACACACACACACACACACACACATTATTGATCCCCACTGCAAGTCTGAGTGTGTGTCTTCCTGAGATGATTCTGGACATGAGACAACCTGCATTTTATTTGTGGTGTTTCCATCTCACGCTGTTCTGCTTCACTTTTCTGTAACACTGCATTCATCAACTCAGACATTAAAGCTTTTTTATGTCTCATAAGGGAACAGAAATCGCCTGGCGAGAAGCAAATGATGTGTATTTTTATTGTTATTGTTCCAGTTTATTTGGAATAAACAAAAGGAGAAGTGACTAGTTAACCTGAACAGAGATAACCTCCATGATTGTTAAAAGACTCTCATGGCGGCTCCAACTAAATAATGGAAAGAAGATCGTTGGCACCAAATCTGCTTTGAACCGAATATTTGAATCAAAATCAAAAAGTTTCTTTGTTAGCGCATATTGTTAGCCTTCAAAGAGAAGCACTTTCAGCTATTGCCAGATTGTTGTCTGAACATTTCTATTAAACATAAAAAGATCCTGCAAATGTATCGGATCTAGTTCTTCTTCTTCTTCTTCTTCTTCTTCTTCTTCTTCTTCTAACTCAATAAATCATTGCGCCGGCTCCGCAGGCTGAGAGCCGTTGTGATGAATGGAATCCGCTCCGGTTCACATCCGTAAGCCTTAACCTTTAATATTAGACACACACACAGCGTCTGCAGGGCTCAGCTCGCAGCCCAACAGGAAGCCGTCTGTTTTCGTGATGACAGAACACACCTGAACAGAAACCAATGTAATTGCTTTTCATCTTGGCCTCGTGCGACGAACAAAGCTTGTCCGTCGCTGCCCGACATTGACTCTCCTGTTATTTAGCGTCGGACTTTCTTCTCTTTTTTTCATCCTCATTTTTGCTCTTATATCAGTGAGAGGAGAAGTAAAGAAAACTCTTCCCTGTAAGTGCAGCCAGTGAGAGGGATTCAAAGAGATCACGGGCATCATGGCGCCCTGCAGACGCTCAAACTGCCGCGTCGTTGTGAAGGGCCGGCCATATTCCTGCAGCAGCGCCCTCCGAAGCCTCCGTACTTCGGCAGGACTCACCGAAGCTGTCCCAATGCGTTCTACAGCGATTTGACTCGGCCCACTTCCAGCTTCTGTCTGAGACGTGAAGGCCTCCTGACAGCTAATCTGCACCGTCTGTTCCCATGAGCACTGTTTCAATATTTCAATTATAGGATGATTTAGACAATACCTTCACCGCTGATATTACATATCGACGGGTCTTCATTAGAGTTTGACAATAATCAGAGTAAAGATAATCGGATTACAGCTCAATCTTTTTGATTTGCTTGCATCTAAATGCGTCAGATTAATGTTGTTTTTGTCCACACTGTGCAGGTCAAAGGTCACCAGACACAATGACCTGGATGTTAGAAACAAAGGGAGCACTGCCTGGCCTCTAATCAGGGTTTTCAGCATGTAAACATGATTCTGATGAGGACTGTATAGAGTCCGTTTCCATTTTTGCACTGAATTTGCTGAAAATATCTCTCTAAAAAAAATGTCTTCTGTGATGTTTTCCACCTTTTCTTGAATCCATTCTTACTTCTTTCACCGTTGTTATTAAAGTCTTGTAACAACCCGGTTTCCCCACAAAGGTCATTAATGATGCATGTGCTCTAATCTAATCATCTGACTGAATGACTGCAGCATCAATAAGGCCTTATAGGTTCAATGTGCACTGGAAATAGGAATTAAACAAACAAAAAAAGACATTAATCGTAAGAGGTTCAGTCAACAAACTAAAGCGCCGCTGATAAGGCAGTTGATGCTTTTGGTTTTCGTTCCTGCGTGTGTCTGCACAGGTCCAGCTGTGCAAGTGTGACAGATTGAAGAGGCCCGGTCAGCACATAGAGAGGAGGGGGAGGAGGGGGGAGAGGACGAGGAGGAAGGGGGGGAGGACATTGGGAAAGCGAGAGTGGAATAAAAAAGGAGAGAGGACAGCAGCAGCAGGAGGAGGAGGAGGAGCAGTTGAATGTGCAGAGGTTTGTATGAGCTCTGAGGGTTTCCAACTGTCGCAGACAATAGGTGGAGGCGAGGCGCTCTGTGCGACAATAGGCTCTTTGACCCCGGTCATGCTAGCGGTGGTGAGGGGGGGTGTGTCCCCATCTGCCTCAGAAGAGAGAGAGAGAGAGAGAGAGAGAGAGAGAGAGAGAGAGTACATATGTCCTCTGCAATCTGTGTGTTTAAAGTGTGTCACAGAATACTGGAGCCTGCAGCTGTTGCTTGTGATGAGTATTTGCCTCGATTTATTTCTTGCACCTTAAACAGCCGTTGCACCAACAGTACAGATAAAGCTGCAGTTAGTTAGTTAGTTATTTAAAAAATAATAAGATCTTTCCCAGATGAAGGCTGACAGTTCAGTCGCTTCACGCCTTCCTTCTTCTCGTCTCTGTAGGTTTTTTGTCCCTTGAGGGGACGAATAAAAGCAAGTCTGCAAGCGCAGATAAGTGCAAAGGAATCGATTCGCACAAATAAAAGAACTAAAGAACAGAAAATATGATCTTGTAAGAACAGTGTCAACCATATCAAATAGACGAAGCCCCCCCCCCCCCCCCCAAACCCCTCTTGTAAGGCAGCTGCAGTCTAATGGCTTCTGGAATAACACCAACTTCCATCTATGTCTTTAGCATACCTGATGGCAGCTTAAAATAGTGATAGAAGGCATGTGCTGGGTCATCGATGAGGCCAGTAAGTTACAATTTGTTTTGATTTCAGATGACTTCTTATTTTTTGGGCAACTGACATATACCCTGGCGGGCCCGACAGAGGTGACAGGATCACACACACACAGTTAGAATATGTGATGTTCACATACACACGCTTCCCCGTGCCCATCTCAGCTATAATTCAATCTAAAGCGACTGCTGTCATTTGAGGAAGATCGATTAGAAACACCTTCTTCAATTAAGGACATCTGATATCATGACCCCTTGACGACCTCTTCCAAAACCCTCCACGACCCCACTGCTGGGTTCGCTGCCCAGACTTTGAAAAGCAAGGCCTCGAGGGCTGAGTGTCATCAGCAGACTCTTAACTGATGGATGTGTCTCTCTCTCTCTCTCTCTCTCTCTCTCTCTCTCCTCTCTCTCTCTCTCTGCTGTCACCCAGCTCTCGTATCTGTCAGTTCTCATGACAAAGCTCCTCTCTGTGAGGACGCAGCTCGTCCGTCTTCATAAAAACATCTTTATCCTGTACAGAGACGGCACACACACACACACACATGCACACACACACACACACACACACACACACACACACACACACACACACACACACACACACACACACACACGCACACACACACATGCACACACACACACACACACACACACACACACACACACACGAAAATTTCAGTTAGTTTGGCTGCACAATATTGCCCTCTCTCTCTCTCTCTCTCTCTCGCTCTCGCTCTCGCTCTCTCTCTCTCTCTCTCTCTCTCTCTCTCTCGCTCCTCCCTCTCTCTCTCTCTCTCTCTCTCTCTCCGCTCTCGCCTCTCGCTCTCCACTCCGTCT